>CM053032.1:148297490-148897490 GCA_028564925.1 Lithobates sylvaticus | reverse complement strand
TTTTTTTTTAATTTGTGTTTGAAATTGAATGTTTATTTCTAAGATATTAGCATTTTCGTTTGATTAGTAAACTTTTCATTAAAATAACGAAAGTTTGTTATGATGAATTTATCATTATGAGGGGTTCCCACCATCCCTGTTCTTAGTTCCCAGGTCTGTACACCCGCTGTGCCCATTATGAGGGGTTCCCACCATCCCTGTGCTTAGTTCCCAGGTCTGTACACCCGCTGTGCCCATTATGAGGGGTTCCCACCATCCCTGCGCTTTGCTAACTTCCTGGGTTGATAGCTTTTTGGTAAGTTAACTTTTCGTAAAACAATTTTACTTATGATTTAGGATACAAAATTCGAAAAGGAAATTTTGAATTTTGGACAGAATTTCTATGCATCCAAATTTACATTTAGCCAGCTATGTTGAGTGCATGTGGCCTTGAACGGTTCGGGAGAGAGTTGGGTGATCGCCCCTTTCCTAGCTGGCCCTGTTGTATGCTGGGAAAAAGTATTTGTTTTGGATTGGTGAAGGCAGCTCACAGCCTTTGGAGAATGGGGTGTGGAGTTCACCTTTAAAAGCAAAAGCTAGCTCAAAAGAATTATAGGCATTCTAAGGGGAAGACAAGAGAATTGGAGTGTAGAGTTCCCCTTTAAAAGCTAAAATTTGTCTAGGCTAAAAACTAAGCATTATAAGGGCACAAGAGCACTGTAGTGTGGAATTCACCTTTAACCACTTGCCTAGCAGGCACCAACACCCCCCTCCCATCCAGACCAATTTTCAGCTTTCGGTGCTCTCACGCTTTGACTGACAATTACTCAGTCATGCAACACTGTACCCAAATTAATTTTTTGTCCTTTTTTTCCCCACAAATAGAGCTTTCTTTTGGTGGTATTTGATCACCTCTGGGTTTTTTATTTTTTTGCGCTATAATTGAAAAAAGATCGAAAATTTTGAAAAAAAAAAAACGCATTTTTCTTTGTTTCTGTGATACAATTTAGGAAATTATTAATTTTTCTTCATAAATTTTGGCCACAATTTATACTGCCACATATCTTTGGTAAAAATAACCCAAATTAGTGGAAATTATTTGGCCTTTGTGAAAGTTACAGACTCTACAATCTGTGGTGCGAATCATACAAAATTGATCACATCTGATGTACTGGTGGCCTATCTCATTTCTTGTGACCCGAACAAGCCAGGAAAGAACAAATACCCCCCAAATGACCCCTTTTTTGAAAGTAGACATTCCAAGGTATTTAGTAAGAGGCATGGTGAGGTTTTTGATGTTGTCATTTTTTCCCACAATTCTTTGCAAAATGAATTATTTTTTTATTTTTTATTTTTTTTCTACAAAATTGTCATTGTAATAGGTTATTTCTCTCACATGGCATGTGTATACCACAAATGACACCCCAAAATAAATTCTGCTACTCCTCCTGATTATTACGATACCACATATGTGGGACTTTTCCACAGCCTGACCACATAGAGAGGCCCAACATGCAGGGAGCGCCATCACGTGTTCTAGGAGCATAAATTACACATCTAACTTGTTGACTACCTATTACACTTTTGAAGGCCCTGGAGCACCAGGACAATGACACGTGACACTGACGTGGCACTGATGACACGTGACACTGACGTGGCACTGATGACACGTGACACTGACGTGGCACTGATGACACGTGACACTGACGTGGCACTGATGACAGATGGTACTAATACGGGGCACTGATGACACGTGACACTGATGACAGATGGCACTAATATGTGGCACTGATGAGAGATGGCACTCATACATGGCACTGATATCATGTGGCACTAATATGTGGCACTGATGAGAGATGGCACTAATACGTGGCACCGATGACAGACGGCACTAATACGTGGCACTGATGACACATGACACTGATGACAGATGGCACTGATACGTGGCATTGATGACAGGTGACACTGATAACAGATGGCACGTGGCACTGACAGGTGGCACTGATGACAGATGGCACTAATATGTGGCACTGATGACAGATGGCACTATGTGGCACTGATGACAGATGGCACTGACTACAGGTGGCACTGACTACAGATGGCACTGGCAGATGGCACTGGGGATGGCACTGGGGATGGCACTGGCAGATGGCACTGGCAGATGGCACTGGCAGATGGCACTGGGGATGGCACTGGCAGATGGCACTGGGGATGGCACTGGCAGATGGCACTGGCAGATGGCACTGGCAGATGGCACTGGCAGATGGCACTGGGGATGTCATTGGGCACAGATGGCATTGGGGACAGGTTGCAGTGGTGGCAGTGGGCACAGATGGCATTTTATTTTTTTATTTTTTTATTTTAAACTTACGGCACTGCAGCCGTTCATCTCCCCCTCCTCACACGCTGTCTCTGTGTGAGGTGGGAGAGCGGCGCTGAGAGATGATCTCATATGTTTACATATGAGATCATCTCTCATTGGCCAGGGCGATCGCGCTGTAAACGGCCGCTGTTATTGGCCGTTTACAGCGATCTGTGATTGGCCGTGTCCGAGGGACACGGCCAACACAGAATTTCCCTGCTGCGCGCTCTTGAGCGCGCACAGGGAACGAGGAAAGGGGAGGCCGTCATAAGACGGCCTCCCGGGATTTGGCATCCGCGCTGTGGCCGTCATTCGGCTACGGCCGGATGCGAAGTGGTTAAAAACCAACGCTACCCACTAAAAATTATCTCCCATTGATAATAGCGCACGCCGTATCACACAGTCCATCCACACAGGGGCAACACGACTTCCAGCGTGACTTTGGGAGACAACTTGGACACGACTTGAGTGTGAATCACAGCGCGACTACGGGCGACTTCCAACACGACTTTAAGTCGCCCCCAGGCCAGGCCACTTTAATTAAAATAAAAAAAACGGCATGGGTTCCCCTCCAAGAGCATACCAGGCCCTTCAGGTCTGGCATGGATATTAAGGGGAACCCCGCGCCCAAAAAAAATGGCGCGGGGGTCCCCCTCAAAATCCATACCAGACCCTTATCCGAGCACGCAACCTGGCAGGCCGCAGGAAAAGAGGGGGGGGGGACGAGAGCGCCCCCCTCCTGAACCGTACCAGGTCACATGCCCACAACATTGGGAGGATGCTTTGGGATCCCCCCCAAAAGCACCTTGTCCCCATGTTGATGAGGACAAGGGCCTCATCCCTACAACCCTGGCTGTTGGTTGTGGGGGTCTGCGGGCGGGGGGCTTATCGGAATCTGGAAGCCCTCTTTAACAAGGGGACCCCCAGATCCCGGCCTCCCCCCTGTGTGAAATGGTAAGGGGGAACAAAAGTACCCCTATCATTTAACCAAAAAAGGTGACAAAAGAGTTAAAAATGACAGGAGACGGGGGGCCGTGGCTGGCCACGGAGCGAGATGGCTGCCTGAAATCTCTGCTCCGCTCAGCTGAGGGACTTCCAGCGACATTCAGCCTTAGATCAGCGCAAGTCCCCCCTCTCTGAAGCTCCAGAGAGGAGAGGAATCAGTGGGCACCCGATCGGCATGCCCAGGAGGAGAACCGCCAGCCTGCATCAGCCGCGCCGCCTCACGGACTACTACGAGAGAGCCGACATGCTCAGTACTAAAGATGGCGCCGGCGCGCCGCCCTGCCCCCCACTGCTGACTGACAGGATCTCACAGGCGCACTCTGCTGACATGGAGGAGATGGACAGCACGGCTCCTCACACTGAATCCTCTCAGCCCTCACCTGCTGATCGAGGTAAGAGAGCCGCACAGTCACAAGTCCTCTCTCCCACTAAAGCTCCTCAGCTTAAAAAACAGCACGGAGATCCCCCAGCCTACAGAGGCCCTGAACTGCCACACTCTGAATCCCTAGCCACAATACCTGCCTCTGACCAGCCAGCATCTGAGCATACGCTCAAACTTATGTTGATGTCATTGCAGCATGATATGCGTAATGAATTACGGTCCTCCATCTCCATGTTACATGCCAGAATAGATCAAGTGGAGGACCGCACTGATGTCATTGAAAAAACGCTCACTGAACACACTGCGGCCTATAACGAAATGGCGGATGCCCATGACCGGCAAATTGAGGAGATTAACTATTTACACGCCAAAGTCGCAGATTTAGAGGATCGTTCGAGGAGGAACAATATCAAATTTAGGGGCGTACCGGAATCCGTTAAGCCACCAGAACTGATCCCCTACATCCAGCAACTATTCCTCACACTTATCCCTCAATTGCGTCAAACTGACATGATTATTGACCGAGCGCATCGCATTGTCAAACCTAGTCACCTCCCTGCCTCGGAACCTAGAGACATCCTAGCTCGCATTCATTTCTTTCAAGTGAAAGAAAAGATCATGGCCAGATCCACCTCTCCGCTACCTGATCCCTACTCTACTGTGTCCCTGTACACAGACATATCTGCTGCTACCGCTCAAAAAAGGAGAGAATTTTCCCAGACCAACACTACTCTTCGGAAGCACAACATCCCATACAAATGGGGCTTCCCTACTAAACTAGTGGTCACATACCAGAACCAAAACACCAATATCCTGACTCCAAAAGATGAAATAAAACGCATGCTCAACTGGGGCCTAATCTCCTCACCTCCACCTGAACCCCTACTTCAAAGACCCTCAACGTTCGCCCAGGATCCCAGGCATTATGCTCCTAATACCACTCGCAAGTAAGGACTTCCTCCACCTCCTCTAACCCCGACCATCGGGTGCACACTGAAAACCTTTACTATGATGATTCTGCGATTACACACTTCAACGATGTCCCTAATGAGCATACCACCTGTTACGCTCTTCACTCTTCCCCCAGTGAAAGGAAAGTGCCACGCACTTTGAAATTTCTTGGTTATATCCTTTACATTTATAATTTTACTTTGTTTTTCATAGCTTATGCTTATTAGCGCGCTCTTCACTCAGTTGCCTTAAATCGTTAGCTCCACTTTACTTATTGTATAACACCAGCACTGGTCTACCACCACCTCTGCGCACTACTGCACATTACTTTGCTGCGGTATTCCTTTACCCCCCCCACTAGTCACTGCCCAAAATGTCATTCACCATCACCTCCATTAATGCCAAAGGCTTAAACTCCCCTTACAAACGAAATTTACTATGGAAAGAAGCTTTAGCCCTCACCTCTGACATACTGTGTGTACAGGAAACTCACTTTGCCTCCAGCAAACCCCCCTCATGCTCCCATAAACTGTATCCACACTATTACTTTGCCAACTCCGCAAAAAAAAAGCAGGAGTTATGATTGCTATACGCTCCACAGTTTCATTCCAGCCGCTCCACTCTGAGATAGACCCTGAAGGTAGATTCATAATTTTGAATGCCATAATCAATAATCGGAACGTCACTATCGCCAGCATTTACTCCCCTAACACCAAACAACACCACTTCTACAAGTCCCTGCTAACTAAACTGGAACCTTTCAGAGGCCCCTTAATTATCTGCGGTGACTTCAACCAAATTATTGATGCCTCGCTAGACACTTCTAATCCTACCCGTAAACGTTCTACCTCACTCTCCTCCCTACTCCACTCGGAAGACTTGTACGACCCCTGGAGATGCCTCCACGGCTCTGAAAGAGATTACACCTTTTTCTCACACACTCAAAACACTTACTCTCGGATAGATCTCTTTTTGACTGACAAACATACACTGCAAATGGTACAGGAGTCTAAAATTGGACTTATTACGTGGTCTGACCACGCACCCATATCAATGACACTATTTCCAGCACCTGCCACTAAAAACTTCACCACCTGGAGACTCAAAACCTCCATAATCACACGTCCCTTATATCAAAAACAGATTTTGTCCGAACTCCAGCACTACTTCACAACCAACACCGGATCAGTAGACAACCCCACTACACTATGGAACGCCCATAAGGCTTGCATTAGAGGCCTCCTGATTAAGTTGGGAACCCACGGGAAAAAACAACACAATGCAACCACGAACAAACTCCTAGAACAAATACGCTTACTTGAGCGAGCCAACAAGCCTCAACCTTCCCCTATACTCAGCTCTGAACTGCACACAGCTAGACAAGCCCTCAGTGACCACCTACACGCAAACTTTGATTTTCACCTTAAACGTCTCCGCTTACAATCCTACTCCCAACACAACAAACCTGGAGCATATCTAGCTAGACTACTTAAACGCAAACTCGTACAAACTAGGATTCCATACCTTACTGATAACCGCGGCATTAAACACGCCAACCCTAAAGACATTGCAGACCAATTCAGTCTTTACTACTCTAAACTATACAACCTTACCAGCTCCAACCTTGCTTCACCACCCTCTTCTACCGACATTACTAACTTCCTCAAAGACATACATCTCCCTTCACTCTCACAAGACCAATTACACCAACTTTCCACCCCATTCTCCCTTACGGAAGTGGAATCAGCCATTGCCCGCCCTACCACTTCATAAAGCCCCAGGCCCTGATGGGTTCTGCAATGAGTACTATAAAACATTCTCTAAGCTCCTCATCCCCCACCTGTGCCGCTCCTTCAACTTCACTGCCAGTACTGGTTCCATACCACCGGAATCCCTCCGAGCCACTATTGTCACTATTCCCAAACCGGGCAAACCGGCCGATGAGCCTGCCAGCTACAGACCCATTTCCCTGCTGAACACTGACACCAAGCTATATGCCAAAATTTTGGCCACGCGACTTTCAGACATTATCCCACAACTTGTGCATATTGACCAAGTGGGTTTTGTGGCTGGCAGACAAGCATCGGACGGTACCCGCAGGTTCATTGACCTGATACAATGGGTGGAACATCATCGAACGCCTTCTCTGCTCATCTCTCTTGATGCAGAGAAGGCGTTTGATAGAGTGGATTGGGCCTACCTACAGGCAGTCCTTCAGAAATTTGGTTTCTCAGGGACCATACTGCAAGCTATACTCTCCCTCTACTCCTCGCCCAGCGCTAGAGTAATGACTTCCGGTCTACTTTCGGATCCCTTCCACATCTCTAATGGGACACGTCAGGGGTGCCCACTCTCACCCTTGATTTTCGCCCTTGTCATGGAACCCCTGGCCCAATCAATTAGACACAACCCACTTATTTCGGGGATATCCACCGCTGACGCACATCACAAGATAGGTCTCTACGCTGAAGATGTCATCATCTCCCTGACTGACCCTACTAACTCACTCCCAGCTCTTCATCACACTTTAGACACCTTCAGCAAGGCCTCACTGTATAAAATTAACTTTTCCAAATCTAGCATGCTCAGTATAGGACTAAACCAATGCACCAAAACTGATATTACCAACAACACGTCTTTCTCGTGGGCCCCCAACTCTACGCTCACGTATCTAGGCATACAGTTAACCGCACCCTCAACCCACTTACGCTCCACCAATTTCAATAATCTTGTAACCAAGCTCCAGAAAACTGTGCAGGACCTCAGACATACTACTGCCTCATGGGCAGGAAGAATTGCTCTTGCCAAAATGTATCTTTTACCCCATGCCTTGTATACATTCCGGACTCTGCCGATACCTTTTCTCAAACAACAATTGTTGCAGCTACAATCTATCCTCATAAACTTCATATGGAACGGAAAACGTTCCCGTCTCAAAAGCAGCACACTGTGTAAACCAGTCACATTAGGAGGGATGGGAGCACCAGACTTATTAGCCTATTACAAAGCAACCATAATCGATCAAGCCAGAGTCTGGTGGAACCCTATGCAACAAACCACCTGGCTCCAAATAGAAAAAGCAGCCCTTATGTCCCATCCTAAACTAACTCTCTGCGCCCTCCTTCTGCAACATCCAGGAACTCACTCATACCTTGACACTGTTAACGCTACCGTCAGGATATGGAAAGCCACCATACAATCCTCTCAAGGTACACCACTACGTCTACTCAAGCTAATACCGTTGGAAGCCCTCCACATTCTCACACCCAACCTTGATGTCTCTACATGGATCAGCAAAGGTGTCTCCAACATTGGTATCCTATACCAAGGCTCCATTCTCATGTCCTTCCAAAAACTACAAACTGCTTACCACATTGGACACAAAGATTTTTTCAAATACCTCAGAATACGCTCGATCCTCTCTAAAGTACAATGGACTGATGACCTATTACCATGGCATGTAACCACATTCTTCAACCTCCTCCCAACTGGAAAACGTGGAATCTCCTTTTGCTATAAACTGCTTACTAGCACCGGCCACACTTCTAAGTCACCGACAATGCTACACTGGGAGCACACATTACAAAGTTCCTACACTCTCCAACAGTGGCATCGCGCACTACAGACGCCCCTGAAAGTCTCCAGATGTCTCCTCCACTGGGAAACTGTGCAAAAATTATTCCACAACTGGTACCTTACACCATCCAGACTTGCCCGGATCTACCCTAATTCAACTAACCTCTGCTGGAGAAATTGTGGATCCCCTGGAACCCCATTCCACATATGGTGGGACTGCCCAATCCTCGCCACATTGTGGACTGTGCTCTCCAAACTCCTCCTTTCCATTCTACCGAATCCTGTACCACTAACTCCGCAAATGGTACTGTTAGGCCTAGACATGGAATTGTGGCCTTGCTCTTCACGCACGATCGTCTCCTATGTCTTTATTGCAACGCGACTGGCTGTTGCCAAAAATTGGAAATCTCCCAACCCCCCTCTATAATGGAAATAACTGCCCTCTTAAACAACCACTGTTTGATGGAATTTATGCACGCCAAAGCCTACTTACAACTACCTAGATTTCAAAACGAACTGGAACCTTTGGCTCAAACACCCTAAATGCATACCCCCCATGAATAAACTTCCACTTAGCTAGCTCCCAACTTTAGGTAGACTCCTTATTGCTGTGATAATCTGACTACCACCTGTTTAACTGTACGTTATTCAATGTTTGCTTTGTAACTTGCTCTTTATGTAAAATCTTTAATAAAATTGAGTTACAAAAAAAATGACAGGAGACACTCTTTGACAATTCCTTTATTAAAGTCTTCTTTCTTCTGGTCTTCTTCCTTTCTTCATCCTTCGGTTTCTTCATCTTCTTCTTCTCCATCTTCTTCTTCCTCCGATCCACTTCTTCTTGCTCCGGTGTTCTCGTCCGGCATCTTCCTCCACAGCGTCTCTTCTTCTTTAGTGGGCCGCTCCACGCAATGGGAGGCTCCTGCTGTGTGACTCTTCTCTTCTTCTGACAGGTCTTATATAACGGAGGGCGGGGCCACCCGGTGACCCCGCCCCCTCTGACGCATGGTTCCATGCATCAGAGGGGGGCGGGGTCACCAGGTGGCCCCGGCTCCGTTATATAAGACCTGTCAGAAGAAGAGAAGCGCCACACAGCGGGAGCCTCCCATTGCGTGGAGCGGCCCACTAAAGAAGAAGAGACGCCGTAGAGGAAGATGCCGGACGAGAACACCGGAGCAAGAAGAAGCGGATCGGAGCAAGAAGAAGATGGAGGAAGAAGAAGATGAAGGAAGAAGATGAAGAAACCGAAGGATGAAGGAAGGAAGAAGACCAGAAGAAAGAAGACTTTAATAAAGGAATTGTCAAAGACCGTCTCCTGTCATTTTTAACTCTTTTGTCACCTTTTTTGGTGAAATGTTAGGGGTACTTTTGTACCCCCTTACCATTTCACACAGGGGGGAGGCCGGGATCTGGGGGTCCCCTTGTTAAAGGGGGCTTCCAGATTTCGATAAGCCCCCCGGCCACAGACCCCCACAACCAATGGCCAGGGTTGTGGGGATGAGGCCCTTGTCCTCATCAACATGGGGACAAGGTGCTTTGGGGGGGACCCCAAAGCATCCTCCCAATGTTGAGGGCACGTGGTCTGGTATGGTTCAGGAGGGGGGGCACTCTCATCCCCCCCTCTTTTCCTGCGGCCTGCCAGGTTGCGTGCTTGGATAAGGGTCTGGTATGGACTTTGAGGGGGACCCCCACGCCATTTTTTATTTTTTTTGGTGCAGGGTTCCCCTTAAAATCCATGCCAGACCTGAAGGGTCTGGTATGGATTTTGAGGGGGACCCCCACGCCATTTTTTTTTTGTTGGCGCGGGGTTCCCTTAATATCCACACCAGACCTAAAGGGCCTGGTATGGAATTTCGGGGGACCCCCACGCATATTTTTTCTTCATTTTTTTTATTTATTAATGCTTACATGACCTGTGTTCAAATAGCCTTTAAAAAACCCATAGAAGTGAACCAGCGCAAAAAAAAAAAAAAAAAATCAAGTTAAGATGTGCGCCCGTTTAACTTATGCAAATGAACCTACGTGGCTTGATATTTACTACGATTTTGCCGGAGCAGTGAACCAGAGCACATGAACGGGCGCAAATGCCGCTCGCGCATGCGCAGTACATAAATTGACCTCACGTAGTTAGAAGTGTATTTGCAGCCGCAGTAAGCCTGCTCAGATAAAGTTAGTTTTCTGTTCTATTTTAGGCATATTTGTTAGTTGGACAGTCATATCTATACTTCCTCACATCACCCCCATAATATTGCCACTTCCAGATTCTTTTATTTTCTGAGTTGAAGATGCCATGCGCCAGGTCTATAGCGGCGCCCAGGCGCCGGCAACATTATAGTAAATGGGGAATTGCACTGAGTTATAGGCGCAAATGCTTTGTAAATACGAAAACGGGCGTTGCGCTCCGTAACTCAAGGCGCAAATGCTTGGTAAATCACCCCCTATGTGTTATAATGAGCACTTCAAATGCTCAAAAACACTCATTATTACTCTGTTGCAAACCCATACAAAAAGAATTTCAAGTGGTGTTTAAATCTCTCTCATCACTTGCAAACAGTCTGCGTTTGGCCTCCATAAGATCCAACCTTGACAGCATAATATAGAAAGAAAAGCTTGTAGCACCCAGAACCTGTTATCTCGTATTTGCTTGTGCTTTGAATTCATAGGAAAAAATTGCAGCCTATCAGTGTCTATTCGTGTCACCTCATTAGTGCCTACCAGTGCAGCCCATCAGTGCAGCCTACCAGTGTCCATCAGTGTCACCTCATCAGTGCAGCCCATCAGTGCCACCTAATCAGTGCAGCCCATCAGTGCCTACCAGTGCAGCCACCCAGTGCCCACCTCATCAGTGCCCATCAGTGTAGCCTATCAGTGCCACCTCTTCAGTGCTCACCAGTGCAGCCTGTGTCCATCAGTGCAGCCTATCAGTGTCCATCAGTGCCACATCATCAGTGCCCACCAGTGCAGCCTATCAGTGCCACCTCATCAGTGCCCACCAGTGCAGCCTGTGTCCATCAGTGCAGCCTATCAGTGTTCATCAGTGCCACATCATCAGTGCCCACCAGTGCAGCCTATCAGTGCCACCTCATCAGTACCCACCAGCGCAGCCTGTGTCCATCTGTGCAGCCTATCAGTGTCCATCAGTGCAGCCTATCAGTGTCCATCAGTGCCACATCATCAGTGCAGCCCACCAGTGCCCGCCAGCGCATCCCATCAGTGCCCGCCAGTGCAGCCCATCAGTGGCACCTCATCAGTGCCCACCTGTGCAACCCATCAATTCAAATATCAGTGTCACCTCAGTGCCCACCAATGCACCCAATGAGTGCTCACCAGTTCAGCCTATCAGTGCAGTCCATCAGGGCCATATCAGTGCCAGTGCCCATCCACCAGTTCAGCCCATCAGTGCCCCCTTATCAGTGCCCACTAGTGCAGCCTATCAGTGTCCATCAGTACCACCTCATTAGTGCCCACCAGTGCAGCCCATCAGTGCCACCTCATCAGTGCCCATCAGTGCAGTCGTCCATCAGGACCACATCATCAGTGCCCATGCAGCCTATCAGTGTCCACCAGTGCAGCCCATCAGTGCAACCTATTAGTGCCCACCAGTTCAGCCCATCAGTGCCACCACCTCATCAGTGCCCACTATTTCAGCCTATCAGTGTCCATCAGTACCACCTCATTAGTGCCCACTAGTTCAGCCTATCAGTGTCCATCAGTACCACCTCATTAGTGCCCACCAGTGTAGCCTATCAGTGCCCACCAATGTAGCCCCCCAGTGCCCACCAATGCAGCCCACCAATGCAGCCCATCAGTGCCCACCAATGCAGCCCATCAGTGCCCACCAATGCAGCCCATCAGTGACCATCAGTGCAGCCCATCAGTGACCACCAGTGCAGCCCATCAGTGCTGCCTCATCAGTGCCTATCAGTGCAGTCCATTGGGCCACATCATCAGTGCCCGTGCAGCCTACCAGTGTCCACCAGTGCAGCCTACCAGTGCCACCTCATCAGTGCCCACTAGTGCAGCCCATCAGTGTCCATCAGTGCCACCGTGTTAGTGCCCACTAGTGAAGCCCATCAGTGTCTATCAGTGCCACCTCATCAGTGCCCACCAGTGCAGCCCATCAGTGCCACCTCATCAGTGCCTATCAGTGCAGTCCATCAGGGCCACATCATCAGTGCCCGTGCAGCCTATCAGTGTCCACCAGTGCAGACCATCAGTGCAACCTATTAGTGCCCACCAGTGCAGCCCATCAGTGCCACCTCATCAGTGCCTATCAGTGCCCACCAGTGCAGTCCACCAGGGCCACATCATCAGTGCCCGTGCAGCCTACCAGTGTCCACCAGTGCAGGTATCAGTACCCACCAGTTCAGCCTATCAATGCCACCTCATCAGTGCCCACTAGTGCAGCCCATCAGTGTCCATCAGTGCCACCTCAGTGCCCACCAGTGCAGCCCATCAGTGCCACCTCATCAGTGTCTACCAGCGCCCAGTGCTCCCGGCTCTGTCCCGCCCCCTCCCCTGGCCACAGACAGTAGACAGAGCAGCCTGAGTGGCTGTCGCGGCCATACTCCATTTGGCCACTCGGGTTGCTCTGTCTTCTGTCTGTAAGTGACAGGCCCAGCCACTCGCAGGTGACCAGGAGCCCGCAACCAAATGCGGGAGACTCCCGCGAGTCGCGGGAGACTTGTGATGTCTGAGAGACAGATACAGTGGAAAGATGGACAACTGATCCTTAGCCCTAATTTTGCACTGGTGTTTCTGAAGCAAGGAAATGGGATCTTTGAGGAGCAGGCAGAGGCACTGACTACATTTTTTTGCCTGAGCAACCATTTAGTCACTGGTTCTACCCTGAAGTCCTATCCCCTGCTATAGACCTGGGAATGAGACATAGGGGGAGATTTCTATTCCAGTGACCTTTATAGAATATGTTTGGGAAAAATATGGAGGTCGCTAAAGTTTGTTTTACAGTGTGAGCTAGGGATAAGTAGCAAGAATAATGCTTCCTGGGGTGAGCAACCTTATCAGGCACAGATATCAGTCCAGTAGTATAGTGACAAACAGTGGTGTGTTTATTGGTTCCATTTACAGGTGCTGTACAGAGCATGGGTAGACAACCCTAAAGAGGTGGAGATCTACCTGAACAACATGGGAGAAGTGAAAGATCGGGCACAGTGTCGCCTCCTCACACCTTATTTAAACCTCCAATTGCCATACTACCATATCACAATCGCGTGCTTTGCAGGGCAATCATTTGTTTAAATCAGGTAATGAGGAGGCAACATTTTTCCTGCTCACCACCTGTCAAACACACTCATATCACTGTCTAGGGGAGTACTTTAAGTGTGAAGATACCGCTCTAGTCTATAGTCCCACAAAGGAAGTAATATCCACCCTAATTGGGTTTAGCTGGTGCTGGCTCTGCTCGTAGTAGAGGAGAAAAAGGAAGTCTGGATGGCCGCACTTCAAAAAGGCTTCTTTTTTTAATAATGGGTAAAATCCTAGCGATACAGTTACATCATCAACGATACAGCAAACAGCATGGATAGCTAACGCATTTCATGCCTCAATGGCGCTTAATCGTAGCTATGATTACGTAGCACTCCTAGAAGGGTGCTACATAGGCATCAGTAGTTCAAGCTAATTTGTTCAGTTTCACCCAGCCCTACCTAGGCAATGCAATTATGAGTTAGGATGCTTGTACTGAGGAATGTTATTATTACTCTGAAAATGTGAGAACAAAAAAAAAATCTATATTTTTACTTGGAGTAAGGGTATTGTATAGCATTTTCAAGCAAAAATTACAAAGAGGGGCAGGTTCAACTGGGTATTTGTACAAGACAGAAAAACCCAGGAACAGTTCAAGCAGGTGTATCTTGCAATTGTATTCAACGAGCATGAAAACAAACACAATTTCTATGCACTGGGCCTTTACAGCAAGTCTACCGCATAAAACAAAACATCTCCCGTCCAAGTTTCTGAACTTAAGTCAGTTCCTTACTAACAGGGTGCCCCCCTTATGCAACTAATTATTCAGGTTTGACTACCAAGATGTGGTAGGATGTGGAACTAGAAATGCATGCTTTATCCTACCAAAGATCCACAAACTCTCCTGGCTCCAGGGCACAGAACAGAACTTAAGATCTGGGAAAAAAAGCGTTTGTTTTCTTCATATTAGTAACAAACCGTGGATTCACATGCCACATATACACCATCCAAAATCTTGCCAGACAGTGTCTCACATACCCTCTCCCTTTGCCCGGGACCTGAAAAAATTTGTGCATTTTGCCAACATGCAATGGGCAAGTGAGAGTCAATCATTATTTCCTTTCTAGGTCTCTGTCCTGTGCTCTACCTTAGGAGTGTTGCAGGGACAAAAGCCATCTTACAATTCCTGCATTGTTCCCTTTGTTCTGATACATCCATTATAGTGGAGAATGCTCTGTAATCAATTGGAGCTGTTTTCCCAAAAGGAAATACTTCAAGGACTCTAGTGCTGACTTTATGGACAGACACTCCCTTTCCACTATTGAATAGTCCCTCTCTGCAGGGGTTAATTTGTGCCTTTCTTCTGAGGTTATTCCAGTGGATAGTCTTCCCCATAACTTTCCTGGGACAAAACTACAGGCCAACATCTGATGCATCTGTTTGTACAAAAAATTCTGGACTGAAGTTGAGGGTAGTTAATCTGCAGTCCGCAGATGCAGAGATCCGGAATAGTCACAGTGCCTGTGATTGGGCACATAGACTTGTAAGCACGCCCAGCCACACGCCCCGGCTCATACTAAAGGTCCGTACACACAATCGGACTTTTTGAAACCAACATGCAAATTAGCTGGTTTGGACCAACATCCGACCGTGTGTACGCTCCATCAGACCAACTTTTTCCAGGTTTTATCTGACTTTTGTTGACTGTGCGAACGGACCAACTTTCTGCCAACAAAAGTCCGATGGACCAAAGTCCGACCGTGTGTACACAAAACCAACGGACTTTTGTACAAAGTACAAACATGCATGCTCAGAACCAATGCAAAAGATCAGACAACAATATAGAAGTTGACCAAAGGTGGCGCTGGAGTATTCGAACGTCCTCTTTTGAAGTGTCGTCAGTACGTTAAAAACGTCACTACGTTCATGTTTGTTGCCTAAAAAGTCAGATCGTGTGTATGCAATACCAACTTGGGGCCAACGCCCTTTGGACAAAAATCCACGGGAAAGTTGGTCCACGGTCCGATCGTGTGTATGAGGCTTTAGAATGAGTGCAGCGCTTGGGATTTGTCAGGCTAAAGAAGATAGATAAATTAACAGCATAAAAAAACATAACACGCTCAAGCTTTGGGGGGCCACAGAGATATATATATATATATATATATATATATACATACATATACACACACACACATACATACATACATACATACATATATTATGCAAATTCCACATAAAAAAAAAAAAAAACAGAACGCGGGCCACAAATGGCCCATGGGCTGGAATTTGGACATGCCTGCCTTACACAATATTGCCTGCAGGTTTCCCTATTTGTTTTACCAAGTTCAAATTGCTACCTTTGGTGAGATAAATAAGTGGCGCTGCTATAGGTCAACATTGGTCACAAACCTCTAATGCCGCGTACACACGACCGGACTTTTTGACAGCAAAGGTCCGACGGAACGAATCCGTCGGAAATTCCGATCGTGTGTGGCTCCAACAGACCATTGCATGGCAAAAATCCGACGGACTTTAGAAATTTAGAACTTGTTTTAAATTTTCCCACCGGAACTCCACCAGAGCGAGTTTCTAGTGGGAAAACCGTTCGTCTGTATGCTGGTCCGACGGACCAAAATACGACGCAAGGGCCACTACAGCACCTGCCCGCGAGAATGTTTCTCGGCGACAGGGCACTGTACATCTCGCCACTGGCTGCAATAGGAAAAACACATTTTCCTATCGCAGCGAGCGCGAGAGGGAAAGCCATTTAGTCTGGTATGGATTTTAAAGGGAAGCCCCTACGCCAAAAAAACAGCGTGGGGGTCGCCCCAAATTCGATACCAGACCCTTATCCAAGCACGCAGCCCGGCCGGTCAGGAAAGGGGGTGGGGACGAGCGAGCCCTGTGGCTCCCCCACCCCAAAGCACCTTGTCCCCATGTTGATGAGGACAAGGGCCTCTTCCCGACAACCCTGGCCGTTGGTTGTCGGGGTCTGCGTCGGAATCTGGGAGCCCCCTTTAAAAGAAGGAGCCCAGCTTTCTTCTTGGTCGTCGCCGCCGTCGTCTGGGGATCTCGTTCCGCCTTCGGGGGTCTTCGGGGGTCTCTTCTGTTCTTGCCGCTGTCGCCGCCTTCTGTGCCGTCTTCTTCTTCCTCCTCCTCCTCTTCTTCTTCTTCTTCTTCCGATGTTGACTCGTCGCTGTCTCTGGCCGGAATGGCAGAGACGCTCTGTGTTGTGACTTATATAGGGACAAGGAGGCGGGGTCACATGCTCATGTCACATGGTGACCCTGCCCCCATGATGTCACAGTCCCAGCATCCTCCGGGACTGTGACAACATATGGGGCGGGGTCACCATGTGACATGAGCATGTGACCCCGCTCCTTGTCCCTATATAAGTCACAACACAGCGCGTCTCAGCCATTCCGGCCAGAGAGAGTGACGAGGCAACATCGGAAGAAGAAGAAGAAGGAAGCGGCGACAGCGGCAAGAACAGAAGAGACCCCGGAAGACCCCCGAAGGCGGAACGAGGCGCCCAGACGACGGCGACGACCAAGAAGAAAGCCGGGCTGCTTCGCTCGTGAAAGAGCTAGGTAAAAGAGCAGAAGAGAGCAGAGGAGTCTGGCGAGATGACTCCCCAAGACGGAAGAAGACCCCCGGAGCAGTGCAATAAAATATTTTTAAAAGTGTGTGTTTTTTTTTTTTACACTTTTACACCTTAGGTGAATGGTTAGGGGTACATCGTACCCCTTACTCATTCACATAGGGTGGGGGGCCGGGATCCGGGGGCCCCCTTATTAAAGGGGGCTCCCGGATTCCCGATAAGCCCCCCGCCCGCAGACCCCGACAACCAACAGCCAGGGTTGTGGGGAAAAGGCCCTTGTCCTCATCAACATGGGGACGCAGGGCCCCCCCTTTCCCCAACCCCCCCCCCATGTTGAGGGCAAGCGGCCTGGTACAGCTCAGGAGGGGAACGCTCGCTCGTCCCCACCCCCTTTCCTGACCGGCCGGGCTGCGTGCTCGGATAAGGGTTTGGTATCGAATCTGGGGGGACCCCCACGCCGTTTTTTCGGCGTAGGGGCTTCCCCTTAAAATACATACCATGTGACGGGGCTCGCAAGGTGTCAATCTCGCCAATAAAAGCAGCGAGATTGACTTCCTTTTCTAGTCCCGTCGTAACTCATCACGTTCTAAATGAAAAGACTTTGATCCGTGTGTGGGCAAGTCCGTTCATTTGGAAGTCTGTCGGAACTCCGCCGGAATTCCGGCAGAGACTCCGTCGGACTTAGTCTGCCGGAAAGTCCGGTCATGTGTGGGCAAGTCCGTTTATTCGGAAGGTCCGTCGGACCTAGTCTGCTGAAAAGTCCGGTCGCGTGTACAGGGCATAATAGTTTCCCACAATTCCTAGTAAGGCTCCAACCTGTTTTTCCCACTGGTTAGGTACAACTTTTTATTGCATCAATCTTGTATATCAGGCTGAGTATAGACCGATGGGCTGACCGGAAAAAAACAAATGGATTCCCCTATCCAAACAAGTGATGTGGATGGAGAAATCCCCCAGGGATTCTCCACTGTCAAAATACACTGATCAGTGGTCGCAGCCACTGATTTATGTGAGTTTTGCAGCATAGCCGTTTGACAGAAGTTGATCTAACAATTTACTTCTGTTGAACAGGGGTGCCAAACACAAATCTTAATTTGTCCACTCCCTGCTAAACTGGCCAAATTTCGATCCATCAATATCCAGCCTTAGATGCCCCCGTGAAATGCTGTATCCCAAATATCACGTTTCTTTAACATATATTGCACATTTTTTGGATTGGCTGTTAACCCAGCCTTACCAACAGAATCTAAAACTACCTGGACCTTCTGAAGGTGGGAATTGTAGTTAAGACTGAAATGGGCAACATCATCTAGATAAGATAAAGCATACGCTTTGTGGGGATTAACAATACAATACATCATTCTTTGAAATTAGGCCAGGGCCTCATGTAAGCCAAAGTGGTAAAGACCCTTTAACACTGAATAAAAAGAGAAAGAGCACTCAAATTGCCTCATCCGCGAATAATGGAGAAATACAGAAAAAATATTCCAAAAAAAAAGAAAACCTATGGTCGGACTTTAAAGGCACAACAAACAATAGAAATATACAAAAATATTAACATTTATTGAAATATACATGCAATACAAAAAACAGAAACATGAAAGAAATATAAATAAAAATCATATACACAAAAAGCAGTCTATATATGATGTGAGCCCTAATGCGTCTGCGCGTTTCGTTGTACACTTCTTCATGACACATTTGGGGTTCAGTAGTTGCAAGCAAGAGAAAGAGGTCTCACTATCTTGCAAAGGAGTCACGTATTAGTCAATCAGTGATCAAAAAAGTGGTTTCCAATAAAGGAAACACACATAGAAGCCACCTGTGGGCTAGTGATCACGAGTGTCTGAGTATGATTGTAAGAGAACTGTTAGTTCCTGTTCTGCGCGCACTCGCGCACATGTGCGCGCACAGGCGCACACACGTGCGCGCATGCGGGCATCAAAGAATGCCTGTGTGCATCAATGCGCATGCACGTGCGCGGCGGACTACGTGTGTGCGCACGAGCGTGCACACAATGCCAATTGGCGCCAGACGCCCTACTTAAAGAAGTGCTCTGACCCCAGATGGTTGCTGACTGATCTTCAGCTTGTCCTGACACCTGAATCCTGCTGTTTCCTGCCTGATACCCACTGATGAACCTGGCCTGCCTTGACCCTGCTCCTGGATCCTGCTCTGACTCGGATTACCCGTTTTCGACCCTGGCTATCCACTGGACTCCGCTTCTGTCTGCTGCTTGGTACCGCACTGTCCGCCTGTTACCAGACCCGGCTATCCTCGTGACCTCGCTTCTGCCTGCTGCCTCATACTTCACTGCCCGCCAGTTACCAAACCTGGCTTCCCTCAAGACCTTGCTCCCGCCTCTGCTCTCCTTGCAAGTGCCTGTTACTAGGGTCCTGCGACCCACTACGGTCGCCTGCTGCAAGCCTACCTGGGACTTATCATCACCTTATGTTCCAGAGCCACTGTTCCAGCGGAGTCCCTCTTTAATCCCAGCTGTTCTCTGGTGCAAGACGACCCTTCCTGACCTGGCGGTTCTCCTGCCTGTTCAAGATCGCTTCCTCTGCTGCAAGGCTCCGGGTCCACAGCTGCAGGCACTCGTGTTCCTCCTGGCCTTTGGCTCCCTCTGTTCCACTTCCAGTGGGATCCGAGCGGGAGATACAAGAGAGGCCGACCTCGTCAATTTAGTCTCCAACCAGGTACGTGACAATGATATTTTCAAACAGGGGATACCATATCAAAATAGATTCTCATAGGAGACACGATACAGCCAAAGATCTTTAGTGTGAAATTTGTAGAGAACCCTCAGTCAAAGGCACCCACAAAATAGAAGTTTGACTATCTATCAGGTATAGTCAGTGGCGTCACTAGGGTTGGTGTCACCCGGTGCGAAAAAAAATGGTGTCACCCCCCCACCAACTATAGTCCCCCCTCAGTACAGACCCCCCTCCACTAACTACAGACCCCCCTCCACTAACTACAGACCCCCCTCCCGCAATATAGATCCCCCTCCTTCAGTACAGACCCCCCCCCACTAAGTACAGACCACCCTCCATCAATATAGACCCCCCTCCCTCAGTATAAACCTCCTCCCTCAGTACAGACACCCCTTCAGTGCAGACCCCTCCATCAGTACAGACACCCCCACCTCAGTGCAGACAACCCCCCCTTAGTGCAGACCCCCCTCAGTACAGACACCCCCCAGTGCAGACCCCCCCAGCATTACAGACACCCCCCTCAGGACAGACATTCCCCTCAGTGCAGACCCCCCCAGTGCAGACCCCCAGCAGTACAGACACCCCCCTTAGTACAGACCCCCTCAGTACAGACACCCCCCAGTGCAGACCTCCCCAGCAGTATAGATACCCCCCAGCAGTGCAGACCCCCCTCAGTACAGACATCCCCCTCAGTGCAGACCCCCAGCAGTACAGACACCCCCCTTAAGGCAGGCCCCCCTCAGTACAGACACCCCCCAGTACAGACCCCCAGCAGTGCAGACCCCCCAGCAGTACAGACACCCCCCCCCCCTCAGCACAGACATCCCCCCAGTGCAGACCCCCCCAGCAGTACAGATACCCCTCCCTTAGTGCAGACCTCCCTCAGTACAGACACCCCCCAGGGCAGAGCCCCCCAGCTGTACAGATATCACCCCTCAGTGCAGACCACCCAGCAGTGCAGACCCCCCCAGTGCAGACACCCCCCTGGGTGCAGACACCCCCCCCCCAGTGCAAATTCCCCCAGTACAGACATTCATCAATACAGACACCCCCCTTACAGACCTCAGATACAGACAGCGGTGTGTGTCTCTCCTCGAGCTCCTCCTCCTCTGTGGATGTAAACAGAGAGGAGGGGGAGGCGGCTTCGTTCCGCTCCGCTGAGGGACACAGCCGCGGCGACTGTGAGACACAGGACGGGCGGTGTTAGCGGTGCCGCTACCCACGGGTGTCACCCCTTTGGCGGGTTTCACCCGGATGCGGCGCGCACCCCCCGCACCCGGCTAACAACGCCACTGGGTATAGTGGATCCAGATCTAAGCTGTTAGCTCCAAGATAGATAAAGATGCGATGGTATAATGAAAATCCCCTGGGAGAGAGCAAGAAATAATTTTCTTGCTCTCTCCCAGGGGATTTTTGTTTCACACTAATGATCTTTGGTTGTATCCTGTCTCCTACGAGAGTCTATTTTGATATGGTATCCCCTATTTGAAAATATCATACTTAGACACTCATGATCACTAGCCCACAGATGGCTTCTATGTGTCTTTGTCTTGTGATTTGCTCTGATTTTTAGCCACCCTGTGTCTTTTCCTTTATTGGAAACCACTTTTTTGATCACTGATTGACTAATACGTGACTCCTTTGCTAGATAGTGAGACCTCTTTCTCTTCCTTGCAACTACTGAACCCCAAATGTGTCCTGAAGAAGCATAAAATGAAACGCCTACTCTTGACCCTACTCTGTATGGCCCTATGCTGATCCCCTTCCTCACTTGGCATACTGCAAGGTAAGTCTCCCAAAACCTTTGTAAGACTTCCATCCCATCGCTTGAGGCCACAGATGATGCAGCGGATGCAGATGGAGATTCTTGTGTGGTGGGGAGAGAGGTGAAAAGGCAGGAGGAGGAGTGTGGGCCTTTGGTTGCCAACTGCTATCATTCATGTGATGTCCCCACTAATATTTTGGTGAATAGTCATGTGTCTTCATATTCAAGTGGTACCCAAATGACTGGTAGAATTACAATGTTCGATATTCTGCAAATAGAGTCTTCACACCACTATGGTGCTGCCTGCAAGAGATGTTTGAAAAAGGCCCAGAATGCTTAGCTCTGTGCAGCAGACATGGGTATACCAGTGGCTTGCACCTATGAGGAAGTGCCATCCAGTGGAATTGGGGGTTGCTCCCTGCACTCCTCTGGAAGCTACCTCCGGATGACATCATACCTTGCTGATATTGTGCCTCTGCCTCAATTTCCTCCTTTACAATTTTTGGCACCAAGTTTAGTCTGCCATCTCATCACCCCCACCCTCTCCGTCACTCTGACCCACTTGTCAGTAAGCTGCAACTGTAGCAATATCATTGGCAATTATTTATTTCTGCCTGTTGTCCCCTCCCTCTCTTCTTCTGGTATTCTCTTCTTCAGCATCAGATAAAATTAATTCCTGTGCATCCTACTGCAGCACATTACTGATGGTGGCTCAAATAATGCAGCTGACTCCTTAATGCCATTTTCAAGGCAACCAGGGGATAAGCTGTAGTAGAGGGACAATATGAAGCTGCTAAAGACACTGTGCTACTATGCTCCTGGGAAAAGCATGATGATGATGACGACGACGACTTGGTTATCCACTCCTCCACATGCTCTGACTTTATAGCAGACCCACTCCCAGAGAGGAAAAGCAGGTGTACCGTACCCTGACTATTAAAAGGTGCAGCCCAAATATCACTTTGTTGCTGACAGACATACAAAGCTAGCCCTAAAAAGGACTGTTGGGGCTATTCACTGTGAATACAATGGATGGTACACAATAATATGTAACCCTTTGCAATGTAATTCACAATAATGGATCCCTAAAAACAATCTGAATGTAATCAGTTTCTATCCCATCCAACTCTGACACATTTACAAACCCCTATTATTGGTCATACTATGCCAATTGAGCATACTTTACCATTCAACTAACAGAGTCCCCCTAGCAGGTTTCCCAGCACTTTCACCTTGCAGTTTTCTGTCAGCAATCAGCCTTTTCACATAGCAGCAGGCTCCCAATGGGAGCCCTGAACACCAGTCTGCTCACATTTACAATATGTGCACAGCTGGGACCAATTTATGAGGCCTAGCTACAAGGTACGATTTGAACCTAAGAATGGAGATTTTATACTACTTTCAGTGATTGTAAAGGATTTTTTTTTAATATAACAAACATCTCTATACTTACCTGCTTTCTGCAATCGAATTGCACAGAGCGGCCGTATACCTCTTCTTGGATCCCCAACGGCGGTCCTGGCTCCTCCTCTCTGTCCAGTGCCCCCACAGAAATCCACTTCCCATGGCAGCACTTGTGCTCCCAACCTCGCTGCTGCGTCCATTGACACAGACAGTTGGACTCGCCCCCCCCTGCTCCCATCACTGAGTTTGATTGACAGCACTGGAAGCCAATGGTTCCTGGTGCCCCATCAAAGCCAGTGAGACCTAGAAGTGAGAGGAGAAAAGAGCTGCAGACGTGCACAGTGCTGGATCGAATGAGGGTAAGTATTAAGGGGGAGTGAGGGGCCAAAAATCGATGCCTAAACATTTTTTACCTTCATGCCAGGAATGCATTAGACCCCTTTCATACTGAGGCGATTTTCAGGTGCTAAAGGACTAAAAATAGCATCTGAAAAATGCCTCCCCTACCAACCCAATGTGAAAGCCCAAGTGCAACTCTGTGCAAAACAAACTGCACAGTGGAGGTAAGTATAACATGTTTGTTATAAAAATAAAAATAAAAAATTGAACCTATACAACCCCTTTAAGGATGGGTTTACACTAGAACACACAGCGGCTCACAGCAGGAGTCCCTCCTGATCGACGCAGCAGCAGCGCCATTGGCTCCCGCTGCTGTCAAAGTCAGTTGGCCAATTAGGAGAGAGAGGGGTGGCGGGATGGACACATGAAGCTGCAGCTTGGGTGCCCCCATAGCAAGTTGCTTGCAGTGGGGGCACTTGAAAGGAGGGGCCAGGAGCAGCAAAGAGGGACCCGAGAAGAGGAGGATCTGGGCTGCTCTGTGCAAAACCAACTGCATAGAGCAGGTAAGTATGACATGTTTGTTATTTAAAAAAACACAAGACTTTACAATCACTTTAAAGCAGCAACTTTATCTTTTAACTTATTTTCCGATTCCCGTTTTCATAAATCAGCCCTATAGCATCCTAAATTATATAAGAGGAGCACATTATTACATTAAACATTATGTGCATTTACCTCTTCATGCAAGAAAAAAAAAACATATAAATATGTTGATTTATGACTAAAGAACATTAGTGAACCATCTGGGAATGGCAAGAAGCGTACAGTTTCTGTAATTTTGCCCTAAGCAAGGATAAACATGCAAGAAATTCCACTTGCATCTCTTTCCCAGAAAACGAAAAGTCCTCTGTGTGGTTCTCCTTTGCCTTACTTCCAGCTGATTTGCCATGTTTGATATACTGCTTAGCCTTGACATCTGCCCCTGGCTGTCTAATACAGCCCTTTCTGCTGGTTTTCTGTTCCACACTTAGTGAATCAAAATCTATAGTTGCCCCTACCACATTGCATGACATTTCACTGTATTTCAGCCAGGCACCCAGTCTGTCATACCAATAAAAGCAGTTACAAAATGTGTAGCTTGGCAATGCACCTTTATAAGCTGACACTGATTGTGTTGCCAAAATATCAATGCATCTGCTCTAGTGAATCTTTGTCAGGGTGGCTGCTTTTGTATTCCTGAGGAAAAATAATATTTTCTTTAGCAAATTCCCATTGGATCCCAGAAATGCCATCTTCTATGTGCTTTATATGATATATTATATTGAACACTTGCACACGCTTTAAAAAGAGATTCACTTTTAATGCATTTTTTTTAATAAAAAGTCTGGAATTTTTCTAGCCAGCTATTTTAGTTGACAAATAGTAAATGGACACTGCTCCAATACGGTTGAGACTCCCTCACATAACCACTTGGTGCCGGTCCCACCAATAAGCCTGTATCTGATCTCCAATGGCAAATCACCTCACACTGATAGCAAACATATTTCAGGTCATTTAACTATAAGATGATCAGCAAAAAACTTCCTGCCTGAGTTTTCAACTTTTCTGAAAACTGACAGTTTTATTGTTTTTCAAAATTTACCAACAGAAAATACAATAAGGCATGCATTGGGGTTGATTTACTAAAACTGGAGAGGGCAAAATCTGGTGCAGCTGTGCATGGTAGCAAATCAGCTTCTAACTTCAGCTTGTTCAATTAAACTTTGACAAAAATAAAATGGAAGTTGATTGGTTTCTATGCAGAGCTGCACCAGATTTTGCATTCTCCAGTTTTAGTAAATCAACCCCAGTGCTGTGTGTTTCACCTTTAAATAGGGCTTATTGCAGAGATAGCAACTGTTTTCCTTGCATTGTATAATTAGAATTGTGGTCTGATCTGAGAGCATTCACAGTCTCAGGTAGGATTCTTTGGGTTTATGTCATGTAACTTTTTTTTTTTTTCTTCAGAAAAACTAACTATATCTACGAGGGGGAAAGAATAAAGGCTGATCATAAATGTGACAATCTTATTCATTTCAACAGCCCAACATGACACTTAAAGAAAGGATGGGGTCATTAAGTGGGTGCAACCCAAGGGCAATTAACACTTTATTTTCTCTTTGAAAAATGGGAACAGGTAGGGGCCATGGGTGTGTTATTGGTGGAATGCATAATAGTGTTTTTTTGGGGTGGGAACACATCTAAATATCCAAGATCAGCCTATATTAATAATACTAACAAAGGAAAAAGGGAGGCAAAATAAAACAATAAAAATAACAGAAAATGTTGACATGTAAAAAAAAAAAGTACTAAATATAATTACTTTATCCATGCCTGAAGCTTTATGCACAGCAAGGAGTTTCAAATTGTATTAGGAAACAAACAGAACTGAAATTATAATTAGAAATAAAATGTGTACTTATCAAAAATCTTTTCTGTGCCTTTACATAAAAAGCTGAAAGGCAACACAAAAACTAATTCTATCAAACATGTGTATATATTTATAGCATGAGAGCTAAGTAGTCAAGCACCATTAGTTCTATTACCTTGGATCTATTCAACCCCTTTGAGACCAGAATCTTTCTTAGACTAATGCCCCTGTACACACGATCTGAATTTTCATCAGAAAAAACCTGGATGCTTTTTCCAACGGAATTCCGCTCAAGCTTGGCTTGCATAAACACGGTCACACAAAAGTTCTCTGAACTTTTGACCGTCAAGAACGCGGTGACGTACAACACTACGATGAGCCGAGAAAATTAAGTGCAATGCTTCCAAGCATGTGTCAAATTGTTTCCGAGCATGTGTAGGAGTTTTGGTACAGACGATCGAAATTTCCATCGGAAAAATAGAGAACCTGCTCTCAATCTTTTGCTGACGGAAATTCCGCCAGCAAAAGTCCGATGGAGCACACACGGTTGGAATTTCCCACCGAAAGCTCACATCAGACTTTTGCTGGCATGATTTCCGATCGTGTGTGTTCGCGGCATTAGCTAGGCAAACTAATTTAGCCAAATGGAGCATTATTTTGACTGGTGATGTGAATAATTTGAACATTATTAGCCATATACTGTATTTACCATCAAGGTGATGAAGAATGACTGATTCTGAACGTAAAAAGTTGATTGAAGAAATTTATATATATTATATATTTTGCCAGCAAAGTGAAACATCTATTGTATGTACCAAATACTGCACGAGTCAGCAGAGATTTAGTTACCCAGTGAAATGCAACTATTCTGAGAACTTGCAGATTTAACATACAAGATCTGATCCCTTTTGACTGACGTTATGGACAGGTCTAGTCTAGTCACTGATTATACAATCTGATAATACAGTACATTGTTCAGAGCACAAAAGATGATATGGTACAATAATTAATCATATTGGTCCATAACAGTCAGTTATCATTAACATAGCCTTGCATTGAATGTAAAGTACCAATAGACCAAAAAACCCAGCTGAACATGTAAAATTTATGTAACCACCTTAAAATATCAGTCTTCTGGTTCCTACATAAACAGAAATGAGTGAATATGTCTTTGATTAAATGAAGGGGGGGAGGGGCAGTCAGATGCCCCTTCTTACATGGGGGCATAGTAATCAGACCAGATTTTCCACCTTTTCAAATAATTATTTCTTCCAGGAATGGTCAGCTTCCCAGTGTGTAGCTCACCCAGAGAAAATAGATTGTCACAACATAAAGCAGCCATATTCAGCAACTTTAGTTCTTCATTTGAAACTAGATAAAAACTTTTACGTCAATATTCAGTTGTAGACATATACCAAACAATCTCAAGGCAGATATAGGTCCTTTCCTAGAAATGGGGCTGTGTTTTTATAAAAATAAAAATATGAAATAACAAAATCTAATATTTTGGCCTTTCTAAAAATATAAAAGTGATACATTTCTGACCATATAACACTGTTTTAAGTTTATTAAGTGTATTTTTATTAAGTGTATGTATAGCCAAAATATCTTTTGTTTTAAATAGAGTAGATGGTGATTAGAACTCTTGTCGCCATGTGTGTGTGCAGATTCCCATTCACTATGGCAGGCCATACATGATTTCGAATCTCGTCCGGTTCAGCAGGAACCAGACAAGATTTTTACCGTGTATGGGAAGGCTGAATGTACCAAGTTGATCAATCAACTTGGGTAAAACTAGCATGCAGGGTTTTACCTTTGATTAGCGATAGGGACTACTATGGCCGCTAGCAATAATCACTGTCTTCCCCCAGGGTGGGGGGGGGGGGGGGGATAGCAACAAATAACATGAAATGCTCCTTACCCTTTCCAAAACAGCAAAAAAATTAAAAAAGTTTCACTATACATACTCTTTGGGAATATCTATGTACATCCAAGAGAATGAACACTGTTTCAGCAGAATGTCAGCTCACATAAATGCATTGCTTTGGGAAACCTTGCTTGTGGAGATTTACATATATTCAAGTCAAGGTATAGCTAGAAATAGTTACTCATATTCAATCTTCTTCTGTGATGTTGAAGTAATTTTACAACTCATCCCAAATGGCTTTGATGTATATTTGGTATAACATAGGCTAAGTTTTATTAATATGAATTAATTAAACAAAAATTAGACCTGTTAAACATTATACTGCAAAGAAATGTAGATTCCTGTAGGTCTTACCTTTAGTCTGTTCAGTATCAGATGCTGGTGCTGCAGTACAACATACAACACCAGTAAGGACGAGTAGGTATCCCAGTAAAGTCATGGCTGATTAGCACTATGTTTCATTTGCTCTCTGCCTATTCTAGTCGCTTCTTCAACTTCAGCAGGAACCGAAGTATGTCAGACCACTGAGGGACCTGGTTTATAATCTCCAAATTAACTTCTGCCTTGTTGGAGTTTCACAATCAGTGTTCAAGAATGCAAGAAGGTGGGAGGTGGGAGGTGATCTCTCCCTTCTCTCTACTTCTCCCCCTCTGTGAAGCAAACACAACAAAAAAATAAATTGTGGATCTTTAAACTACTCTCATGTTGGAGATTGCTCCTCACTTGCTTTTGCAATAAGGTAAACATGGAGTTGCATAAATTAAACTTTGCTTTGTGATTATCAGGAAACCCTGGCAGCTTTGTTTAAAGGATTTCTGTGGAAAGTATTGCAAAACCTGCTAATATTACAAAAGGAAAGCTGTTTATGTCAGACCTTTGCATGAACAAACAATTAATAAAA
The DNA here is from genome assembly GCA_028564925.1 of Lithobates sylvaticus. Classification (NCBI taxonomy): domain Eukaryota; kingdom Metazoa; phylum Chordata; class Amphibia; order Anura; family Ranidae; genus Lithobates; species Lithobates sylvaticus. The sequence goes on along the minus strand of CM053032.1, from coordinate 148,868,966 downwards.
AATGTCCTAACTTTTTTTTTGGCAACAATAGTTAGAAATAAATAAATCTATTTATTACAGGCAGAGTGCTGTCAATTGATTCAGCGCTTTACATATATGTTGTACATTAGGGTGTTTCAATTTCTAATGGAAAAAATTAAACTGTAACATTTTTGCAGACTTTGCTTACGCCTTGAGTCTGAGTGATGTAAAAGATATATATGCTAAATTTCAAGAAGATTGGATAATATTTAGAGGTTGCACACTTTGATCTGTTTTGTAAAAGTAGGCAAAAAAATAAGATTTTTCAATGTTAATTACTTTTATTGGGAAAACTAGAAATTACAAACTTAAAATACTATTAAAACTATACACTAAGATTAATAGGTAATATGCTAGGCAAAACATGTGTTATATTAATCAACTTTGAACAATGCAATCCCTTGTATTCTGTCACATCCTGGATCCCAAACAATTCAAAGAACGTTTTATTAGTAACGAAATGGCTCAGATCTTTTCCTTCAAAAACCATGTTTTTACCCTTTAATCGTTTCACTTTCTTTTTCTTTGCAGGTTTGGTTTCTACATTTTTAGTCATATTTTCCTTAACAGCCTGAGTGATACGTTTGTCCAAAAAAGACAATCCTACATTTGTTTATGACAGATACCAAAGGTGTCTCTTAGCAACTGTGAGAGCACATTTTGTGACGTCTGCATCTGGGTAAGTGCTCAAAAGCTGTAGCATATCCAAATCATTCTTTGGATCCCATCAACTTACAATTGCCTCATACCAAAAGCCAACATATATGAGGCTGACAAAATGTGCAACCCGTTTCATTCCTTCCAATTGTCAATGAGGAATATTCAACTGTTTAGTGAAAAGGACAATTTTAAGTGCATATATTGCCTTTGCCATCCACCTTTCTTGATGCAGTGCCCCTGGGATCCTGAAACTGAAATCGTTTTTAGACCAACCTCTTAGGTACAGGAGTGAGAGTTGTAATAACTCTTTGTAGTCTTCTCTTGGATGACTTCTGTCTTTTAGGACATTTTGGATGTAGTTAACCATTTTCACTCGTTGTTCTTCTAGAAAGCTTGGAGCGGGACTTTCTTCATCCAGCATTGTTGTATATGACTTCTTATCAAATGAAGCCCACAGACTTTGCTTTGATAAAAGTGATCAATGTGTGCAACCCCTATATATTATCCAATCTTTTACATCACTGAGACTCAGGGCGTAAGCAAAGTCATATGAAAATCACATCTTTGGAAAAATGAAACACCCTATTGTACATTCACATAAGTCTCCTACCATCATGTGTTTTGAGTGTGGTAGGAAACCGGAGTACCTGGAGGAAACCCACGCAGGTACAGGGAGAACATGCAAACTCCAGGCAGGTAGTACCAAGGTTGGGATTTGAACCGATGATCCCAGTGACGCAAGGTGAAAATGCTAACCACTTAGCCACTGTGCTGCCCTATCTATGTATCATCTTTTTCTCTCTTTCTCGCTATACACGCTTCAATAAATTATCATTTTCTTTTCCAATCGATCTCTTCTGATAGGAGTACTCAATCTATAGTTGACAGTCCATTTGATCAATATGTTACACATGAGGAAGTGGATTTAAATCAATAGTATCGTAAATTATCACATCAGTGGCGGCCCATCCATATGGGGCGCAGGGGCGTCACTCCCCTAATCCATGCATCCGACCCCTAATCTACATCCAGGGTGCCGGACGTATGGATTCCAGTGGGTTTTTTTTTTTGGAAGAACGTGATTAGAGCTTCAGGCTCAAATTGTCTTAAAAAAAAGGGTGGTCTCAGGGCTGAGCCCACCCAATTGTGTGACAATAGCGAATTAGAATTTGCTATTGTCTTCCTGATTGGCCAGAAGGAGAATCAGGAAGACAATAGCAAATTTTAATTCAATTTTGTCACATAACTGTGGGGGCTTTTTTGAAGCCAGTTAGAACTTCAGGCTCTAATCATGTGCTTCCAAAAAAAAAAAAAAACCCCTATCGAGAGGAGAAGTGACGTGAAGCGAAGCCGCAGAGGAGGAGGAGGTGCAGGAAGGTGCCGAAGCTGGCCGCGACCTAGATGGGGTAAGTGTGGGGTAAGTGCAGGGCCGGTGGGTGGGGAAGCGAGCGACTGGGGGTGGGAGGATCGACTGAGCGAAGGGGAGTGAGGGGATAGAATTAATGGTGTGTGTGGGGGGGGGGGGGGGGGGGTTGCGGGTGGTTTTCTTGCCACCCTCCCACCCCCAAAAAAATTAAGCACCGGCCGCCACTGGATCGCATCGCTATTTCCACCATGTAATCTCATAATCTGATCTATGGAAATACAACCATATTTATGAACAAAGTATCTCAGTGCTGCTGGTCGATGCAAACACATTATTTTTCACCCTGGCTGATCAACTCGGTTTAGGGTCTAAACTGATTGTGTTTAAATATTTTTTATTGAAAAGATTTTTTCACATATACAAAAAAACAAGCAAGAAAAAAAACAAAAAATAACATTCCACGTTTTTACAAAGTCCCATATATATCTATATATACGTACACATACATAGGACTTATACATAAATATTTACATAACAAATAAATAGACACACAGCAAAGAAGAGAAAAAAAAAAAAAAAAAACACAATCAACAAAACACATGGATCAGTCTCAGTATATTTTTCGTAGAAAAAAATAATAGTAGTAGTCCCCCATCTTCCTGATTTAATTCTTTACTCCGTCTAACTTTATTCAAGCAATATTTTATGTAGTATTCCTTTTTCCTTCCCACCCCCCCCCCCTGGGTAGTTAACCACCCCCAATTCCCCCCAGTCCACCCCTCCTCACCACTCCCGTAGTTCCCCAGCGTGTCGTACCTACATATATACACACACCACACCCTATGCCCTTTATGGAGAAGGTATAGATGGGGATACTATCCCGCTCCTACTGTGGTATTGTGTGGCAATAGGTCCGTATATCTATTTTAGAAATTCTCTAAGTGGTCCTTATTCCAAAAAAAAAAAAAAAAAAAAAAAACTTAGTGAAAAAGGTATAGGAGGGGATACTACCCACCTCCTACTTGTGGTATTATGTGGAGGTAAGCCCCTACGTCTATTTTAGTGACTCTCTGGGTGATCCTTATTCCAAAAGTGAAATGGAAAAAGGAGAGAAAAAAAAAGAAAAAAAAGTGAAAAAGGTGTGGAAGGGGACTCTGCCTACTTCCTACATGTGATATTATGTGGCCGTAGGCCCCTACATCTATTTTAGTGATTCTAAGTAATCCTTGTTCCAAAGGTTAAGGAAAAAAAAAAAAAAGAAAAAAGTATGGAAGGGGATACTACCTGCTTCCTACATGTGATATTGTGTGGCAATAAGCCCCTACATCAGTTTTAGTGACTCCCTAAGTGATCCTTATTTCAAAAGTGAAGAAAGGGGATGGCAATAAGTCCCTACATCTATTTTAGTGACTCCCTAAGTGATCCTTATTCCAAAAGTGAAGAAAGGGGATGGCAATAAGTCCCTACATCTAAACTGATCTGGTCTAAACTGATTGGATGGGAAGTTATGGCTATTCAATTGCTTGCAGATTTTATTGTTTTGATTGAATCATATACTGTATCAATAATAATAAAACTTTAACATATGTGGCCACCAATAATCTTTCTCCTATCTGTCCTATAACACACACAAATGTTATTAGTCTAGTTTTTACAGTTGATATTTCCAACCATATGTTCCCATTCACACTGGAAAATTTAAGCTTTACCAGAAACATTTCAATGCTCAACACCAGGATTTCCATTAGATTTATTGGTGCCCATTCCCACCAGAGAATAGTGTCATTTGAAGCTTGTCACTCAGCAACGCTTTAAATTTTTTTACAGGTTATCAGTTTAGAGTTAGAGGAGGTCTAGTGCTAGAATTGTTGCACGCGCTCTAACGCACGCAGCGATACCTCACATGTGTGGTTTGAGCGGCGTTTACATATGTGGGCAGGACTTACATGTGCGTTTGCTTCTGAGCGCGAGCTACCGGAGACAGGGGTGTTTTACATTTTATTTTATTTTTTTTTTTTTTATTTTACTTAATTTTTTTTATTTTTACACGTTTTTTACACTTTTTTTTTTTATGATCACTTTTATTCATATTACAAGATATGTAAACATCCCTTGTAATAGGAATCTATGTGACAGGTCCTCTTTATGGAGAGAAGTGGGGTCAATAAGACCCCACATCTGTCCTCCAGGCTGGAAAGCATGAGATTGGTAAAAAAAAAATCACCGATCTCATGCTGACAGCCGGGATCGCGGCTTTGTTTACTTCCGGGTATCGGGCGTGACGTCATAACATCGCGCCCGGGCCTCCCACGGTCATAGAGATGACTGGTGACCATCTGGTCACCGTAAATATCTATGCTCGTCATCCGGCAGCAGGCGATTCCCGATGGCACGGGAGAGCCCGGAGAAGCACCGGATGGTGGTGGGAGGGGGGGTGTCCCCTCCCGTCACCTGTAAGAATGATCAAGCGGTGGAACAGCCGCTATAATCATTCTTATGGTGCACAGAATCGCCGGCTGCAAACAAAGATATCTGAATGATGCCTATAGCTGCAGGCATCATTCAGATATTCACACTGAAAGTCCAGGACGTCATATGACGTCATTGGGCAGGAAGTGGTTAAATATTTTTAAATCTGCAGCTTTCAATAAAGAGCTAGTAGGTGATCCTGCCATAACGTCCCAAGTAATAGCACTTTCTTTTATAGGGTGACAAGTCTACCAACTGTACTTCTGCATTATCAGAAGCGAGCTTCCAATGGAGACTGTAAGTGTCCCTGTCAACATATATTGCACAGCTATAGTCCACTATTGTCAAAATAAAGAAACCCATCTTTGGCTTGCAGACATCACTTGAGTTAAATGCATGTAGACAGGAGGTGGCTGCAAAAAGCTGCAGGAGATCAGCAATACTGAAATGCAACAAAGGATAAAAAGGTGAAAACTACTATTTTAATTAAAAATGGAAATTGTTTATGATACGCAGTGCTTTATCATTCATTTAGGATTTACATATATTTTAACACCAAGGTAGAAATAAGCACTTTTGAAGTGCTTGTTAATACACACACAGATCTTTTTGTACATGCAGGCTAGGGGTATTATAGATCATCTCCTTTTCTCCAGTTCATTGATTGAGCTGTGAGCATAGATACATATTTTACCATCATCCTTCTCAGTATGAAATGTATCCATCTAAGTTGTTCATATACACCGTTCCATTTTTGGCCTGTTGACTTGAAGACCTGTGCTGATTTTCTGCATGCCCCGCAGTATCCCCTGTTCATCATAAAGCTGTATGGAGGTATAGTAAAATCTTTGCAAGTCAGTGCTGCTCTGTGAGCAAGAGCAACTATATTGCAAGTAGTATTTTCATCATTTAAGTGTTGCTCATATTTGCATATGGGGTAATAACCAGTATCTTCAACTGCCAGAGGCTGCCATTATCACCCATGAAAAGGTTCTCACTTCTTGGAAAATATATGTGTGAAAAGGGCCAAATTTCCATTTTCTATGTAGAACAAGGAAGGATTAAAATATTGATCATGTGCAGTGGTCACCATTATGTAAGTAGAGTGGTTAAAGCAAAGGTCCAGTCTGTAAAAAAAAAAAAAAATTAAAGTCAGCAGCTACAAATACTGAAGCTGATAACATTTAATATCCTTGGACACTTACCTGTCCAGGGATACCGTGATGTTGGCACCCCAAGCCGATTCTTCCATTGGCTTTGGTGCAGGCGCCTGAATTGCAAGTAAGGCTACTTTCACACTGGGGTGGGCGTCAGCGGTAAAGCGGGACTTTACCGTCATTTTCACTGCATTATTCGGTCACTAGCAGGGGCGCTTTTAACCTTTGCGGCCGAAAAAGGGTTAAAACCACCGGCAAAGCGCCGATACAGCTACCAGCGGCGCTTTGCCGGTGGTTTGGTGGCACTGCCCCATTGATTTCAATCGGGTTGGAAAATGTCATTCTCTGCTGCAGAAAAGTGATTGACATTTTCCTAACCGATTTTGGGGCCCCGTATCTCGGGCCACTTGGTGCTAGGAACCCCATCTTTGGATATGTTTTAGTGCTAGTACCACTGGGTTTGCACAACAAATTCCTAGCACCAAGTCGCCCCAAATTCGGTCAACTGTGTCCATCTGCAGCAATTTCATTTTGGGACCCTTTGGGTGCAGCTACGGGGCATCTAGGAACCCTTAACTACCAAGTCTGAAGTTCGGGGAACCTATGGCTGCAAATGGGCACAATGAGGCATGCAAATGGGCACAGTGAGGCTGAAAATGGGCATTGTTGACCCTCTTTTTCCACTTTCAGTAGCTGCGCATTTCTCACCCTAGGCTTATACTATAGTCAATACGTTTTCCCAGTTTTTTGTGGCAAAATTAGGTGCCTCAGCTTATATTCGGGTCGGCTTATACTCGAGTATATACGGTAGCCCAATTCTTTTTGTATTTACAAGGACAACCTCTATTCACATAGGTATCTCTATATAATGGTACGCGGTTATTAACCAGTTTCCAGTATACTAATGTGGGCAGGAAAGGTTTCTTCCAATACAGGGCAATAGCTTTTCTTGCATAAAACAAAGTAATATTAATGAATATCCGCTCTGCCTCTGTAGGAAGAAAATCCTAACCAGGCCCAACAAACACACTGACATGGAGACTGGCATGTGAACGTGTAAAATGGAGTTTAACAAAGCCACCACCTCCATCCAAATCCCTGAAATATATGGACAAGTCCGAAGATGTGTGTAAAATCTCCCAGAGCCACACCACACCACACCACCAACAAATAGGAGAACATTTGGGTTCATCCTGTGAAGTTGTGTGGCGTAAAATAAGATCTATGCACCAATTTAAATTGAATCAAACGGTCTCTTAGCTAGACCAAAGATCGAAAGGGAGAATTCCACACTTCATCCCAGTCATCATTGTCTAGATCAGGAATGTCCCGCAGCCATCTCATCATAAGTCTCTCTAACACCGGGAGAGAGACTGTGATAAAATGGGAATACAATCTAGAAGTAGGTTTCTCCAAACAGTCAGACCGGAGTACCATTTCCAAAATAGATTGTTCGATCATTGGATTAGCTTGTGGAAACTGGGCATTGAAGGCATGAGAAAGCTGATAATATCTAAACAAGTGGGAACTAGGTAGATTAAAATGTAATGTAAGTAAAGAAAAGGAAGATAACTTCTGATTAATTACAACCTGAGAAACCAACATAACATTATACTTGGTCCATACAATAGGTTTAGGTAGTTTATAGAACTGGGGTAAAGAAGGATTCAGCCATCAAGGGGCATTTGGAGAGATTGCTGCTCTGGGATAGTGCTCACATCTAAGGCCAGCCCCCCAAGCTCGGATAGTGGTAAGCATTGAGGGGGTCAAATAATAGGGGGGCCGAGAGCCTCTGAATAATAGAAACTTAAAAGCTTCTATAGACTACTCCACCACTGCTGCTTCCAACCGAGTGGAAGGATTTTAGAAATCTGGGCATAACCACCATGTAGCCATCACCAGCTGAGTAGCTAAAAAATATTTATAAAGATCTGGAAAAGCTACCCCTGATTACAGGAGTGCATCAAAGTTGTGAGTTTATATCTAGGTTTTTTTGGGCCCCATGAAAAGGAGGAGAGTAATTGATTGAGTCTTACAAAGAATGATCTAGGGATCCACTGAGGAGAATGTCTAAAGAAATATGTAAATTTCGGAATACTTTTCATTTTTAAAAGATTGATGCGTCCCATACGGTAAAGATTCCCATGCTTTCAATTTTTGGGCTCTGGTACTACAAGGGGTTTTAAACGCCAAGGGACCTGGCACCGATCAAGATTGCTGACTATGCCTACTTTTTTTGCCCCATTCTCCATTAAAAAAAAAGATCAATGAATGGAGGGCAAGTGGATAAATTACATGTCTGCCTCCATTCATGAAAGCAAATGTATATCAGTATAATATGCCCTCCTATCTAATAGCAAAACAGCACATCTCTAATGATTCTGACACTAACTCCTGCAGATGGCTGGATTAGATGACACCAGGGCAGAAGGGCAGATACAGGTGCAGGTTGTATACTGTGCTGTGCTGGACTCACACAACACACACAATAACTCCTGCAGATGGCTGGATTAGATGACACCAGGGCAGAAGGGCAGATACAGGTGAAGGTTGTATACTGTGCTGTGCAAGACTCACACAACACACACACTAACTCCTGCAGATGGCTGGATTAGATGACACCAGGGCAGAAGGGCAGATACAGGTGCAGGTTGTATACTGTGCTGTGCTAGACTCACACAACACACACAATAACTCCTGCAGATGGCTGGATTAGATGACACCAGGGCAGAAGGGCAGATACAGGTGCAGGTTGTATACTGTGCTGGACTCACACAACACACACACTAACTCCTGCAGATGGCTGGATTAGATGACACCAGGGCAGAAGGGCAGATACAGGTGCAGGTTGTATACTGTGCTGTGCTAGACTCACGCAACACGCACAATAACTCCTGCAGATGGCTGGATTAGATGACACCAGGGCAGAAGGGCAGATACAGGTGCAGGTTGTATACTGTGCTGTGCTAGACTCACACAACACACACAATAACTCCTGCAGATGGCTGGATTAGATGACACCAGGGCAGATACAGGTGCAGGTTGTACACTGTGCTGTGCTAGACTCACACAACACACACACTAACTCCTGCAGCTGGCTGGATTAATGGAGAACTGCACTAAATGGTAGATACAGGTGCAGGATTATGCTGTGCTGGACTCACACAACACACACACTAACTCCTGCAGATGGCTGTATTTATAGAGAATAGCACTTTCCCCACACGCAAATGCCTGAGAAGAACACACTATCCCTTCCTATTATTCCTCTTTCCCTGCACTTTCCCCACACAGAAATGAATGATCAATAGTTCACTCTGTCCCTGCCTATCAATTCTCTTTCTCTGCACTTTCCCCACACGAAAATGAATGATCAATAGTTCACACTGTCCCTGCCTTTATATAGTTTGGGGCGTGTACTAAACCCCCTGAGCTATAATTGGCCACAGGCATCCTGCCTGTGGCCAATTATTGCTCTCCTCGCTGCTGGCGCTATGATTGGCCAAGCATGCGGGGTCACAGTGCATGCTTGGCCAATCATCAGCTAGCAATGCACTGCGACTGGCGCAGTGCATCGTGGGCCGTTCGCATCACACGAATTTGATGCGAACGGCCCGCAGAGTTCTGGACTCGATGAGCAGACGAACGGCCGATGTTCTATTCGAACATGGGTTCAAATCGAACACTGGGCCCATCCCTATTGACCAATAAAATTTGGAGCAAATTTGTATGTTTTATGTGTTTTGTTAATAATTTGTTTTGCAGATGAATGCTCAATCCAGCGGAAGCTGGGGAGGCATGGTCTACTTGAGCAATATCGGGTGTTGGAACAAGGCGCCTGAATAGGGAGATGGTCTAATTGTGACAGAGGTGCTGGTGCATGAATAATGAGATAAGATGACCTAGAAACAGATATTAAGTACAGTGGTGTGAAAAGGTGTTTGCCCCCTTCCTCATTTCCTGTTCCTTTGCATGTTTGTCACACTTAAGTGTTTCGGAACATCAAACCAATTTAAACAATAGTCAAGGACAACACAAGTAAACACAAAATGCAATTTGTAAATGAAGGTGTTTATTATTAAAGGTGAAAAAAAATCCAAACCATCATGGCCCTGTGTGAAAAAGTGATTGCCCCCCTTGTTAAAACATACTATAACTGTGGTTGTCCACACCTGAGTTCAATTTCTCTAGCCACACCCAGGCCTGATTATTGCCACACCTGTTCACAATCAAGGCATCACTTAAATAGGAGCTGCTTGACACAGTAAGGTCCACCAGAAGATCCTTAAAAGCTACACATCATGCCGAGACCCAAAGAAATTCAGGAACAATTGAGAAAGAAAGTAATTGAGATCTATCAGTCTGGAAAGGGTTATAAAGCCATTTCCAAAGCTTTGGGAATCCAGCGAACCACAGTGAGAGCCATTATCCACAAATGGCGAAGACATGGAACAGTGGTGAACCTTCCCAGGAGTGGCCGGCCGCCCAAAATTACCCCAAGAGCGCAGCGACAACTCATCCAAGAGGTCACAAAAGACCCCACAACAACGTCCAAGGAACTGCAGGCCTCACTTGCCTCAGTTAAGGTCAGCGTTCATGCCTCCACCATCAGGAAAAGACTGGGCAAAAATGGCCTGCATGGCAGAGTTCCAAGGAGAAAACCACTGCTGAGCAAAAAGAACATCAAAGCTCGTCTCAATTTCTCCACAACACATCTTGATGATCCCCAAGACTTTTGGGACAACATTCTCTGGACCGATGAGACAAAAGTGGAACTCTTTGGAAGGTGTGTGTCCAAGTATATCTGGAACACTGCATTTCAGAAAAAGAACATTATACCAACAGTAAAGTATGGTGGTGGTAGTGTTTTGGTCTGGGGCTGTTTTGCTGCTTCAGGACCTGGAAGACTTGCCGTGATAAAAGGAACTATGAATTCTGCTGTCTACCAAGAGATCCTAAAGGAGAATGTCCGACCATCTGTTCGTGTACTCAAGCTGAAACGAACTTGGGTTCTGCAGCAGGACAATGATCCTAAACACACCAGCAAGTCCACCACCGAATGGCTGAAGAAAAACAAAATGAAGACTTTGGAGTGGCCTAGCCAAAGTCCTGACCTGAAACCTATTGAGATGTTGTGGTATGACCTTAAAAAGGCCGTTCATGCTCGAAAACCCTCTAATGTAACTGAATTAGGACAATTCTGCAAAGATGAGTGGGCCAAAATTCCTCCAGGACGCTGTAAAAGCCTCATTGCACGTTATCGCAAACGCTTGGTTGCAGTTGTTGCTGCTAAGGGTGGCCCAACCAGTTATTAGGTTTAGGGGGCAATCACTTTTTCACACAGGGCCTTGATGGTTTGGATTTTTTTTCACCTTTAATAATAAACACCTTCATTTACAAATTGCATTTTGTGTTTACTTGTGTTGTCCTTGACTATTGTTTAAATTGGTTTGATGTTCCGAAACACTTAAGTGTGACAAACATGCAAAGGAACAGGAAATGAGGAAGGGGGCAAACACTTTTTCACACCACTGTATGTATATATTAGAATAGGTTGGGTCAGATAGGTATACGTTTTTAAGTAATTGAGAACTGTTGTATATATATAGAAGTATGTATATGTATATATATATATGCATGTATGCAATCAAAATAGGTATTAAATATTAAAGAAAGGATATATACAAAGTATATGATAGTTGTAAACACCCCGGACTCACTTTGTGCCACCCAGTACATGTCGCATTCACTGTCGGGATTGGTAAGTGCATTTGGTAAGCTTTTGCAGTAAATACCCTATTTTACATTTTTTTTGTATTTTCGCTCAATAGAGTGACGCTCATTATATTCATATATTTTTCAGAACACCCTGTTGCATCTGCTCCTGATGAGTAGTAAATTATCCACGAAACGCGTCGAGCTACACTTGATGCCACACTGACAATTCATATCCTTAACAACGTTTTCATTCATCTAATAATTTTCCATATAGTTTAAATACTCCTATACAATGATTCCGTGAGCATAGGTACCGGGTATGCCGTCGTTTGGTATCTATGGACTGCAACAATGCCTTATCTTATTACCAATGTTCATATTTGTACTTACTTTTTACCTTGTGTATACCCATACTGTGTATGATTATGCCTTTTTTTTTGTGTATATAACTTGTACCAACATTATATTATTTTATAAACTATTTTATGTACATACCATTAATAAAACCAGTATTATATTTTACTTCAGTATTTTCACCTGCTTCATTTAAAGTCCAAACCCCCTTTTTTTCTTGTATGCAATTCAGGGATGGAGGAGCCTTACTGGGCCTCAATTAAAGTCCCATAAATTCCCTTTTTCTTGTTCAAAACAATGTGGATGGAAGCAGATGAAAATAAACAAACAATCGGATTAGCAGTGTTCCCCTGCCATCCACTGTATAAGACTGTTCCTTAGTTGGTCACAAGCCATGATTGGTTTGTGCATACCCGGGACAACTATGATTATATTTTGCATTTGTATGTATGTCCATAATTAGCCTTACCAGCGATACACAGGCTATGACATTCCTGGTATATGTCTCATGTCCCTTTAATTGCTTTCCCCTGCACGTTTGCGCCTCTGATAGTGTCTGAAGTCGTATTGGTTAGACGGCCCTTGTGACGTCCTTAGGGGTTGTTCCTCCACTGTGGGAGCTGCGATGCGTACATTGGGCCCCCTCTCCCCATTGGGGGACCGGGTGGGTGGCCCAGCACGCATCGGCGCCACGGTCCTCGCGCTGTGCGCATGACGAATACCCACGTCATGATGCTGCTGCTGAGATCACCATCTCATTGGTCCACATTGGGGAATCATCTAGCGACAATCACCGGGCGATTCAGCTTGGGTGCGGACGCTCCTCCCCATTATGGGCCAATACACGTGGCGTTGGAGGCATGGATACTACTATATATTCCACAGCTGGAGCGGGCTGTCTCCACGGCCTGTCTCCTCCTGAGGTCTCTGCACACCAGCTAATTTCTTGCTTGGTGAGTCACATTATGCAATCAATCGGGTAAGTGCTCCTGGATCCAGATCTCTTTGGCTTGTAGGACTTATTTCACACACACATTCTTTCACCAAAAAATTTTTCAGCCTATTTTTACTTTTGCACTTTCTATCCTATCAATGCTTGCACACATCTAGATTTTTGTCACCCATTGCTCACATAGCAGTCACTCACATACACAACAACACACCACTCATTTCATCAACATTTTTCCACTTTCACCATCACATCCTACACACACTGGTTCTATGGCCCTTCCCCACACATTTTTATAGCTTTTTTTATATATACATTCTTTCCGTTTTTCACATTACCTTTTATTTACAACTATCATATACCTTGTATATATCCTTTCCTTAATATTTAATACCTATTTTGATTGCATACATGCATATATATACATATACATACTTCTATATATATATACAACAGTTCTCCATTACTTAAAAACGTATACCTATCTGACCCAACCTATTCTAATATATACATACTTAACCACTTTACAACCGGCCCATAGCCGAATGACGGCTACAGGGCGGTTGCTTAACTCTGGGAGGGCGTCATATGACGTCCTCCCGGAATTCCCCTCTTGCGCGCCCCCTGGGGCGCGCACTCGAGAACATCCGTGATCGCCGGGTCCAGAGGACCCGGCGGATCACGGATCACGGTAAACGGCCGCTCATCGCGGCCGTTTACCACGTGATCGCTCCGTCAAATAGTGATGTCCAGTTCATGAACGAATCGTTCTTTTGAATCGATTCTTTTCAGTGAACTGGGTGAGTCGATTCATCTGAGTGAACTGATCCGTTTGAAACAGTTCACTGTGCACTCAATACATAGCAGAGCATAGCAGGCCTGCTAAATGGTAATATGATCCTAGAGTGAGAGAGCTCGGCCCCTCCCTGCAACCAATCAGCTACAAGAGTCAGGAGTACACACTAAACCGAGTTAAAGAATCACATGAGTTACCGAGTTAAAGAATCATACGAGTTATTAGAACTCAGTACACTGAAAGAACCATGAGTCCCCACCAGAACAAGATGTAGAACAATACACTAAATCAGTGATCAGGGAGCAGTATTACACTACAGACTGCTTTCAAGACAGAGAGGACAGAGTCATGATAAGAAGATATCCTCATTCAGATTAATTATTTAACCCTTTAGTATTTAGTTGGCTTATCCTAAAGGAAATCTGCATGTTAAAAGGGAAAAATATCCCTTCTGGGACATGTGTCTAATTTAGTAGCTATATAACTGAATGAGAGAGCAGTCTAATTTTTATAACACAAAAATAAATTTTATCCCGCTTTATAGTATATTTTTCTGCTGTCTGCGTAATATTGTTCTGCGTTCTGGTCCTGAGATTTCCATGCCCCTTGGATTTTTTTTTTTTTTGGTGTGGTGATAGCTAACGTGTGAATAAATCATTGTTTATGCGCATGCCCTACGCACATTTATTCACATGCAGATATCAGGGTCAGTGGGGATGGTTTTATTTTTTATTTTTTCACTTAACAATCCCCTATGTGATAGTTTGTTGAAGTGACAGGTTCTCTTTTTTGCATGTGGGGTGTGTTATATGATCATATGAGTATAGGATTGTGCTCAGTAATCTGGGTAGCAGGTGTTCTGTCAGATAAAGCAATCTATAGGAGCAGCCAATATTGTCACTTATGGTGACGCACAAACAGTTGTGTAAACGCTAAGCCTGTTTTTGTGCGTGTAAATTGCATTCTGATGGGCCAACTTCACAGTTAAGATTGATAGCCATCAGATTTGTCTGTAGTCTTTACAGTGCATAATGAGGCCCCTTTTACACTTGTGTGACTTGTCCTGCAACTTGGGACTACAAAGTCGCATGACAAGTGGTACCCCACGATTTTCAATGAGTACCATTCATATCTGTGCGTCTTCCAGTCACTGCCAGACTGCAAAGTAGTCACTGCACTACTTTGGTCTGATTTTGATGCGACTTGAGGCAGAGACATCAAGATTACATAAGTATTTCTTCAAGTCGCATCAAAATCTCATCAAAGTCACAGTAAAAATTGTGGCAAAAATTGCATGACTCTCAAGTTGCTTTAGTGTGAAAGGAGCCTAAGGCCCGGTTCACACTGCTGCGATGCGGGAGATCGCATATGATTTGCACCGCACTGCAGTTCAAATCATATGCGATCTCTGTGCGATGCAAATTCAGTCATACAGATAGTATGGCTGAATTCACATCGCATTCGACCCAAAATCGAAGAGGACCCTTTTTTCAGTCCGCAGCAGAATCGGATCGCATGGTGTTCTCACCATGCGATCCGATTCCTGTCCGAGTTTGCAGATCGCACTGCGATATGCGAGCTGCTATGGGGGTGTCATTAAAATTTCACTGACACTCCCAGCAGCTCGCATAGGGCAGTGTGAACTGCCGGCGGGAGACATGCGGTGCGGGAACCCGCAGTAGATTCGCAGCGTTCCCGCACCGCAGCAGTGTGAACCGGGCCTAACGATTGGATTTTACTATCGTGGGTACTTCGCCCGCGGTAGTAAAATCCAAATTTTTCCTGTGCATGCGCTGTAAAGACAACGGAAAAATGTGATGGCTAGCAATGTTAACTGTGAAGTTGCCCCATCAGAATGAGGTTCACATGCACAAAAATCCGCTTTTCATTTACACAGCTTTTTGTGGGTCAGTCTGACACAACAACAATAGGATTGGGCTCTGAGAAAGGAAAATACAAGAAAAAACCTCCCCAGGACCTGCAAACCTTCTGTGAAGAATCATTCTTTTGATTCTAATCATTTAAGAAGGTTGAGTCAGAGCTGTGGTTCACTTGCTTGTCAGTAGACTCAGCAAGTGAACCGAAGAACCGAAGAATCGATTCATTGAATCGGTTCATTTCAGTGAGTAGTTCGAAATGAACCGATTCAGTTAAAAGATCCGGACTTCCCATCACTACCGTCAAATGACGGAGCGATCACATGTAAGCAAACCGGCGTCATTTGATGACGCCGGTTCCTCTCCCCTCCTCTCTCTGTACCGATCGGTACAGTGTGAGAGGAGAGGGGGAGGGATCGGTGGCAGCAGTGCTGTGGGCAGGATTTGTAGTGCCCACAGCCTGCTCTGCCACCACCGATCCATCCATCCATGCTCAGCCATCCCTCCTTACCCTGCAATACACAGCAATAGCCTGCAGTGTATTGCTGGGTATTGCAGGGTATGGAGGGATGGCTGAGCATGGATGGATGGATACCCAGCAGTAATCTGCCATTCCCTGCGATACTCTGCCATTCCCTGTGATACTCTGCCATTCCCTGCGATACTCTGCCATTCCCTGCGATACTCTGCCATTCCCTGCCATTACCTGCGATACTCTGCCATTACCTGCGATACTCTGCCATTACCTGCGATACCCTGCGATACTCTGCCATTACCTGCGATACTCTGCCATTACCTGCGATACCCAGCGATACTCTGCCATTACCTGCGATACTCTGCCATTACCTGCGATACTCTGCCATTACCTGCGATACCCTGCGATACTCTGCCATACCCTGCGATACTCTGCCATACTCTGCCGATACTCTGCCATACCCTGCAATACTCTGCCATACCCTGCGATACCCTGCCATACCCTGCGATACTCTGCCATACCCTGCGATACTCTGCCATACCCTGCGATACTCTGCGATACTCTGCCATACCCTGCGATACTCTGCCATACCCTGCCATACTCTGCCATACCCTGCCATACTCTGCCATACTCTGCGATACTCTGCGATACTCTGCCATACCCTGCGATACTCTGCCATACCCTGCGATACTCTGCCATACCCTGCGATACTCTGCCATACTCTGCCGATACTCTGCCATACCCTGCGATACTCTGCCATACCCTGCGATACTCTGCCATACCCTGCGATACTCTGCCATACCCTGCGATACTCTGCCATACCTTGCGATACTCTGCCATACCCTGCCATACCCTGCGATACTCTGCCATACCCTGCCATACCCTGCCATACTCTGCCATACCCTGCGATACCCTGCCATACCCTGCCATACCCTGCCATACCCTGCCATACCCTGCGATACTCTGCCATACTCTGCCATACTCTGCCATGCAATACCTTGCCATACTCTGCCATACTCTGCCATACCCAGCCATACCCTGCGATATTCTGCAATATTCTGCGATACCCTGCGATTCCCTGCAGTGCTCGCTACGATCAAAGCCAGGATCGTTTTTTTTTTTTTATTTCAGGCTTTCCAGCCTAGAGGTGAGATTTGGGGTCTTATTGACCCCATGTCTCTGTAAAGAGGACCTGTAAAGAGGACCTGTCATGCCATATTCCTATTATAAGGGATGTTTACATTCCTTGTAATAGGAATAAAAGTGATCAAAAAACATTTTTGGGGGAAAAAAAGTGTCAAACTAAAAAAAAGTAAAGTAAAATGAACAATAAAAAAAATAAAAATAATTTAAAGCGCCCCTGTCCCCGTGCGCTCGCATGCAGAAGCGAATGCATACGTAAGTCCCGCCCACATATGAAAACGATGTTCAAACCACACATGTGAGGTATCGCTGCGAACGTTATAGTGAGAACAATAATTTTGGCCCTAGACCTCCTCTGTAACTCAAAACATGTAACCAGTAAAAAGTTTTAAAGCGCCGCCTATGGGGATTTTTAAGTAGCGAAGTTTGGCGCCATTCCACGAGCGTGTGCAATTTTGAAGGGTGACATGTTGGGTATCTATTTACTCGGCGTAACTTCATCTTTCTCATTATGCAAAAACATTGGGCTATATTTACAGTTTTGTTTTTTGTAAAGCACAAAACTTTTTTTTCCCCAAAAAAACGCGTTCGAAAAATTGCTGCGCAAGTACCGTGCTAGATAAAAAGTTGCAACGACCGCCATTGTATTCTCTAGGGTCTTTTCTAAAAAAACATATATAATGTTTTGGGGTTCTATGTAATTTTCTAGCAAATAAATGATGATTTTTACATGTAGGAGAGAAATGTCAGAATTGGCCTGGGTGCTCCAGAACACCTGATGGCGCTCCCTGCATGTTGGGCCTCTGTATGTGGCCACGCTGTGTAAAAGTCTCACACATGTGGTATCGCCGTACTCAGGAGTAATAGCAGAATGTGTTTTGGGGTGTAATTTGTGGTATGCATATGCTGTGTGTGAGAAATAACCTGCTAATATGACAATTTTGTGAAAAAAAAAAAAAAAAAAAAAATCTTGATTTTGCAAAGAATTGTGGGAAAAAATTACAACTTCAAAAAACTCACCATGCCTCTTTCCAAATACCTTGGAATGTCTTCTTTCCAAAAAGGGGTCATTTGGGGGGTATTTGTACTTTTCTGGCATGTTAGGGTCTCAAGAAATGAGATAGGCCGTCAGTACTTCAGGTGTGATCAATTTTCAGATATTGGCACCATAGCTTGTGGACTCTATAACTTTCACAAAGACCAAATAATATACCCCAATTTGTACTTATTTTTACCAAGGATATGTAGCAGTATAAATTTTTGCCAAAATTTATCAAGAAAAATTACAAAATTTGCTAAATTTTATAACAGAAACGAAGAAAAATTCATTTTTTTACCGAATTTTCAGTCTTTTTTCTTTTATAGCGCAAAAAATAAAAAACCCAACGGTGATTAAATACCACCAAAAGAAAGCTCTATTTGTGTGAAAAAAAAGGACAAAAATTTCATATGGGTACAGTGTTGTATGACTGAGTAATTGTCATTCAAAATGTGAGAGCACCGAAAGCTGAAAATTGGTCTGGTTATTAAGGGTGTTTAAGTGCCCAGTGGTCAAGTGGTTAATATCTGTTTCTAGGTGATCTTATCTCATTATTCATGCACCAGCACCTCTGTCACAATTAGACCATCTCCCTATTCAGGCGCCTTGTTCCAACACCCGATATTGCTCAAGTAGACCATGCCTCCTCAGCTGGAGGTAAAAAGTAGATGGAATTGACACCCCGGACTCACTTTGTGCTACCCAGTACATGTCGCATTCACTGTCGGGATTGGTAAGTGCATTTGGTAAGCTTTTCCAGTAAATACCCTATTTTACATTTTTTTGTATTTTCGCTCAATAGAGTGACGCTCATTATATTCATATATTTTTCAGAACACCCTGTTGCATCTGCTCCTGATGAGTGGAAAAGTGTCCACGAAACGCGTCGAGCTACACTTGATGCCACACTGACAATTCATATGCTTAACAACGTTTTCATTCATCTAATAATTTTCCATATAGTTTAAGTACTCCTATACAATAATTACGTGAGCATAGGTACCGGGTATGCCGTCGTTTGGTATCTATGGACTGCAACAATGCCTTATCTTATTACCAATGTTCAAATTTGTACTTACTTTTTACCTTGTGTATACCCATACTGTGTATTATATTTTACTTCAGTATTTTCACCTGCTTCATTTAAAGTCCTACAGTAAGATAAAGGAAAGCCTGCAAACATGGCCTGTTGGGGGTATTAGAGGACAGGGTTGAGAAGCACTGATTTAGAGGACTGAGATAAAATCTAGCTCAAGACAATCCTATTCTAATTGTGGGCATTTGAGGGAAACCAAGCAGGTGTTAGAACCCCTGCTTGTCTTTTTTTAGGTTGGGCTTTGTGTCCCTTTTCTGAAAATTGCCTTCACTTCCTGTCACATAGCAAAACAGGAAGTGAGGGTAAAACCCTACCAATGTCTTTCCTTGGCGACACACAGATCAGTCTAACTAGTGTCCCCATTAGGCAAATTTCACTCTAGCACTTTGTTGTGTACCAAAATTATTAGGTATTTTGGGGTTTATTAAAGGCAAATTCACTCTGCAATACAAGTGTACTCACTGTAAATCTGAGGGGAAGCATTGGTGATTTTATCATCCAATCATGTAGAAGCAAAGATGGTGTTTTTTATTTTCCTTGCATGTCCCCCCTCGGATCTCCACCAACTGCACGTGTAGTGCAAAGTGGATTTGCCTCTATTAAATAAACCACTGACAAGACTTCTAATCCCTCTACACTCTTTCCCCAAGCAAGAATAAGAAAGGATTTAATTTAGTTTAACTTTGCAAAGACACATTCCTAGGTTCAACTGTGATGCATGTTAATGGCCCATTTAGACCTCGTTTAACCACTTCAGCCCCGGACCAATTTGCAGCCAAAGGACCAGGCCCCTTTTTGCGATTCGGCACTGCGTCACTTTAACTGACAACTGCGCGGTCGTACGACGTTGCACCCAAACAAAATTGATGTCCTTTTTTTCCCACAAATAGAGCTTTCTTTTGGTGGTATTTGATCGCCCCTGCGTTTTTTATTTTTTGCGCTATAAACAAAAATAGAGCGACAATTTTGAAAAAAATGCAATATTTTTTACTTTTTGCTATAATAAATATCCCCAAAAAATATATAAAAAAAAAACAATTTTTTTTCCTCAGTTTAGGCCGATACGTATTCTTCTACATATTTTTGGTAAAAAAAAATCGCAATTAGCGATTATTGATTGGTTTGCGGAAAAGTTATAGCGTTTACAAAATTGGGGATAGTTTTATAGCATTTTTATTAATATTTTTTTTTTACTAGTAATGGCGGCGATAAGCGATTTTTATTGTGACTGCGACATTATGGCGGGGACAAATCGGACATTCTTGACACATTTTTGGGACCATTGTCATTTATACAGAAATCAGTGCTATTTAAATGCACTGATACCTATGTAAATGACAGTGGCAGTGAAGGAGTTAACCACTAGGGGGGGAGGAGTTAGTGTGACGTGTGTGTGTTTTTTTTTACAGTAGGGGGCATGGCTGATGTCTGACATCACTGATCGGCTTTCCCGATGACAGGGAACAGCCGATCAGTGACAGGCAGTGTAGGAAGCGCGGGGAGAGGTTTGTTTACACAGACCTCTCCCCGTTCTTCAGCTCTGTGACCCGATCGCGGGACACCAGCGGCGATCAGGTCCACTGGTCCCGCGGCCGCGGTCACGGAGCTCCCGACCGGGTCGCGAGCGCACCGCCGGCGGCGCGCGCACGACCCCATGGCTAGGCCATTCTGCCGACGTAAATGTGCAGGAGGCGGTCGGGAAGCGGTTAATAGAAAACACCAGTTCACTATAATCATTTGTTAGTCAGTCCTGGAAATCTGCATCTGCTTTACTATTAATTTAATAGTTAACAAAATAGGGGATAGATTTATGGCATTTCTATTACTATTTTTTTTTTATTAGTAATGGTGGCGATCTGCGATTTTTATCGTGACTGCGACATTATGGCGGACACATCGGACACTTTTGACACTATTTTGGGACAATTGTCATTTATACAGCGATCAGTGTTATAAAAATGCACTGATTACTGTATAAATGACACTGGCAGGGAAGGGGTTAAATACTAGGGGGCGATCAAGGGGTTAAGTGTGTCCTAGGGAGTGATTCTAACTGTGGGGGGATGGGCTACCACTGGCATCACAGCGATCACTGCTCCAGATGACATGGAGCAGTAGATCTCTGTCATGTCACCAGGCAGAACAAGGAAATGCCTTGTTTAGATCTACACCTCCCTGTTATGCCGCTCCGTGACATGAGCGGGACCCGCAGGCACGGTCATGGAGTACGTGCGTGCCCACAATGCCGCATCTTAAAGGGGACATATCTGTACGCCCATTTGCGCAGCTGTGCCATTGTACCGACTTATATTGTCGTGTACTGGTAGGCAAGCGGTTAAGATGGTCATGCGCTATGCAATCTGATTGGCCAATCTCTGTACAACTCAATATTTTGGAAAATAGGTAATAGGAAGACGCACTTGAACAATTAATTCAAATTATATGAAATCAAACAGGCTCCTGCACTAAATCTAATTTATTTAAGATCTAATTGTTTGCAATGTATGGTCACCTTTAAAGATCAAGATCTGAGAAAATGTATTTATTCGGTTTAGAAACACTTCTCTGTTCTTTGTAATGTATTGAAAGATTTGGGTAAAATAAAAAAACACATTTCAAACATATATTAGACGTGATAGGAATGAGATTAGCATCAAATGGGTTAATTAACTGAGAACACCTACTAACTTTCTAACAAGACACATCCAATGAGATGAAATTAACCAATTGTATTGGGTGTACGCTATTATCAATGAGAAAACCGCAGTTACCCTAGCGATAGTTACAGTTTACATACAGTATGCAGGTATTTTATTATCGCTATTTGCACTTCGATGTGCGCCGGTTCGCATGTTCGATTAATGACTTTTCCGGCGCACCAATTAATGTATGAACTAGTGCAGTGCCTTCTTCTTAGTAAATCACCCCCCCATGTCCTTTAAACCCCCTTTTTTATGTTATATATAATCTACATGGTCCCTCAAGCAAACCTGGTCCTGTCCATATAGGATTTGAACTACATGTAACAAACAAAACTTGCAAAACTATGCAATTGATACCGTTTTTTGGTATTATTGGAAATAAAGGACATTTCTTACCCTGCTCTGCCCTAACTCACATATAGTACATTTCTTGCAGGGAAAAAAAAAAATGTCATACTATCATATAAGACATTTTAATAGGAGTTTCTAAAACATTTATTGCAAATATATCTATAGGACAGGAAAGTTTTCTAAAATGGAATAGAAAGATTTCCAGATAAAATATTTAATACTATGTTATCTCCTCTTTTAACCACACAATGTTGTGTGGAGAAGGTGGTTAAAAAGGCATAATCATTTTTGGTATCCTGACTGATCTTGAAGTATTGCATCTCTATCTGAAGACTGCACATTGCCAATCTCTTTTTTTCAAATCCTGCTCCCATAACCCTTTTCAAGAAATCTTTGAACATGTCTGCCTGTTCTTGATAGTACTTTGCATCAATACAATTACATCTAATGCAAGCAAATTGTCCCTTAGGAACTACTAGATGGAAAACATCCATTTCTGTCAGTGCTTATAAAAAATGTTTTAGTGACAATATTACCATCTCTAACTATAATATACAGACCCAAAAATGATTCACCTGACTATTACAAAATATATGTATATTCATATGTTAACCTAGTATCCCTATCGTTCTTAAATACTCCCATAAATAAATGTACAGAAACATTTGGCCAATGATTTCACACTATCCCCACGTCTGTTTTTACATGGTCAGGGGTTCCCAGCCAGCAAATGAATGAAGTAAACTTATTGGCTTCTAAGGAGGCGGATGGTACTGGCTCCATTTTTTTGGCAACCATTGGCAGATTGCTGTCATTTATAGTAGTGGTATAAATATTGCTACTATAGAGTTCAGCAAATGGGCTCATCCCTACTAATTGCTAAGATCACTATCTTACTGTAAGTTAAAGAGGAAGTAAGTCTTCCTTTTTAATTGTACCTACAGGTAAGCCTATAATTAGGGATGGGCGAACGGTTCGGTCCAAGCATAAGTTTGGGTCGAGCTTTGGTTGTTTGGACGTTCGGCGAACAACGAACATTATGCAGTGTTCGTGGCAAATTTGAAAGCCGCGGAACACTGTTAAAGTCTATGGGACATTAACCAGTTTCCAAACGGCCCATAGCCTAATGACGGCTACAGGGCGGTTGGATAACTCTGGGAGGGTGTACAGTGATGTCCTCCCAGAATCCCGCTCTCGCGCGCACCTGAGAACATCCGTGACCGCCGGGTCCAGATAACGGAGCGATCACATGTCAACAAACCGGCATCATGTCATGACACCAGTTCCTCCCTCCCCTCTCTGTACCGATCGGTACAGTGGAGGGGAGAGATCGGTGTCAGCAGGGCTGTGGGCTGGATCTGTAGTGCCCACAGTGCTGCTCTGTGACAATTGCAGTCACATCCACCGATCCATCCATCCATGCTCAGCCATCCCTCCATACTCTGCCATACCCTGCCAATACTCTGCAATACCCTGCAATTCCCAGCCATACCCTGCAATACCCAGCCATATCCTGCAATACCCAGCCATACTCTGCAATACTCTGCCATGAATGAATGATTTGTATAGCGCTGCAAATGCGAACTGAATCGCCTCAAGATGCTTTGCTATACCCTGCAATACTTTGCAATACCTAGCCATACCCTGCAATACCTAGCCATACCCTGCAATACCCAGCAATACCCTGCAATACCCTGCATACCCAGCCATACTCTGCAATACCCAGCCATACTCTGCAATACCCAGCCATACTCTGCAATACCCAGCCATACTCTACAATACTCGGTGATACCCAGCCATACTCTGCAATACCCAGCCATACTCTGCAATACTCTGTGATACCCAGCCATACTCTGCCATACCCAGCCATACTCTGCAATACTCGGTGATACCCAGCCATACTCTGCAATACTCGGTGATACCCAGCCATACTCTGCAATACTTGGTGATACCCAGACATACCCAGCCATGCTCGGCCGCACCCAGCCATACTCAGCCATACCCAGCCATGCTTGGCCATGCTCAGCCGTACTCGGCCTCTGTATGTGGCCAGGCTGTGGAAGTCTCACACATGTGGTATCGCCGTACTCAGGAGGATTAGGAGAATCTATTTTGGGATGTCATTTTTGGTATGTACATGCTATGTGTTATCATTAGAATTGTATAAATGGACAACTTTGTGTTAAAAAAAAAAAAAGCATTTTAACCACTCCCATATGACGTCCTTGACTTTGTGCGGGGATTTCGGAATGATGGGTGCAGCTACAAGCATCATTCCCTACACCATAAGAATGATCATAACGGCTGTTCCACTGCTTGATTATTCTTACGGGAGGCGAGAGGGGACGCCCCCCCCTCCTGCCGCCCTCCGGTGCTTCTACCGACTCGCCAATACGATCGAAGCCAGGATAATTTTTTTTTTTTTTTTAATTTCAGGATTCCCAGCCTAGAGGTGAGATGTGGGGTCTTATTGACCCCATATCTCACTGTAAAGAGGACCTGTCATGCCATATTCATATTACAAGGAATGTTTACATTCCTTGTAATAGAAATAAAAGTGATCAAAAAATAAATTTTGGGGGAAAAAGTGTCAAACTAAAATAAATAAAGTAAAATGAACAATAAAAAAAAAGTAAAATCACCCCTGTCCCCGTGTGCTTGCATGCCGAAGCGAACGCATACGTAAGTCCCGCCCACATATGAAAACGGTGTTCAGACCACACATGTGAGGTATCTCTGCGAACGTTAGAGCGAGAGCAATAATTTTGGCCCTAGAACTCCTCTGTAACTCAAAACATGTAACCAGTAAAAAAATGGAAAGCATCACCTATGGGTATTTATAAGTAGCGATTATGTCATGTTAGGTATCTATTTACTCGGCGTAACTTCATCTTTCACATTATGCAAAAACATTGGGCCAACTTAACTGCTTTTTTTTAAGCACAACTCAGTTTTTTCCCCCAAAAAATGTGTTTGAAAAATTGCTGCGCAAATACTGTGCAAGATAAAAAGTTCCAACGACTGCCATTGTATTTTCTAGGGTCTTTGCTAAAAAAACATATATAATGTTTTGGGGTTCTATGTCATTTTCTAGCAAATAAATTATGATTTTTACATGTAGGAGAGAAATGTCAGAATTGTCCTGGGTGCTCCAAAACGCCTGCAGGTTCTCCCTGCATGTTGGGTCTCTGTATGTGGCCACGCTGTGTAAAAGTCTCACACATGTGGTATCGCCATACTCGGGAGTAATAGCAGAATGTGTTTTAGGGTGTAATTTGTGGTATGCATATGCTGTGTGTGAGAAATAACCAGCTAATATGACAATTTTGTGAAGAAAAAAAAAGAAAAAAAATCTTGATTTTGCAAAGAATTGTGGGAAAAAATGACAACTTCAAAAGCCTCACAATGCATCTTTCTAAATACCTTGGAATGTCTTCTTTCCAAAAAGGGGTAATTTGGGGGGTATTTGTACTTTTCTGCCATGCTAGGGTCTCAAGAAATTAGATAGGCCGTCAGTACTTCAGGTGTAATCAATTTTCAGATATTGGCACCATAGCTTGTGGACTCTATAACTTTCACAAAGACCAAATAATATACACCAATTTGTACTTATTTTTACTAAAGATATGTAGCAGTATAAATTTTGGCCAAAATTTATGAAGAAAAATTGCTAAATTTTATAACAGAAACAAAGAAATTCATTTTTTACAGAATTGTCAGTCTTTTTTCTTTTATAACGCAAAAAATAAAAAACCCAGAGGTGATTAAATACCACCAAAAGAAAGCTCTATTTGTGTGAAAAAAAGGACAAAAATGTCATATAGGTACAGTGTTGCATGACTGAGTAATTGTCATTTAAATTGTGAGAGCACTGATAGACTGAAAATTGGTCTGGTTAGGAAGGGGGCTTAAGTGTCCAGTGGTCAAGTGGTTAACATGAAAAACCAAAAGTGCTATTTTAAAGGCTTATATGCAAGTTATTGTCATAAAAAGTGTTTGGGGACCTGGGTCCTGCTCCAGGGGACATGTATCAATGCAAAAAATGCAATGCAAAAATTTTTAAAAAAAACTGCATTTTTTTTTGGGAGCAGAGATTTTAATAATGCTTAAAGTGAAACAATAAAAATTAAATATTCCTTTAAATATCATGCCTGGGGGGTGTCTATAGTATGCCTGTAAAGTGGTGCAGTTTTCCCGTGTTTAGAACAGTACCACAGAAAAAAAATAATTCTAAAGGAAAAAAGTAATTTATAACTGATCGCAAGTGTAATGAATTGTCCGATCTCGGCAATATAGATAAAACTCATTAAAAAAAACGTCACGGGTTCCCCCCAGTCCATTACCAGACCCTTATCTGAGCACGTAACCTGGCAGGCTGCAGGAAAAGAGGGGTGGATGAGAGAGCGCCCCCCCCTCCTGAACCATACAAGGCCACATGCCCTCAACATGGGGAGGGTGCTTTGGAGTAGCCCCCAAAGCACCTTGTCCCCATGTTGATGGGGACAAGGGCTTCATCCCCACAACCCTTGCCCGGTGGTTGTGGGGGTCTGCAGGGGGCTTATCCGAATCTGGAAGCCCCCTTTGACAAGGGGACCCCCAAGTCCCGGCCCTCCCTATGTGAATTGGTAAGGGGTACATTTCATGAAAAAAAGTTTCAAAATAGTAAAAAAGACAGGAGATCCTTTGAGACAAGTCCTTTATTAAAAAATAAAAATGTCCAGCAATGTCCATTTAATTTTCTATCATGCCTCCCGAGGAACCGAAAAAGGAAAAAAAGAAAATGCAACAGCTCCACCTCCATGGGAAGCTCCCACTTAGTGACGCTTCTTCTCTGTGACAGCTGTTATCCAGCTGAGGGCGGGGCCACTCGGTTATGAAAACGGGTGACCCCGCCTTCCACTGATGTCACAAGGTGTTTTTTTATAGAAATAACTTGCATATAAGCCTTTAAAATGACCACTTTTGATTTTTCATGTCTGTGTCCCATAGACTTTAACGGTGTTCGTCCAAATTTTTTGCCTGTTCGCAAGTTCTGGTGCGAACCGGGGGGGTTTTCAGCTCATCCTCAACTATAATAAGGCTTACCTGTAGGTACTGTAAAAACCTCCTAAACTTGCACTGTTTAGGAGATATTTACTATATATGGTGCTGCTGATGTCATTGGCGCATGCGCTCTGAAGGAACGGCCGCCCATGTCATATCTTTAGGGCCCCGTGCCGGGACCAGTGGCTCCCACGCGCATGCTTTAGGCTTCATTCTAAGGTAAGTATTTCATAATGAGCTAGTATGCATTGCATAGTAGCTCAATATTCCTTTTGTCATACAGTTTTTTTTAGTTTTTGTGTTTTTTTTAAAATCTGGTTTACAACCTCTTTAAGGTGCTAAATACGATAACGTGTTCCACTAATTCAAACAGATTAACTAAGCATGGGAATGTCGACTCGGTTCGGCCCGAGCATAAGTACAGGCCAAACTTTGGTTGTTCAGATGTTCTGTGAACACTGAACAATATGCGGTGTTCGGAGCAAATTCGAAAGCCGCCGGAACGCTGTTAAAGTCTATGGGACACTAACATGAAAAATCAAAAGTGCTCATTTTAAAGGCTTATATGCAAGTTATTGTCATGAAAAGTGTTTGGGGATCAATGCCAATTTCTTTTTTTAAACTAACGTTTTTTCGGGAGAAGTGATTTTTTTTAATGCTTAAAGTGAAACAATAAAAAATTAAATATATTCCTTTAAATATCGTGCCTGTCTATAGTATGCCTGTAAAGTGGCACATTTTTCCCGTGTTTAGAACAGTACTGCAGCAAAATTAAATTTCTAAAAGAAAAATTGTCATTTAAAACTCGTCTCATGAATTGTAGGGTCTCGGCAATATAGATAAAACTCATTGAAAAAAAGGTCATGGATTCAGCCCCCAGCCCACAGCCCATTAACAGGCCCTCTGGGTCTGGTGTGGATTTTAAGGGAAATCCTGCGCCCAATTTTTTTTAAAAATGGCGTAGGGGCCCCCCCAAAATCCAAACCAGACCCTTATCTGAGCGCGCAACCTGACAGGCCGCAGGAAAAGGGGGGGGGGGGGGGCGAGAGAGTACCCCCCTCCTGAACCGTACCAGGCCACATGCCCTCAACATGGGGAGGGTGCTTTGGTCTCTGACCCCAAAGCACCTTGTCTCCATGTTGATGGGGACAAGGGCCTTATCCCCACAACCCTTGCCCAGTGGTTGTGGGGGTATGTGGGCAGGGGGCTTATCGGAATCTGGAAACCCCCTTTAACAAGGGAGCCCCCAGATCCTGGCCTCCCACCCATGTGAATTGGTAACGGGCAACGTCTTATATAGCTGAAGGCTATATATATATATATATATATATATATATATATATATATATATATATATAGCTGAGAACTTGTCCCAAGCTGTCTCTTGTCTTTTTTACAATTTTTGACACTTTTTTTGTGAAATGGTAGGGGTACAATGTACCCCGTTACCAATTCACATAGGGGGAGGCCAGGATCTGGGGGTCCTCTTGTTAAAGGGAGCTTCCAGATTACTATAAGCCCCCCACCCTTGTACCCCCCATCAACATGGGGACATGATGGGGGGGGCATGTAGCCTGGTATGGTTCAGGAGGGGGGGGCCCTCTCTCGTCTCCCCCTCTTTTCCTGCGACCTGCCAGGTTGCGTGCTCGGATAAGGGTTTGGTATGGATTTGGGGGGAC
This sequence comes from Lithobates sylvaticus, assembly GCA_028564925.1. Lineage (NCBI taxonomy): Eukaryota > Metazoa > Chordata > Amphibia > Anura > Ranidae > Lithobates > Lithobates sylvaticus. The sequence continues at coordinate 148,840,071 of CM053032.1, read as the reverse complement.
CCCCACGCCCTTAATTTTCATACCAGACCCAAAGGGCCCTTTTCATTGAGTTTTTTTATCTATATTGCCGAGACCCAACAATTCATTACAGCCGCGATCAGTTTTACATGACAATTTTTCCTTTAGAAATGTCATTTTGCTGTGGTACTGTTCTAAACACAGGGAAAATGCCCCAATTTACAGGCATACTATAGACAGCCCCCAGGCATGATATTTAAAGGAATATTTCATTGTTATTGTTTCATTTTAAGCATTAAAAAAAATCACTGCTCCCCAAAAAACAGCCGTTTTTAAAAACAATTTTTGCATTGATACATGTCCCCTGGGGCAGGACTCAGGTCCCCAAACACTTTTTATGACAATAACTTGCATATAAGCACTTTAGATTTTTCATGTTCGTGTTCCATAGACTTTAATGGTGTTCGTGTGTTCTTCCGAATTTTTTGCCTGTTCGGTATGTTCTGGTGCGAACCAAACCGGGGGGGGGGGTGTTCGGCTCATCCCTACTGACAAGTATGTAACCATAAAGTTTGTCCTATATACTAGTAAGAATCATTAGAGAAGTGCTGTTTTGCTATTAGATAGGAGGGCATATTATACTGATATACATTTTAAGGAACATTAGATGCTGTGTGGTTCGACCTTTCAGGATAATCTGCACTCCGAGCCCTCCTGCACTTAAAGCAGAGCTCCACCCTAAAGTGGAACTTCCGCTCATCGGATTCCTCCCCCCTTCACAATTGGCACCTTTCAGGGGGAGGGGGGACAGGACAGGTATCCTTTCCCACTTCCGGAAGTACGGCATGATCGCGCCGAGACTTCACCGCGGGGCTCCCTCCTCCTCCCTTGGCCGCCAAGCTATTAGGAGAGAGGATCGGGGCCTCGCGCATGTGCAGTAGGGTTGCGAAAGGCTACACTGCCGGGTTACCTTACCCGCAATGGCGGTGGCAGCCCCCGACAGCTGATGGAGACATCAGCTGCGGTGCCGACATCGAGGGACAGCAGGACAGGTAAAAGCCATTTATTAAAAGCCAGCAGCTGCAGTATGTGTAGCTGCTGGCTTTTATTTTTTTCCCCCGGAACACCCCTTTAAAGAAAAAACAAACTATACATATCTTTTTTCTAGTGGTCTTCTAGCTCATCCTAGGAAGTCATGTTTCCTTTCCTTTCCTCACAGAAAGTGGATCAAATGATGCTGGCCATCATTTAACCTGGAAGACTGGTGATAACCAGTGGTGAAAAGGTCTTTCTGTGGGACATAGCACTGGACTGAAAGTGATCATTGAATTCAAAGTAAAATTTTTTTAGCTCCAGGGAAAATTCAAATCTACCAAATCTACCCCTGCATTGCAATGGTTAAATGCTCTTTTTTAGACATGTGCAATTTGTTTTGGTCTGAATACAAATTTGGACAAATTTTGGGTTATTCGGAGATTCGGAAGTACCCCTACCAGTTCAACAAAAATGTGCAAAGAGTGAATAAAGACAGTAAAAACTAAAAAACAATGTTCCCAGATGTAGATTCATAAGAAGAAAAAAGAAAATCCAGCCTCTTTAAAGGCTCCTCACAGACTGCCTGCTCTGAGTTTTTTTATATAGGAAAAACTTGTTTTATTTACTTTTTTACACATTTTTGGTGAATGGGTAGGGGTATACATACTCATTCACATGAGAGGGGGGGGGATCTGGGGGCCTCCTTGTTTAAGGGGGCTTCCAGATTCCAATGAGCCCCTGCCCGCAGACTACTTTAACTACATTTAATTTAACGAAAACAAAATTTAATTTAATGAAAACAAAACAAAATTTTACGAATTTCTGAAACCACACCAAATGAATTCCGAAATTACACAAAATTAGTAACATAATGAATAGATACGAAACTAAACAAATGTTTCAGTTATGCACAGGTCTACTCCTTTTGTTTAGAGTTCCATTAAAAAGCATAAGTGCTTATCTTATCCCTCTCTATCACAGGCTTTCTCCTCTCTGTGCAACCGTTCCCTCAAAGCGAACTCTCTTCAGCACCCCCTCAGTCACAGGCTTTGAGTGTTTCTTCATGTACAATGCAGTACCAGGAATCCTGCTTTCCCTTGTGTATCATATACTGATTGCTACATTGACCCTCTCCTCATAAAATCTAAGATTTATGCTTACCACAGTCTTAAGTTTATAAATAAAGCAAATGTAGTACAAAATTAATGGGCTGTCTTTGCTACTCATATACATGACTTTGCCTTTCACTAATAGAATAGGCTTTCATGCAGGGGTCAAGTCCTGGGGAAAAAAGTGTGTGAACTCCCACCCAAGATCCACTCGCCCGCAAAAAAAAAATGATACGCTCATATGCACGAACGCTTCAAAAGTTGTATTTTTCATCCAATTTTCGTATTGTGTGTATGAAGCTTAACTGTTAGTACATAAAAAAATAAAATCCTCAATAAACATGAATACGGTAATTCTCTAAATAATCAGCATTCATTCAATTGTGCTTCCATGCAAATGTGAACATCATGTTCTGATCTTTATTGGGGAATGTTATTTTGTATATACAGTAGAGTGTTTATGTGGTGAGTTTACACTTTTCATTGAACAGAGTTTGGATAACACAGGGTTAAACGGAAAGGTCATAAATTAACTGCACATTATCTGGACAGAATGTTGGGGAGATAGTGATGTGTTCCTGCTTAGGAGATGTATGTTAGCTTGGGGGGCTGCAAACTCTGCAGGGCTCCAACACACACTCCCTGCTATTCCAACCCTTCACATATTTCCACATAAACTTCCCTCCTGGCATTAAACTTTGCCAGGTACTGTGCTCAGCTTCCCACCCCAAACTGATGTTCCTCCCTCAGCTCACCTCTCTCCCTGCATGTCCTGTGAGCAGAATAGCTGTGCTCCTCCTCGGGGGTTCTCTCATCATATGGCACTGAAGATAGAGGAGGGGGGGATTCAGCGGGACACACAGAGCAAGTATGCAGAAGACTGGGGGGGAGGATGAGGAGACAGAAAATCAGGAGGGGGAGGAGGGCATCACGAGAGGTCTGACTAAATACAATCTCTTAGCAGCAGGGACCTGATCTACCCGTCAGCTAGTTGTGATTGACAGGTAGATCGAAGTGGAAGCTGTCATGGGGCCCCCTACTGGAAATGCCTGAATGGTCAGGTGTGCGGCACTTACTATTGCGAGCTGTGTCGGCAGCTGCTGGTGTAGCACCTGTCACACAGCTTGCATACTTCAAAGTCTTGCAGGACACGACTGCTAACGGAAACTGAGTTCCTGTTGTGGAAAAAGTACAGGAACTCCGTTCCCATGCGTTCCCGCAGGACTTGAGCCCTGCTTTCATAAATGGAGGCAGACATGTCATTTATCCACCCTCCATTCATTGATCAGTTTTTTTTTTTTTTGATGGAAGCTATACTACAGCTTCTATTAATGGAGAATGGGGCAAAAAAAGTAGTCGTCATAGTCAGCAATCTTTATCGGTGCCAGGTCCCTTGGCGTTTATAACCCCTACCAGAAGATTATGGTTGGGGGGTAAAAGGAGGGGTTGGCAGAGGATTTCAGATTTCAACAATTTAATATTCCCTGATATGTGCCTGCTGCATCATATACAGAGAGTATGTGATCCATTTTAAAAAGGGAAGATAAAAGGTATTTATAACTTTTTTTATATGTATACTCAAATGTTTTGCCTTTCATTTGTATTTTAAACTGAATGGGTTGTTTTACAAGGTGAGGCTTCATATATACTTTAAATGTAGATACCAAAAAACGAAACTTGGTCTGGGGCTGCAGTGGCTGTTCATAAATGTAGAGTTGTAGTTTACTGTTTATAGCAGACCTATATTACTTTGCATTCATAATGCCTGTATTAGTCCCATGCCATACTTCCATACTTTTTGTGTTTTACATAATTCCGATTCTACCTGATATACAATTTTGCTCATTTACTTGGGCAGATTTTCTAGGCTGCTGTCCGCTGAGTAATTTTCTAGAGTGAAATGCTTAGGGATGCTGTCAACATGGAGAAAAATGTGCTTGAAAAAAGAAAATGACACTTGTGATTGCTCCGTCATACATGGATGAATCCTCTATCAATCTTAATTTAAAACCAGGCAGAAGGGCAGAGAAGATCATGAGTGTTACTATAAAAGATATCTCAAGGTATTAGATGATGATTCCAAATCAAACAAATCCACAGTTATCTTGTGTTACACTGTGTTTGCTGAACTTGCAGCTAGAGAGGCCATCAGTGTTAAGTAGCAAAGTATGGTACTGCTTATCAAACCATATCGGCTTCCTCAGGCAACATAATGCATCAATTACCTCTCTACAAAATACATTACACAGCTAATGAGTGACACACTGGAAGATTGTGTAATTCATGTAATCTTCATGAAGATTGCACAGCACTGCCTACCATTCCTGATTTAGTACATCACACATAAAAATTGTCCTACAGTTACTGTAGATAAATTCACTAGTAATTACATGTGGAAAATTATTGCCAAATCGGTATAATAGGAGTAAGCGAAAAGTTGCATTTGTGCAAAACTGCAAGAAAAGATTGGAGCAAATGATAAAATGATATAATGATATTTTAACTAGGGATGAGCCGAACACCCCCCCGTTCGGCTCGCACCAGAACATGCGAACGGACCTAAAGTCCGTGCGAGCTTTAGAGCCCTATTAGTTATAATGGATGCGAACGTTCGAAATTAAAAGTGCTCATTTTAAAGGCTAATATGCATGTTAATGTCATAAAAAGTGTTTGGGGACCTGGGTCCTGCCCCAGGGGACATGTATCAATGCAAAAATTTTTTTTTAAAAACGGCCGTTTTTTCAGGAGCAGTGATTTTAATAATGCTTAAATTGAAACAATAAAAGTGTAATATTCCTTTAAATTTCGTACCTGGGGGGTGTCTATAGTATGCCTGTAAAGGGGCGCATGTTTCCCGTGTTTAGAACTGTCTCTGCGCAAAGTGTCATTTTTGAAAGTAAAAAAGCTATTTAAAATCACTCGCGGCTAATGTTAATTCACGGCTCCCGTAACACAGAGAACAGTGATTCATTGAAACTCATTCATAAAAAAAAGTCATTGATAAAAAATAAAAAAAATGAAAAAAAAAAAGCGTAGGGGTCCCCCCAAATTCAATAACCAGGCCCTTCAGGTCTGGGATGGATATTAAGGGGGATCCCAGCCAAAAAAAAAAAAAAAAAAAAAATGGCGTAGGGTCCCCCTCAAAATCCATACCAGACCCTTGAGGTCTGGTATGGATTTTAAGGGGAACCCTAGCCAAAAAAAATGGCGTGGGGTCCCCCTCAAAATCCATACCAGACCCTTATCCGAGCACGCCACCTGGCAGGCCGCAGGAAAAGAGGGGGGGACGAGAGCGCCCCCCCTCTCGCCTGAACCGTACCAGGCCACATGCCCTCAACATTGGGAGGATGCTTTGGGGGTCTAAGACCCCTAAAGCACCTTGTCCCCATGTTGATGAGGACAAGGGCCCCTTCCCCACAACCCTGGCCGGTGGTTGTGGGGGTCTGCGGGCGGGGGGCTTATCGGAATCTGGAAGCCCCCTTTAACAAGGGGACCCCCAGATCCCGGCCCCCCCCTGTGTGAAATGGTAAGGGGGTCCAAAAGTACCCCTACCATTTCACCAAAAAAGTGGCAAAAATGGTAAAAATGACAGGAGACAGTCTTTGACAATTCCTTTATTAAAATCTTCTTTCTTCTTTCTTCATCCTTTGATTTCTTCATCTTCTCCTTCCTTCATCTTCTTCCATCTTCTTCTTCCATTTTCTTCTTCCTCCGATCCGCTTCTTCTTGCGCTGGTCTTCTCGTCCTTCTCGTCCGGCATCTTCTTCCGTTGGCGTCGGCGTCGGCGTCGGTGTCGGTGTCTTCTTGGGCCGCTCCGCGCAATGGGAGGCTCCCGCTGTGTGAGGCTCCGCTCCATCTGACAGGTCTTTTAAAACGGAGGGCACCTGGTGACCCCACCCCCCTCTGACGTCATGGGGAAAGCCATCATGGAATTCCCCATGACGTCCCTGTGCGTCAGAGGGGGCGGGGTCACCAGGTGCCCTCCATTATAAAAGACCTGTCAGACGGAGCGGAGCCTCACACAGCGGGAGCCTCCCATTGCGCGGAGCGGCCCAAGAAGAGACAGAGACACCGACACCAACGCCGACGCCGACGGAAGAAGATGCCGGACGAGAAGGACGAGAAGACCAGCGCAAGAAGAAGCGGATCGGAGGAAGAAGAAAATGGAAGAAGAAGATGGAAGAAGATGAAGGAAGGAGAAGATGAAGAAACCGAAGGATGAAGAAAGAAGAAAGAAGATTTTAATAAAGGAATTGTCAAAGACTGTCTCCTGTCATTTTTACCATTTTTGCCACTTTTTTGGTGAAATGGTAGGGGTACTTTTGTACCCCCTTACCATTTCACACAGGGGGGGGGGGCAGGATCTGGGGGTCCCCTTGTTAAAGGGGGCTTCCAGATTCCGATAAGCCCCCCGCCCGCAGACCCCCACAACCACCGGCCAGGGTTGTGGGGAAGAGGCCCTTGTCCTCATCAACATGGGGACAAGGTGCTTTAGGGGTCTTAGACCCCCAAAGCATCCTCCCAATGTTGAGGGCATGTGGCCTGGTACGGTTCAGGCGAGAGGGGGGGCCGCTCTCGTCCCCCCTCTTTTCCTGCGGCCTGCCAGGTTGCGTGCTCGGATAAGGGTCTGGTATGGATTTTGAGGGGGACCCCACGCCATTTTTTTTGGCTAGGGTTCCCCTTAAAATCCATACCAGACCTCAAGGGTCTGGTATGGATTTTGAGGGGGACCCTACGCCATTTTTTTTTTTTTTTTTTGGCTGGGATCCCCCTTAATATCCATCCCAGACCTGAAGGGCCTGGTTATTGAATTTGGGGGGACCCCTACGCTTTTTTTTTTGTTTTTTATTAATGAATGACAGCTCTCTGTGTTACAGGAGCCATCAATTCATTAGCCGCGAGTGATTTAAATAGCTTTCTTCCTGCAAAAATGACACTTTTTTGCAGGGAAAGTTCTAAGCACAGGAAACCTGCCCCCCTTCACAGGCCACCTATAGACACCCCCCAGATGTGATACTGCAATGCTGTTCTAACAGCATGCACACACATATCCCCAGAAATAAAGCACATATTGTTGTCAGCAGTCAGCAGCACACTGACACGCTGACACTGTCTGAAACATAATATGCGAGGCCGCCGGCGCGGCGGCCTCTTATACCGTGGGGCGTGTACTAAAGCCCCTGAGCTATAATTGGCTACAGGCATCCTGCCTGTAGCCAATTATGGCTCTCCTCGCTGCTGGCGCTGTGATTGGCCAAGCATGCGGGGTCACAGTGCATGCTTGGCCAATCATCAGCCAGCATTGCACTGCGCGGGCCGCAATGCATTGCGGGGCCGCTCGCATCACACGAATTTGATGCGAGCGGCCCCAATAGTTCTGGGCTCGCCGAGCGAGCGAACACCCGGTGCTCGATTCGAACATGGGTTCGAATCGAACACCGGGCTCATCCTTAATTTTAACATAAAATTATTCTATAATGACATCATTACCCTTCTTTAGCCACAATTTTTATCTATAGTGATAGGCTAATCTGCTTGGCTTCAATTTAATGACATGTTCAGCCAACAAGCCCAAAAATCCACAAATTGCAAACTTTATTGAGAATCCCATTAAAATCAACCAGAGGTGAAACTTGAAAAAAATTCTCTCAATTTCCATAGTTAGTAGGCAAGGGATTTTCAAATAAAGGTCATGAGGGAAGGTGAGCACTGCAAGGGAGGGACACATACTCTACGAAAAAAATAAAAATAAACTGTTTGGCAGGGTGTGGATCTTTTAATAAAGCTTAAAGAGGTCCAAGGCTCCTTCAGAATTTTTTTTTTAACTCAGCCGCTACAAATACTTTAGCTGCTGACTTTTAATATTAGGACATTTATCTGTCCAGGAATCCAGCGATGTCGGCACCCCAGTCGATTTTTCCATTGCCGCCGCCATTGCTTGTAAGGGAAACCAGCAGTGAAGACTGGCGGCTTCACAGCCGGTTCCCTACTGCGCATGTGTGAAGCGCAAGGCACTTTGTGAACAGCCCAGCGGTGGGGGAAGTGGGAGTGGGTACCTATCAAAACCAGGTACCCGCTTCCCCCCAAAAGGTGCCAAATGTGGCACAGGAGGTAAGTGGGGCTTCCCCTTTTAGGTGGAGCTCCATTTTAAAGGGATACATCAAAGAATAGCTATCATTTATTTTACTGTTCTGCCCCCTATAGAATAAGGTACATTTAGTACTTGCCCCATGTTGCTAGGTGATTCCTAAATCTAGCTGTAAAGTTGGGAATGATGCCACTTCCCCCACCCTCCATGGCCATTCAACAACATAGCTAGGAAGGAAATGGCTGCCCCTTACGACTACTTGTTTAAGCTCTAAGCATTTTCCAAACAGAAGCTGTCACATTTACTGGTAGTGGTAATACTGCCAATATATATATGGCTAATATGACTAATTCCTGCAGCCAATGGAGGTTTGCCTAAGGAGGTGGGCAAACAGGCTATTTAGTTTACTTGTGTTAATTCAAACCTCATTCCTAGTCTTCTACATACATGACTCCACATACTGTACATACCATTGTTGGACTCTATCTACACCCTATCTGTTTGGCATCTAATCTTTCCTGACTAGACTGATTAGCATCCAGAGTCATGGAGTACATGGAATAAGGCATGGTTCGATTTTGCTGTACCGGCCAAGATTCAAACTGTTAATGGGCTTGCTGAATGTACCAAGTTTATCGATAGATCAACTTGGGTACAACTAGCCTGCCGGATTCTTTTACGATTATTGCTAGCAGCTGCTATAACTGCTAGCAATAATCATTGTCTACTCCCGGCAGGGTTGGCTCCCCCCATTCGCCCCTACCTGGCTCGGCAGGAGGGATTCCCCTGTCAGCACTGTCTGTGTTGATGGGGAAATCATGTGAATTTCTTTCCTGCAAAATGTGGTGCACCACGTATGCCCAGCCTTAGTGAAATTAAGCCCTGTGCACATGGGCTGAATGTGAGGAGACATCAGCCGATCAAATAAAAAAATGTCTGATATTCGGCACTTGTATATACCACCCTGTCTGACAGAAGCCATTTGCCGGCTTCTATCAGGCGAGCCTGCTGGAAAACCAGCAGCCGACCGACTCCCAATCAGCGGTCTCAGCCAATGGTGTACAGTGCTATCCTTAGTGTTCTGGCGGGGAGGGGGGGCGTCCCCCTGTCAGAACACAACAGCTCAGCAGGGGAGATCTCTATACTAACTTTGCATATTTAGTACAGCGGCTCCGACCACAGCTGACTCAAACCTGCTGGGTTGAACAAAAAAAAATCTCAGTGTGTGTACCAGGCTTTAAAGCCTTATCATTCGTGATTAATGCAGTATATTGGAGACAGCAAGGCAATATTTATTAAGAACAACAAGAACATAATTCAAAGAAAAAGTATAATGGTTTTTGGCTAATACTAACTCTTCTTTACCTGTATCTTTCTGTAGTCTGCAATGAAGAACCACAGAAACACAATTTATGTTGTTTAGATATTTTGAATGAAAGCAGAATGAATTATTAATCAATCTACTGCTTTATTGCAGTGATGTAACATTTATTTACTCTAGGATAGTCAAAGAGCTTCCATCAGCAGACACAAACATTAGGAAAGTTTTTGCAGATAGTACTGAAGGATTGTTCACTTGAGTAATAAAAAAACATTAATCTCAAATGAGGTCAGTCTTACTTTTCTCCTAAAAGAACTTTGAACAAAGATATCAATAAGTAATAAGGTTAACCTACTGTTTTTCCCAATGCATACATTTATTAAAGGTCGTTCATACTGCATATAATATGTTATAATAATTTTACCTAAATGTAAAACACTAATTGAGTGTTATTGAATGCTTCAAGATAAACAACATGATTAAAGTGGATGTGGGCCCCAAAAATGTTTTTGTCATAATGTAGAGAATAAGATTTCCTTTCATTTGAGCCCAGTCTTGACACACAGATTTACTCGATCCCTGAGCAATCCTCTTTTATTGTTCAGTTAGAGAAATCTTTACAAAGTCTTGAAAACTTTGTCAAAAACGCCCCCTTGCTGTGAGTGACAGGTGATTTACATTATCTCATGCACTAGCCTGAGACAGGCACATCCTGTGTAAAAAGTTCACAATTCACATCCCCCTCCCCTCCAGCTCTCCTAGCTTTACTGTGTTTTGACTGGATGTTTCTCATCATGGGATGCAGTGAACAGTCAGCAGACTATAGACAGACAAGTGATTTAGGGGACATGTATGTAGTCAGAGCTGGGCAGAGTAGAACATCCAGTGATCTGATGATAACCTGTCTTAGGCTAGTGCATGAGATATGTAAATCACCTGTCACTCACAGCAAGGGGGTGTTTTTGACAACATTTTCAAGACTTCTCTAACTGAACAATAAAGGTGATTTACAAGTGATTTACTTATCTCATGCACTAGCCTAAGACAGGTTATCATCAGATCACTGGATGTTCTACTCTGCCCAGCTCTGACTACATACATGTCCCCTAAATCACTTGTATCAGCCAACTGGAAGAACTGGGTCTCCAGCAACTGATAAAGACGCCCACACGTGGTTCAGGACACACCCTGGACCTCATCTTCAAACAAAACTTGGACATCAACATACTAGACAACATACCACTACCATGGACGGACCCCCACGCCATGAAATTTAAAATCTCTACCAATACCACCCACCAAAAACAAAAACAGAAACCTGCAACAACAACTCATTGGACCAGATCGCAGAAGAAACTGCACTCCAAAACCTTCAAAACCACTTTATCAAACAAAATAGCAATGCTGAATTTAACCCACTCTACGGAACAAACTCTCAGCTCCCTAAACACTGTATTACTACAATCAGCTGACTCAGTGGCTCCAAAACGCAGAACACTCATCAGGAGGAAAAACGCAGGATGGTTTAATAGCTCTCTCACGCTACTCAAGCAAGAACGCAGAAGAGTTGAAAGAGCATGGAGAAGAAATCCTACCAAGGAAAATCACACAAACTACAAAGGACTCACAGAGAATTATCACAAAGCAATCTTCAAAGCTAAAAAAGATTATTTCTCAAATACCATCTCAGCGGCCTTAAACCGCCCTTAGGAACTTTTTAAAATAGTCGATGAACCCGGTATGCTTAGAGCCCCCCGCAAACTAAACCCAAGATTTCTACAATGAATTATCAGATTTTTTCATCAACAAAATTGACAACATCCGGAAAATAATTCATCTGAAAAAAACATCCAACTGCAGTCAACCAGAGCAAAAAGACGATATTGACACAAACATTCCACAACCACCAAAATTTTCTCTGATCCCAATTACCACGGATATCACTAAAACATCATCAAAAACCTCAGAGACAGCACATCTCCTATTGACATCATCCCCACAAAACTCCTGAAAGAATGCTCCGACATCTTGGCTCCCACCCTAACACACCTCATAGATCAATCATTCAAAGAAGGGATTGTTCCAAGCGCCCTCAAACAAGGCATCATCAAACCCCTGCTAAAGAAACCCAACCTCGACCCCCGGGACCCTAACCACCGCAGACCGATAACAAGCTTGAACAACATCTCCAAGATTATGGAGAAGGCGGTAGTACAACAGATACAACGCCACCTGGACACACACAAACTCCTGGACCCTCTACAATCAGGCTTCCGCCCAGGCCATGGGACAGAAACCGCACTCCTGAAGATATGGGATGACGCCCTCGAAGCAGCAGATGACGGAGAATCATGTCTCCTAGTACTGTTGGACCTCAGTGCAGCGTTTGATACTGTGGACAACAGTACTCTACTCACCCGCCTCACAGAAGTAGCAGGAGTCACAGACTCAGATCTACAATGGTTTGCATCCTTCTTAGGAAATCGGTCTCAGACAGTGAAACTAGGAGCTTTCACCTCTGAAACACAGGCAACCTCTTGTGGAGTTCCTCAAGGATCACCCTTGTCGCCAGTGCTCTTCAACATATACAACCGCCCACTCCTCAAAATCATCAGCAGATCAGACCTCTGCTTCCACTCATACGCTGACGACACGCAATTATATTTTCGTATCACCGGACAAAAAGACCATAATCAGAAATTAGAAAAATGTCTCACTATGATAGATGACTGGATGACCACTAGCTCCCTCAAACATAACGAATCGAAAACAGAACTTCTTATTCTACATGCAAATCAAATTCTCCCGAACCAAGACCTCCTGGACACCACCCACCATCTTTGGACAGACCATCTCCTGTGGTGGAGAGTTTGAATATTTAAAATGGAATTTGATTGCCATGCCCCATCGGATGTGTATAGGTGTATGTGTATGGTTTATTAGAACATTAAGTAGGAGGAGTCTGGTATCTGCCTAGTAGCTCACCTTTTGATATGCTAATGTATGTTCTATCAAAAGAGGGCTGATGGGTGTAACTCACTAAGGCTAGTGTGGGAAGCATGCTTCGTTGCCTAGGCAACTCAACCAACTAACATTAGGCTGCAGGGGAACCAATCAGGCAATGCACTTCTGAACCAATGAGGTGTTTGTTTGGTAGGAGTGGGTTATTGGAACAAAGAGTTGAGGACTGGGAGCTCTCTTAGCCTGATTTGTCTGAAGATGTGAGCTGCCGGTAATGTACTCTCTCTCTCTCTCTCTCTCTCTCCCCCCCCCTCTCTCTCTCTCTCTCTCTCTCCTCTCTCTCTCTTTCTCATAGGACTTTCTAATATGTTTTGGTAACCTTGATGATCAGTGTATACCTGGTGTGAACCATGTGGCCTTAAATATCTCCTAAGAACTATCTTTGTAAACACTGGCAACATGGCATTTATAACATCTCTATACTATGTTGGGTAATCTAAAATGTTTCTTTATTATTTTTCTTTACTAAATATAAATAAATTGTAATTGTTTATCTATTCGCACGGTTATCGTACGTTTATATACTTATACAGACAAAGGTTTAATGGCGTTATTCACTTTATCATTGTTGTATCTATAATCTTTAACTAAGCTAGAAATTCAGCTTTAACACTCCCCAAGGACCAAGGCCAAGAGTCTCGGAGTAATTTTTGACTCAGAAATGTCAATGGATGCCAAAATAGGAGCAGTAGTCCGTGGTTCTCACCATCTGCTCCGCCTGCTACACAGACTCATCCCCTTTATTCCAAAGGAGGACAAAGCAGGGGTAGTTGGAACAGTCATTAATTCTCGACGTGACTACGCAAACTCCCTTTACATAGGATTACCCCAATATCAACTTGCGCGCTTACAACTTATCCAAAATACGGCGGCAAGACTGATAACAGGAAAAAAAAAACCTGGGAATCCATCTCCCCTTCCCTGAGGAGCCTACATTGGCTAACTGTAAAGAATCGGGTTACATTCAAGACCTTCTGCCTCACCCACAAATGCACACATGGAGACGCTCCGCAATACCTTCTCGAGAAAATAAAACACTACATACCCAATCACAGTCTTCGATCGGCTAATCAAAACCTCCTCCTCATTCCCAAATCCCGCTACAAATCAAAGGGGGAACGGAGATTCGCTGTCCAAGGACCACGGCTATGGAATGCTCTACCAACCTACATCCGCATGGAAGAAAACCATCAGGCCTTCAGGAAAAAACTCAAGACCTACCTCTTCTAAGAAGCTTGACAACAAAGCACGAATACAGCGCCTTGAGGCGATTCAGTTCGCATTGTAGCGCTATATAAATTATTCATTCATTCATTCATTCATGCAAATTCGGTTACACAAATGGAAGTGTGAATGGAGACAAACTATGCTGGATTAAAACAAGCAACGTTAAAGGATTTGCTGGAAGCAAGAGGGAAGACATCCAGCAATAAAACCAAAGCCGTGCTGATTGCAGAACTGACCGAGGGGGATCAGGCACGCAGTATGGCTACAGAAACCACGGAGACCGAGTTTGACCAAGAAGTGAAACGCAGGCTAGCGTTTTATGGAGAAAACCCCTCAACAGAGCTGGTACAGGCAACGTTAGCCCAAGTAGATGCCTTTATCACGGTGAGAGAAGAGCGGGATAACCAACTCCGGCTGGCAGAACAGCGTACCTCTGAGAGGCGGCTAACGAGTACACCGTCACCAGAGACAAGACTAAAAGTACCCCATGATGCCTTTAAAAAGTTTGTGGATACAAAAGAAGAGATCGATAGCTTCCTGCAAGATTTTGAACGGCAATGCAAGCTGTACCGAGTACCCCAGACAGACTGGGTATGGATCTTAGTGGGTAAGCTGTCAGGCCGTGCAGCAGAAGCCTACATAGCCGTGCCAGAGGAGGAAATTGCAAGCTATTGCCGGGTAAAAGAAGTTATTTTGGCAAGATATGCCATCACCCCAGAAGCATACCGGAGACGCTTCAGGGAAACAAAGAAACAGGAGAAGGACTCCCACACCGAATGGGCTTGCCGAATGCAGAGGGCAGCCCTAGCTTGGCTACAAGCCAGTCAGGCAACCACAGCCAACGCGATCACCCAGCTGATGTTAATGGAGCAATTCTTTAATGGACTAAAGCCTGAGGTACAGGAGTGGGTAAGGGACCGCAAACCTACCACTCTTTCTAAAGCGGCTAGGCAAGCTGATGAATATCAAGATGCCCGCAGGCCATCACAGACTAGCTTCCGACCAAACACCAGACCTCTGAACAATAACCCAGGGCCACCAGCTACACAACGACCTGAGCTAATCCCTAGCCCCCCTGCAAATCGATACCTCGAGTGCAAGGGAGTGCAGTGCCATTCGTGCAAGCGATTTGGGCACTATCAGAGAGACTGCACTCAGAACCAGGACCAAGCTGCATGGATTCGACCAGGGCCACCCCCTCCAGCACGGGCGGCCGCTCATTGCCACACGGAAGCAGCCCCAGACAACCGCAGAACTGAAGAATTGGAGGAACACTGGAGTATCCTACACGAGGCTGACCCTGTACAGGCTGCTACCGACCACAGGCAACACCATCACCAGTCAGTACAGCTGAACGGGAAGACTGCTCAAGGTCTACGAGATTCCGGTGCCACCCTCACACTGGTCAAATGTCACATGGTTCCAGAGGCCGACAACACCGGGAGTTCCGTAGCCGTGCGGGTTGCAGGGGGAGCAGTACACAGGCTACCCACGGCAAGAGTACACATGAACTGGCTCCCGATTAATTAAGGTGGGGTTGATCCAGGAACTTCCAGCTGATGTCCTGCTGGGGAATGATCTGGGCCAGTTGACTTCTGCTTTTGTACCAGCCCCGGTCACCAACGAGATCTACCCCGTTACCACCCGGTCCCAGGCCCACACCACGGAAAACAGCACACCCTCTGAGGCTCTGGTAAGAACACTTCCCCGAACTGTTAAACCCCTTTCCTGGGATACCCCCGCAGCATTTGGGCAGGAAACCCGTAGCAACCCCACGTTACAGGTCTATAGGGACAAAGTAACCCAGTGGCAAGCTGAATTAGAGGGAGAGAAATATTCCTGGCACCAGGGGTTATTGTACCGCGACTCCGAGAGGTTCGCAGCCAGATCCTTACCAGTCCACACCCGACAATTAGTGGTCCCACAGAAATACAGGAGAGAATTATTACAGATAGCCCACGATATTCCCCTGTCCGGCCACTTAGGGGTCAGCCGTACTAGATACCGACTTACCCACACCTTCTTTTGGCCTGGCATTTCCAAAGATGTTAGACAATACTGTCAAACGTGTGACACCTGTCAACGGGTAGGGAAATGGGGGGATCGCCACAAGGCCAAATTACAACCCCTACCCATTAGAGCCGTTCGGATGGGTAGCTGTAGATATTGTAGGACCCCTCGCAAAACCCAGCCCCTCCGGCAAAAGGTACATCCTGACAATAGTGGACTATGCAACACGGTATCCCGAGGCGGTGGCTCTGACAAATATAGACGCAGAGACATTGGCTGAGGCGCTGATGCGGGTCTTCTCCCGGATGGGCTTTCCCAGAGAGATAGTCTCGGACCAGGGCACTCAGTTCACTGCGGAAGTCACCCAGCAGCTGTGGAAAATGTGTGGCATCAAGTCAATTATGAGTTCTCCCTATCACCCCCAGACAAATCGCCTATGTGAAAGGTTCAATGGCACATTAAAACAAATGCTCCGGACTTTCACGGACACGAGTCGGGACTGGGAAAGATTCCTGCCACACCTTCTGTTTGCTTACAGGGAGATGCAGCAGGAATCTACAGGATTCTCCCCCTTCGAACTACTTTTCGGACGAAAAGTACGGAGACCCCTTGATTTAATCCGGTAACACTGGGAAGGAGCAGAAGGGGAGGATGGTACCCCTGTTATACCCTATGTGTTGGAGTTCTGTGACCGCTTGGAGGAACTGACTCAGAAGGTGCGTACTAACCTCCAGGTGGCGCAGACTCGCCAGTGCCACTGGTATGACAGGGGCGCCCGGGGACGGAGCTTTCAGATTGGCCAAAAGGATTTGATTCTAAAACCGGTTCGCCACGACAGGCTACAGGCTGCCTGGCAGGGCCCATACCAAGTGGTAGATGTGACAGACCTAGCTGGGACAGAGGCTGTTGGAGGGGACTGAATGCGAGCCTATTGCCTTGCGATTATGGGCCCTGGCATTTGGGGGAACAGTGCTCTTTGACCCCTGAGCTGGTGTTACTTGGATTCAGGTCCATGCTGGCCCCCAAGACACAGACTCGTTATATGTATTTGACATATTAGCAAGAGATGCTAATGTCATGAACTCCAGCCAGCCTGTCTGTTGTGTAAATGAGTATAGTCTGGCTTGTAGGAGTGTTTCACCTATTGTTGTGTGTGCTAATTAACCCTGCAATTGAATGAAGGAGTCCAGTGTTGATTAAGATAATTAGCTCATGCTAATTAGGTTAGGTTTTAGTCATGTGGCTGTATATATGTGTGTGACATGTCAAATAAAGTTTTTATTCCTGATGTACCCTACACTGGTGTTGTCTGGTGACTGGGTGAGCTAAGGGGTCTTGGATTGTGTGGTACCAGACAGAGGAAGCATTTACGGCGGACATCTTGAGTACGGGATCCGTCACAGTAGAGAAGAGATGCGATACCACTTACGTGATATGTCCTTGCTCGGGAAATGGGGGTAGACGCATGCTACATGTGAACATGCTCAAACCTTACTATGAGAGAATAGAGGAGGTGGCTGCAATATGTGCGCCCGCTTTCGACGAGTTTGAGAACCTTCCTCTACCAGACCTTCTGGGGGAGGATGAGACGCTGGGCCCTTTAGATGAGGTTCAGCTGGGGGAAAGGTTAAGCCCCCAAGAGCGCATCCATGCTCGGCAATTGCTAGTCACGAAGGGAGCCACTGTCTCAAACATACCTGGATGCACGTGGCTGGCAATGCACAGAGTAGACACCTTGGAACAATCACCCCTCAGACAGACTCCCTATAGAATACCTGAGGCTGTCAGGGAGCACATGAGACAGGAGATACAAGAGATGCTCCGTCTCAGGGTTATAGAGCCGTCAGATAGTCCTTGGGCTTCTCCGGTGGTCTTGGTACCGAAGCGGGATGGAACTACCCGCTTCTGTGTAGACTACTGGCGACTCAATGACAAAACAGTATCCAACGCTTACCCATTGCCCAGAACAGATGAGCTCTTAGATCGAATGGCCAGAGGTCAATACCTCACGACCATCGATCTATGTAAGGGCTATAGGCAAATTCCCCTTGCCCCAGATGCCATTCACAAGTCAGCCTTTGTCACACCATTTGGCCTGTACCAGTTTAAGATCATGCCATTTGGGATGAAAAACGCCCCAGCCACGTTCCAACGGATGGTAGACCGGCTGCTTGATGGCTTCCAGGATTATGCCTGTGCATACTTGGATGACATTGCGATTTTTAGTGAGACCTGGGAGGAGCATCTGGGGCATGTAGGAGCGGTGCTAGACCGAATCAGAGAGGCCGGCCTAACTCTCAAACCAAGTAAATGTCATATTGGGATGGCAGAAGTGCAGTACTTGGGACACCAGGTGGGGTGTGGGAAACAAAAGCCCGAACCCGCCAAAGTCGAGGCCGTGGCCCAGTGGCCAACCCCCCGTACCAAAACCCAGGTTTTAGCATTCCTAGGAACGGCTGGCTACTACCGCAAATTCGTCCCGAACTACAGCACCCTGGCCAAACTCCTCACTGACCTTACTAGAAAAAACCTATCCCGCCAATTAGTATGGGCCCCAGAGTGTGAACAGGCATTCCAACAGCTCAAACAGGTCCTGGTTAATAGTCCAGTACTAGCTGCTCCCAATCCATCTAAACGATTTCTTGTTCACACAGATGCTTCCATGTTTGGATTGGGAGCGGTATTGAGACAGGTGGGAGAAGATGGCGGAGAACACCCCGTAGTTTACTTGAGAAGGAAGCTTCTCCCCAGGGAAGTGAGCTACGCCGCCATTGAAAAAGAATGTCTAGCTGTGGTGTGGGCCCTAAAGAAGCTTCAGCCCTACTTATATGGACAGCAGTTCACTCTACTCACAGACCACAACCCGTTGGTATGGCTAAATCGAGTGGCAGGGGACAATGCCGGTTGTTGCGCTGGAGTCTGGCGTTAAAACCGTATGACTTTACTATCCACTACCGGCCCGGGAAACAGAACGGCAATGCTGACGGATTATCACGGCAAACTGAACTGGAAAAGTGATCCGTGAGTACGGATCAGACTGTGTATGCTGGCTTGTGGGTAAGGGGGAGCAGTGTAGCGAAATATAAAGTCTGGTCCCCAATATACTGTGAAGTTGATAGCCAGGATCTCCGGCTCCCAGACGGGACATTCCAGGAGAGGTGGAGACGGCATGTCTACTGATTTCTGAATAAGTAAATTGGGTTAAGAAGGGTCTGATGCAGCTTTCCATTCACCTATTGTTCAGTGTGTTAATGAATCCACCTCTTATCTGCTCGAGATGTAATTATACTCCTAGTCATGTGTAGGGCAAGGTTTTATTGTTAGGGGAATTCTCCTGAAAAATGAGTTAAGAAACCCATTGCATGGGGAAGCCTAAAAGCCAGCTGTGGCTAAAACTAAGTTGTTGTTCATTTACTCCCCAAACTGTGTGTCGTCCAGTTACTGGGGGGGTAAAAGGTGGCTGTGGATAAGTTAGCACTTCCTCCGCTTCAAGGATTTCCCAGCCGACTTGAGGATCCGCTACACCCGGTTTATCTCTGTGTTGTGGACATCTGCAAGCTTAAAGGCCCTAGGCTGGGTTTAGCCAACTGCCTTTAATGCTTGCCATCTGGTAAGCACAATCTACATCTACAGTAATCGGGCACTTTTTGAAGTTCGTGCATGTGCACCCTCTTGGCATTATGTGGATTTTATGCCTATGTAAGGGCTATAGGCAAATTCCCCTTGCCCCAGATGCCATTCTCAAGTCAGCCTTTGTCACCCCATTTGGCCTGTACCAGTTTAAGATCATGCCATTTGGGATGAAAAACGCCCCAGCCACGTTCCAACGGATGGTAGACCGGCTGCTTGATGGCTTCCAGGATTATGCCTGTGCATACTTGGATGACATTGCGATTTTTAGTGAGACCTGGGAGGAGCATCTGGGGCATGTAGGAGCGGTGCTAGACCGAATCAGAGAGGCCGGCCTAACTCTCAAACCAAGTAAATGTCATATTGGGATGGCAGAAGTGCAGTACTTGGGACACCAGGTGGGGTGTGGGAAACAAAAGCCCGAACCCGCCAAAGTCGAGGCCGTGGCCCAGTGGCCAACCCCCCGTACCAAAACCCAGGTTTTAGCATTCCTAGGAACGGCTGGCTACTACCGCAAATTCGTCCCGAACTACAGCACCCTGGCCAAAGTATGACTTTACTATCCACTACCGGCCCGGGAAACAGAACGGCAATGCTGACGGATTATCGCGGCAAACTGAACTGGAAAAGTGATCCGTGAGTACGGATCAGACTGTGTATGCTGGCTTGTGGGTAAGGGGGAGCAGTGTAGCGAAATATAAAGTCTGGTCCCCAATATACTGTGAAGTTGATAGCCAGGATCTCCGGCTCCCAGACGGGACATTCCAGGAGAGGTGGAGACGGCATGTCTACTGATTTCTGAATAAGTAAATTGGGTTAAGAAGGGTCTGATGCAGCTTTCCATTCACCTATTGTTCAGTGTGTTAATGAATCCACCTCTTATCTGCTCGAGATGTAATTATACTCCTAGTCATGTGTAGGGCAAGGTTTTATTGTTAGGGGAATGCCCCTGGAAAATGAGTTAAGAAACCCATTGCATGGGGAAGCCTAAAAGCCAGCTGTGGCTAAAACTAAGTTGTTGTTCATTTACTCCCCGAACTGTGTGTCGTCCAGTTACTGGGGGGGTAAAAAGGTGGCTGTGGATAAGTTAGCACTTCCTCCGCTTCAAGGATTTCCCAGCCGACTTGAGGATCCGCTACACCCGGTTTATCTCTGTGTTGTAGACATCTGCAAGCTTAAAGGCCCTAGGCTGGGTTTAGCCAACTGCCTTTAATGCTTGCCATCTGGTAAGCACAATCTACATCTACAGTAATCGGGCACTTTTTGAAGTTCGTGCACGTGCACCCTCTTGGCATTATGTGGATTTTATGCCTATGTAAGGGCTATAGGCAAATTCCCCTTGCCCCAGATGCCATTCTCAAGTCAGCCTTTGTCACCCCATTTGGCCTGTACCAGTTTAAGATCATGCCATTTGGGATGAAAAACGCCCCAGCCACGTTCCAACGGATGGTAGACCGGCTGCTTGATGGCTTCCAGGATTATGCCTGTGCATACTTGGATGACATTGCGATTTTTAGTGAGACCTGGGAGGAGCATCTGGGGCATGTAGGAGCGGTGCTAGACCGAATCAGAGAGGCCGGCCTAACTCTCAAACCAAGTAAATGTCATATTGGGATGGCAGAAGTGCAGTACTTGGGACACCAGGTGGGGTGTGGGAAACAAAAGCCCGAACCCGCCAAAGTCGAGGCCGTGGCCCAGTGGCCAACCCCCCGTACCAAAACCCAGGTTTTAGCATTCCTAGGAACGGCTGGCTACTACCGCAAATTCGTCCCGAACTACAGCACCCTGGCCAAAGTATGACTTTACTATCCACTACCGGCCCGGGAAACAGAACGGCAATGCTGACGGATTATCACGGCAAACTGAACTGGAAAAGTGATCCGTGAGTACGGATCAGACTGTGTATGCTGGCTTGTGGGTAAGGGGGAGCAGTGTAGCGAAATATAAAGTCTGGTCCCCAATATACTGTGAAGTTGATAGCCAGGATCTCCGGCTCCCAGACGGGACATTCCAGGAGAGGTGGAGACGGCATGTCTACTGATTTCTGAATAAGTAAATTGGGTTAAGAAGGGTCTGATGCAGCTTTCCATTCACCTATTGTTCAGTGTGTTAATGAATCCACCTCTTATCTGCTCGAGATGTAATTATACTCCTAGTCATGTGTAGGGCAAGGTTTTATTGTTAGGGGAATGCCCCTGGAAAATGAGTTAAGAAACCCATTGCATGGGGAAGCCTAAAAGCCAGCTGTGGCTAAAACTAAGTTGTTGTTCATTTACTCCCCGAACTGTGTGTCGTCCAGTTACTGGGGGGGTAAAAAGGTGGCTGTGGATAAGTTAGCACTTCCTCCGCTTCAAGGATTTCCCAGCCGACTTGAGGATCCGCTACACCCGGTTTATCTCTGTGTTGTAGACATCTGCAAGCTTAAAGGCCCTAGGCTGGGTTTAGCCAACTGCCTTTAATGCTTGCCATCTGGTAAGCACAATCTACATCTACAGTAATCGGGCACTTTTTGAAGTTCGTGCACGTGCACCCTCTTGGCATTATGTGGATTTTATTGCCTATGTAAGGGCTATAGGCAAATTCCCCTTGCCCCAGATGCCATTCTCAAGTCAGCCTTTGTCACCCCATTTGGCCTGTACCAGTTTAAGATCATGCCATTTGGGATGAAAAACGCCCCAGCCACGTTCCAACGGATGGTAGACCGGCTGCTTGATGGCTTCCAGGATTATGCCTGTGCATACTTGGATGACATTGCGATTTTTAGTGAGACCTGGGAGGAGCATCTGGGGCATGTAGGAGCGGTGCTAGACCGAATCAGAGAGGCCGGCCTAACTCTCAAACCAAGTAAATGTCATATTGGGATGGCAGAAGTGCAGTACTTGGGACACCAGGTGGGGTGTGGGAAACAAAAGCCCGAACCCGCCAAAGTCGAGGCCGTGGCCCAGTGGCCAACCCCCCGTACCAAAACCCAGGTTTTAGCATTCCTAGGAACGGCTGGCTACTACCGCAAATTCGTCCCGAACTACAGCACCCTGGCCAAACTCCTCACTGACCTTACTAGAAAAAACCTATCCCGCCAATTAGTATGGGCCCCAGAGTGTGAACAGGCATTCCAACAGCTCAAACAGGTCCTGGTTAATAGTCCAGTACTAGCTGCTCCCAATCCATCTAAACGATTTCTTGTTCACACAGATGCTTCCATGTTTGGATTGGGAGCGGTATTGAGCCAGGTGGGAGAAGATGGCGGAGAACACCCCGTAGTTTACTTGAGAAGGAAGCTTCTCCCCAGGGAAGTGAGCTACGCCGCCATTGAAAAAGAATGTCTAGCTGTGGTGTGGGCCCTAAAGAAGCTTCAGCCCTACTTATATGGACAGCAGTTCACCCTACTCACAGACCACAACCCGTTGGTATGGCTAAATCGAGTGGCAGGGGACAATGCCGGTTGTTGCGCTGGAGTCTGGCGTTAAAACCGTATGACTTTACTATCCACTACCGGCCCGGGAAACAGAACGGCAATGCTGACGGATTATCACGGCAAACTGAACTGGAAAAGTGATCCGTGAGTACGGATCAGACTGTGTATGCTGGCTTGTGGGTAAGGGGGAGCAGTGTAGCGAAATATAAAGTCTGGTCCCCAATATACTGTGAAGTTGATAGCCAGGATCTCCGGCTCCCAGACGGGACATTCCAGGAGAGGTGGAGACGGCATGTCTACTGATTTCTGAATAAGTAAATTGGGTTAAGAAGGGTCTGATGCAGCTTTCCATTCACCTATTGTTCAGTGTGTTAATGAATCCACCTCTTATCTGCTCGAGATGTAATTATACTCCTAGTCATGTGTAGGGCAAGGTTTTATTGTTAGGGGAATGCCCCTGAAAAATGAGTTAAGAAACCCATTGCATGGGGAAGCCTAAAAGCCAGCTGTGGCTAAAACTAAGTTGTTGTTCATTTACTCCCCGAACTGTGTGTCGTCCAGTTACTGGGGGGGTAAAAAGGTGGCTGTGGATAAGTTAGCACTTCCTCCGCTTCAAGGATTTCCCAGCCGACTTGAGGATCCGCTACACCCGGTTTATCTCTGTGTTGTAGACATCTGCAAGCTAAAAGGCCCTAGGCTGGGTTTAGCCAACTGCCTTTAATGCTTGCCATCTGGTAAGCACAATCTACATCTACAGTAATCGGGCACTTTTTGAAGTTCGTGCACGTGCACCCTCTTGGCATTATGTGGATTTTATGGACATAATTGTACAAATTTTATAGTGCAGCTTTTTTGATTTTAGATCTGGTAAAGTGGTTGTTCGTTCCTGTTGTCCACAGATGTGATCCCTCATCTTCTCTGTCAGCAGAAAAGCGAGAAGTGTCTACGTCTTCTACAGTGGATGAAGGAAAATCTGCAGCAGAAGTGAAAGAAACTGATCTGCAGAAGGTAGAAACAGTTAAACGGGAAGATGGTGCTAGTGAGCCTACCAGGCCTGAACTAGGGGCATAGAAAGGGCAAACAGTTATGCGCCATCCCAAGAGATTGACCTGTGATGTGTTGGATGAGAGCTCAGAAGTCATATTCATCCCTAAGGAGACTCTTGACATTCCTGACCTGTTCATCACAGATTTGGTGAAGGGCGACCCTGACACACCCCTTGGCACTACTGGCAGGGCCAGCCCAGTAGAGGTGACCTGGGGACAGGACAACAGAAGGAGCGGGAGGGGGCGTGACCGAATGGAGTCAGCTGTGAGTGAGTGAGCGAGCATGAAGCACAGGTGTTCCACCCTACCTGCACACCTCTAATCCTTCTCCCAGTTGGCCACATGCCGCCTGCATTAAATCCCCCATTCGAACGAGCCGTTTTGCCGTCTGGACGCACCGCCGTACGGACCTTTGCTGCCACTCCTGACGCCTGACGCCTCGAGCTGTGTGTGTGCTTGAGGAGAGGAGAGCGCACGCTCCACTAACAGAGCCGCCTGCACTTTTCTTCCTCTCCTCCCAGCTGCCCTCCCCCCGCTGGAGCTTTCGGGTCTGACGCTGTGGAGGGACCTGCAACGGACGGCATCGGCGTGGTTCACCTCATCAACTCACCTCGCTGAGCTGAGCACCCCCCTCGCTGAAGCAGCAGATCCCTGGGGAGCCGTGAGTAGCCTGAGCTTAGCTCAAAACCTGACCTGATATAGACTCTGTGGTTGCTCCCCAGGACAATCTGACCTTTCATGGCTTAAGCAGCGGTTTGCTGCATACTGGGACGTGGTAATTGTGAGAGCTGGCATAGGGGGTAATACACCAAGAGACCCTCTTAGAGACCCCCCCTGGCTGGACTGTGAACTGCCTATTAAGCGATAGGGGTCCAGGAGTGTAACTGGGTGCTCAGAGCCCCCCAAAACGGGCTCTCTGATGCTTGTAGTGGTTTGCTGCTTTTACTAACTGGAAGTACAGCGAAAGGGAAATAGCAAGGAGCTCCCTGTGAACCCGGACTGTAAAGTTGTGTTCCCCCCTCCACATTTTCTGTGTTCCTATTAGCGTGCTTTTATGTTTTTTTTTGTTTTTTTTCGCTTTAACAGGGACATTGTGTGGCATAGTGATCTGGGGGGGGGGGGGGGGTACGCCGATGTGAGCTTGGGCCTCTTGCTGCGGGTGTTTTGCCCTGAGCCACGATCCATGCTCCCCTCTCTGTGCCTTTTTTCTTTCTTTTTCTCCCTGCAAGGCTGTTAAAAAGCATCAACTTGGCCGGATCACTATAAGCTGGGAAGAGGAACGGGGGGAAAAAAACCCTTTTCTTGGTAATTTAATCAACCCCTTTTTTTTTTCCTCCTTTTTTTTTTTTTGCCCCTCCCCCACCACCTGTAGAACTTACCATGCTCAGTAAACGTGCTGCCGACGAGATGGTGCATCAAGAAGGGGCTCAAAAAACACGCTCAGCTAAGGAGAAAGCAAACCAGGTCTCTGCCGCAGCCGCCGCTGCAAAACTTGAGCGTTTTGCCCATGCCCAGGCTCCCACACAATCACCAAGTAAGGGGGGGCACCAACCATCAGGGCCACAAGTAAAAACCCAGGGGTTGGCTCCCGATAGAAGAAACTCTAGCCAACTATCATTAAACGCCACAACTCAATCTGCCAGAGGAATCGCGAGTAATAAAGATCCCGGGGAGGGTAAGGCGGCACAGGCGGCCGCAAGCTCATTGGCATGCCCTACAATAGGGGGCCAGGAGGAACCCACACTTAGGGCCATACTTGATGCCGTTAATGCCTGCAAGGACTCTATATCTGGCTTGGATAGCCAATTGAGTGGCATAAAAACCGAGTTAATTTCAATGAGTCAGTTACTGAGTAGCACAGTGGAAAGGACTACGGCGCTTGAGGCGAGGTTAAGCACGATCGACGACGAACTCCCCCCACTACAGGAAAAAATCATAGGCCTACAGAAGCAAATGGCCAAACAGGCCGCTAAGCTTGACGAATTAGAAAATAGAAGTCGCAGAAGCAACGTGCGCCTAATAGGCCTACCCGAGAGGAGCGAGGGCCCCAATCCCGTAGTCTTTTTGGAAACCTGGCTCAAGGAAATATTTGGGGATTCCTCTTTTACGCCATTATTCGCGATCGAGAGAGCCCATCGAGTCCCTACCAGACCCCGACAAAATGACGAGCGGGCTCGTCCACTACTACTGAAATTTGTAAACTACAACGACCGTGCGATTTTACTCCGCAAGGCTAGAGAACTGGGGGACATTTTCTTCAATGAGGCTAGGGTTTCTTTCTACCCGGATTTCTCCCCGGACCTCCAGAAACTCAGGGCAGAATTCATCCCAATTAAACGTACTCTTCAGCGACATAAAATCGCATACGCCCTGTTGTACCCCGCCCGCTTGCGGGTGACCGCTATGGGCTCGACCTTGTATTTCAACACACCTGCCGAAGTCGAGAGATGGTTGGAGGAACACAGAGAAGATCTTTGAGAGAGTCATGGACACGGGTCATGGGGGGGGGGGGGGGCGATGGAGGGCCTAGGTTGTTTGTTGTTGCTATATGTTGTTTTTTTGGGTCTCTGTGCCCTCCCGCTTCCCCCCTCCCCCCCCCCTCTCCCTGGTCCCCCCCCCTTTTTTTTTTTTCTCCCTCTCTTCCTTACCTTGAACTATGACACTGTCCACTACACTAAGGGTACCGGGTCAGGGGGGTGGGGGGGAGGGGGGTTGAGGGGAATACCACTAATTATATTATTATTATTATATTAATAATGTTTTTTGCACCATTGCACTGATATTTGACTAGGACTGGGGGTCAGAGGTGGGGGCTTCTATAGACGCCCCTACTTCTCCCCTTGTCCACCTGATGGTTAACACACAGTCACCATAACCCCTGTCTGGGAGGGTAGGACATTTTCTTTTTTTTTTTTTTTTTTACCCCCCTCCCTTTTTCCCCTTTTTTTTTTCTTTTTCTTTTCTCTCCCTTTTTCTTTCTCTCCCTACTCTGAATAAATTACACTGCACTATTGTTTATTGCACCAATGACACTGGGCTGGGGGGAGGGGGGGTGGGGCTGACGGGGATATCACAAATTGTAATTGCTTTTTTTTTTTCGTTTATTTTTTGACACTGGTTATTTGTCAATTACACTACAAATGTCTTATAATAATGGGTTTTTTTTTCTCACCGATATTGGACCAGGATCGAGGGGCAGGGGTGGGGCTCCCGTGGAAGCCTCTACTTCTCCTTCTCGCTCATTTTAATGGTTAACACGTTGCCAATTGCACAATGGGTTGGGAGCACGGTGGGCACTAGGGGGACGGGGGGGACGGGAGGGAGGACTCCCCATCTTTCCCTTCCTTTCTTCTCCTCACCCTGTTTAGGAGGGTAGGTTATTTGTTCGTATATTATTATTTTAACGTTGATGCCACTGGGAAATGGTCGGATTAGGATTGTTCATCTAACACAGCATTATGGTTGGGATGGGACACCTGTGCGGTCGGGTGGGAGGTGTATGGTTGGGTCGCATACAAGCCCCGTGGGGGTGGCCCAGTTGGGCATGGGGGGAGGGGGGGGGGGATTGGGAGGGGGGGGGGGGGGTAGGTTTAGGGAAGATTGGGGTAACACACACTGCTGGTCCCTATAGAGTCGGTGGAGGCTGGTGCGTGGGTGGGGGGCGGTGGGGGAACCGGGGGGGGGGGGGGGTGGGGAGGGGATGGGTAGGCTCACCGGTTCGCTGTTGGGCCCCCCCTCCCCCCCCCCGCCTCCCCCCCCCCTGCGTCCTGCGGTTAAACCTATTATGGAGGGTGATAGAGTAAATCTGGTCTCATGGAATACCCGGGGTCTGGGTAGCTTAAATAAACGTGCGTTAGTCCTGTCGGCATTGGACGGGAGGGGACCCGGAATACTGCTGCTTCAGGAAACGCATCTGACTCCCGACACAGCTTCTCAGTTATCTAGTCGCAAGTTCTTGGCCCAATACCACTCATTTCACTCCTCCTATTCCAGGGGAGTGAGCATCTTGGTAGGGAGAGGAGTACCTTTCTCCTGTAGCGAAATCTCTACTGACGAACAGGGTCGCTATATATTCCTGTCTTGCCTGATTGGTAGTCAGCCTTACATTATAGCAAATATCTATATACCTCCCCCTTTTAAGCTCGAGGTTTTGTACAAACTACTTGAGTTCGTCCTGGATAAACCAGGCATTCCAATGATAACCCTAGGGGACTACAACGAGGTGTTAGATACGGGACTAGACAGATTCCCTGTGCCCGCTAGACCTAGGGCGGGAGAGGGGAACCGCCTGTCACGGTTTTTGAGGGAAATAGGGTTAAGCGACATATGGCGTACGCGGCACCCATATGATAGGCAGTACTCTTGTTTTTCAGACTCCTACCGTACCCTCTCTAGAATCGATATGGCCCTGGGGAATGATGAGGTGAATTTGTTGGTGAGAGATATAGAGTATGGCTTGAGAGGGATTTCAGATCACTCCCCGCTGACGCTCAACATAAGCACCGGGGGCAGAGCCAGCCATAGGGAATGGACGATCAATCCCTGCTGGCTTGAACTGATTGACAATCCCTGCGATTTGACCACTAGCATAAGGGAGTTTATACAAATAAACGCGGGTTCAGCGCCGCCCGGAGTGATCTGGGATTCCTTAAAGGCCTATACACGAGGACTGCTAATCCAGAAGATGGCAGCAATTAAGCGGCGGTCGAGAGAGCAAGAAAGGGAAGCTAGTAGCGAGGTAACCCTAGCAGAACGCCGCTATGTAGAAAATCCGACCCCTACTAGCAAGGGGGAATGGCTCAATAAACAACAAACTTATAAAATGCTACTTATTAAGAAAATGGAGAATAGGCGAATCTTTCAGCGCCAGTATTATTTTGGTGAAGGTGAAAGGGTTGGCCACACCCTCTCTCTTCTGGTCAAAACCAATAGTTCCCCTTCAGCAATCCCAGCAATCAGGAGGGCAAACGGGGATTTGGTTACCGATCCATTGGAGATAACAAACCTTATTGGCAACTATTACAAAACCCTCTATAAATCCTCTAGGAAAGGGAGTGAGACAGCAGTATCTGAATTTCTACAGCAGATAACATTCCCAAACCTATCAGATAATGACAAAACGGAATTGGAGGCGCCAGTAACTATAGAGGAACTGAGACTTGCAGTGGCAGCAATGCCCAATCAAAAGTCCCCGGGCCCCGACGGGTTGCTAATAGAGCTATACAAACGGTATGGTGAGGTATTGTTGCCTGAATTGTTGGAAACTTTGAGATGGGCATTGGATGGGGGCAGACTGCCCACCTCGATGCTCGAGGCCAATATCATTCTGATACTTAAAGAGGGGAAGGACCAGCAGGAAGTTACCTCGTACCGCCCAATTTCGCTGCTATGCTCCGACATTAAGATCTTAGCGAAGGTTTTGGCGATTCGACTAAACAAATGCATACACAAGCTAATCCATCCGGACCAGTCAGGTTTCATTCCAGGCAGGTCAACTAGCACCAATATTAGAAGAGTCTTCCTTAATATGCAAACTCCAACGGATAACGCAAGCCCCAAGGCCATTTTGGCCTTGGATGCTGTTAAAGCGTTTGACAGCCTGGAATGGGACTATTTATGGCTGGTCCTGGAGCGATTTGGTTTTGGGCCTACCTTCATTAAATGGATTAAACTTTTATACAACGAGCCTAGAGCTAAAGTCAGAGTGGGCGGGGACTACTCCGAGTTGTTTCAATTGGAAAGGGGGACGAGGCAGGGATGTCCCCTGTCTCCCCTCCTTTTTGTACTGGCAATGGAACCCATGGCGATCCTGACGAGAACGCGTCCGGATCTCCAGGGATTCCGGCGCCAGCCAGGGGAGGAAAGAATCGCATTATTTGCCGACGACGTTTTATTTTTTATCAGCGACATCAACTCTTCACTCGAGGTAGTGATGCGCATGATGGAGGAATTTCGGCAACACTCCAGTTTAGCCATCAATTGGAGCAAGTCAGCCCTGCTACCGTTGGCTCGGTGTGGCGATCAGACACCCACTATAACCTCTGCCCTCGACGTGGTGACCAAGCTTAAATACTTGGGGGTGTGGATTTCTAGCGACACAAACCATTATATCAGTGATAACCTAGCCCCGCTATTGACTAAACTAAAACAAAAAGTGGAGATATGGAGTCGCCTCCCCCTATCCATAGCAGGGCGTTGCAATTTAATTAAGATGATCTGGCTCCCGCAAGTTCTCTATATTCTCCATAATTCTCCAGTCTGGATTAGCCAGAAATGGTTTAAGAAGATTGAATCCCTGTTTAGGGATTTAATCTGGAAAAAGGGCCAAGCCCGGATCGGTCTACAAACATTGCAGCTCCCTGTCGGGAGGGGGGGGGGGGCCGCGATTCCGCACCCACGGCTATATTTTTTGTCGGCTCAACTCCAGCAAATGGCAAACGGCGGGCTCCTGGCAGGTGGGTGTGGTGGCAATAGAATGGCGATACTGGGCGCTCCCCATAACTCATTAATAGAGGCGCTGGAAGCAGACTCGTTCACTCATAGGTGTCCGACGAGCGACTTGATGACTAGAGTATGGAAGGCAGTAAAATCAATAATGGGATACAATGGGTTGAACGAGTATACCCCGCTATGGTATAACAAGAATCTAGGGGAAATAAAGGGCATAGAGAGATCTCTAGAGTGGGAAAGGCAGGGTATTAGCCGGTTAATCCAGCTATACGAGGGAAACCACTTGAAGTCATTCAAGGACCTGAGACGACAATTCAATATTCCAAATAGGTCTTTTTACAAATACCTGCAGGTCAGACACGGTATTCAGGCCCAATTTAGATCCTCGACTATTAATTGGGTTAAGACTCCCCTATTCCAGGAAATAACGAAGCCGAGACCAATGAGGGGCCTGATCTCCAGGATATATGATACCCTGGGAAACAGAGCCATGAGCACCAAGGGACCTGATAGTAGTAGAAGGGGATGGGAAAAAGACTTAGGGCCAATTACCTCGGAACAATGGGACCGGGTCCTCGAACAGGGTGGCCTGGTATCAACATCCCCCTCGCAAAGGGTTTCCCATCTGTTCCTAATTTACAGAGCCTATTATACCCCTCAAAAACTGTTCAAATTCGGTAGAAAGCCCAGAGACGAATGCCCAAGATGCAAGGCGCCAGGCGATCTTCTTCACATGGTATGGAAGTGCCCAAAGTTATTCAGGTATTGGGTGAAATAGTGGACAGCTTGAATAGAACCTTTGGGACCACCCTGGAACCAGAGGCTAGGACCTGCCTTCTGGGAATCTTTGAGGATGGCAATACATCATCTCCTACCAAAGTCGCCTTGCTGAGATGCCTGTACCAGGCAAGGCGCCTAATAGCGCTGAACTGGCAAGCAAGGACCCCTCCTTCCTCGGCGAATTGGACTGAGGCGATTAACTCCATGATATGGTGCGAGAGGGCAATGTTTATTCGGCAGAATAACCTCAAGAAATTTGCCCGTATATGGAGCCCCTGGTTGAGCGAGCTGGGCCACATGCCGAGGGTGGGAGACGACAGGGTGGATAGATCTTCCCCCCCGGCGCCCCCACACCCACAAATCCCTTAAAGTCACCATGGCTATCCTGACCGCGGCGCGGACCCGGGGGCCCCTTCCCTCCCTTGGCCCGCGCGCCCGCCCTGCCGACTTTTTGAACTTGGGAACTAGTAGTGTGTGTATAGGGGGGGGGATCCTGGGAGGGATAAGGGGGTGGAGCATCTGACTAGGTAACATGAAGTGATCTCTTGTATCAAATTTGTATTATTTACCATTATATCTATATGGATCATGCGTGTTTTAACGTTTGCTTGTAAATGCCTTACAAAGTAAAATAAAAATAAAAATTAAGAAGTATTAAAAAAAAAATATTTGCCGATTGGTTCCTTGGTAGCGTGAAAGAGGATGGTCCATGGGTCAGAGGGGAGGTTGACATTGGAGATCTGTTGTATAATTTGGATAACGTTGGCCCAGTAAGGGCGAATATGTGGGCATGACCACCATATGTGCGCATGGGTTACTTTGTTCCCACAATTCCTCCAACACAACGGGGAATTGGCGGGGAACATCTGATGTAGCTTTGATGGGGTGTAGTGCCATCTAGTTAGCAATTTGTAATTGACCTGTAATTTTCAATGCTATTGAAGAGATGTGAGTCAGCTGTAAAACTTTATCCTTTTGGCTGTGTGAGAGGCAGGAATCCAGATCTGCCTCTCACTTAGCAAGGAAGGAAGGGTGTTTATCATCTTGAAGCTGGATGAGTGTTTTGTAGAATAGTGAGATGGACCATTCAGGCGGGTCTGTAGGATACAATATTTCCTCAATGCCGCTTAAGTCCTGTATCCCTCTTAGTGGCTGCGGAAGAGTACAGAGGAAATGTTGTAGTTGATGGAACCTCCACTTATCCAAGAACGCGAGTGGCTTGGGGTCAAGGATATCCTTTAGGGGCTTAAGAGTATTGGCTTGAAGAACATGATGTAGTAGAAGGGGTCTGTCTGGAGACCAAGTCTGAAAGCCAGGGTCTAGTTGACCAGGCAGGAAATAAGCATGGCCAAGAAGCAGTAACAAGGGTGAAGCGTATGACCATGAAAACTTCCTATGTAAAGAGTCCCAAATATCCAGGGTGGAAGTGGTTAACAATGAGGTAGTTAGGGGCGAGATGCCTGTAAGGGCGTGGAAGCCAAGGGGTAACTGCTAGATCCGTGCTACTTAGAGCGTGTTCGAGACTCACCCACAGTTTAGAATTAGCGGCATATTTCCATTCTGAGACCCTGGACAGTATCACAGCGTTATAATATGCCTTAAAATTTGGGAGAGCCAGTCCCCCAGACCCCTTGGATCGAAAAAGCACATCCTTGGATACCCTGGGATGGCTGTTCCTCCAAATAAAGCGGGAGACCATGGTCTGTAGTAAGGAGAAGAACCCTATGGGCACACCCAATGGAATCATCTGAAAGTAAAAGAGAACTTTGGGCAGAATATCTTAATTATACTCACTTTACCTAGCCAGGAATGTGCTAGCGTGTTCCACTTTTTGAGGTCATTTCTGATGTTATTCAGTAGAGGGATATAGTTATGCTTAAAGAGGGACTGGATGTTGGGCGTGAGGTATGTTCCCAAATATTTCATGCTTCGGTGCACCAATCTAAAGGGGAAGAGGGGTTTTAGTCGTTCTGCCTCCCTACTGGGTAAGTTAATATTCAATATTTCGGACTTAGATTAACTTTAAAGTTGGACATTGTCTGAAAGGTAGAGAAGGCTGACATTAGGTTAGGAAGTGAGGTGTGGGGTTGTTGAATGAAAAATAAAATATCGTCTGCGTAAGCTGCGTATTTATGAGTTTTATTTTCTACACGGATCCTGTGGATATTTATATTACGCCTTACAGTTGCTAGAAAGGGTTCTAGGGTGAGAGCGAATAAGAGGGGTGAAAGGGGGCATCCCTGTCTGGTCCCATTAAATAGTTGCAATGAGTCGCTCAGAGTACCGTTTATGCGAATTTGGGCCGTTGAGGAAGAGTAGAGGGAGGTAATGCGGTAAAACATTTTGGGCCCCAGTCCGAAGTGGCGTAAGGTCATTTTTAGGTAGTCCCAGTCCACCCTATCAAACGCTTTTTCAGCATCTGTGGATATAAGTAGGGTGGACTGGGAAGACCTTTGAGCATATTGTATTAGAGATATAGCCCGGAGGGAATTATCTTTGGCTTCTCTATGCGGCATGAAGCCCGCCTGGTCTGTGGAGACCCAACTGGGTATATAGGGGGGGGGGGGGGGTAGTCTATTGGCCATGACTTTAGAATATAGTTTGATGTCAACATTTAACAGGGAAATTGGCCTGTAACTGCTGCATTGGGTAGGGTCTTTTCCCGATTTGGGGATGACCGTGATGTGAGCTGTAAGGGATTCTGGGCGAAGTC
Organism: Lithobates sylvaticus; assembly: GCA_028564925.1. Classification (NCBI taxonomy): domain Eukaryota; kingdom Metazoa; phylum Chordata; class Amphibia; order Anura; family Ranidae; genus Lithobates; species Lithobates sylvaticus. The sequence goes on along the minus strand of CM053032.1, from coordinate 148,806,268 downwards.
CCGAGGTCTGTGAGATGGAATTGGCGTACACCATAAGGCGGGACAAGAGGACATCACCAAATTTTTTGTAATAAAGAATAGTGTAGCCATCAGGACCAGGGGCTTTACCTGTCGGGATGATTTCAAAGCTGTCTGGAATTCCTTAACAGTGAGTTCAGATTCCAGTTCCCTAAGGGTCACGGGTGATAGTTTCGGTAAATTAGCTTCTTTTAGGCATGTGAGCATGTGACGCTGTCTCTATTTTATGGTCAGAGACGGTGAGTCACATTTCACATTGTATAAGTCTGCGTAGTATTCTCTGAAAGCCTTAGCAACGTGCGGAGTCGCATGTACTAAGTTTCCATTAGATAGTTTTATTTTCGGGATAAATGATCTAGTCTGCTTTTCCTTAAGGGATCTTGCTATTGTCTACAAGGCTTGTTCCCCCATTCATATTGTTTTTGTGAATAGCGTTGAAATTTTCTTGTAGTGTCTAGGTTTAGGAGATTTTTCAGTTCTTCCCGTTTCAGCGTGAGCGCCTCCAGGTGGGATGTGTGCAATGTAAGTTTGTGTTGTTTATCAAGGTCTGCTATATCATGCAGGACCTGTTCGAGTTGTTGACCATGCTCCCTTTTTTTCCTTGCCCCTAGTTCAATGAAACGACCTTTCATGGTAGCCTTGTGGGCTTCCCATACTAATGCTGGTGAGGTCTCCGAGGCTTTATTTTCTTTAAAATATTGCAATATATGTGTAGATAACATAGCGACTTCCGCTTCATTGGATAGGAGAGAATCATTGAGTTTCCAGTTATAGGAGCGGCGAGCCAAGGTGGGCATGGTCAAGCTAATCGAGACAGGTGCGTGGTCTGATACTGTTGCAGTGCCTATACTCGCGGATTGTAGTTGCGGGAGATGGTGGTGGTCTATAAAAATTTTATCAATGCAAGAGTATGACTGATGCGTTTTCGAAAAATAAGAGAAATCTTTGTCTTTAGGGTGAAGTATACGCCACGTGTCTATTAATTGTCATTCTGTGAGTTGTTTTTTTACAAAGGTTAAGCGCTTAAAGGGAATGTGAGAGAGCCCATGGGAGGTGTCCATCACGGGATCTAAGGGCATGTTTATGTCCCCCGCTAGTATAATTAGACCCTCAGCGAATTCAGTCAACTCAGTGAGGATCTGGGTAAAGAAGGTAGGTTGGTTGTGGTTCGGACAGTAAATGTTTGCTAATGTACATTGGGTGTTGCCCAGAAAGCCCTTTAACCATGGTCGTCCGCACGCATAGTTACAAGTCGAAAGGGTACATCTCTACCAAAGCCTATGGCCACACCTGTAGCTTTATTTGTATCTGAGAGGCTGTAATACCACTGGGGAAAATAAGGCGAGGTCAGTTTGACCTGTGTAGTATGAGGCAGATCTACTGGAGGTAAATTAAGATTCTTTAAGAATTGTGGCAGATCTTCTGGGAATCTGAGGGTATGGGAGTGGCCATTTTTGGTGGCAATAAGGCACCCCATCTGTAAATGATCCCATTGGAGCGTAAATGTTTCAAAAGTGGCTTAAGGGCTCTATGGTGGTCTAGGGTTTCTTTGGATAGATCAGAGAAAATGTTTAGAATCGCTCCGTCAAAGTCAATGTTGGGGGTGTTCCTCAGTTTGGCCGTGATGTCATTTTTGTCTGAAAAGTAATGAAGACGGCATATGACATCTCTAGGTTGTTCGGCGTTAGTGCTGCGGGGTCTAAGTGCACGGTGAACTCGGTCAAATTGCAGCGGGTCAGTGGGTGGTTTTCCCAATACTGTGTTAAGGACACCGCAAATTGGCGGCTCTAAGTCGTTGTCGCCAGTTGCCTCAGGAAGCCCTCTAATACGCAAGTTGTTTCTGCGGTTTCTGTTCTCGAGGTCTTCGAGCTTATATAGCGAAGCACGATGGGCAAAGGCTAGTTGTGTAGCAGTCTCCTGTAGTTCTCTTATGGCAGTTGCATGAGAATCCTTCCTCTGTTCCGTGTCTTCAACCCTGTCTAGGATGTGTGCCATATCTGCTCTTACCCCCGTTATTTCCTTTTTTATTGATTTTTCTAAGCCGTGGAACATTCCGGCTAGCTCTTTTATAATGCCGCTCATCAGGGATGACATTTCAGAGCCCGTGGGGGACCCAGGGTCTTCCATGAGGTCCGAGCAATAGGATGATGCAGGTGAACTTTCCCTCACTGAAGCAGCTAGCGAAGCAGTGGATGCACTGCGCCTCGTAGACCTGGATTGGCTGCCACTCGCGCCGTGGCCAGTTCTACTAGTAGCCAAAAATTTCTGCATAGAGCCGGTAACAGCTTGATTTATTAAAGTATTCTAGCTATATTTCTTTGAAATTACGGAATGGGTTTTCGGTGTCTTTGCTGGCATAGTTGGAGCTTGGAGCTGAATGCAGGGTGGAGCACCTCTCAGTCACATCTATTTAGCAGCATGTATAGATTATAGTATGGGGTTTGCAGTTTTGTGGGCCCATATCTCATGCAGACTTGTTTTGGCCAGTGAATATGTAGTGGTAGGGGGTGAGGAGGGTGCTTCCATGCAATATATTGGCAGTCTTTGTCAATTTTCAAGGAACTGTGGTGTGTATGCGGAGCACCAAGATGGCCGCCGTGCTCCAGGAGTAGGCCGCAGCCACGGACTATCCTACTCCCGTCCGGAGGTATAGTGGGCCGGGCCAACTACTTTGTCTGGGGGGAGCCTTAGGGGTGGATGACTCTGGAGTGGGGTGGTTGATGGGGAGATGTAGTAGGTGAATGGCCCTTCTATACAGCCCTCACCCCCAGGCACTCACCCCACCAGGCCCGGTTCTGCAGCGGCCGCTCCGCGACCTTGGCGGTCAATACGTCCGGTGTGGCAGTGATCTCGGGGCATCTGATGCTCCAGGCACCTTGATGGGGTGTTACGAGCCGCCCTCTGTGTCGCTGCACTCTGCGGATGGATCGGTGGCTGTTGGAGCGGAGGCCTATGAAGCCGGCTCCCGCGTGGGGCCTCCGGGGCAAGGTAAGGATCTGGATGCCTTGCCGGAACGTTCAACGGGAGAGGAATCAAGCTGGCTAGTCTCCCCACACAGCAGAGGGATTGCTGCAAGGTCAATGGCCGAGGATGGCTCCTGATTTAGGCCGGATGGTGAGGAGCTCAACACCTGTGCGACTGCTCTCGTTCACGGCCGGCCACGCCCCCCCCCCCGAGTCACAGTTGTTTGTTATGGTAACCTGCTTCTTTCCACGTGTATTCTATGAGCATGTACCAGGCCAAGGACTGTTACTTCCTTTGGAGGACCAAAGGTTCATTGGTGGGGGGAGTGTGTAGCAGGTGTCTCGTTTCTCCTGCAACCCCGCCAAGCTGGCTGCCAGAATGTACACAGGCTCTCCAACCTGAAAAAGGTAGTGAGCTGCCTGTCACGTCTGCATGGGCTTTTGCACCCCCTTCTTCTCCCTGTTTCACTGACTCACTGAATCTCTATTGTAATGCGAGCTGACTCACACAGAGCTGTTCACTTTGCAGCCTCCTATGTGCCCCTATTGGCAGGAGGAAGAAAGCCAATAAAAGGAGCAGTTACAGGAGCCAATCAGAGGGACCTTAACAAGCCGCGGGAAGTAGCTGCCAAGGACTCTGGAATATGAAGTCTCAGCACAGAGCAACCTCATTGACATTTACAGAGGCAGGACTGCAAATCGCAGCATTGTCTGTGGGCAGAAAAGTAAAGGACTCAATTTTAATTCCTGAAGAGAGTCAGTCACCATGAGGCAGTGAAAGAGATCAGACCTGAAGAAGGGACGCACTGACGGGGGAACCTATGACCGAGCCATGCTGACGTAATACGCCGGCGTAGGGGGAGGAGTTTTCGGCAGCGGCGGTGACACAGGCCGCATGGAACGCCGGCGGAGGATGAGAGCCGGGAAACGACAGGCGGAGGTGAGAGCCCGCTTGCACGCTACCTAAGCCCGCCGGAAAGCGCCCCCCCCCCGGGGCCACCCCTGCCGCCGGACGACCTGCGTAAGAGGTACTCTGCTCCACAAACCAGTGGCACGTCGGAGCCCCGACCCCCAGACCCCATGCTAAGGGGAGAAACGGCCCATCGGTAAACTCGGGCGCTTGATCCGGCCCCACCAGGAAGTACATCGCGCAGCAGTTTTTCCCCCAGCAACTATAATGCGCTTTAGCGCCTGAACGGGAGAAGAAGATCGGTCGTCCCACCATAGCTGCCCTCCTGCACGCACGCTAACAATAGCAGGTACCTAGAGGGGATACTAGAGGGGTATCCCTCGTTCAGGTATGGACTTTTTTGCTTCTTTTACTCCTGTAATATGATTTATATGCTCGCAAAGATAAAGTCAACCTGACCCCTGCAAGGCTTTGCTAAATTTGGACTTCCTGATCCATGGACTGTTTCTTTTTCCTTTTTTTGCTTTGATGATTTTTTTTGCTCCTCTGGTCTGCTTTTAGCTATAAAGCGACAAAATCATAAAGCTAAAATCCTGACTTTAATAGTTGTTGAATACGTTGAATACACCTGTGTGTCCGGAGACCCTGACTACAACAGGGAGACAAGCGCTATTATTGGCAAATACCTCATAGCATTATCAATCTTCTGTCTCTGTTCAATAGTTTGCCCGCTCATATAAAGCCATAAAGCTACAAAGAACAATAGCAGGTACTTAGAGGGGATACTAGAGGGGCATCCCTCGTTCAGGTATGGACTTTTTTGCTTCCTTTACTCCTGTAAATATGACTTATATGCTCACAAAGATAAAGTCAACCTGACCCCTGTAAGGCTTTGCTAAATACGGTCTCCCTGAACCACGGACTGCTTCTCTTTCTTTTTTGTGCGTTGATGATTTTTCTCCTGCTGGACTGCTTTTAGTTATAAAGCGACAAAATCATAAAGCTAAAATCCTGACTCTATAGTTGTTGAATATATCTGTGTGCCTGGAGACCCTGACTACAACAGGGAGATAAGCGTTATTATTGGTAAATACCTCATTGCATTATCAATTATCTGTCTCTGTCCAACGGTTTGCCCGCATATATAAAGCCATAAAGCTACAAAGTCAACTCGCCCATGCTCTTATTCTGCTCTTATTTCTGCCAATAGCCGGCTAAGCATAGTGGGGTGCTAGGGCACCCGGAACTCAATGAGGAGCCAAGCGTTATTACTGATAAACACTATACGGCACATCTAAACTCTATTAAATATAAAGGCTCAAAGTAAAAAGTGGCGGAACTGTAATTGCAGCGGTTGAAGTGTGAAAGACCATTGATAAATAAAGAGGATCTAGCATAAGTGAGAGAGAGTGGCGGTGGAGACACTTGGGCAGAAAAGGAAGCAGAGGGAAAAGGCTATATATAAAGCGTGCAGGAGAGGCTACGGTACCTTGGCACATAAACATAGACGGCAGGAAATGGCCAGACCGGGATAAAACAGCTTTACTTGGATGAGAAACCCCCTGCATGAGACACAACACATATTCTTTTTTCTTTTTTTTTTTCTTTTTTCTCCCTCTATCCCGATAAAAAGATACTTTGTTGCAAATATTCATATATTCCAGGGCAAGGAGAGTAATGCCTTTCTTCCCATCGATTTGATAGATAAATATGAAGGGGAGGTCACAGAGGAGCACTGATCCCAAAACCCCTAAAGAGAGTTTGAACTCCAGCTCTATCCAAAAATATCTCAAAGACATCAGCCTTAAGAGCCCTGAGATGGAAAAAAAAGCAACCTGGGGCTAAAGAAAAAAAGAAAGAGCAGGAAAAACTAAGGGCAGAGCAGGCGGAGATATCTAGATTAGAACTGGAGCAAGACAAGGTGGGGATGGCTGAAGCTACCCCAGACCAGAGAGACATTACACAAATTCCCACAAAAACAGACATGGCCGAGATGTTCACCAAACTAGAGAACTCCATCAAACTGGAAATTCTAAATGTGAGAGGCGACATGCGCGCCCTGTTAAAAAGAGTGGAGACAGTAGAAGAGTCTACAACAATACAAGTACAAGTAAACCAGGAAGTAAGAACACAGATGGGGCAATTACTAATGCATCAAAGAGATATGATCTATAAAATGGAATATATGGAGGACCAGAGCAGAAGGCAAAACCTAAGGATTAGGTCTCTTCCTGAACAGAGAGGGGAAGACCTAAAGGAAAAAATGCTAAAACTTTTTAAACCCCTATTGGACAGGGGGGAAGATTACGAGCTAAAAATCGATCGGATCCATCGGGTTAGGAAACCCCTGGCGATGGGAGAGGAAATACCGCGAGACGTCCTCATAAGATTCCACTCCTATGAAGATAAATCGCAAATTTGGAGTAAGATCAGAGGAAACCCCCTAAAATACGACGATTCTGAACTACAGGTTTTTCCCGATCTTTCCGCAGGAACCCTTGCAAGACGACGACAGATGAAGCCTTTATTGTCTAGTTTAAGGACCCTGAACCTGAAATACACTTGGGGTTTCCCTACAGCGTTGATCGTGGTTAAGGACGGAAAAACTTTTCGCCTGAAGTACCTCGATGAGTTACAGAACTTTTGTCAAGATTTGGGGATCCCTATCCCAATAATGCAAGCCAACCGGAACTAAAATAATAAACCCCGGTTAGATGAGGAGAGGCTGGGAGGTGGGGGGAAAGGGTCCAGAAAAAAAGGGGGAGAAGAGGATGGGAGATAGGGGGGGAGGGGGTTGGTGGGGAGGAGAGGGAGATCCTTTTTTTTTTTTTTTTTTTTTTTTTTTTCCCTCTCTCCCTTCCCCCCTCCCGCCCTCTTCCATACATCTCCGAGCAAAAAGGGGTGGACCGAAATAAATTCAGAAGTGAACGGAGGCGGCAGGGGTGGCGGGGACCCCGGGGAGGTCATGCGGCATCGGTAGACTCCCCCCCCCCTTCTTGGGAGGGGGGACTCTACTGTCTGCCGCCAATACCGTAACTGCACCCTGAAGGCGCAGTAGCCAGGGGGAATCTCGTAGAGATGCCTCGCTGCCTACAAGGGGTCGAAAATAGACCCAAGGGAGGGAGGGGGGGGGGGAGAAGGGAGGGAAACGGGTGGCGGGGGGCTGGGGGGGTGAGGGAAAAGAATGGGGGAGGGGGGGGGGAGGGGAGGGAGGGATTAAGGGGGTTTCAGCCAAACGGGATCGGACAAAATGGATCGCCATACAAAAATTTCACCAAACTAAGGTACTACACCTAGGATTATGTCTGATAGCGACCTGAAATTTGTTACATATAATGTTAAGGGGCTCAATGATAAGGTCAAGCGACATAAGATCCTGAAGGAATTAGAGTCATACCATGCACAGGTGATTTTTTTACAAGAGACCCACATACCCCTAGACAGCAGCACTAGAATACTCTCCTACGAGTACCCGCTGTGGTTCCAAGGGGATACTCCGACCAGAGGAGCAAAGGGGGTGGCCATAGGGTTTGCGAGAGGAATCAAATTTGAATATAGTGACAGGCTGGTAGACCCCGAAGGAAGGTTCCTGTTTTTAAACGGAAGAATAGGTAACAAAAAAGTAACACTAGCAAATATATATAGCCCAAATAAAAAGCCGACAGAATTTCTAGCACAAATGTTGAGACGTCTAACACTCTTTCGTACGGGCGAAACTATTCTTGCAGGTGACTTGAACTTTGGTTTAGACCCTAAGATGGACTCCACGTCAAAAACACGCTCTCTGAATACCCGACAACGAAAAACAATAAACAAAAATTGAGAGACGGGCAGCTAATTGATGTTTGGAGGATACAACATCCAGACACTAGAGACTACACTTTTTTCTCGCCGGTCCATGGGACACATTCCCGGTTGGATTATTTTTTTGTGGAACATAAAAACTTGGATCAGGTATTAGAGTCCCAGATCGAGATAGCGACCCTATCAGATCATGCGCCCCTGTCGATGTCTATTAGATTCACGGGAACCCCAAGGAGTACAACCTCATGGAGCCTCAATGACGGCCTACTAGCAGAGGCCGCCACGGAGGAAACCATCAGGAAGGAAATAGTATCTTTTTTTGAAATAAACGACAATGGGGAAACACGCCCGGCATCACTGTGGGAGGCACACAAATCCTATATGAGGGGGATCTTTATTTCAATCGGAGCGGGGAAAAAAAGAAATATTAAGGAGCAAAGAGAGAAACTGATAGAAGAAGTGCGCAACTTAGAAAAAGAACACAAGGATGAAATAACAAGAAGACATGATACCTTCCATAGATTACTGAATAAAAGAGAGGAAATAAAAATGGAAATGGACATAGAAGCTAGGAAATGGTTCCACAAACTAGACAGGGACCGTCACAGGTGGGGTAACAAAAGTAGTAAACATCTGGCAAAAATGTTGAAAAATAAGAGAGAAATTAATTATATAGATAAGATTCAGAATAAAATGGGGTCAATGGTAAATGTTACCAAAGACATAGCCAATGAATTTAAACTATATTACGAATCCCTCTACGATGTCAGGACACAAGGGCAGAATTCACAAACCCAGTTAGAAGAATCTAGGAATTTTGTCAGGAACAGTGCGGTCCCTGCCTTACCACTAGATGATAGCCTACACATGGATAGGCCTATGACCGAACAAGAAATTGCTGAGGCGCTGAAGAGCTCCCCTACTGGCAGAAGCCCGGGGCCAGATGGATTCTCACTAACTTACTATAAAAAATTCGCAGATATTTTAATCCCCAGGCTCTGCCAGTATTGGAACCAACTTGGAGGAGAGCATAGAATGGACAAAGAAGCCCTAATGGCCTCTATAACTCTTATATTAAAGGATGGGAAAGATAAAACGCTCTGCTCAAGCTACCGCCCTATCGCCTTACTGAATACAGACATAAAGCTCTTCGCGAAAGTCCTGGCGAATAGGATTAAAATCAAGATAGCGGATTTGATACACCCAGACCAGGCTGGTTTCGTGATGGGAAGGGAGGGCAGGGATAATGGGACAAGGGCACTATTGTTGATGCAGGCAAGTAGGATGAAGGATGTCCCCAGTCTATTCTTGTCGTTAGACGCAGAGAAAGCGTTCGACAGAATAGACTGGGTGACATATGTTTACAACATTAGAGGTCATGGGACATAGGCCGGACACATTCCCATAAAAACTTGATCAGGTATTAGAGTCCGACTATCATTGTCGGATGTCTATTAGATTCACGGGAACCCCAAGGAGTTCTCATCAGAGCCTTGGAGCCCCTACTGTGGGAGGCACACAATAAGAGGGGGATCTTTATTTCAATCGGAGCGGGGATATGCCGCCTTAGAAAAAGAACACAAGGATATCAAGAAGGATACCTTCCAAGGATGAATAAAAGGAGGACAGGAACACTAAGCTTGCCCGTCAAGGTTGCAAAAAAAGTGGAAAATAAGAGAGAAATTAATTATATAGATAAGATTCAGACAATGTGCTCTGAATCTATCGAATCTCTACACTCAGGACACAAGGGCAGAATTCACCCGTTAGATCACAGGAACAGTGCTCCCTCCTACCACTAGATGATAGCCTACACATAAAAAGAAATTATGAACATTACTGGCAGAAGCCCGGGCCATAAAGATGGAAATTCTCAGGCTGGTTTCGTGATGGGAAGGGAGGGCAGGGATAATGGGACAAGGGCACTATTGTTGATGCAGGCAGGATATTAGGATGAGGAGTTGGATTGAGATATTATACAACTTCCCACAAGCGAGGGTGAAGGTGAACGGAGTTTTGTCATCGGCCTTCACCATGAAGAACGGCACTCGACAGGGCTGCCCCCTGTCCCCGCTCCTATTTGTTCTAGCCTTGGAGCCCCTACTCTCAACAATAAGGAATATGCCCGATATCGGAGGGATCAAGGTGGGGGACGAGGAACACAAGCTTGCCGCATTTGCGGACGACGTGCTCTTCTTCCTCACTACCCCCCGGATCACTCTTCCTAACCTACTCAAAGTATTGAACATTTATGGCCAGTTGTCCAACTTTAAAATCAACACCGTCAAATCGGAGATTCTGAACATTAACATAAAAAAAACAGAAGTGGCCCAATTAAAAGGGGAATTTCAATTCCCTTGGAGGGAGAACATCAACTACTTAGGGGTTAGATTGGCAAACACACTGAGAAAAACTTATTTGATAAATTATATTCCCTTGTTGGACCAGATAAAAAACGAGACAAAAAAGTGGACAACGAAATCGCTTTCATGGGTTGGAAAAATGAACGCTGTAAAAATGATCATCGCCCCGAAAATAAATTACAAATTTCAAATGCTTCCATTAGCAATTCCCAGAGCGTACTTTGGGACCTTAAAAAGCGTTGTCTCGAGATTTATCTGGTCCAACAAGAAGCCGCGTATCGCAGCGGAAATCTTGACAAGAGAAAAAAAATTAGGGGGCCTGGCTTTGCCGGATTTTGAAAAATATTACAATGCAATAGCACTCACGCGGGTTATAGAATGGACAAAAGAAGAGGGGAAAAAAAGATGGGTAAATATAGAAAATACACTTAGTAACACGAATTTAGGTCACGTTATATGGAATCCACCGGAATTTAGGGAAATAGGTTCTGGAATACATGAGATTACACGAGTCACCTTGAAAGCTTGGAATAACCTACACAGAAATAATAGATGGGAATATAATTCACCACTGATTTTCTTAAAAAATAATATTTATTTTGAGCCAGGAAGAAGTAAAACATGGGGTAATTGGATTAAAAAAGATGACGCACGATTAAGGGATATCACGAAACACGGTAAATTAAACACTATCCACGAATTAAGACAAATGCGGGATTTGCTGACGATTGACACCTGGAGATACTCCCAATTGAAGCACTTTGTAGAGAGATTACCCCAGCCAATTAGAAGCGGGGAAGACTACACAGAAATAGAGAGGATTTGTCTACGTCCATCTACTAAAAACAACATCTCCCTCATATACAAAATCCTGATAAGAGAAGGAAAGACCTGGGATCTGAATCAAGAAGGGATGCTGTCTCTCAGATCATGATCCCCTGCTGGAGAGGCTGTGGCGACATAGGCTCTATGGCACACATATGGTGGTACTGTCCTATAATTAAAAAATTTTGGCGATCAATCCTTGAATTGATTAAAAAGATAACAAAGCAGTGTATCCCAGAAGATCCATGGGCAGTACTGTTCCACGGGAATGATATCCCTCTGGGGCAGTACCAAGCCTCACTCGTGCCCATCCTCCTAGATGAGGCAAAAAAACTAATTCCGAAAAAATGGAAGAAAAACGAGAGTCCTCAGATAGGAGAGTGGATAGCCACGTCGAGAGAAGAGGCAGGAGAGGGGAGGTGGGAAAGTTGGATCAAATTCAAAAACTCGTGGAGATACTACGAAGACATCCAGCCTAAAAGAGAGGGGCGAGAAGATCCCAGGGGGGGCGGGGGGGGGGGGGTTCAATATTGAGGTGCATGTGCGTGCATATGTGTGTATAAAAACTTTTTGAAATAAATAAAGATTTAAAAAAAAAAAAAAAAAAAAAAAAAGAACCCTGACGGATGATCTCCTCACTCGATTCAAGCCTAAAAGAGAGGGGGATTCCAGGTTCATATTGAGGTGCACCTGCACCGACGGTGAAGCGTTCCAGTGTGAGGTGACTAGTTGGGTCACCAGGAAAGCCTGCTGTTCCAGGATGTTCATTTGGGCCTTGACCGCAGGATTTGGTGAGAGGGCATTTTGCCCATCTGCAGTGAACAGAGACACTGCATCATAGAAGGAGTATAAACACTGTATACAGACTTCATTCCTGGTAGTCATCTTGCTGACACTTGTAGTGCACCAACTAAAGTGGCTAGCTGAAGACACCAAATCTTATATTTTCTTCAAAAGGACTGAAGCTACTAGTGCCATATGGATCTGCACACACATATTCAGGGCTCTGCATATGCATTGTGTGTGTGGGACAGTTTATCTAGAAAGTTAAGGCATTGCTTGTTGACTTGAATAAGTGTTTAAAGTTGGGCCTGTGGTGTCAGGGGACAGGAGACAGAGGCCTGACACAAAAGGGAGTCATTCCTCTGCTCACCTCCTGCCTGGACTCATAGAGTCAACCTAATGCCGCGTACACACGTGCAGACTTTTGCCGGCGGACCTAGTCCAGCGGACAATCCGCCGGACTTTCCAGCGGGGCTTCGCCGGACTTTCCGAGCGTGTGACTTGACCACACACGCGCGGACTTCTCCGGCGGACTATCCGCTGGCCAAAGTCCGCGGGACTTTTGAAAATGAACGGACTTGCCCACACACGGAGCAGTCCGTTCATTTAGAACGTAACTTCAGGTTACGTAGCTAGCGTAGGCAGTAAATGCCGCCGCGCTAGCTCCGGAAGCTGGCATGGATTTAAAGGGACTCCCCACGCCGAAAAACGGTCACAGTCCCGGAGGATGCTGGGACTGTGACATCACAAGGGGGCGGGGTCACCATGTGACATGAGCATGTGACCCTGTCCCCATGTCCCTATATAAGTCCCAGCACAGCGCGGCTCTGGCATTCCGGGCAGAGACAGCGACGGGTCAACAATGGAAGAAGAAGAACAACAAGAAGAAGAACAAGAAGAAGAACAAGAAGAAGAAGGCGCCGGCGGCGCGGAAGACGACGATCGCCGCAAGAACAGAAGAGACCCCGGAAGACCCCCGAAGGCGGATCGAGACCCCCAGACGACGGCGGCGACAACGAAGAAGGTAGCCGGACTTCTCCGCTCGGTAAAAGAGCTTGGTAAATGGCGGAGGAGTCCGGCGAGAAGACCCCCAAGACGGAAGAAGACCCCCCGAGCAGTGCAATAAAATATTTTTTCAAAAGTGTGTGTGTTTTTGTACTTTACATTTTACACCTTAGGTGAATGGGTAGGGGTACATCGTACCCCATACTCATTCACATAGGGTGGGGGGCCGGTATCTGGGGGCCCCCTTATTAAGGGGGGTCCCAGATTCCGATAAGTCCCCGCCCGCAGACCCCGACAACCAACGGCCAGGGTTGTCGGGAAGAGGCCCTTGTCCTCATCAACATGGGGACAAGGTGCTCTGGGGTGGGGGGGGCCGCACGGCCCCCCTTTCCCCAGGGCACCCCCCATGTTGAGGGCACGCGGCCTGGTACGGCTCAGGAGGGGGGGGGGGCGCTCGTTCGTCCCCACCCCTTTCCTGGCCTGCCAGGCTGCGTGCTCGGATAAGGGTCTGACATGGATTTGGGGGGAACCCCCACGCCGTTTTTCGGCGTGGGGAGTCCCTTTAAATCCATGCCAGCTTACGGAGCTAGCGCGGCGGCATTTACTGCCTACGCTAGCTACGTAACTTGAAGTCACGTGCTAAATGAACGGACTTGCCGATGAGCGGCAAGTCCGTTCATTTTCAAAAGTCCTGCGGACTAGCCTACTGACGGCGGGATTGTCCGCCGGACTGCCAAGTCCAGCGAATAATTTTAAAACCAAACTTAAAACTTTGGTCCGCCGGACTTTGGCGCCAAAAAGTCCGCCGGCGCCCACACACGAGGGGATTGTCCGCTGGACTTGAGTCCAGAGGATAATCCCGCGGGATTGTCCCTTCGTGTGTACGCGGCATAAGTAAAGGTAACCAGTCCGATTTAAAGTGTCATATTGTGCTTATTTACCATTTAAGTGTGCCTCTGCTCTTGGGGACATTCTCAGGTTTGGAATCCACTGAAAGCAGCTTAAACATAGGATTGAGAGCTATATTGCTCCTAAATCTCAGTTTTTGCTCTCTAGTTGATTACATGAATATATATTGTTATTGTCTGTTATTCTTCCACAGAAATATTGCAGTAAAGACAAATTCTGTGTTTTATCATAACATGTGTTTTTCTCATTGGTCATTGCACTTACACTATTGCCAGGTGTGCCAGGGGAGGCTGAGGCTGTTATTGAGGTTGAGAGGCAGAGTAACGGACTGAACAAATAAAAGCAGCTCCTACGGGGGTACTGGTACATATACAGTGTCTCACAAAAGTGAGTACATCCCTCACATTTTTTGTAGATATTTTATTATATCTTTGTGTGACAACACTGAAGAAATAACATTTTGCTACAATGTAAAGTAATGAGTGTACAGCTTGTATAACAACAGTGTAAATTTGCTGTCCCATAAAAAAAACTCAACAAACAGCCATTCATTTCTAAACCGCTGGCAACAAAAAAGAGTACACCCCTAAATGAAAATGTCCAAATTGGGCCCAAAGTGTCAATATTTTGTGTGGCCACCATAATTTTCCAGCACTGTCTTAATGCTATTGGGCAAGGTGTTCACCAGAGGTTCACAGGTTGCCACTGGAGTCCTCTTCCACTCCTCCCTGACGACATCATGGAGCTGGTGGATTTTAGATTTTTTAGCTCCTCCAACTTCGGTTTGAGGATGCCCCACAGATGCTCAATAGGGTTTAGGTCCGGAGGCATGCTTGGCCAGTCCATCACCTTTACCCCCAGCTTCTTTAACAAGGCAGTGGTCGTCTTGGAGGTGTGTTTGCGGTCATTATCATGTTGGAATACTGCCCTGCGGCCCAGTCTCTGCAGGGAGGGATCATTCTCTGCTTCAGTATGTCACAGTACATGTTGGCATCCATGGTTCCCCCAATGAACTATAGCTCCCCAGTACCAGCAGCACTCATGCAGCCCCAACCATGACACTCCCACCACCATGCTTGGCTGTAGGCAAGACACACTTGTCTTTGTACCCCTCACCTGGTTGCCGCCACACATGCTTGACACCATCTGAACCAAATAAGTTTATTTTGGTCTCATCAGACCACAGGACATGGTTTTAGTAATCCATGTCCTTAGTCTGCTTGTCTTAAGCAAACTGTTTGCAGGCTTTCTTGTGCATCATCTTTCTGGTATTGCAGCCATGCAGACCAATTTGATGCAGTGTGCGGCATATGGTCTGAGCACTGACAGGCTGACTCCCCACCCCTTCAACCTCTGCAGCAATGCTGACAGCACTCATACGTCTATTTGCCAAAGACAACCTCTGGATACGACGCTGACCACGTGCACCCAACTTCTTTGATCTAACATGGCAAACCCTGTTCTGAGTGTCCTGTAAACCGCTGTATGGTCTTGGCCACCGTGCTGCAGCTCAGTTTCAGGGTCTTGGCAATCTTCTTATAGCCTAGGCCATCTTTATGTAGAGCAATGATTCTTTTTTTAGATCAATAAAGAGTTTTTTTGCCATGAGGTGTCATGTTGAACTTCCAGTGACCAGTATGAGAGAGTGAGAGTGATAACACCAAGCTTAACACACCTGCTCCCCATTCACACCTGAGACCTTGTACCACTAACGAGTCACATGATACTGGGGAGGGAAAATGGCTATTTGGGCCCAATTTGGAAATTTTCACTTAGGGGTATACTCACTTTTGTTGCCAGCGGTTTAGACATCAATGGCTGTATGTTGAGTTATTTGTGTTATCAAATGAAAAGATATAATAAATTCTTTACAAAAATGTGAGGAGTGTACTCACTTTTGTGAGATACTGTGTGTACATGTGTATATATATATATATATATATATATATATATATATTATATATATATATATATATATATATATATATATTTATTTATTTATAAAAATAATCAATGAATATAGACTGTACAATAGCGTTTTTTTTTTTTTCAAAAGGAGCCAGGATCCTCTTTCAATTAGTATACTCAAAGGGATACCCCAGTAAGAGAAAGCTCACCATAGTGTAAAACCAAATAAACCTTTTATTATAAAAATAGTAATGCACTTACTCTAGAGGCACATAAAAGAGCTTGTATACAAAAATCCGTCTGGCTTGTAAAAACGCCCATACTTCCGGGATCATAAGCAGCGTGGTGACGTCAGCACACCCCCCCTCCTTCCGATGCGTTTCCTTACCATCTGCCGTTGTCCTGGGGCACTCATTGTTATGGATGTCCTTATAACAAAAAATTGGTATAACATGTTACATTAAGGGTATATTCACACCAGATGCAGTGGGACTGCGTTGGGCAGCTATTCCAGCGCAATCCCACCACATGATACAGCAAAATGCCTTGTCTTCAGTTTGCTCAGTTCACACCACTGGATTACAGTAGTGTGTGGGCAGTGTGCCCTAAAAAAGAACTGCATGCAGTACCTTGCACCACGAGGCCAGCAATTGAATGTAATGAAATGTCTCTGTGACATTTCAACAAAGTTCATTAAAAAAAGTAAGTTAAACAGTGAGCTGCACTGAGATCATCGCATTAACACTGCACACCAGCTGCTGCATTGTAACACAGTGGTTGTTTTAACCACTTTTAACCACTTAAGCCCCGGACAACTTTATGCGATTCAGCACTGCGTCGCTTTAACTGACAATTGCGCGGTCGTGCGGCGTGGCTTCCAAACAAAATTGACGTCCTTTTTTTCTCACAAATAGAGCTTTCTTTTGGTGGTATTTGATCACCTCTGCGGTTTAATTTTTTTGCACTATAAACAAAAAAATAGGGGGCGTGGCTTGGCCAAGCGAGGAGATGGCCGCTTGAGAGATCTGTTCCCACCGTTGCCTCTCTTTAAGCTCCTTCAGCTGTGTTTTTTGCCTCATAGAACCCCCTAAAAGGATGGGTACAGCTTCAAGACATACTTCTGCCTCCAGATCCCGCTCCCCCCGCGGACCACCGGGCAACGGGAGCCGAAACATCCCTGAGATGTTTAGTTCGCAGAGGAGCAATATGGCGCCGGCCCGCCACAATGCCTCACAATCTGCAGCGCCGCTCTTAGCCGACCCAACGATTCACCATCCACCTCAGGCTATAGACAACGACCGCTCCCTGCCTCCTCAGCCTCAACTCTCCCTGCAAGACCTGAGGGTGATCGCGGCCGACATTAAAGACACGCTGTCGGCCGCCATCTGAGACAGGACATTTGCGCGCTTTCCGAGCGGGTAGTAGATGTGGAGAAGACTACGGCTCATCACGAATCGGTCCTCAGGAAAAATACCAAAAAAATTGACTCACATTGACTCACACACCCTGCTACTACGTGATGCCAATCGTCACCTCGAAGAATTAGATAACAGAGGACGCCGCCATAACCTCCGGATCCGTGGGATGCCGGAAAGTATTGACGCTGAAAACCTTACAACTGAAGTGACGGCCCTCTTTAACTCAATACTCCACAGGCCACGAGAGACCCGTATTGAATTTGAGAGGATCCACAGGGCTCTACGTCCCAGAGGCAAGGAATCTGACCCGCCAAGGGACATTGTGTGCTGCATCGTGGATTTCCATATAAAGGAAGATATTCTGAGACAAGCCAGGGATGCCCCACGACTGCAGCATGAGGGTACCCCCATACAGATTTTCCAGGATCTGTCGGCAATTACCCTGCAACATCGCCGACATCTGAAACCTCTACTTGAATCCCTGCGTGCGCAGGGCATCCAATATAGATGGAAGTTTCCCTTCTGCCTGTCCGCTTCCCGCCTAGGCCGCACGGCCCTCCTAAAAGTTCCAGAAGACCTCCGCCACTTCTGCCGCACGCTGGATATCCCGCTCGTTGATGTACCGGAATGGTATGCCGAATACCGCCCGCACCTACCCCGACACCCGTCACCGACTGAGGATCTGATGGACGCACATGACATCCAGCAGTATCGGCGCCGATCTCCCTCGAGCTCCAGAATGCGACCCGCCAGGCACCCGGACCGTGGGTACGGTCCAGCTGAGTCTCCAAGATCCCGGAGAACACACAGGGACTATTGAAGATGCCTGATCGTCTCTCTGTATTTCACACTGGGGCCTCTGTTGTTTTTTTGTTTTGTTCAATTGACCCCCGGCTGAGTTTCCTGATCGTTTGGCTGTTTTTTACTTTTTCTATTGTTTCCCCTTAGGTTGTCTCCCGCCGTTAACGCCGCTACACATGTCATCACCGACTACCTCTCGGTTTCAGGATCGCAGGTACGGAGCGATCCTCTGCTCTTTCTTTTGAACTACTGCCTATTAAAGAACCGCGTGAGTAAATGTTTGCTGGGCGCTTACTGTGGCTGCTTTGTTGACTCCTGCCTTTTTAAACTGCAGTCTCCTTCACCACCTTTACCTCACCTCGCTTGCACCTCCCCTGCACTACAACTAATATTTCATCCTCTGCTCCTGGACACCTGATTCCCTTCCCATCTGAAAAGCATGCTACCCATCTATTGGTTTTCTAAATTCCAAAGTGATTGTAAATGCATGGCCTCTACTTACTACCTCTCTGCTCTTGCATGCTAATAGCAAAATGTTCTATATATCATTACTACTGTGCTTCCTAAGTTGATATACTCATTTTGACTCTGTATATTGTGTTGTGGATTTTATGGTGTAATAGGCTGTTACCCCACACCTTGCTTTACCCCATATGTTTCAACCCAGATACGGCAGCAAACGGTGAACAGGGGCACTGTAAACTTTTACATGCTATCCTTTCCCAACATACCACCCCCCCTATCTCTAACATGAGATGCCTACCCTGTTGTCTGTCGTCTGCCAGACTAACTATGCCCAGGCTATCAGTCGATCATCTCTTTGCAACATAGAGACTTTATTCCCCCCCTTATGTGGGGCTCATTCAGATCAGGTATTACCTATGAAAGGCCCCCCTTCCTTATACTCAGGCTGCTGGCATACTCTAGTTAAAGTTTACAGCTCTTCCCGTTCTCCAGGAACACCGATCCCGTAGCTCACAACAGATTTGCACCGCTGCATGCGGTAATGGTTGTGTCTCATCGCTTATCTGACTGAAATGTCCTTTATGTATATTCTCCGTTTAGCCCAAATTCTTTAGAGTCTCCCACTAATACAAAACTCAGCCTGCGAGTTACTTTATACGCCACCTATACCATAATGTAAACTGCAATACCGTGATTAGTATAGTATGTATATACTCGGAATTACAATATCATAGGAGAATATAAGGTCCTTTTTTATGTCATAGTAAACGCCATTTGGAGGCGGCAGTATATAGAGAACGGAAGCAATAATATTCTTAGCTCTCCCCTCTCTGACACGCCAGCCCCCTATCTTTGCAGTGATATACTCAGCCTTTATATGAGGTATACACTGGGCAGAGTCCCCCCAAAATACCCTTAAGCCAACCTACAAACCGCTGGGATCATATCCCTAAGCATTCATAGTGCATTCTTGGCTTAAATACACCCTGAATCATCCTACTGCCCTTTCACGGTGCATGCAGATCCCCACTAATCTGATAACTGTTTTGGTTATACCCGTTCTCCAAGAGCTCTATCCCATCATGGCTGAACTAACCTGTACTGTTGCATATATGAATGTTATTGTCATTTACTTATAACACTAGGAACCTCACAATATTGACTAGACACCAAGGTCTTATTTTATAATCATTCTCTTGATATATTGATCCCTCCACATGTGCCCTATTGCTCATCTCCCTTCAACAAACCACATAGACACCACTCTGACCAACTACATACGGCATAATCTCTCCCCTATTTTAATGTTTTTTACACCCAAAGATGTTTTTGGTCTTCAAAACTCCCCTCATTTACTGCAGGCTCCCTCTTCTACTGTCTCCACTTCACAACTGTATAACAATACTCATCCTCTCCCTGCCCTCCATTACATTATTACGGAGGTTCTTTTACAACTACAACTTAAAATGCTGCTGGGTCTTGATGCAACTTTTTCGTTGCACTCTTCCCTCCTCTCACCCACTATATACTTTCCTGAGGGGCAACGGCGGCCTCACCTTGTAATTTTTATCCTCTGTCCATACTGGTTGTCTCCTTGTTCGGATTGAGCCAACCCCCCTACAGCGCAGTATTCTATCACATACATTTTATAATACTTAATCGACCTGCTTACTGTCGACTGTACCTATCTGACCTGAATCCAGCTTGACTGGATTGGGCTAGTTTTTGTCTACCCCCTCCCCACCTTATACGGACATCCCCGCTGGTTTTCTTGCTTCTACCACCCACCCCCCCCCCCTCCTTCCCGAGTCTCTGCTTTACACTTCCCCACTACTCTTTACAGGCTTGATCCCCTAGACACAGGTTTGCGATTTACAGCATAGCATGACGGATGCACCTCATAATCCGGAGTCCAGAACGCCTCCTCCCAATGACACACAATTCCCTCCGGTTAGATTTTGCTCACTTAATATACGCGGCCTGAATGTTCCTGAAAAACTTTCACAATTACTATACCATTTACGTAAAGATAGGACCCACATTGCATTTATACAAGAAACCCACTTCCGCTCAGACAGTATCCCAAAACTTCACAACCACTACTTCCCCATGGTTTATCATGCCACTACAGATGTTTCCAAATCTAAAGGGGTCTCCATTTTATTATCCAAACACTGCCCATTACTGGTTTCTGATATTAAACAAGACAGCAATGGCAGATATATTTTTATCAAAGGCACGTTACACAACAGACCCATTACATTAGCAAACATTTACGCACCCAATGTAAGACAGGTCCCTTTTTTCCGAGAAACCCTTGACCTACTTACGGAATTCCATTCTGGCATGATCATCTTAGGCGGAGACTTCAATGTGACACTGACACCTGCCTTAGACTCCTCCACCGGATCCTCTACTCTAACGTATAGAGCTTTAAGAGACATCAAAAAGAAGCTCCAAGAATTGACCCTCCATGATACATGGCGTACCCTGCATCCCAACGAGAAAGATTACACATTCTTCTCACCTCCGCACAACAAATACACCAGACTCGACCACTTCTTTATCTCCCAAGCTGACCTGACTCTCCTTACAAAAGCGACAATAGACCCTATGATCCTTTCGGACCATAATCCTATCTCTATGACGCTCTCTATACCACATACCCGAAATCTCAATCCCATCTGGCGCCTAGACGACTCTTTACTGACTGATATGTCCAACACCCAGAAACTCAACACCCGACTAGTCCAATATTTTCTGGAAAACCCCACAACTGATTGCACACCTACAATTACTTGGGCAGCTCACAAATGTGTGATCAGAGGTGAACTTATATCCATGACGGCACATAGAAATAAATTACGACGCCAACACATTTCTACCCTGTCGGCTAAAATCCACGCCTTGGAACGTCTGCACAAAGCCTCACTTGCCCAACAAACACTTACGGACCTCATTCAGGCTAGGGACGAACTTAAGGAGGAGCTACATAAAAGAGTTAAACGCACATATCTTCTATCCCAGAAATTATTTTATCAGTTTGGAAACAAAACAAGCAAATTACTCGCCAAAGCACTACAACGTAAAAAGGCTACTGCAACAATACATAAAATCATTGACCCCAACGGCAACTCACATGTATCCCCAGAATCCATTACCAACCAGTTTCTCTCATACTTTACTAAACTCTATAACTTACCACGGACTGACGAGGTAAAACACCCTTCCCGTAGACAAGAATCTATCTCAACCTTTCTATCGCATTTTGGCATTCCCCCGATTTCCACAGCGGACGCAGAAATTCTTAATACCCCTATTACTTTAGAAGAAACCTTGTCTACCTTGAAACAACTTAAACCAGGTAAGAGCCCAGGCCCGGACGGACTAACTGTTAGCTACTATAAAACCTTCATTGACGTGCTTGCCCCTCATCTGACTACCACCTTTAACTCTCTTGCCTCCCCTGACTCAGTTCCCAATGATCTGTTAGAAGCGCATATCACGCTGATTCCCAAACCAGGTAAGGATGACACTATAGTATCTAACTATAGACCCATTTCGCTTTTGAACGTGGATATAAAACTATATGCTAAAATTCTTGCCAATCGTATCCTTCCACTCCTTCCTAAATTAATATCCTTAGATCAAGTAGGCTTTGTCCCTGGGAGAGAAGCCAGGGATAATACAATTAAAGCCCTTGCCATCCACCGATGGCTCTCACACAAAACTACCCAGAAAGGATTTCTCCTATCGCTTGATGCAGAGAAGGCGTTCGACAGGGTGGCTTGGGACTACATGACCGCTACGCTTGTAGCCTTGGGCTTCCCTCCCAAATTCCTACAAATGATACTATCATTATATTCGCACCCGACTGCTCGATTACGGATTAATGGTCGCCTGTCGAACGCCTTCTCTGTTTCCAATGGCACCCGCCAAGGATGCCCGCTTTCACCCCTTATTTTTATCCTTACCTTGGAACCCCTCCTGCGTAAACTTAGAACAAACCCGGACATTACTGGAATTGAGATACACAATCGACAATTCAAACTAGCGGCCTACGCAGACGACATACTCCTCTTCCTATCCAATCCGCTCACTTCCCTACCTAATCTTCTGAAAGACTTTGACATGTTTGGACGACTATCTAACTTGCAGATTAATTTTTCGAAATCAAAAGCTTTAAACATATCCCTCCAACCACAAACTGTTTCCCTATGTAAATCCAACTTCCCCTTCACTTGGGAAGACAAATCCCTTACGTACCTGGGAATCCAACTGCCTACCAACTTAAATGACCTCTACCAATTGAACTACCTTACAATGTTACAGACCATTCAAACTGACCTCCTCAAGTGGACATCTGGACACTTTTCATGGTTTGGGCGCGTTGCAATAATAAAAATGAATATCCTACCCCGCATACTATATGTTCTACAGGCCATTCCGATCGGACTACCTATCTCTTTCTTTACAACCTACAAAAGAATATGCCGTAACTTCATATGGGCGGCAAAATCTCCTCGGATTAGCTGGGACACGCTCACTCTCCCGAAATCCAAAGGGGGTGTAGGCCTTCCTGATATCCAAAAGTATTCTATAGCTTGTCACCTCACGAGGATAATTGACTGGCACGTACACACGCCTTCCAAAGACTGGATTGCAATTGAGAATTCCTTTAATAACATTCCACTCACCCTCCTACCATGGATTGCTGAATCCAAAATACCCAAAACCTGTTCCACTCACCCTCTCACCGGCGCCACCCTAAGAGCCTTCACACATGCCTCTCGGGCTTTGAAGTGGTCACCGTCCCCTGGTCCAATGACCCCATTACAGGGAAACCCAGACTTCCCTCCGGGGATACCTTCACAGAATTTGACTGACAATTCGGGACCCATTACACTTCGGGCTTCTCATTTCTTTCTTAACGGTTCCCTACTCTCCTTTCACGACATCCAGACACGCTTCCCAGACCACCACATTCAGTTCTATAACTTCCTTCAGATCAGACATTACCTCAACGGGGTTCGAAACACTGCTCTATGGTTCAGAGATCTCAATCCTTTTGAATCCCTATGTACCACCGACTCTCCTCAAAGGCATCTTATCTCACAAACCTACGCACTCCTATTTGATGATTATGATCTTAAACAAAACAAAATAGTCAAGACATGGGAAGGAGAACTAGAGATGGATCTCTCCAGAAAGGAATGGGAGCTTATTTTCCAATGTATTCACAAAAATACTATAAATGTCTCAGCACAGGAGAACTCTTACAAAATATATGCCAGATGGTACAGAACGCCAAATATTATACATAAATATCACCCCGAAATTTCTCCAATCTGTTGGAGATGTGGTCTAGAAACGGGCACTCCACTGCACATTTGGTGGGATTGTACTAAGATCCAACCTTTCTGGAAGGAAATCCATGCTACCATACCACGCATCTCCACATATACTGTGGACTTTTCGCCTTCCCAATTTCTCCTTCAACACATTTCGCTACCTTATTCAGTTTATAAAAAATCCATCATTCCGCACTTACTCAACGCTGCCAGACAATGCATACCTACTCGATGGAGGACCACAACTCCACCGACCTTATCAGACTGGTTTCAACGTATAGAAAAAACCTCGGAAATGGAAAGTATTATCCATCAAACCAAAGACACTCCGACCGCATATAGTAATACTTGGTCTTGCTGGATACATTTTACGGCCTCCCAAACGTACCATAATCTTCTAGGTGCACCTTAGAAATACATCTACTGGTCTCTGTACTAACTCCCATTTCCCACTCCCATCTGGACAGGTCTCCGTCATGCTATGCTGTTCTCGTTCTCGTTTTCGCTCTCAGTCTCCTACTAATATAATAGGCTCACATGCTGTTTCTCATGTTTCATGACCATCTTCCTCCACACCCTCTAGGTCCTTTAAATGCCTACATCTCGACTTTCACTGGCCCCCTTGGTCTTCTGTCCCACCCTACTTCTAATCATATGAGGCTCTGATACCTACTTGTTCGATTTATCTCTCCCCCAAAAGGATATAGGTCACCACCCGGCACACCCAGGCTCGACTTGCCCTTAGTGGTTCACCACCCATGTCATACTTAATGATCCTCATTTTCCGGCTCCCTTGGCACAGCATGTCCCCAGTTGGGGTGCTGGGGTCGAGCGGGAATTGCCCCGGTTGTGTTCCACAAATGACAAGCACTCTTACGCGCCCTGGGCCTCCACTGACTTTAAATAAAGAGGACTCGTGATACCATATTTCCTTATTATCCTGGTCCTCGGCTTCATCCTGTACAAGACTCCTTAACCAACTACCTTATTCGGTGTTTTGTTATGTTCACTAATTGTTTCACACGTTCTTCCTTTACTCCATTCACGCTATCTCAGATGTACAACATACCCATGTATTACCTCTGCTATCTGATATGATTTCGATGAAGATCTTGTACGGGAGTAAATTGTTCATGTATACTGTTTTTGTATTCGATATGTACCTAATGTATCCATTGTTCTGTTATTTTTCTCAAATAAAAATTTTATTGGAAAAAAAAAATAAAAATAGCGCCAATTTAAAAAAAAAACTCTTTTTTTTACTTTTCGTTATAATAAATATCCCCCAAAATGTATAAAACTATTTTTTTTTTCCTCAGTTTAGGCCAATACGTATTCTTTTACACATTTTTGGTAAAAAAAATTGCAATAATCGTTTATTGATTGGTTTGCACAAAAATTCTAGCGTCTACAAAATACGGGATAGTTTTATGGCATTTTTATTATTATTTTTTTTTACTAGTAATGGCGGCAGTAATGTTTATACTCTGTATGAACAGACGATCTGTCAGTTCACTCCTCAGAGAACCGGAAACTGTGTGTTTACACACACAGCTCCCGGTTCTCCATGTGCCCCGGGCGATCGCGGGAGCCCAGCAGTGATTGAGACCAGGGCCGCCGATAGAAATCATGGGGCCCCGAACAGCCTACCTGACAGGGCCCACTTCAGCCCCCCCCCCCCCCTGGCCCCGCCACTATACAGAGAGGCTAAGGTATACATAAAGGCTAAATTGTGGGCGTGGCTAATTTAAAAATATGCGCTACACGGAGCTGTAAAATGGACATGGTTTAAATTATGCTTAATTATTGGGCATGGCTTAAAGGGGTGTGGTTAGTCTAAGATGACTGTGTGTAGGATGCAGATAATACTGCGCTGCATTCAAAACTGCACTGTACAATTTGTCACAGTCAAGATGCCATTTATGTCAGCTAAGCCCACTTTCAAAAAAAATAAATAAATTTCTAAACATTTAATGAGAAGTAATATTATGTCTAAGGGGTGGTTCACACCATGCCTGCATCTGAATTGTGAAGGAATGTGCTGTGGATTCCTCTACAATTCAACCTGCATGCAAAATGCACTGCTTTTGCGATCTGCAGCGGGTATCAATAAAAAGTTAATGAAACCTCAAACGCAGGTCGCAAACGTAGTGTGTTTGCCCTGTACCTGCCAGCCCTGGATCACCATGTAATCTGGTTGCAGTGCATGTAAAAAAGTAGTGCATACACTACTTTTGGTGCAAAATGAATGAGCTTGAAATTGCACTGCACAGACCCGCATGTGAATTGCACAGGAATGCATAGTGAATTCCTGTGTGATTCAGCTCCAGGCATGGTGTGATCCAGTGATCTAAAAATGTAAGTAGAAGTAATAAAAAGTGGGGTTTGCTGAAATTGATGGCATCTCCTTTTTCATGTACCACTTGTGAGATGTCAAAGGTGTGAGTATAGTCTTATGTAATAAAATTTACGTTAATTTAGAAAAGTACCATCATCCATCATGATTGAAGAAACAAGGGGTAATTGGGTCTACAACGCAGGTGCTGAGTCTGCGTATAATGAGCCAGTAACCCACAAGAATTAGGGAAAAGGGGTTGGACTATCTCGGTACTAGTAGTAAATATAAACAAGGACTAAGGAAGAAGTGTTTAGAAAAAAACTGATTTTTAATAGAAAAAACAATTAACATAATAAACACTATATATTATATAGTGTTCAGTTTCATAAAAACAAACAAACACAGTAACCCCTCCTTTACAATCATCAAACTCGACAAGAGAGTGCAGGCCTGGGCCCGTAAGCTTGACGTCTGTTTGAGCGTGGGGAGGAGATGTCTCGACCGGTTTCGCAGCGTAAGCTGCTTCTTCAGGAGATAACTCTAGAATAGATATTGTTGTTCAATATAAAATATACACAGCATTTATACAAGGGAATTACATCATAAAGAAATAGGATGTGTCAGCTCACCAATGCATATGGAGAAAGATTCCCATCGAGCCCGATAATGCCTTACCCGGCGGATATGGGGGCGTTACTACATGGACTAAGCTATGACAATAAAGGGAAATACATCAATATAATTGTGTTCATTGGTAAATTACCATCGCCACCTGTGATGAGTTATGGAATGAATGTGCATAGAGTTCCCAAGGGTTGAGATAGGGGGGGAGGGTTAAAAGGGGAAAAAGAGGGGTGGAGGAAGCAAGGGGGGAGGAAAGAGGGGGGGGGGGGGGGGGAGGGAGAGAGGGAGGGGAGGGGGAAGGGAGGGGGCAGGGGGGGGGGGGGAGAGAGGGGGGGAGGAGGAACAAGGGGAGGGGGAGGGGAGAAGGGGGGGGAGAGGAAGGGGTAGTGGGGAGGAGAGGGAGGAAGAAGGGGGGAAAAAAAGGAAGGGGGGGGGAGAAAAAAACACTTGTGAGAAATATGGCAGTGCAGTATAAAACCCAATTTCTCACAGTCAGGACAGCTGTGCTACATGAAAAAGCAAACATTAGACTTTACATTGCAGTTACTGTGACTGGGCTAACCTGCAGTCCCCTGAGAATCCAGATCCAATGCCACCATAATGCAGCTCATGTGTGCACAGTGCACACCAGAAGAAGCTAGGAATGATCATGCTGATGCTGGAAGCCGGCCACACCCCCTTCCGCCCACTCAAACTACAGAATCTCACAGTAAGGCTCCGCCTCTCTGCCTCTGAGATGTTTAGCCCGGAGTGAGTGCTCATTTAGAGCATCTGAACAGCTGCTGAGGGAGGAGTTGGAGAAAGGCTTTTTTTTCTTTTTTCTTTCTTATGCAATCTGTTCTAAATGCTCGCCCCCCCCCCCGGTGGCCGGGCCCGGTACAGCAGGCCCAGTTGTACTGGCTTATCAGCGGCCCTGATTGAGACCGTAGGGTACTCGCATCTGCTCGGGGAGTTGTGGCTGTTTATGGTACTGACGTTCCATAACAGCGATTTGCTCAGCCGAGCCATGTTGCCGCAGTACAACTGCGGCGGCTGGTCGGCTTGCGGTTAAACTAGTGTAACTAAAGGCAAAACTTTTTTCTTAATTTTGGACATAGCGGAGAGGGATTAGAACACCTGTCAGTTTTTCTATTGCTGTCTGTGCCCTTGTTAGGTGTGGTTCACACCTATGCAGGTTGCAGTTTGCATATTCCAGGTGCATTTTTCAAAACATATTTTTGATCCATTGAAGTCTATGGAACCACAAATCAGAAAAAAAGTTCCTGGCCCTTTCCATAAAATGCACTGATGCGAACGTGTTTCTGAAAAACTGTGAACCACCTAATAAGCCCAACAGGGTTTACTTCCTCTTTAAACTTATTTATTATGTTGATTTTGGATATTTAGTTGAAACCATAAAGATGCCATTGTGAGATCATGGTTCTCGAATATTTAAAGTGATTGTAAACCCTTACAATACACTTTTTGCTACAAGTAAGCCTGTAATAAGGCTTACCTGTAGCCACCTGGATATCCCCTGTATTTGCATGTTCCGACGTCATTGGCACATGTGCACTGAAGCAAACTGAAGCAATGCCACATACGTGCCGTTGCTTCAGTTAGACTGTGCCATTACCAGCAGCTCCCATGCATATGTGTGGGAGTGATGTCATCGTGGCTCTGGCTAATCACAGCGCCGGAGCCCGCTATACCCGGAAGTAACTCCGGGAGCGATGTCACTGTCCGGAGCGGTGAACGAGGATCGATGCGGGGGGCTTCGATCTAAGGTAAGTAATACATAATGAGCTAATATGCTATTCATACTAGCTCATTATGCCTTTGTCTTGCAGGTTTTTTTGGGGATGAGGGGGGGGGGTTACAACCACTTTAAGAAGTAATATATATTGAACAATGTTGCCAACAGTACTTGGTTGCTTATTAAGTTTAAATGGAATTGAATAAATTGATAAATGTGTGTATGCCATATATATTTAATCTGTTGGGTTTTTGGGGAAGTTCTCAGAATCAGTCAACGTCATGTTTATAACTGATCTAACATTTAGTGATGGTGTGCTGAGGTTGTAAAGAACTGCTGGAAAAAGCTGAAAGCAACCTGTAAGGTAACACTAATAATGAGAGGCCAAGATGGTAGCTGATATCTTTTCTAGAAGTTAATACCTTTTTATGTTAAATGACTGATGTGTAATCACTTTGAGTAAGTGTATGTATTGGTGTGTTTGGAAATAGCTGGAATGGGTAGAAGTCCTGGGTAGTCAGGCCATATTCACACCTAAGCATTCTGGGAATGTGGGCAGAAGTGTGCCTTTGGCCCAAACAAATGTTAAACCAATAGCTGCTGTTGTACTTTAAATTTCTCTTGGTCCCAAGCCAAGTTTGACTTGAGGTGATTGCATTCAGCAGCTCTACTGCAGTGTGTCCCCATACCGCTGCCAGAACACAGCACTTTATACTGTAGGGCTGCTTTCACACTGATGCAGGCGGTAAAGCGGCACTATATTTAGCGTTGTTTTAGCGGTGCTATTCGGCCGCTAGCGGGGGTGGTTTTACACAACACAAAAGTTTAACAGATCATTCCCTGAAATGCCTTAGTCCGACTATAAGACCAGAGACATCACCCACCAGAAGATAGACATACAAACAAGAAGCTTCCTGAGCCCAAGATGTGCAACCTCAGCAATAGACAGATAATATTCTCCATGAGTATTTGTCATAAACTTAGATCATATTCTGTACACATTTGCATCTAAGGAGTTAAAGTGGTTATAAACGCTCACATGTAGTATTCACAGTGAAGTGAATATATTAAGATACACAGAGATTAAACAAATCTTCCTACACAATTTTTACTTGTTTACCTGAAGTCTTCCCCTCTCTACACCCTTTCAAAAGTGCAGATCATGTTAAAAATCTTTTTTCATCTTTCAGCAGCAGAGAAGAGGCTTCAGTTACAATACGTGAGAGCCGAATGGAAGAAAAGGACCCCCTCCACATAGGAAGATGAACAAAGGAACATGCAGAGCTGTATTCTGAATAAACAAGCTGTGTGCTTGTCACCCTCCCGGACACAAATTTTAGCTCATGTTATCTCATGTGATTGGAAAACTTCTCAAAAGTGACTCATGCTGATAACAGAGGAACAAAGCACCAGAGAGAAACGACACTTAGAGCTTTGGAGAGAGACAAGTAAACACTACAGAAATACATGCTTAGTTCAAATTTAATGACTGGAGTTTACAAACACTTTAAGCCAACAGTTACATGCTTTGAATGTGGTGAAAGATCATCTGTTTGTATAGGCAGCTTAGTAGAGTTGCAAAGATTTATTTATAAACATAATCCAGTAGAGTATGTTCAGAGGATTAAAGCATAACCATTTAAAAATTATAGCTTTCCGTGCATAGAAGAAAAGGAGACTCCTGGCCACTGGGGTAGTCGAAAAAAGCTTTCGATCAGACCTACATGACAGGTTGTTTAGACAAATGAGTTAGCAGAGGAGAATCGAGCAATCGTAGTTAAAGTACTGTGTGTGAAGAAATCTAAAGTGGATTAAGCGTTTTTTCGCAGGCAATTTGTCGGGGTAATGGCTGGTGATTCACACCATGGTTGATATGGTGTCAGGATGTCTGAAGCACATTATTTCTATTATTAGATTGTAGTATAAAATGAAATAGTTCAACTCACCGTAATGCAGAATCATTGGGAGCCCTGATCGTGTCACTTGCCACCGTCACCTGCCAACAGATGCAGCTTGTCATGTCGCCTGCCACCAGATGTAGCTTGTCACTTGTCACATCACCTGCCTTTAGATGCAGATTGTCACTTGAATGGTCACCTTCCTTCAGGTGCAGCTTGTCACTTTCCACTTCGCCTGCCACCAGATGTAGCTTGTCACTTGCCACGTCATCTGCCACCAGATGCAGATTGTCACTTACCATGTAGCCTGCCCCCGGATGCGGATTGTCATTTGTCCTGTCACCTGCCACCAGATGCAGATTCTCACTTGCTACATCACCCGCTACCAGATGTGGATTATCACTTGCCACGTCGCCTGCCACCAGATGCAGATTGTCACTATACTGCCACCAGCTGACGCTTCTCACTGTTGCTTGCCACCAAAAAATACCAGATGACATCCTCAGGTACATCATCCATACCCTACGCAGCTCTACGTCAAGCGAAGTTGGCGCTATCATCCCTTGCACTACACGACTCCTGGAGGACGCTCCACCCCCAGGAGAAGGACTTTACATTTTTCTCGCCCCCGCACAACAGGTACTCTAGACTTGACTACTTGTTCATACCCCAGACAGACCTGTCCTACCTACAAGACGCCACGATAGAGAACATGTACATCTCGGACCATCATCCCGTGACCCTGACCTTACAGTTCCCACAGTGGGAAACAAAGACCAGGACCTGGAGACTGGACGCCTCTATTCTTACGGACCTAGGAGATGTGGCGAACATTACAGAATCCATGACAGAATATTTCCAACAGAACGACACCCCAGACGTGTCCCCTATGACCCAGTGGGAAGCACATAAATGTGTCATCAGGGGTAAGCTCTTAGCGATCGCGGCAAGGAGAAAAAAGGCACACCAGGCCCTGTTGAAGGAACTGACCGACAAAATAACCCTTTTAGAAGCCCAACACAAGCGTTCGCTGGCAGTAGGTGTAGCCCGGGAACTAGCTGATACAAGGGCGACGCTCCTAGAGGAAATTTTTAAACGGACGCGGAAAAGACAGGTCTTATCCCAGAAACTCTTCTATGAGCAGGGAAATAAACCAGGTAGACTGCTAGCCAGATTCACTCAAAGACGTACTCTTGCCAATACAGTCCATCATGTTACTGACGCCCAAGGTCTAGTCCACTCTAAAAATGAGGATATTGCCAAGCAATTCAGCACATTTTATAGCAACCTCTACAATATAGAGCTCAAAGAAGGTAGGCCCATTTCGACAGAGGCCAGGCGGGAGCTCATGAGAGACTTCCTAAGTAAATATAGCCCCCGACCATTGTCCACCCCCGACTGGCAAGCTCTAGAGGAACCCCTTTCCATAGAGGAGTGGGGAAGGGCACTGAAAGCCATGAAACCGGGCAAAAGTCCGGGTCCTGACGGCTTCTCCGTCCAATACTATAAATGTTTTGCCGAAATTTTAGCACCCCGATTCTTGAAGGCCTTCAACACATTAGCACACACTCCAGCTAAGTCTAATAGCCTACTCGAGGCCTACATCACAGTAATCCCCAAGGACAATAAAGACCCGACCGACGTAGCAAACTACCGACCCATATCCCTCCTGAATGTCGACGTCAAATTATTCGCTAAAATCCTGGCCACTCGACTATCTGTCTTCGTTCCGGCATGGGTGGGATTGGACCAGGTAGGCTTTGTCCCTGGACGTGAGGCCAGGGACAACACCATCAAGGCCCTCAACCTACACCACTGGCTCACGTCCACGGGAAGGGAGGGGTG
This sequence comes from Lithobates sylvaticus, assembly GCA_028564925.1. NCBI lineage: Eukaryota > Metazoa > Chordata > Amphibia > Anura > Ranidae > Lithobates > Lithobates sylvaticus. The sequence goes on along the minus strand of CM053032.1, from coordinate 148,774,305 downwards.
CTTTCTCGCTATGGATGCGGAGAAGGCGTTCGACAGGGTGGCATGGGACTACATGGAAGCGGTCCTGGAAACCCTTGGCCTGGGAAGCAGAATGCGAGCGCTCATTAAAGCACTGTACACCGGACCCGGAGCCAGAGTCCGGGTCAACGGCCACCTGTCGGACGCCTTCCCCATCCGTAATGGGACCAGACAGGGATGCCCCCTGTCCCCCCTGCTATACATCCTCACGCTGGAACCCCTCCTCCGATGTATTAGGGCACACCCAGACATAAAGGGAATTGAGGTGCATCAGAGGGAGTACAAAATTGCCGCATTTGCGGATGACATTTTGCTCTTTCTCTCGTCCCCTCTGACGTCGTTGCCCAACCTAATGCCAGTCCTAGACCAGTTTAGGAATATTTCGAACCTGAAAATAAATTTCTCAAAGTCATACGCTCTAAACATATCCTTGCCCCCCACAATAGTCAAAAGTTGTCAGGACAACTTCCCATTTACCTGGAAATCAGATGCGATAACTTATCTGGGTATCCAACTTCCGAGTAAACTCAAAGACCTATATGATAGCAACTTCCTCAAAGAACTGAAGCTCATTCAACAAGACTTGCTTAAGTGGGACGCCCCTACTATCTCCTGGTTTGGCCGGGCCTCTATCTTAAAAATGACGGTACTACCCCGTCTACTGTATAAGTTACAGACAATCCCGATACGCCTCCCGCCCTCCTTTTTCACCACTTATAAACGCATGTGCAGACACTTTATCGGGGGGTGGGATTGGGCTCCCAGACCTGCAGAGGTACTACTGGGCGGTACATCTAAGCCGAGTAGTTGACTGGAAACTACATATCAAGTGCAAAGGATGGGTACTTCTGGAAAAACTGATTGCGAGAACGGAATTGCAGTACTCCCCATGGCTACCGAAACCGCATGCGACGCAGGAGGCCCAATCCCACCCGCTGATTGGAGCGACTCTATATGAATTTGACAGGGCCTGTAAAACACACTCACTCTCCTCGCAAATCTGCCCAATTACTCCAGTGAAAGGCAATCCAGCCTTTCCCCCGGGATTGGAAAGTGGATTCCTTCATGCTGAATGGCCACGCACAGAGATGTTGGCCAAACATTTCTTCTCCAGGGGTAGATTCCTCAGGCAGGGGGAACTGGCGGCGCTCTCCAATACGAAAACATTCCCATTCTGGGCTTATCTGCAGCTAAAACATTTCTTAGACAATCCTTCCAACAGAGAGAGCTTTGCCAGAACCCCCACAATTCTGGAATCCTTGTGCTCCAGTTCCGCTCCCCAGACTCACCTGATCTCGGAGCTATATGCCACAATGTTTGGGGTACCATATACCTCCCTAGAGTCAGATCATGCTTACTGGGAATCGGAACTGGGCATAGAAATTGATGACAAGACTTGGGACCGAGTCCACCATTATATCCACAAAGGCTCAATGAACACCCACACACAGGAAAATGGGTTTAAAATCAAATCAAGGTGGTACAGGACACCGGAGACTATCCATAAATATGTGCAGACGGTCTCCGACCGATGCTGGAGGTGTGAGCGTGACTTAGGCTCGCTCCTCCACATCTGGTGGTCCTGCCCGCTAATTCTTCCGTACTGGCGTAAAATACATGAAACTGTACTGGAGATTTCCTCTCTTCCATTAGAATTCTCCCCGGCCCAATATCTCCTACATATCTCCAAAATACCACGTAGGAAATATCAAAAGTCAATCGCGCTACATATGATCAATGCGGCCAGATTGTGTATCCCAGTCCACTGGAGGTCAAAATCTCCCCCGTCCTTGAAAGAATGGGTAGCCAGGATGAACCAGATAGCCACGTCACCTGCCACCCCCCATAGGACAAGATGCAGATTGTCACTTTACCTATCTATTCCTCTTCTGTACCTTCGGTAATACCCACGAACACCAAACGCTCCTGTATAGAGTGTCGACCATAATCCTAGGCGCTTCCCCGTCTTTAAAGTACCGGACACTACTAGTGGAAGCGACTCAGGTCACTAAGCAGATATGCCCCTCGCATCCACCATTAGTAATTAGGCCCAAAGGCCACCTTCACGGCGGCCGCTACGAAGCCGCGCCTCCCTGGCACCTTGTACTCCTGAGCCAGACTCTCCCCCTGTTACAGGGAGATACAACTAGAAGCAGTTATATCCCCGCCAAGCTACACTGCCATGAGGGGCCGAATAACAGATCCACTCAGGGACTGTGGGTGCTAAACCATGGGATATAATGTTTTTGCATTGTCAGCCTATGTTGGTTGCTGTTACTGTGACCGTATCATTTAACCTGTGACACGACAAGTTGTACATGTACGCATATTTCTCATTCTGTTGTGCTGTTTGGTATTCTATTTTGTTATGTTGGAAAATCCTTAATAAAATCTTTATGGAAAAAAAAAAAAAAAAAAAAATACCAGATGCAGCTTGTCACTTTTTAAATGTAAAGGCAATTTGGTGACAGGCAATAGTGACAGTAGATCTGGCAGTCTCTCCCCAGATTTTCAGCACATGGCCCCCAGAGTGAGCCGTGGCTGTACAGTGAAGGAGGAACTGCGTTGATGCAGGGTGAGCGGTGAGAGATGATGTCATCTTTCTGCTCGCTCACCCGTCCACTGGTCGGCTTACTTGCCATTTTGCTCGCCCGCCGGCTGGCTTGCATGCCTGCCGATCAGCCAGCCCACCGCACACGTGGTCCAGCTGCAGAGAGGCTTTGGTCCAGTAGTTGGGGGCCCCCACTTTATAGGAGAGGGGCAAATTCTTCATAGCCTGGTGTTTATTTTTAACGATTATTAGTAAGAGGTTGATATATATATATATATATATATATATATATATATTATATATATATATATATATATAATCTGCGATTGAGTTTGTAATGATAGCATAGATTGAAGCGAATCAGTCCATGTGGGAGGCGAAGTATAGGACTATTATCCATGGGTAAGCATACAGGGCTGCCTTCAAGGTAAAACAGAAACCATGTTCTATAACTGTGGAAAAAACAAATGGAAAGGCGCCTCTGGGTGCAATAGTTTTAACAAAGGACACATTTTAATAAGACTCAATAGTATCACTCACAATTTATGCATGGAATCAGGCATGGTATACAGGCATGGATAAATGTATCTCCGGCGCTGTGCTGTGTCTCTCTGTACTCGTATCCACTTCCATGTAGATGGTGTAGTCGGCTCCGGAAGGCGACCTCAAAGCAAGGCTTGAGAAGCAGGAAGCAGCTGGCTCAGGAAGATATCGTCATCAGTATAGGACGCGTTTCACGAGCATGCGCACTTGGATCTTGTTACAAGTCGCGCTCAGTCTCAGATTTCCTCTCAGACCAGAGGTGAGCACTTCCTCCCCCTTCCCCCAGGAACACACAATGTGCACAGCGCTGCTTCTCAAGCCTCGCTTTGAGGTCGGCTGCTTCTCAAGCCTCGCTTTGAGGTCGCCTTCCAGAGACGGCTACACCATCTACATGGAAGCGGATACGAGTACAGAGAGACACAGCACAGCGCCGGAGATGCGTTTATTCATGCCTGTATACCATGCCTGATTCTTTGCATAAATTGTGAGTGATACTATTGAGTCTTATTAAAATTTGTCCTTTGTTAAAACTATTGTACCCAGAGGCGCCTTTCCATTTGTGTTTTCTCCTAAATATCTAATTTGTAAGATCCATTGCAGAGATGACAATTGGGCTTCTAAACTTTGAGCTTTGAAGCCAAAAGCCAGAATTGTGGATTTATAACAATTACATTTTGAAAGTGTTCATTATCTTCAAACCTTCAAATTGTCTGCAAGAAAGAGCACAAGGTCTTCAGCATACAGTGCTTTTCTGTCTTCAAGGCTGCCCACTCTCAAACAATGAATGTTAGATAAGGCACATATTACCACTACGCTATCAAAAGGACAAATAAGCCAGACAAGAAGAGACAGCTTTGGCACATTCCTCTTTGTACTAGTAAAACCTGAAATAAGAAAGAACCATTTTTTATTGTGGTCAGGGGAGCACTATGAAGTGCATCCTAGCATACCCATTCCAAACCTTATATGCTTGAGAACAGCCTTTGTGTACTGGCAGTCAATTGAGTCAAAAGCTTTTTCTATATCAATTTGCTGAAAACCTCCTCACATCATACAAGATGCTGTATAAATAGCTGAGCCATTCTTTTTTTTTATTGAAAAACATCAGGAACAAAAAGACAGGAAATTACCTCATAACCATATAGTTCCACTAGTTAGACCATTACATTATTCAAGCATTAAACTATAAGATCTAGTGGCACAATTAAAACCCTCTACCAGAACTTTTTTAGACCACATAAATATGAGCGAATCAAATCCAGGGGATGGTGGGTTCTGCTGATGCCATTTTTGGGAAAAGGTTTCTGGTAATTTTTTCCTTAATGGCAGCTGGTACACTGCAAAATGCATGTGTCAGCTTTTATGCAACTGACATTTTAGCGTGTTTTTTTTTTTTCAGAATAGCAAATATGTTTTTATTACAAATTATGTGAGCAAACTGCAGTTCCTTTTTTAACTGAATACACCATTGCTAAAACAAGCTATGGGTCACAATTGATAACCACTTTGTCAGCGATCTTATTGACTTATCTACAAGGGGTATAATTCCCATATTGTCCTTACTTTCTTTTTTTTTTTTTTTTTCAAGAAACTTTTATTGCAAATAGAAACATACAATATACATCATACCAGAGTAGCCCTTGCAAGATATACATCAGTACAAATGGACATCAATTAACTGGGCCAATGCGTGCAGCAATAAACAGAGATAACATCTGAAGAGTAAACATAAGTCATTGTGGCTGTTCGTAGAGACTACGGTTAAAATCCTAGGATTGCCACATCACTACTAACAGCAGGGCCTAGAGCCCTAAATTGGATGAAGAATCAAACAAACCTAAAAACAGAAAAAAACGAACGGAGTTGTCTGGAGTTACCAATCATCCATATGGGATGGACGATCTACCTCATGTCTCGGTTATTAAAGAAATGGTGCAGGAATTCTGTGGACGCGGTCTCGGACCACTAGCCTCCACAGAAGTCTCACTCTTGGGAGACATTGTCACTTAAAGGAACTGGTCAGGCATATAGTGTGTTGGATCAGGCATGTAAGGGAGGAGAGAAGAGTGCATTTGAGATACAGATCTTGGGAAAATGACGGTCTTTAGCGTGTTTTTTTATAGCTTCAATATTATTGTATCTAATATAGGGATGAGCCGAACACCCCCGGGTTCGGTTCGCACCAGAACCTTCGAACGGACCGAAAGTTTGTGCGAATTTTCGAACCCTATTCGTAACAATGGACGCGAACGTTCGAAAGCAAAAGTGCTAATTATAACGGCCAATATGCATGTTAATGTCATAAAACAGGTTTGGGGACCCGGGTCCTGCCCCAGGGGACATATATCAATGCAAAAAGAACTTTTAAAAACTAACGTTTTTTCGGGAGCAGTCATTTTAACCGCTTCAGCACCGGGCGATTTTACCCCCTTCCTTACCAGAGCACTTTTTGCGATTCGGCACTGCGTCGTTTTAACTAACAATTGCGTGGTCGCGCGACATTACACCCAAACAAAATTGACGTCCTTTTTTTCCCACAAATAGAGCTTTCTTTTGGTGGTATTTGATCACCTCTGCGATTTTTATTTTTTGCGCTATAACAAAAGAAGACGACAATTTTGAAAAAAAACACAATATTTTTTTCTTTTTGCTATAATAAATATCCATTTTTAAAAAAAAAACAATTTTTTTACTCCGTTTAGGCCGATACGTATTCTTCAGAATATTTTTGGTAAAAAAAATCGCAATAAGCATATATTGATCGGTTTGCGCAAAAGTTATAGCGTCTACAAAATAGGGGATAGATGTATTGCATTTTTTTTTTACTAGTAATGGCGGCGATCTGCAATTTTTTTTTCGTGACTGCAACATTGCGGCGGACACTTCGGACACTTTTGACACGTTTTTGGGACCATTCACATTTACACAGCGATCGTTGCTATAAAATTGCATTGATTACTGTGTAAATGTGACTGTCAGGGAAGGGGTTAGCACTAGGGGGCGCTGCAGGGGTTAATATGTTCCCTAATGTAGTGAGTCTAACTGTGGGGGGAGGGGACTCACAAGGGGAGGAGACCGATCAGTGTTCCTCCGTACTGGGATCACATGATCGGTCTCCTCGCCACTGACAGGACGTTGAGCTGTGTGTTTACACACACAGCTCCACGGTCCCGCGCGGTCCCGCTGTTTTAACGGGCAATCGCGGGTGCCTGGCGGACATCGCGGCCGCCGGGCACGCGCACAGGGTCCAGAGCGACGCCGCGGTGCGTGCGCCCCCTAGGCGGCCAGGAATGGGAGGACGTCATATGACGTCCACCCAGGATGGGAGATCCACCTTGTGGGCGTCATATGTACATGGTATTGAAGTGGTTAATGATGCATAAAGTGAAAAAAAAATTGTGAAATATTCTTTTAAACATGGTACCTGGGGGGTGTCTAAAGTATGCCTGTGAAGTGGCATGTTCTTCCCGTGTTTAGAACTGTCCCTGCACAAAATGACATTTGTAAAGGAAAAAAAGAAGCCATTTAAAACCACTTGCAGCTTTAATGTCATGTCTTGTCCTGGCAATATGGCTGAAAATCCTTGAGAAAAATGGCATGGCTACCCCATCACCCCCCCCCCCCCCCCCAGCCCCTTTGGGTCTTGTATGGATATTAAGAGGAACCCCGCACCCAAAATTAAACCCTATACCTACAACCCTATATACTCTGAACAGCAGTATACAGGCGGTGCAAACAAGACAGGGACTGTAGGTTTGTTCTTAAGTAGATTCTGAACAGGTACATTTTTAAGTGTAGCTCCATCCAAAAAAAATCTATTTTTAAGCTTTTTGGAGAACATAGGGAGGGGTTATCACACCTGTAACATTTGCTGTCTTTGCACATCTGTTCAGAACATTTCACCTCACTTTCCGTCCCAATGACAAATGTTTTTGGAAAAGTGGGGTTTTAATTGAAACAAGGATTGGTGATAAAGCATCAGTAGAGAGGAGATACCTTTTTCCCAAATTAAATCTAACAGGATCGAATTTCCCTTCCTAGGGGTAGATTTCCTCTCACTTCCTGTTTTCTCCTTCCATTTGCAAGTAGGAGTCGTTTGTAAGTTGGATGTTTGAAAGTAGGGGCCTGCCGTATATACTCTGCAGAAATGTGCCCCATTAGATGTTGGTGTAGCCACAACACTGTAAGCCCTCACAGTTACTCTTGGTGGGCACAGGAATGGCCCTGCTGTGAATTATTAGATCAAGATTTGTAATTGCATGCACCTGTTGAACAGGGCAGAAAAATTGGGCCTTTGGTGGTGGTGGTGGACGGTGTTGCCACAAGACTGTAAGCCCTCACAGTTACTCTTGGTGGGTGCAGGAATGGGCCCTGCTGTGAATTATTAGATCAAGATTTGTAATTGCATGCACCTGTTGAACAGGGCAGATAAATTGGGCCTTTGGTGGTGGTGGTGGTGGACGGTGTTGCCACAAGACTTAAGCCCTCACAGTTACTCTTGGTGGGTTCAGGAATGGGCCCTGCTGTGAACTATTAGATCAAGATTTGTAATTACACGCCCCTGTTAAACAGGGGCTGAAAAATTGTGACTTAGGCGCTGGTGCCACAACACTGCAACCCATCACAGATACTGTACTCTGAGCACAGCAATGAGACCTGTTGCAAAGCATTGCATAAAAAATTGTAATTACACGTCCCTGTTAAACAGGGGCTGAAAAATTGTTCCTTAGGCACTGGTGCTGGTGCCACAACACTGCAACCCCTCACAGATACTGTACTTGGAGCACAGCAGTCAGACCTGTTGCAAAGCATTGCATAAAAAATTGTAATTACACGCCCCTGTTAAACAGGGGCTGAAAAATTGTGCCTTGGGCACTGGTGTGGTGGCACCCAGAAACAAAAATGTTCTTCCAAGCTATCAAGGAATGGATCATTGAGGAGGAGGAAGAGAATAGTCAGTGAACATAACAGGACAGTCACTCAGCATCAGCATAGGCAGTCTTGAAGGGATGTGACATTATAAATTATTCAGTTATATCCGCTTCAGGTGCCTGGTAGCTGGTGGTGATCCAAGACTGATTCATCTTTATGAAGGTCAGTCGATCAACCGAGTCGGTGGACAGGTGCACCCTGTGATCGGCGACAAATCCTCCAGCAGCACTGAATGTGCGTTCAGAAAGAACGCTGGATGCAGGACAGGCCAGTAGCTCAATTGCATACTGTGCAAGCTCTGGCCAGTGATCCATCCTCAAGACCCAGTAAGCCAGAGGATTTTCGGTGGGAAAGGTGTCCAAGTCTGACCTTGCCCCTAGGTATTCCTGCACCATGTATATCAGACGCTGGCGATGGTTGCTGGAACCGATCATACTTTGGGGCTGCGAACTAAAAAATTGTCTGAACGCATCGGTCAGACGTCCACCTTCCCCACCGCTCCTTCTGCTACTGACCGAAGCCTCAGCAACTCGTCGTCCAGGACCAGGAGTTTGTAACCTCCCAGTTTCTGGGAACTAGGGATGGGCCCGGTGTTCGATTCGAAACCCATGTTCGAATCGAACATCGGGCGTTCGCCTGTTAGGCGAGCCCAGAACTATTTGGGCCGCTCGCATCAAATTCGTGTGATGCGAGCGGCCCGCAATGCATTGCGCCAGTCGCAGTGCAATGCTGGCTGATGATTGGCCAAGCATGCACTGTGACCCCGCATGCTTGGCCAATCACAGCGCCGGCAGCGAGGAGAGCCATAATTGGGTACAGGCAGGATGCCTGTAGCCAATTATAGCTCAGGGGCTTTAGTACACGCCCCACGGTATAAGAGGCCGCCGCCGCCGCGGCGGCCTCGCATATTGTGTTTCAGTGACTGTCAGCGTATCAGTGTGCTGCTGACTGCTGACAATATGTGCTTTATTTCTGGGGATTTGTGTGTGCGTGCTGTTAGTACAGCATTGCAGTATCACATCTGGGGGGTGTCTATAGGTTGCCTGTGAAGGGGGGCAGGTTTCCTGTGCTTAGAACTGTCCCTGCAAAAAGTGTCATTTTTGCAGGAAAAAAGCTATTTAAAAGCACTCGAGGCTAATGAATTAATGGCTCCCGTAACACAGAGAACTGTCATTCATTGATAAAAAAAAAAAAAGCATGGGGGTCCCCCCAAATTCAAGACCCCCAAAGCACCTTGTCCCCATGTTGATGAGGACAAGGGCCTCATCCCCACAACCGTGCCCGGTGGTTGTGGGGATCTGTGGGCGGGGGGCTTATCGGAATCTGGAAGCCCCCTTTAACAAGGGGACCCCCAGATCCCGGCCCCCCCCTGTGTGAAATGGTAAGGGGGTACAAAAGTACCCCTACCACGGGGACGTCATGGGGAATTCCCTATGGCTTTCCCCATCCGGCATCTTCTTCCATGGCGTCGGCGTCGGTGTCTCTTCTTGGGCCACTCCTCGCAATGGGAGGGGGGCGGGGTCAGCAGGTGCCCTCCGTTATAAAAGACCTGTCAGACGGAGCGAAGCCTCACACAGCGGGAGCCTCCCATTGCGAGGAGCGGCCCGACAGAAGAACAGATGCCGACGCCATGGAAGAAGATGCCGGACGAGAAGACCAGCGCAAGAAGAAGCGGATCGGAGGAAGAAGAAGATGGAAGAAGATGATGACGGAAGGAGAAGAAGAAACACTTTTTTGGTGAAATTACCATTTCACACAGGGGGGGGCCGGGATCTGGGGGTCCCCTTGTTAAAGGGGGCTTCCAGATTCTGATAAGCCCCCCGCCCGCAGACCCCCACAACCACCGGTTGTGGGGATGAGGCCCTTGTCCTCATCAACATGGGGACAAGGTGCTTTTGGGGTCTTAGACCCCCAAAGCATCCTCCCAATGTTGAGGGCATGTGGCCTGGTACGGTTCAGGCGGGAGGGGGGGGCCGCTCTCGTCCCCCCCTCTTTTCCTGCGGCCTGCCAGGTTGCGTGCTCGGATAAGGGTCTGGTATGGATTTTGAGGGGGACCCCACGCCATTTTTTTTGGCTGGGGTCCCCCTTAATATCCATCCCAGACCTCAAGGGCCTAGTTATTGAATTTGGGGGGACCCCCACGCTTTTTTTTTTTTTTTTATCAATGACTTTTTTTTTTATGAATGACTTTCAATGAATGACTGTTCTCTGTATTATGGGAGCCGTCAATTAACATTAGCCGCAAGTGATTTTTAATAACTTTCTTTCCTGCAAAAATTACACTTTTTGCAGAGACAGTTCTAAGCACGGGAAACATGCGCCCCTTTACATGCATACTATAGACACCCCCCAGGTACGAAATTTAAAGGAATATTACACTTTTATTGTTTCAATTTAAGCATTATTAAAATCACTGCTCCTGAAAAAACGGCCGTTTTTAAAAAAAAAAATTGCATTGATACATGTCCCCTGGGGCAGGACCCGGGTCCCCAAACACTTTTTATGACAATAACATGCATTTTAGCCTTTAAAATTAGCACTTTTGATTTTGAACGTTCGCATCCATTATAACTAATAGGGTTCTAAAGCTTGCATGGACTTTAGGTCCGTTCGCGGATTCTGGTGCGAGCCGAATGGGGGGGTGTTCGGCTCGTCCCTACTGGGAACGCGTTGCACAGATCTTTCTGCAAGGCCTCCCTGAGATGTCTCATCCTCTGCTCCCTCTGTGACGGCAAGATAAGGTCCACAACCTTACCCTTGTACCGTGGATTAGGGAGAGTGGCCAGCCAGTAATGGTCCCTCTCCTTGATCCGAAGAATACGAGGATCCTTCCGCAGGCTTTGCAGGATCAGGGAGGCCATGCAACGTAGGTTAGCTGAGGCATTCGGTCCGAAGTCTTCTGGGTCACTGAGGACGACATGATCGCCAGCCACCTCCTCCCAGCCACGTACAAGTCCACTGGTTTGTTGGGACTGTACATCATCCCTAAAAGACTGCTGCTGCTGATGCTGAGTGCCAGGCTCCACCTCCATGCTCACACAATCCTCCTCCTCCTCCTCCTCCTCCTCATCCTCTTCCTGTGTGATGGGTGGGACAGAAGGAACACTGTCTGGATAAAGGGGGCCTTGAGAGGCAAGGAAGTCCTCCTCTTCCTGCCTCTGTTCTGCCTCAAGTGCCCTTTCCATTATCCCATGCAGCGTATGCTCCAACAGGTGGACAAGAGGTACAGTGTCACTGATGCATGCACTGTCACTGCTCACCATCCTCGTGGCCTCCACAAATGTTGACAGGACAGTGCATGCATCCCTGATCATGCTCCACTGGCGTGGGGAAAAAAATCCAAGCTCCCCTGACCCTGTCCTGGTGCCGTAGTCGCAAAGGTACTCATTGATGGCCCTCTGCTGCGTGTGCAGTCACTGCAGCATGGCCAACGTTGAGTTCCACCTGGTGGGCATGTCACATATAAGGTGGTTCTTGGGCAGGTTCAACTCCTTTTGCAGCTCAGTCAGCCGAGCACTGGCATTATACGATCGGCGGAAATGCACACAGACTTTCCTGGCCTTCCTCAGGACATCCTGTAAGCCTGGGTACCTGCCCAAGAACCGCTGCACCACCAGGTTGAGGACGTGAGCCATACAGGGCACATGGGTGAGCTGCCCCTGTCGCAGGGCGGAGAGGAGGTTGGTGCCATTGTCAGAAACCACCATTCCTGGCTTAAGCTGGCGTGGCGTCAACCACCTCTCGGCCTGCCCCTGCAGAGCTGCCAGAACCTCTGCCCCAGTGTGGCTCCTGTCCCCCAAACACACCAGAGCCAGCACGGCATGGCATCTTTTTGCCTGCATACGCGCGTAGCCCCTTGTACGCCTACGGAGCACCGCTGGTTCCGAGGACAGAGCACTCGAAGAGGCCATGGAGGAAGAAGAAGAGGAGGGGTGGAGGAGAGAGGTGTGTCACAACCAGTAGTAGCATTTTGGAGGCGTGGTGGCGGAACAACCTCCAGCACTACTGCACCTTGTCCTGATTCCCTCCCAGCTGCCAATAGAGTGACCCAATGGTCCGTGAAAGACAAACAACAACTGGGCCTTAGAGCAAATACAGAGGCTGATGTGGTTTTAGGTGTGAATTACTAACAGAGCACACACACACACAAGCTAGCTAGCTCCTGGAGATGCCTGTCTGCTTGCTTTCGATGGCAAGAAATGGGCCTTACGGCAGATAGAGACTGCCTTATTTGACTGACAACAACTGGGCCTTAGAGCAAATACAGAGGCTGATGTGGTTTTAGGTGTGATGTACTAACAGAGCACACACACACACACAAGCTTGCTAGCTCCTGGAGATGCCTGTCTGCCTTTGATGACAAGAAATGGGCCTTACGGCAGATATAGACTGCCTTATATGACTGACAACAACTGGGCCTTAGAGCAAATACAGAGGCTGATGTGGTTTTATGTGTGATGTACTAACAGAGCACACACACACACACAAGCTAGCTAGCTCCTGGAGATGCCTGTCTGCTTGCTTTCGATGACAAGAAATGGGCCTCACGGCAGATAGAGACTGCCTTATATGACTGACAACAACTGGGCCTTAGAACAAATACAGAGGCTGATGTGGTTTTATGTGTGATGTACTAACAGAGCACACACACAAGCTAGCTAGCTCCTGGAGATGCCTGTCTGCTTGCTTTCGAGGACAAGAAATTGGCCTTACGGCAGATAGAGACTGCCTTATATGACTGACAACAACTGGGCCTTAGAGAAAATACAGAGGCTGATGTGGTTTTAGGTGTGATGTACTAACAGAGCACACACACACACAAGCTAGCTAGCTCCTGGAGATGCCTGTCTGCCTTCAATGACAAGAAATGGGCCTTATGGCAGATAGAGACTGCCTTATAAGACTGACAACAACTGGGCCTTAGAACAAATACAGAGGATGATGTGGTTTTATGTGTGATGTTCTAACAGAGCACACACACACACACACAAGCTAGCTAGCTCCTGGAAATGCCTGTCTGCTTGCTTTCGATGACAAGAAATGGGCCTTACAGCAGATAGAGACTGCCTTATATGACTGACAACAACTGGGCCTTAGAACAAATACAGAGGCTGATGTGGTTTTATGTGTGATGTACTAACAGAGCACACACACACACAAGCTAGCTAGCTCCTGGAGATGCCTGTCTGCTTGCTTTCGATGACAAGAAATGGGCCTTACGGCAGATAGAGACTGCCTTATATGCCTGACAACAACTGGGCCTTAGAGCAAATACAGAGGCTGATGTGGTTGTAGGTGTGATGTACTAACAGAGCACACACACACACAAGCTAGCTAGCTCCTGGAGATGCCTGTCTGCCTTCGATGACAAGAAATGGGCCTTACGGCAGATAGAGACTGCCTTATATGACTGACAACAACTGGGCCTTAGAGCGAATACAGAGGCTGATGTGGTTTTATGTGTGATGTACTAACAGAGCACACACACACACACAAGCTAGCTAGCTCCTGGAGATGCCTGTCTGCCTTCGATTACAAGAACTGGGCCTTATAGCAGATAGAGTGACTGAGGTGGTTTTATGTGTGCTGACACACACACTAGCTCCTATAAATCCCTGCCTGCCTGCCTTAGATCACAATAGGACAGAAGGTTATGGTGCAGTGCTGTACTAACAGCATAGGACAGGGTGCTACTGCAATGCTGTACTAACAGCACGCACACACCAGACTAATCCCCAGAAACAGAGCAGTTAGACTCAGCAGCAGATAATTGCACCGCTCAGCAGCAGTGCAATCAGCAGAAATGATTAGTATTCATTTCAGTAGTAATGATAATGAATCAGCAATGAAACAGCAATAAATCAGCAATGGATCAGCAATGAATCAGCAGCAGCAGTCTGCCTATTCAGAATCAAGCCGGAACACATGTGCACTAGGCCGACGGCGCGGCGGCCTTTTATACAGTGGGGCGTGTACTAAAGCGTCCTGCCTGTAGCCAATTATTGCTTTCCTCGCTGCCGGCGCTGTGATTGGCCAAGCATGCGGTGTCACAGTGCATGCTTGGCCAATCATCAGCCAGCAATGCACTGCGCCTGGCGCAATGCATTGCGGGCCACTCGCATCACACGAATGTGATGCGAACGGCCCAAATAGTTCTGGGCTCGCCGAGCGGGCGAGCGCCCGGTGCTCGATTTGAACGTGGGTTCGAATCGAACACCGGGCCCATCCCTAATCTAATATGACAATGCCAGGTGTGAATACAATTCAAATGTATTTCTTCTTTGGCAGTAGTAACTACTTTACAGTTATTCTGTGATCATTTTTGATAGGTATAGGTCTGCACATGTCCACAATCAGGAGTTGCGTTACTGCAATAGCGTATTTTATCCAGACCAGAAGCAGATACAATTAGGTAATTGTTCCTGTGTTCTGGTTGTTTAACTGTGGCTGCCCATAACTTCTTGATCTGAATCCTAGTGACATTATCTTGCATTCACAGTGACAGATAGCTAGGGTTGAGCTACTGTATGTATGTAGTGGTCACCTTCCAGTATCGTATGTAGGTGAACTTGTTTATTGCAATAGAGTTTATATGCAGCTCCTGTTATATTAGTTAACCTTGTCCCTTCTGGTCTGGGATTCTATAGCTTAGAAAGTACTAGGGAGGGACTAAAGCGCAGAGTACATAGGCTGTCTCTGAGTTCCAGTGCTGCACCACAGTTTCTGCATGTGAGAAGCTGCATTTCAAGCTGGTTGGACAACAGCTGGAGGATCTCCACATCACCACTGATCTTGTCTTCAGATCAGCTCTGGTGAAGACCGTTTAGTGCTTAGGCCCCATCGCCACTAGTCACTCACAAGGGTGACCTGCTCGTGTACTTATCCTGCTGGTTGGTGTGAGATTCCCTACTGCTATAACTACTAGTTTCTGAGCCTGACCCCTGACAATGATAAAGTTTTAAAAAAGTAATTTTTTTTCAGGATCAGTTATTTTAATAATGCTTAAAGTGATACAATAAAAATAAAATATGCCTGGGGGGTGTCCATAGTATACCTGTAAAGTGGCACAGTTTTCCTGTGTTTAGAACAATACCATAGCAAAATTACATTTCCAAAGGAAAAAAGTAATTTAAAACTGCTTGTGGCTGTAATGTATTGTCGGGTCCCAGCAATATAGATGAAAATCATTGAGAAAAATGGCATGGGTTCCCCCCCCCCCCCAGTCCATTACCTCTCCTCACACAGGTACTCATTGATGGCCCTCTGCTGCGTGTGCAGCCACTGCAGCATTGCCAACATTGAGTTCCACCTGATGGGCATGTCACAAATGAGGCGGTTGGTGGGCAGGTTGCATTCCCTTTGAATGTCAGCCAGCCGAGCACTGGCATTGTATGACCGGCGGTAATGACCACAGACTTTTCTGGCCTGCCTCAGGAGATCCTGTAAGCCTGGGTACCTGCTCAAGAACTGCTGCACCACCAAATTTAGGATGTGCGCCAAACATGGAACATGGGTCAAGTGTCCCTGTCAGAGGGAGGAGAGAAGTTTGGTGCCATTGTCACATACAACCATTCCTGGCTGAAGCTGGTGTGGCGTCAACCACCTCTGAGCCTGCCCCTGCAGAGCTGACAGAATCTCTGCCTCACCAGTCCCCTAAGCAGACCAACTTAAACACTGCATGGCATCTTTTTGCCTGAGTGGCTGTGTAGCCCCTTGAACGCTTACGGAGCACCACTGGTTCAGAGGACAAATCTGCAGAAGAGGCTATAGAGGTAGAAGAAGAGGAGGGGGTGGAGGAGAGAGCTGTGGCAGAATCACAACTAGCATTTTGGAGATGTGGTGGTGGAACCATTTCCAACAAAACTGAACCCTGTCCTTCATCCTTTCCAGCTGCCAGCAGAGTTACCCAGTGTGCCGTGAAGGAAAGGTAACGTCCCTGCCCATGCCTGCTAGACCATGAGTCAGTGGTAATATGCACCTTACTGCTGACTGCCCTGTCCAACAAGGCCAAAACATTGCCTTCCACATGCCGATAGAGAGCCAGAATGGCCTTCCGTGAAAAGAAATGGCGTTTTGGAACCTGCCACTGAGGTACAGCACATTCCACAAATTCACAATAGGGGGCAGAGTCCACCAGCTGAAAAGGCAGCAGTTGCAGTGCTAGCAATTTGGCCAAGCTAGCATTCAGACTCTGAGCATGTGGATGGCTGGGACCTAATTTCTTTTTACGGTTTAGATACTGGGGTAGGGAAATTTGCCTGCTAAAATCAGATGGTGGTGTACTACTAGCAGATTTGCTGCAAGTACTTGGGACACCTATTGCTATACCTTCATTCCTCTCATTGCAGGTTTTTGAGAGGACTGGAGGTATAGTGGGGTTGGAGATCCCAGATGAGGAGCAAGGAGAAGTCAACATTTTTCTTTGATGTGGGTCTTTCAAGTGCTGTTTATGTCATATGTCTGGTCAAGCATGTGGTGCCCAAGCGGCTGCTGTTCTGTCCACGCTTGATCCTCTTCAGACATAGGTTGCAAACAGCAATGGTGCTTGATCCTCTTCAGACATAGGTTGCAAACAGCAATGGTGCGATCTGCTGCACACATGTCAAAAAAGGCCCACACCAAGGAACTTTTCAAAATTAGCAGGGAGTCAGCAGCTCCCTGCACCTGCGGAGCTCTGCGATGTGATGCAGTAGGGTGTACTGTACTGTATACACCACCAGAAAAGTAGTAGCAACTGCACTATGGCTGCACTGTATTGTGTACTGTGTACACCACCAGAAAAGTAGTAGCAACTGCACTACGGCTGCACTGTATTGTGTACTGTGTACACCACCAAAAGTGTAGTAGCAACTGCACTACGGATGCACTGTATTGTGTACACCAGAAGTGTAGTAGCAACTGAACTATGGCTGCACTGTATTTTGTACTGTGTACACCACCAGAAGTGTAGTAGCAACTGCACTACGGCTGCACTGTATTATGTACTGTTTTCACCACCAGAAAAGCAGTATCAACTGCACTATGGCTGCACTGTATTGTGTACTTAGTACACCACCAGAAGTGTAGTAGCAACTGCACTACGACTGCACTGTATTGTGTACTGTGTACACCGCCTGAAGTGTATTAGAAATAGTACACCATGGAATGCACTGTAGATATAGGCTACACTGGATGCAGAGTATATATATATATATATATATATATATATATATATATATATATAATATATATATATATGTATACATAGATACAGTATCTCACAAAAGTGAGTACACCCCTCACATTTTTGTAAATATTTTATTATATCTTTTCATGTGACAACACTGAAGAAATTACACTTTGCTACATGTAAAGTAGTGAGTGTAGAGCTTGTATAACAGTGTATATTTGGTGTCCCCTCAAAATAACTGAACACACAGCCATTATCGTCTAAGCCGCTGGCAAAAAAAGTGAGTACACCCCTAAGTGAATATGTCCAAATTGGGCCCAAAGTGTCAATATTTTGTGTTGCCACCATTAGTTTCCAGCACTGCCTTAACCCTCTTGGGCATGGAGTTCCCCAGAGCTTCACGGGTTGCCACTGGAGTCCTCTTCCACTCCTCCATGACAACATTACGGAGCTGGTGGATGTTAGAGACCTTGTACTCCTCCATCTTCTGTTTGAGGATGCCCCACAGATGCTCAATAGGGTTTAGGTCTGGAGACATGCTTGGCCAGTCCATCACCTTTACCCTCAGCTTCTTTAGTAAGGCAGTGGACGTATTGGAAGTGTGTTTGGGGTCTTTATCATGTTGGAATACTGCCCTGCGGCACAGTCTCCAAAGGGAGGGGATCATGCTCTGCTTCAGTATGTCACAGTACATGTTGGCATTCATGGTTCCCTCAATGAACTGTAGCTCCCAGTGCCTACGGCACTCATGCAGCCCCATACCATGACACTCCCACCACCATGCTTGACTGTAGGCAAGACACACTTGTCTTTGTACTCCTCACCTGGTTGCCGACACTCACGCTTGACACCATCTGAACCAAATATGTTTATCTTGGTCTCATCAGACCACAGGACATGGTTCCAGTAATCCATGTCCTTAGTCTGCTTGTCTTCAGCAAACTGTGGGCTTTCTTGGGCATCATATTTAGAAGAGGCTTCCTTCTGGGACGACAGCCAGACAGACCAATTTGATGCAGTGTGCGGCGTATGGTCTGAGCACTGACAGGCTGACCCCCCACCCCTTCAACCTCTGCAGCAATGCTGGCATCACTCATACCTCTATTTCCTATAGACAACCTCTGGAAATGACAATGAGCACGCGCACTCAACTTCTTTGGTCGACCATGGCGAGGCCTGTTCTGAGTGGAACCTGTCCTGTTAAACTGCTGTAAGGTCATTGGCTGCATGCTGCAGCTCAGTTTCCAGGTCTTGGCAATCTTCTTATAGCCTAGGCCATCTTTATGTAGAGCAACAATTATTTTTTTCAAATCCCCAGAGAGTTCTTTGCTATGAGGTGCCATGTTGAACTTCCAGTGATCAGTATGAGAGGATGAGAGCGATAACACCCAATTTAACACACCTGCTCCACATTCACACCTGAGACCTAACACAAATGAGTCACATGACACCGGGGAGGAAAAATAGCTAATTGAGCCCAATTTGGACATTTTCACTTAGGGGTCTACTCACTTTTGTTGCCAGCGGCCTATAATGTTTGGGGGTAGCCCCCAAAGCACCTTGTCCCCATATTGATAGGGAGAAGGTCCTCATCCCCACAACCCTTGCCTGGTGGTTGGGGGGTCTGCGGGCGGGGGCTTATCGGAATCTGGAAGCCCCCCTTTAACAAGGGGACCCCCAGATCCCACCCCCCATGTGAAATGGTAACGGTGTACTAATGTACCCCTACCAGTTCACAAAAAATGTGTGAAAGTGTTAAAAAAAAGACAATACATGCCTTGGGACAAGTCCCACGAAAATAAAACTGTCCCACGAAGTCCATTCATCTTTTCTTCTCTTGCTCAAACGGACCAAAAAAAAAAAAGCCGCAAGCCACCTACGATCTGCCTCTATGGGAGGCACCTGCTGTAATGACAGGCCTCTCAGGGGACAGTTGTTTTATAACTGAGGGCGGGGCCACACGATGACATCGCCGGGTGACCCCGCCCCCCTCTGACATACGGGGACATTCCTATGGCTTTCCCGTAGATTCAGAGGGGGCGGGGTAACTCGGTTACGTAACCCGGGTGGCCCCTCCCCCCTGACGCTACGGGGAGCCATAGGGATGTCCCCGTAGCGTCAGGGGGGTGGGGTCACCCAGCGATGTCATCGTGTGGTCCCACCCTCAATTATAAAAGAACTGTCACCTGAGAGGCCCGTCATTAAGGCAGAAATGCATAGACAGAAATGGACGTGGCTTGAGTCTATTCACTAGCATTCTGTCTGGTTTATTAGGGTACTCATAGAACGTTTGTCTAGACCACAACAATGATTTAGAAATCTTATTGGCATCCAAGGACTTAATACGATTCCGAAAAAACAAATCGTAGACGTTCCACTGTGGGGGAAAGGAGTAGGCTCGTCTTAGCAGCTCGTAGCTGAGAGACGAGCTTGGCTTTCAGTTTGACAGCGTCCCCTTTTAAGCGAGAACCAAGCGAGATGCACTCACACCTGAAAAAAGCTTTATGAGCTTCCCACAAGGTGGAGGCCTCTGATACTGAACCCTCATTTATTTGAAAAACATCAGACAGTTTTTGAGTCTGAGATTCAGGATTTCTTAGCAGGGATTCATTGAGACGCCAATGACATGTTCTGGGCGTCGGGGCAGATATAATGATATCTAGGTTACTAGGTGCATGATCCGACCATGTGATAGGATTTATCTCCGAAGTGAATACATATGGCAGCAAAGGCGCAGTTACAAAGAAGTGGTATAATTTGTGAGGAGTGGAAAAGAATGTATATTGTTTGCGAGTAGGATGCTTTAATCTCCACGTATCATAAAGATTGTAAGAGCGAATCAATTTGCGAAAAGAGGGGGATAGCTTTTGAGCTTTGGCTGGCGGAGTAGATTGAAATAAGGCAAATCTATCTTTGGTCGGGGACATGCACATATTAAAATCGCCTCCTATAACCATAAAGGACTGTGAAATAGTCTGAAGTTTTTCAAAAACTTTTGTGAGAAAACCAATCTGCCGAATTAGGGGCATATATGTTTGCCAGAGTAAAATACATATTCAGATGGGTACACTTCAGGAGCACAAACCGACCGTGGGGATCCAATATTGAAGAAAGTATTTGAATGGGGCTCGAGTGATTAATTAAAACCACTACGCCGGCCTTCCGGGAGGGGTCAGACACAACAAAAGTAGTGGGGAAGCGCTTGAAAGCAAACTTAAAGGAGCCCCCAGGTCGGAAATTAGTCTCCTGGACCATAATTACATCTGCTCCTGAGGTCTTGAATTCCTTCAAAGCTATCCATCTTTTTTAAATGGAATTCAAGCCCTTTACATTACAGGAAAGTACTTTAAAAGCCATTATAAATCATAATGATAAGTTTCAATGTTAGCTCAGGTAATAGAGAAATAGACAGAAATCTACGGTGCATGAAAAAATACATTGAGGTTGGTTTGTTGAAATGTTGTAACAGAGAGTGCATCGAGTAACCCAGAGAAGGCCAAAAAAAAAGCCTGCTGAAAAAGATATCAAAAAATATAAAACAATTATACATAAAAAAAAAAGTTAATAATAACAAAAAAAAAACATCTTCAGAGATCCAAGTCGGTTGCCTTGAATATTGGTGAGGTGAATGGCTACCTGCAAGATCCAACGGTGGGATCATAACCAGATCTAATAGGAAAAAGAAGATAACCAGAAAAATAAAAAAACATACTACTTCAGGAGAGCGGGAAAGGATCTTCTAGGTATAAATGAAGGAGTCCCAACTGGAGTCCCAAACATGCACTAATCAAATGTAGAATGTCCGTGGAAAAGTAGAAGAATTTTCAGCTGCATACAGTCGTCAGGTAGGGAATCTGGAAAGAGGAGCCTGTTGAGGTGTAGTAGACGCTTTACGCAATCTCCAATATACTGTCCAGATCTTGGCCACTGTCAGGAGTGGCTTTGCAATCGGAATAGGAATCTGAAGGTCCTCCTCAGGAATAGGCGGAAGGCCTAGGTTACGGATAATGAAGATCCTGTATAGAGAACCGCACAATCCCCATCTATAGGCAACTTGGTGGTTTTGTAAATGGGTGGTGACGGGGCATAGATTGCGTCTCTTAGCCAGTGTATTGGGTGAGAGATCCTTGAAGATTTGAATCTTGGCGCCCTTGAAGTCTATGTGAGACTTGTTACGGGTGGCGATAGTAAGAGCTTCTTTGCTTTCATAGTAGTGAAAGCGAACAATAACGTCCCTTGGGTTGGAGCCCTGAGGTGGTTTGGGAGCCAATGACCTGTGGGCTCTATCCAGGTGCCAATCAATATCAGGGATATGAGGCGCCAGGGTGACAAATAGAGGCAGAAGAAACTGACAAAGCTCTTTATCTTTAATGGACTCTGGAATCCCATGAATCGTGAGATTTTGGCAAAGTTCCCTGTTCTCCAAATCTTCCTGTTGCAGTTGAAGTTGGCAGCATTCCCTGTTCTCCAAATCTTCCTGTTACAGTTGGGAAATTGTGTGTTTAACCACTTCAATACAGGGCACTTATACACCTTCCTGCCCAGACCAATTTTCAGCTTTCATCGCTATCGCACTTTGAATGACAATTGAGCGGTCATACAACACTGTACCCAAATGAAATTTTTATCATTTTGTTCCCACAAATATAGCTTTCTTTTGGTGGTATTTAATCACCTCTGGGATTTTTATTTTCTGCTAAAAAAATAAAAAAAGGACTTAAAATTTTGAAAAAAATGTTTTTTTTGGTTTCTGTTACAAAACTTTGTAAAGAAGTAAGTCTTCTTCTTCACTGAGGGGCACTGATGGGGCTGCACTGACGGGCATTGATAATGAGGCACTGATGGGCACCAATGAGTTGGCACCAATGAGGTGGCACTGATAAGGTGGCACTGGGCACTAATATGCGGCACTGATGGGGCACTGATAGGCGGCACTGATAGGTGGCACTGATATGCAGCACTGATGGGTACACATGTGGCACTGATGGACACTGAAAGGCAGCACATATGCGCACTGATAGGCGGCACGGATGGGCACTGATAGGCGGCACAGATGGGCACTGATAGGTGGCACGGATAGGCACTGATAGGTGACACGAATGGGCATGGATGGGCACTGATGTACACTAATTGATGGTATGGATGGATGCCAATCACTGCCAAACAATAATGCCTGCCAATCAGTGATGCCCATTGTGGGCACTGATTGGCATCCATTGTGGGCACTGATTGGCATCCCTGGTGGTCTAGGGTGGCATACCTGGTGGTGACATCCCTGGTGGTCCTAGTGTCCTGTGTTAAGGGCATATAGATTACAGCCCTTTCTATACTTGCAGTTGCTAAATATTGAAGGTTGTCTTTTCTAATGAATTAGTTATTTTTAGCAAGGTGTAACAGTGTTTCAAGTTTCCATATACTTTAAACCTTGCTAATACATTCAACTTGTTTATCACTACCAGGTGTGTGACTATTTTTGGTGATAATCCACAGCCAGGATAACGATATTTACCGCATGTGTCTTTAAATGTGTTTGCAGTAATTTTATTTAACCAGGTGTGTCAGAGAGGCTGAGGTCATTCTTGGAGTTGAGGCAGAGATCAGATAATCCAAATTCACCAAGCGGTTCCTTCAGGGATAGCGCTACACTCATAAAGAGAGGACATATTTGGTACCTAGCAGCAGTCGCAAACCTACGATAGACACCTTCCCAAAAATACATAAAGATCAGTTACACCCTCTAGCTAGTCAACGGCATTGCTTCAGTTACATCTAGAATGGGGCAGTATTTGGATCAATTTCTTCAAAAAGGTGTTGCACACACTAAGGCCTATCTCAGTGATACAAAAAATGTCCTAAATCTTCTGCAGGATGTGGAATTGGTAGGATAGGATGAGGTATTTCTTGTAACTGCTGATGTGTCATCTTTATACACAATAATACAACATTATAACACACTTTTGGCCCTTAATTGGGCTTTAAGCCAAAGAGATGACCTCCCCCACATCCAGAATTTTTTTTTGAGAAATGTTTTGGACTTTTGTCTAACCCATATTTATTTCTGGTATAGTGATAATTTTTTTCTGCCAGAAGAGGGATTTCGCTATGGGCGTGAAATTCGCGCCCGGTATTGTGAACCTTGTGACAGTAGGAGATGCTGTCTAGGTGGAATTGACGGTTTGGGGGACACAGGGTATGCACATTTGCTTGGTGCAAGGCTACAGAGCATAAATGTGGACTGGAGAGAACTGCTTTTGCAGCTTTCTCCAGGTTTTGGTATTTGGTCATGGGGCTCTGTAGTTTGGAGATTCCAGAGTGTCTTGGGTGGGACGGAATCTCCAACCCTGTGTCCAGATTTTGTAAATTGCCAGCAGGGTGTGTGCTCAGGTGAGCACAGCACTTATAATGAGTGTATGGGAAGACTTCATGGCTCCCAGTTGGAGACTGCTCCACACCCAGAGAGACAGCAGGTCTCCAGGAGTCAGAGAGGTTGCAGGAGGCAGCCAGAACGTGCGACTGCAAGAAGCAGTGCAACAGCCTGAGGACTAAGGCCAGAGCGAAGCTGTGGGCGCTAAAGAGAAGCCATCCATAGTGAGGAAATCCTGTGGTCTGTGTGACCAGGACAAAGCGCAGAGGTACTGCTAAAGAGCCAGGTGGGCTCGCATTTTCTGTGAGTGTTTATTTGCTGGAGAAGAACCCCTGTGTGGGAAACCTTTATGTCAAAGACTTTCATTTGCCTTTTTAATAAAAATGGGCTACCATGCCCTTAAATATAGTTCCTGACTGGCTTGAATCACTAACAAACGCATCTACCACGAGAGCTAATGGCCCCCCATGTTACAACCTTTATATGAGAGAATGGGAGGAAAAATCAATTTTCAGAGAAAGAGAAGAATTAATCTTCTTAAGACGATATATTGATGATTTATTTTTTGTATGGGCAGGATCAACAGAATCTCTTTAACATTGTATTCAGGAATTAAATAACATTAGGTTAACAAGCCAGTGGAGCAAGGAGGAAACTAAGTTTTTAGACGTTAATGTATACCGCCAAAATGATAAACTCTAGACAAAGGTGTTTTTCAAACCTACGGATCGTAGCAGCTACCTCCTAACATCATCCACTCTGGCTTAAGAACATTTCCAAAGGTCAAATCATGAGAGTGAAAAGAAACTGCTCTATGGTTAATTACTTTATCTCTCAATCGAAAAATATTGAAAAATAGATTTAAAGCTAAGGGATATAATCCACAGTTTTTAGACAATATAGTGGAGGAGGTACTAGCATTACCAAGAGAAAATTGTCTAAGGGAGGTAGTATCAGTTAGGCCTATGAGGGGACTGGAAAATTTTACATCTATCTCTAATAAAAAGAATTTTGCTATTAGAGAATTTATCATGTGTAATACCACGCATGTGGTATACGCTTTGGAATGCCCGTGTGGGCTTATGTATATAGGTTGTACAAAGAGACGAAGGATTAGAATAGTTGAAAACATCCAAAATATGAAAATAGGGTTCAAGAACCACAGTGTCTCCTTACACTTTAAAGTGTTCCACAATCGAGATCCATCAGGCCTGAAATTTTGGGGTGTTGTGTGTTTTAAACCAGCGTGGAGAGGCTCTAATAAAATCCTCCCAGATTCACTCTCACCTAAGGGGTTAAATATTGAATTGGATATTAACTGCTTTATTAGCGACTCCTGAAGCCAGTTTTAATAACCCAATATTACTGTACCTATAAGGTTATGTCAAACATCTTGAGATATATAAATTAGTTCATTAAATGGTATATTATTTAATTTTGGGAACCTTTTAACAAATGGTATTCATTTTTGTGGATGAATTCATGTTTTCATGATTTTGGATGATGAATCTGATCTTTAATCAATTTTTTTTGTTTTTATTAATGTTTTTATTAATAATGATTTTAAGATCTTAATATATTAGTGCATATATCAATTTGGACTGTATTTTTTAGCAATATAGTAATACATATGTGCAATGTAGTTACTTATGCAGGTTGTGATTAATCAATTGCGTAGTGTATGATGTTTATAATTATTATTGGAGGTAATTATTTTGCACCACAAATGGTTATCACATTAAATAATTACTATTTTATGATTTTCAGATTTCTCAGCTATTGGATTCCTTGCCCCAGTGTGCCGATTTTCAGCTTACTATGTAATTGTGGGCTGTAATGATTGGCACATAAGGGGTAAATGGGCTGAGTCATGGATCCTATTTAGACCAGGACATTTCATCATGAGGTCACGCCCTCAGTTGAAGCCGGAAGTGACAAAATGCGTCATTGACGTGAGCTCCGCGATTACTGGAAGTGACGCTTGTGTGTCACGGTCAGCTGGAAACTACCAGGAAAGAATAACGTGGCTGTTTGTAATACACTGGCATATTTCTCCACAGCGGATGTGTGACTACACTTTGATTCATTATATGCTCTTATTTTATCGATAGCTAGTATGTATATCTTGTATGGGGGTTTTTGGCTACAATAAAATTTTAAAGCAGGATTACGCTATGTGGTGTTTTGTTTCTTCTATGATCCTGTGATATTGAAGCCACTTACATCCTCACCCCGACAGATTATGTGGATGACTTACACTTAAAGTGACAAAAAGGATTACCTTAAGGCGTATGAAATATTGATATCTGGTGAGTGTGTACCCTAAAGGGGATGTTACTCATGTGGTGGTGTCCTTGGTATGTGGTGCACATTTGACAATGATTAGGATCACCGTATCAAGAGCTTCACCCATTTAGAAGTCATCTTACCACTGCTTATATGTTTAATCATATGAATACTTGTCACATTAGAATGAATTGACATGAGCGCTGCTATGGCATTGGAAGTACACAGGTGTTTTTATTGGACTTTTAAATGCTACTTTATTCATTTTGATTTTTTTTAGCAGCTCTGGTGCGTTTAACGTTTTAATCTTGTATAGCGGCTGTATTTCAGCTCTGTTCAGCTAAATATCATCATATTGCATTTCTTTGAAAGTAATTTGGAGCTGAGTGGTGCAGATAGGCCGTCACTTTGTTCAATAAGACTAATGGATACACCAATTGAAATAGAAGATTTTTAAGAAAACCCTTTATTTTCTTTCTTCTATTACAGAAGGGCTTTATGTTTTTGGGCATTGGAAGTTGAACACTTGATTGTGCAGTGTTATGTATATTAATGCACAGATTTTTAGCGTTAATCCAATTTTTCTTTTTTTTTAAAACTATAGATTTTTATTGTTTGCAAAGATTGACAAAACAAGAGAACAACAAAAAAAAAAAAAGGGGGAACACACAATTGTAAATGCATGCTTGTCATTATAAATAGGATAGTTCAGAAGAACAAATCTTTAGGGCTGAGGACCTGCGCAGTATTCAGTCCAAATTTTCCAGTCTCTATTAAAGGATGAGAATGACAGAGAGTTGATAGCTAGTAGACGTTGGAAGGTGTAGTTTCATTAAACTAGTGTCTTTACCTCTGATATGTTAAGTCTTGTTACCCTTGCAATTTTGGACTAATGTGCGAGTGGCCAATAGCATGTGACAAAATAACAGGTCTAACATTTAGGGGAAAATTAATCAATGCCAATATGGAGTATTGCAAGTTCAGGGTTGGGCTATGTTATACATCCTGTGGTTGGGGAGATTATTTGAAAAATGTGGTTCCAAAAGCTTTTTAAAGCGGTGTTGCAGCTTAAATTTTTTTTTGTTTAAAAGTCAGCAGCTAAAAAAAAGTAGCTGCCGACTTTTAAGAAGTACACTTACCCTCCCAGGGCGCCCGCGATGTCGGTCGTGGAGGCCGAGATGTCCCTCAGCGCTCCGGTCCCAGCGTCGCCATCCTCAGTAAGGGAAATGGGCAGCGATCGCTGCCCGTTGCACATGCGAGTCATCGTGCGGCCTACTGCGCATACACAAGTCGTTTTGTGAATGGGAAATGCGATGTGTTGTGGAACATAGTTCCCATAACACACCGCGCCCCATTCACTAGAAGGCGGCGCTAGGAGAACAGCTCCGAGGAACAGGAAGAGACAGATTAGGACGATCTGCCTAGCAACAGCCATTTCTGGTAAGTAAAAAAAATAAATTTTTTTTTTTTTCATTTTAAATTTGTACTAACATTTTTATCTAGTTTTGTTTTTCAGGGTGGCCCTCCACTTTAAGTTTGGACATCCCCAAAAGGTGTGTAGAAGGTACCCTATCTGGGCACAGTTGCGCATAGACAACACAGAGGAGACGTGTACTGCCATCTATTGTATATCCTAAGCATCATTTCCCTGTGGCCGGTACAATAGGAAGCTTTGAAGATTACCCTGAAAGCCGATTTCAACTGGTCTGCTGTAAATGCGAGTTTTAAATCTAATTCCCATTTGGTGAGAGCAGTGGATTTACGGAATGCTTGCTTCTCTTGAGCAATATTATAAAAGAGCGATATACCTTTGTTGATGGGTTTTGGGGAGGAGTAAAATTCCCATAATTTGGGAGGGAGTTGCATCTCTAGGATGGGGTGCATAACCAGGAAGTGTAGTACGCATGCACAGGAGAAGTGTAGGCTTCTTGGCAGACCATACTCAGTTATTAGCCGCTCAACACTCTTTGGAGTAGAGCTGGATAGGAAGTCTTCGATTGTGGTGATACCATAGCATTGGAATGGTTTAGTAGATAGCATAGGAATGTTTGCTTCTAGTCTATGTAGTTTAAGTTGGTATACACTGTAAAGGATTTGATACCGCCTTGGCTGCTTAGAAGCCTCCAAGCTTGTACAGTATAGAGACTTGTATAGAGGGGGGGATCTTGAGTATCCCGTGGTTTTCAAAGGTCTCCTGCTAGAAATGCCATTAAGTCTTTAATTGGGGCAAGCGACCTTTCCAGCTCCACCCATATTGGTTCACTGTCTACGTTGAACCACCATATGATTTGGTCTAATCTAACAGCCCAAAAGTAGTCAAGGCTATCTGTCAGCCCTGCTCCTCCCACTCCCAGATATATTTCCACATGATACTCAATAGAGTTTGAAGGTATAAACGAAAAAGGGGTGGTGGGCTAGGGATTATAGCGGTGCAAGAATAATATAGGGTAGTCGGGGTTGACTCACAGTTCAATGCTCAAGACTCTTACTTTTTTAGTACAAAATAGTTTTATTACATATAAATACAATCATATAGACAATTACATAGAAAAAAAGAAAAAGGCAAAAAGCAAAAATTGTTGATAAATATTAGACAGTGCTTAATCATATAAAATCTTAACAAAGGTTAAATAGTTGAATTTTGTCCTGAATGGCACATGGCCATTTATACAAAAATCAATACAAAATTACCGTTTAGTTCAGAGATACATATAAGGTTTTAGAGAAAGTTCAAGGTTACTGTAAATGGGATGACCTGAAGTGGGCTAGACGAGCCTTAGTAGACAATTCCGACATGTTTCGCCATAACAATGGCTTCCTCAGGGTGGGTCTACTGTACAAGATAAGTGTATCTAATATGGAAGAGATTGTCATAATTAATATAACTTACTATGGAGTTAGATCGAGAATAGCCCTTGCCGGTTAAAAGAAGGAGGGGTTTTGGACAAAGATAATCAGGGAGAGGGCCCACCGATTGGGATCCGAAAGGGATGAATTACCCCCACCCCCAATCCCCTGATGATGGAAACAGGGGTGTCCCCTTTAATTCAGTCAGAACTTACCCAGGTCGGTATAGAAGGTGGAAAAATCAGACACAGGTCAGGCTGTGGAGTGAGGTGGTCCTAAAGGGTGCCTTCAAAGCATAGCAGAAGGCGAGTCAAGCCAGGCCAAAAAGGAGGTTTTCTAATCAAAAAAGAGGTATTAATAAAAAGGGATGATAAATTTGTATAAAAGTCAAGTAATATAGTGTTGTTAGTCCATGACAGGTTAATTCATGGACATGACACCACACACTATATAGAGTGGACATATGTCTCAAATGTTTACTTACTT
Source organism: Lithobates sylvaticus (assembly GCA_028564925.1). NCBI lineage: Eukaryota > Metazoa > Chordata > Amphibia > Anura > Ranidae > Lithobates > Lithobates sylvaticus. The sequence goes on along the minus strand of CM053032.1, from coordinate 148,745,109 downwards.
CAACAATTAGTTTAAAAGAATGCTAGTAATGGGAAATAGAGGAACCTTGTAATTTAGGAAAGGATGGTCAGAAAGTAGGAGGCACCTGAAATGTATTAATATGAATAGGGATGTAGAGCTTGGACATAAGAGGGTAGATTAAATATAAAAAAACAAATTTGTAGTTTAGTACCTGTATCAATCTGTAAGTTGGAAACTGATTCTGCCCAAGTGAAAAGATAAGTGGGCACCTTTAGAAGAAAACAGTGTCCACAATAGCCGGAGGTCCCTGATGAATTGAAAGTATAAGTAATCAGAGCAATCCAAATTGAGTGTGGCAAAAAGCCAGTTAAGGGATCAAAGGATAAGTGTGGGGTAGACTAAGATGGCTTACTTGGTTGTGGAGAGGTTTGATGCGTCAGGTGCCTCCGAGGTCCCGTGGTGGACTGAACTGACAAGCCGGCTTTTAAACTCACCTTCCAGTCTGAGGAGGCGTGGGGAACGCCCCTCAGTCAGCGGACGTAAGAACCTCTGCGCATGCGCTCTACATGCGCTTCGGTCAGGGGCCTCAAAGGGCCATAATTCCTGGCGGTGCGTGTGTAGAGGGCGTGATGACGTGATCGTCACAGATGGCGATTCGCTGCGGAGGCTGGAGTGGGCGGGCTTGAAAGCACCGCCCTTGGGTGTCCATACTATGCATAGAGGCACTGCCCAAATGGACACACCTACCGTCCAATCAGCAGCCATGTCGGGAAAACCGAAGAATGGAACTAGTGGGATGTAAATGAGAGAAGAAAAAGGGGGGGGGGAAAGGAGGGGGCTAAGCCTGGGGATGTTAACGGGGATGTTAACGTCCCGCGGATCCGACAATACGGAGGGTGTCCCGCCCAATCCAGGAGAATGAAATAAAAAAAGTGGGCGGGCTAAGGTAATGACAATTAGAAGTATCTAAAGATTGATACTAACATTGTGTAGTTAAATATATTAAGAGGAAACACACAGAGAATTTGAGAAAGATCAATCCAAGATGATATTAATCAAATATCTGTTTAGGTTTAGTTGTTAAAAACAAATAGATAAATGCGACAAGGGCAGTTCAAGAATTGAGTAGGAATTGTAGAGTGATGAAAAAATCTGAATTAAATTCCCGTACAGTATAATTAGAAAAGTTTTTCAATGGATTAGATTAATTTGGGTATATGTCAAAAAGTATCGTTGAGTTGTTGAAAAAATTGGAAAAATAAGAATAAGGAAAGGGAGCAGGCTTTGGCGCATATTGGGAACGAACTCAACGGGCAGAGGCATGGGAAAGGGACATAAAGAAATGTATGAGTAGGCAGGGAGGGAAAGGGAAAAGAAGGGGGGAAAAAAGAGGGGAAGGGGAGTGGGGGGGGGGGAGAAAAGGTAGGGAGGGGTGGGGGAAAGAAAATAAAATTAATTAAATGAAAGAAAATATTCAAGAGGAAGGGTGAGGGGAGGGGATGGAAAAGAGGATGGGGATGGGCTGGGAGAGAAAAAGGGAGGGGAGAGAGAAAGGAAGGGGGGAAAAAGAGAGGGGGGAGGGGGAAGGGGAAAAGCAAAAAAAGTTTTTTTATAAGAAGGATTTAAAGCTAATATATTCGTTCATGCCAGGATGTCTGGTGGCGTCTAAAGTGTATATAAACCTGCTCTCAAGTTGGAGTAGACGAGTATCAATGTCCCCTCCACGTATATTGAGGGGTATGTGTTCAAGAGCAGAGAACAGAATTGCAGTGGCATCAAAATTATGTTTTTGGGCAACATGAGGGTTAACTGCTGTTGAAATTTTCTTTTTAAATAAGGGTTTGATATGGTCCTGTATGCGAATAGAGAATGCTCTCTTTGTTTTGCCGACGTAGAAACCTCCACAGCGGCAGGTGGCTAGGTAGATAACTCCTATGGTACTACATGTGACCCGATATTTAAGTTTATGTAGATTACCGTTGGGTAGTAGAGTGGTATTAGAGTTGGATAAAAATATGCAAGAATCACAATGGCCACAGGCAAATGTGCCTGGATGGTCCGTTTTTATGTCATTAGGGGCATGAAAATGACTGGAGGTTAATTTATCGCTAAGAGATAGTGGTCGCCGATAAGTAATTTCGGGATATGTTTTCACATATTGTCCTACTATTGGATCAGTTGAAAGTAGGGGCCAGAATGTATTTATAGTATTCCTTATTTGGGTGGATTGGTTTGAGTATTGGGTAATAAGACGTACAGGTTGCATTGATTGAAGATTTTTGTCTCTAAAGATTAGTTCCTTTCGTTCCAAACGTTTAACTCTATTGAATGATTGTTTAAGTAAATTATGGCTGTAGCCTCTTAGTCTCAATCTTTGATATAGTTCATAGGAGGATTGGTAAAAATCTTTATCATTAGTACAATTTCTTCTTATGCGTAGATATTGACTGTACGGTATGCTCTTTAAAAGAGTTTTTGGGTGAGAACTGGATGCATGCAATATGGTATTGCCAGCCGAAGCTTTTCTGTATAACGAGGAATATCATTTTCCTTCGTTGTCAATAGTTATAGTAAGATCAAGAAAAGTGATCATTTGTTGGCTAGAGTCCAAAGAAAATTTTAAATTGTATGCATTAGTAGAATTTTTTTTGAAAAATTGTTGTAGGTCCAGATAGGTACCAGTCCAGAAAATCAAAATGTCATCGATATATCTCAGCCAGGAGAAGATGTGTTGGGTAGAACACCTCATCTCAGGGTCCGAGAGGATTTCCTTTTCCCACCCCCCCAGATACAGATTGGCGTAGGAAGGGGCACATTTAGTGCCCATTGCTACGCCCTGTATCTGGAGGTAGTGGGAAGATCCAAAAGTGAAATAGTTCTTAGTTAAGATGAACTTAAGTAGTGATAGAACAAAGTTATTATAGGGTTGTGCATTGGGGCCATGTATTTCCAGTTGTTTGGCTACAACTTCCACACCTCTTTCATGTGGTATGGCGTTGTAGAGGCATTCAACATCTAACGCAACAAGGTATGAGTTTTTAGGTAACTGTTTGTTTTCGAGAATGCGTAACAGATGAATAGTATCTTTAATGTGGGAGGGAAGTACAAAAACAAGGGGGGCAAGATGTTTATCCACAAGCTCACTGGCTTTTTCTGTGAGTCCTTCACAGCCGGATACAATAGGCCGGCCGGGGGGTTTAGTCATGGATTTATGGAGTTTGGGGAGTGCATAGAAGGTCGGGGTTTTGGGTTGGGTTACATGTAAGAATTTCCAAGTGTTGGTATCTATGGTTCCCTTTCTAGTTGCATGAAAAATTTAATTTTGATATTCCAAGATATATGATTTAATTCGAGTGGGACAGATGGGTCTGTACCAATCGTGGTTGTCAAGGATGTCATGGCACATAGTCATGTAAGCCATCCCCCCTTCTTTTCCCTTTCCCTCCCTGCCTACTCATACATTTCTTTATGTCCCTTTCCCATGCCTCTGCCCGTTGAGTTCGTTCCCAATATGCGCCAAAGCCTGCTCCCTTTCCTTATTCTTATTTTTCCAATTTTTTCAACAACTCAACGATACTTTTTGACATATACCCAAATTAATCTAATCCATTGAAAAACTTTTCTAATTATACTGTACGGGAATTTAATTCAGATTTTTTCATCACTCTACAATTCCTACTCAATTCTTGAACTGCCCTTGTCGAATTTATCTATTTGTTTTTAACAACTAAACCTAAACAGATATTTGATTAATATCATCTTGGATTGATCTTTCTCAAATTCTCTGTGTGTTTCCCCTTAATATATTTAACTACACAATGTTAGTATCAATCTTTAGATACTTCTAATTGTCATTACCTTAGCCCGCCCACTTTTTTTATTTCATTCTCCTGGATTGGGCGGGACACCCTCCGTATTGTCGGATCCGCGGGACGGCCCCGTTAACATCCCCAGGCTTAGCCCCCTCCTTCCCCCCCCTTTTTCTTCTCTCATTTACATCCCACTAGTTCCATTCTTCAGTTTTCCCGACATGGCTGCTGATTGGACGGTAGGTGTGTCCATTTGGGCAGTGCCTCTATGCATAGTATGGACACCCAAGGGCGGTGCTTTCAAGCCCGCCCACTCCAGCCTCCGCAGCGAATCGCCATCTGTGACGATCACGTCATCACGCCCTCTACACACGCACCGCCAGGAATTATGGCCCTTTGAGGCCCCTGACCGAGGCGCATGTAGAGCGCATGCGCAGAGGTTCTTACGTCCGCTGACTGAGGGGCGTTCCCCACGCCTCCTCAGACTGGAAGGTGAGTTTAAAAGCCGGCTTGTCAGTTCAGTCCACCACGGGACCTCGGAGGCACCTGACGCATCAAACCTCTCCACAACCAAGTAAGCCATCTTAGTCTACCCCACACTTATCCTTTGATCCCTTAACTGGCTTTTTGCCACACTCAATTTGGATTGCTCTGATTACTTATACTTTCAATTCATCAGGGACCTCCGGCTATTGTGGACACTGTTTTCTTCTAAAGGTGCCCACTTATCTTTTCACTTGGGCAGAATCAGTTTCCAACTTACAGATTGATACAGGTACTAAACTACAAATTTGTTTTTTTATATTTAATCTACCCTCTTATGTCCAAGCTCTACATCCCTATTCATATTAATATATTTCAGGTGCCTCCTGCTTTCTGACCATCCTTTCCTAAATTACAAGGTTCCTCTATTTCCCATTACTAGCATTCTTTTAAACTAATTGTTGAAGTAAGTAAACATTTGAGACATATGTCCACTCTATATAGTGTGTGGTGTCATGTCCATGAATTAAACTATCATGGACTAACAACACTATATTACTTGACTTTTATACAAATTTATCATCCCTTTTTATTAATACCTCTTTTTTGATTAGAAAACCTCCTTTTTGGCCTGGCTTGACTCGCCTTCTGCTATGCTTTGAAGGCACCCTTTAGGACCACCTCACTCCACAGCCTGACCTGTGTCTGATTTTTCCACCTTCTATACCGACCTGGGTAAGTTCTGACTGAATTAAAGGGGACACCCCTGTTTCCATCATCAGGGGATTGGGGGTGGGGGTAATTCATCCCTTTTGGATCCCAATCGGTGGGCCCTCTCCCTGATTATCTTTGTCCAAAACCCCTCCTTCTTTTAACCGGCAAGGGCTATTCTCGATCTAACTCCATAGTAAGTTATATTAATTATGACAATCTCTTCCATATTAGATACACTTATCTTGTACAGTAGACCCACCCTGAGGAAGCCATTGTTATGGCGAAACATGTCGGAATTGTCTACTAAGGCTCGTCTAGCCCACTTCAGGTCATCCCATTTACAGTAACCTTGAACTTTCTCTAAAACCTTATATGTATCTCTGAACTAAACGGTAATTTTGGATTGATTTTTGTATAAATGGCCATGTGCCATTCAGGACAAAATTCAACTATTTAACCTTTGTTAAGATTTTATATGATTAAGCACTGTCTAATATGTATCAACAATTTTTGCTTTTTGCCTTTTTCTTTTTTTCTATGTAATTGTCTATATGATTGTATTTATATGTAATAAAACTATTTTGTACTAAAAAAGTAAGAGTCTTGAGCATTGAACTGTGAGTCAACCCCGACTACCCTATATTATTCTTGCACCGCTATAATCCCTAGCCCACCACCCCTTTTTCGTTTATACTCTATTATCAAGGGATGAGGTGCTGTATTATTTAGTGGATCCTCTCTGTCCTTTTGTACAGAGTTTGAAGGTGGTGGGGATAGGAAGGGCTCAAAATATGTATAGGATTTGGGGTAGCAATGTCATCTTAAATGCCGCTATTCTTCCTAGCCAGGACAATTCTCTTTTCGATATTTCTTTTAGTTGGGTTTCTACTTTGGCAATTAGAGGCTTGAAATTGTTGCTGGCTAGTGATGTTGTCTTGGCTGTTAAGCCCCATACACACGGTCGGATTTTCTGATGGATTCTGTCCTATCGGACAATGTTGTCATAAATTCCGACCGTGTGTAGGCACCATCGGACAGTTTCCATCGGATTGTCTGACGGACAAAGTTCTATCTCCTGCTGGATAGATTTTCTGACAACAAAGTCCGATCATACCAATTCCGATCGTGTGTAGCGAATTCCGACGGACAAAGTGCCACGCATGCTCAGATCACATTACAAGACCAAAGCTATTGGCTACTAGCCTCTACGTAGTCCCGTCGTAGGCAACAAACGTCACCACATTCAGAATGATCGGATTTTCCGACAACTTTGTCCGACCGTGTGTACGCAAAACCAACATCGGACAAAGTACGACGGACATGATCCGACGGACCTGGTCCTCAGATAATCAGAGCGTGTGTATGGGGCTTAAGTGTTATGCATAAGTATGGAATACCGTGGTCATTCCATTTGTAGGGTAAGGTTTGCTCCAGTTTTTCTCTGATGTGCTTCTGTACTCCTAAATCTAGTATAAGGGATTTGGAAAAGTTGACCTTATAGTAAAAAATGTTGCCAAAGTCTGTTAGGGCGTGCAGAAGAGAAGTACGAGGATCTGTCAGGAGGATAATAATATCATCCACAAATAAGTTGATTACATGTGGGTGAGAGTCGAACTGGAATCCTGTGATTAAGGGGTGTGTACATATCGCTTCCCTGAGGGGTTCTATCATCAAATTGAAGATGAACGGGGAGAGGGGGCTGCCCTGTCGAGTCCCATTGGAAATGGTAAATATTTTAGATAGGAGGCCAGATGTATAAACCTGCACAGTAGGGCAGGAGTATAGTGCTAGCACCGCATTTAAGCTAGGGCCTTGTAATCCAAATTTGGAGAGGACCAAGGACATACTGTATACCCCCAGTGGACCTTATCAAACACCTTCTCTGCATCTATGGAAAGTAGCAGTAGCAGAATAGCAGAGAAGACGTTTTTTTTTTTCAGCATGATGGATAATGTTTACAAGCCTACTAGTGGTGTCTGAGGTCTGACGCCCCTTCACAAATCCCATATTGTCGCATTGTATGAGAGAAGGGATAATATTTGTAAAGCGTTTGGCCAGTAACTTAGCATACACTTTAACATCAGAATTTAAAAGCTATATTGGCCGAAAGTTGGCCGGTGTGGTGGGATCTTTCCCTGGTTTAGGTAATGTCACTACGAAAGCTCTCAGCATCTCAGGTGGAAAAAGAGGAGGATGTTGCTGCTTTGGTAAAAAAACTTTTGTAGGTATGGGGAGAGGATGTTTCTAAATGTTTTGAGATATTCGTTGGAGAAACCGCCAGGGCCAGGGGTTTTCCCGTTCGGCAATATTTTAATGACTGACTCTATTTCGGGTGCTGTGAATGGAGCATTTAGTGCTAGGAGGTGTGATTCTGAAAGGAATGGGAGGTTTAACCTTTGGATAAATTGTTGTATATTTGCGTTGGTTGATTGGGGAGTTGAGGTGCCAGTTTGTAAGTTATAAAGCTCTCAATGTAGTCAGCAAACTGATTGGCTATTGCTTGCGGGTTGGTGATTTTGTGGTGAAGGGTCGGGTGGATAAGGTGGGCTATTCTTGTTTTGGTGCATGCTGCTTTAATTCTGTTAGTTAAGTATTTGCCCGCTCTATTAGCATTGACAGAGGAGTCCACCTTTAAAGATCTAAGGTGTTTATCAAATTGTTGTGAGAGGATTTCCCTCAGGCTCTCCCTGAGTTTGGATAGGGTATTAGCGAGTGATGTGTTGGGTGAGGTTTTGTTGTGAGATTCTAGTTAAGTTCTAGTTCTAGTTAAGTTTTGCTGTGTGGCATTTCTTTTCTCTAGCCCCTAATTGTATAAGTATGCCTCTCATGTATGCTTTGTGAGCATTCCATAAAATATAAGGATCATCTACAGAGGTTTCATTATTGCTAAAGAATTCCCTGAGATGCTGAGAGACTGTTTGACCAGACTGTGTGATTTTAACGTTGCAGCACCAGATGGGGGAGGGAGGTGAGACGCAGTGTGGTCGGACCATGTGATGTCCTGAACTTTGGCACAGGACACCTATTGAAGGAGCCACTTATCTGTCAGGAACATATTTAAATATGAGCAATGTCTATGGGAATAAAAGGATTAGTCACTTTTGTTTGCATGGAGCCATCTCCAAGTATACAAACAGTTTCTCTGTGTGTAGAAGGTTATGCAGGGTCGTGGTGTGAGTTGTTTTTTTGGTTGTGGTGTCCAGCTTTGTGTCCATGATTAGATTGAAATCACTGCATATTATGAGGTTTCCATATCTGATGGTAGATAAACATTTGAGCAGTTTGTGTATGGCTGCGAGTTAATGTCCCCTGTGATGATGATCTATCAGCCTCCTTTGTCTAGAAAGGTTTGTTTGAGTTAAGACTCCCCCTTTTTTATGTCCAGGAGTACTGGCTAGAAAGATGTGTGGGTAGTCTCTGTGAGAGCAGTGTGGTGTTTTGGAGGTTTGGATATAGAGTACCTCTTTGCAGGGTGGTTAAGTGCATGTGCATTCAAAGATAGACACTTGATGGTCATTACTGGGTTATGTGATGTTGTGCGATGGTGGAGTTGTAGTACTCACTTTTAGGGATGGGCCCGGTGTTCGATTCGAACCCATGTTCGAATCGAGCACCGGGCGTTCGCTCGCTTGGCGAGCCCAGAACTATTGGGGCCGCTCGCATCAAATTCGTGTGATGCGAGCGGCCCGCAATGCATTGCGCTAGTCGCAGTGCAATGCTGGCTGATGATTGGCCAAGCATGCACTGTGACCCCGCATGCTTGGCCAATCACAGCGCTGGCAGCGAGGAGAGCCATAATTGGCTACAGGCAGGATGCCTGTAGCCAATTATAGCTCAGGGGCTTTAGTACACGCCCCACGGTATAAGAGGCCGCCGTGGCGGCGGCCTCGCATATTATGTTTCAGTCACAGTGTCAGCTTGTCAGTGTGTTGCTGACTGCTGACAAGATATGCTCTATTTCTGGGGATTTGTGTGTGCATGCAGTTAGAACAGCATTGCAGTATCACATCTGGGGGGTGGCTATAGGTGGCCTGTGAAGGGGGGCAGGTTTCCTGTGCTTAGAACTTTCCCTGCAAAAAGTGTCATTTTTGCAGGAAAAAAGCTATTTAAAAGCACTCGCGGCTAATGAATTGATGGCTCCTGTAACACAGAGAACTGTCATTCATTAATAAAAAACAAAAAAAAAAAAAGCGTGGGGGTCCCCCCAAATTCAATAACCAGGCCCTTAGGTCTGGGATGGATATTAAGGGGAACCCCAGCCAAAAAAAAAAATGGCGTAGGATCCCCCTCAAAATCCATACCAGACCCTTATCCGAGCACGCAACCTGGCAGGCCGCAGGAAAAGAGGGGGGGACGAGAGCGCCCCCCCCCTCCTGCCTGAACCGTACCAGGCCACATGCCCTCAACATTGGGAGGATGCTTTGGGGTCCCCCACAAGGGCCTCATCCCCACAACCGTGCCCGGTGGTTGTGGGGGTCTGCGGGCGGGGGGCTTATCGGAATCTGGAAGCCCCCTTTAACAAGGGGACCCCCAGATCCCGCCCCCCCCCCCCTGTGTGAAATGGTAAGGGGGTACAAAAGTACCCCTACCATTTCACCAAAAAAGTGTCAAAAATTGTAAAAATGACAGGAGACCGTCTTTGACAATTCCTTTATTAAAATCTTCTTTCTTCTTTCTTCATCCTTCGGTTTCTTCATCTTCTCCTTCCGTCATCTTCTTCCATCTTCTTCCATCTTCTTCTTCCGATCTGCTTCTTCTTGCGCTGGTCTTCTCGTCCTTCTCGTCCGGCATCTTCTTCCGTCGGCGTCGGCGTCGGTGTCTCTTCTTGGGCCGCTCCGCGCAATGGGAGGCTCCCGCTGTGTGAGGCTCCGCTCCGTCTGACAGGTCTTTTATAATGGAGGGCACCTGGTGACCCGCCCCCTCTGAGGCACAGGGACGTCATGGGGAATTCCCTATGGCTTTCCCCATGACGTCAGAGGGGGGCGGGGTCACCAGGTGCCCTCCTTTTTAAAAGACCTGTCAGACGGAGCGGAGCCTCACACAGTGGGAGCCTCCCATTGCGCGGAGCGGCCCAAGAAGAGACACCGACGCCGACGCCGACGGAAGAAGATGCCGGACGAGAAGGACGAGAAGACCAGCACAAGAAGAAGCGGATCGGAGGAAGAAGAAGATGGAAGAAGATGACGGAAGGAGAAGATGAAGAAACCGAAGGATGAAGAAAGAAGAAAGAAGATTTTAATAAAGGAATTGTCAAAGACCGTTTCCTGTCATTTTTACCATTTTTGACACTTTTTTGGTGAAATGGTAGGGGTACTTTTGTACCCCCCTTACCATTTCACACAGGGGGGGGCCGGGATCTGGGGGTCCCCTTGTTAAAGGGGGCTTCCAGATTCCGATAAGCCCCCCGCCCGCAGACCCCCACAACCACCGGGCACGGTTGTGGGGATGAGGCCCTTGTCCTCATCAACATGGGGACAAGGTGCTTTGGGGGGGACCCCAAACCATCCTCCCAATGTTAAGGGCATGTGGCCTGGTACGGTTCAGGCGGGAGGGGGGGCCGCTCTCGTCCCCCCCTCTTTTCCTGCGGCCTGCCAGGTTGCGTGCTCGGATAAGGGTCTGGTATGGATCTTGAAGGATCACGCCATTTTTTTTGGCTAGGGTTCCCCTTAAAATCCATCCCAGACCTCAAGGGTCTGGTATAGATTTTGAGGGGGACCCTACGCCATTTTTTTTGGGCTGGGGTTCCCCTTAATATCCATCCCAGACCTGAAGGGTCTGGTTATTGAATTTGGGGGGACCCCCACGCTTTTTTTTTTTTTCATTTTTTTTATTTTTTATCAATGACTTTTTTTTTATGAATGACTTTCAGTTTCAATGAATGACTGTTCTCTGTATTACGGGAGCCGTCAATACACATTAGCCGCGAGTGATTTTAAATAGCTTTTTTACTTGCAAAAATGACACTTTTTGCAGAGACAGTTCTAAACACGGGAAACATGTGCCCCTTTACATGCATACTATAGACACCCCCCAGGTACGAAATTTAAAGGAATATTACACTTTTATTGTTTCAATTTAAGCATTATTAAAATCACTGCTCCTGAAAAAACTGCAGTTTTAAAAAAAAATTTTTGCATTGATACATGTCCCCTGGGGCAGGACCCAGGTCCCCAAACACTTTTTATGACATTAACATGCATATTAGCCTTTAAAATTAGCACTTTTAATTTCGAGCATTCGCATCCATTAAAACTAATAGGGTTCTAAAGCTCGCACGGACTTTAGGTCCGTTCGCGGGTTCTGGTGCGAGCCGAACGGGGGGGGTGTTCGGCTCATCCCTACTCACTTTGTAGGCAGAGTTTTTCCCCAGGTCAATGATGACTCCACTGATGTGTCCAGTGGGGGCTTTTCTGTTTGCTTATGTGCAGAAAGCTGGTAGTATAGATGCCAGTATGCACATGCATTGAAAGCAGAACATGTCTATGTGTGTCAAACATAAAGTAAAGGGAACAACAAAAAAAACAAAGTTAATAATGAGAACAGTGGTACAATCATAAAAAAGAGGGATCTCTTGGTAGATCCGTGAGCAGGATTTTCTGCTTAAAAGATATGAGGGAACTGGAAGGAACATGATGGATACGTGTTGGTTAGAAGCCTCTGCAGGTTTGTTTTTTGTGGTGGCGCTTTTGGGATACCCCCTACCAATCCTCCTGAGGTGCCTGCGGTTGTGAATTTTGTTTATGAGTTGGTGCCTGATCTGGGATAATTCCCCATTGGCGCAGAGCTGTTATGCCTTCTTCTAGTGTGGTGTCACGTACCTTTCAGCGGAGTCCGAAATGCTGGGGGTGGCCTCTCGCACGGTTCCGGTCCCAACACCCCTGGTAGTGGGGACAGGGAGTGTTGGGGCAACGAAAGGGTGCAGGTGCCTGCAGGCTGAAGACTGGAGCTTGGAGATACAGGATCCTCTCGGAGGAAGGCGTGGAGACCGATCACCAGAACTGTACAGCGGGAGCCGGACAGGTAAGTATGGAAACTGCAACATCAGGAACAGGCAAGAGTCGGCAACAGGCTGGCAACGAGGTACATAAACAGAAGGCAAGTTCGTAGTCAAGGACAGGCAGAGGTTGGAAACGGGCTGGCAGTGAGGTTCAGAATCAGGAAGCAGAGCCGTAATAGAGAATCCAAGCTGAGGTCAGTATGATCAGTAGGTTGGTAACAGGCAGGGGTGAGCCAGGAGAATAGTCAAGGAATCTGGGTTTGTCAGGAGCAAGGTGACAGGTAACACAGTAATCAGACACTCACACTTTTCTCCCCCTGCTGATGCGAGTCTGGACCGGGATGAGCCCCAGTGCGTGCCTTCCCAGCAAGGGGAGGGAGGAGCCACCTTCCATCCAGGCTCCTCCAATGACACTTCCTCCTTGGGTGTCTGGGCCGGTCCCGACTACCCAGCGGGGAACTACCCCCCCTTGCTGGCGGCATCCCAGAGCGTCATCGGACTGTTCCTGACCACTGCACATGCACGAGGCCCCGTGCGCGCGTGTGACGTCGCGATATTGCGACGATGATGACGCAGCAGCGACCCCCAGGGGCCTCTTGGATGCCGGGGAGATCACCCCGGACGGCGATTCATGCCGTCATGACCCCCACGGCCGACCGTTGGAAAGGTGAGTATGGGACCATGGGATGGGAGGGGATGCCCTCTGCCTGCCTGCCGTGGGATGTCCACCAGCAATCAGCATCAATTGGATATCCAATTGATGCACCTGATTTCACTTCCAGCAATTTTAAGACCCTCACATGGGGGAGGATCATCACTCCATCTCCATGAGAGGGTTCACAAGCGAAGAGACACCAGGCCAGTAAGTACACGTCTATATGTGCCCGTACCTAGGCATTGTGACAATTATATAGCATCCCTTTGTTTAATTCTAGACTGCATACCTGCTTTCTGGACCGTACTTCATTTAAAACTCGTTGCAGCCTACAAAGTATAGGCCACAAGGTGTATATCACCAAACAAGCAGAACAATGGAAATCTACTCCATCAGGTAAACCTGGATTGCAACTCTATATACACACCTTTCCCAGTCTCCATTCACTCCCATATTAGCACTTTACAGTCCTGCCTCCTTCCCGTGCACTCACTACCAATTTTTAGGTCACCCTCACACCACTCCATCATACATATCACTTCACCCACACATCTCACCTATTCCCCAACATTTGTTTAATTGATTGATAATTTCAATGCCGTTTGTTTACTGCGATTTGTTGCCGTTTTGTTACTTTTCTTACACACTTGTTTTCCTTTCCCTTTTTCCTTTCTCCTGAAACCCCCTCCCCCCCCACCCCCATACTCCCCTCCTCCTCATCACTCACCAGAGTTGCACCATCCTGTCACAACCCATCACCCCACTTCCAGTCCTCTCACTTATCTCACCTTTCTTTTCACTCCCACGGTGCACCACACTCTGACTTTCTTTCACCTTCACCCTTCCCCCTTTGGGTCATGTTTGCCAGCCCAACCATCACCCTATCACTCCTTCACCCCTTCACCCTATTCAGCTCCCATCCCTCCCCCTCTTTCCCCCTCCTCTTGTCCCTTCACTCTCCTCTTTCCCTTCCTTTTTTCCCCTCACTTCCTTTTCCCACCTTTTTTCCAACCTTCCCTTTTTCTTCTCCATTGCCTTTTTCTTCCTTCACTTTTCTTTTCTTTTTTCACGTTTTTCCCATCTTCCAGGCCCCCGTGGTCCGCTTGTTCTTCCCCCCCTTGTTTTCCCCCCTTACTTCCCCCTGTCCTGTATATACCCCTTGGAATGCTGCAGCATTCCACTTTCGCATACATGTGCATGCCATGTACCCCATCCCCACCTTGACCTCATCCCGTCACACATCACTCAACATTCCTCCCCTCTCCGATCATGCCATCACTCCTTTTCTTTCCTCCCCGCCAATTCTCTCGTCTCTCCTCTTCCCTTCTCCTCTCCCCTCCTCCAATGACACCTCCTACATCCTATTTTCACCCCTCCTTCCATTCTTCCAATCTCTTCTGGTCCCCCCTTTTCACCCTTCCCCTTAAGCCCCATACACACGGTCTGACTTTTTCATGGATTCTGTCCGATCGGACCATGTTGTCGAAAAATCCGACCGTGTGTATGCACCATCGGACAGTGTACGTCGAATTGTCCGACGGACAACGTCTTATCTCCTGCTGGATAGATTTGCCGACAACCCGGTCCGATCACACCAAATTCGATCGTGTGTACGGTTGTCCGACCGGACAAAGTGCTACGCATGCTCAGATCACATTACAAGTCCAAAGCTATTGGCTACTAGCCTCTACGTAGTCCCGTCGTAGGCAACAAACGTCACCACGTTCAGAATGATCGGATTTTTCGACAACTTTGTCCGACCGTGTGTACGCAAAACCAACATCGGACAAAGTACGACGGACATGATCCGACGGACCTGGTCCGCGGATTGTCCGACCGTGTGTATGGGGCTTTCTCCTTTACCCTCTTTCTCTTTTCTTTTTCTCTTTCCTTCTACTATTTCTTCTCTGCACGGCCTCTTCTCATCTCTTTCTCTTTCATTTTACTACTATCACTTTCTCTTCAGTTGCATCTCTCTCACTTAAACTAAACTTCTCCATGATATCAAGAGTTACAAATTAAAAAGTATCATATCTATATACGGTAGATCGATAATTGCTTGCTGTTGGACTCTCACGACAGGTGCATGCGCTAAGGGGATTCCATCATCTCCCCTCCCCTCCTCCGCTCTCAACCATCGGCCCACGTGTCTGCCTGTGGGAGGTCAATTCGTTGGAGGTGACCCCCCGTAAGTCACGCTCTTGGATCACTCACCCCCCCTGGCTCGGCTCGCACACATTGCAGGGTGCCGTTGCGAGTGCCACCCGGGGGACAGAAAACCTCTTCAGGGAAACCTCACATGAGGAGTAATTCTCATCAGAAAAACACACACACTTGGACATATTACCTCTGAGGAAGACCCACATGGGTCGAAATGCATCAGGTTCTCTTTTACCTCAACTTATGTTGGCTGTGTTAAAATACTCAGCTGTAAAAGTTTTTTGTCTATCAGTGTAATTCTTATACATTTTTTCTGTTTTGTTTTATTATTCCCATTTGGGACCCATGTCTTTTATCCACTATGCCACTTCTGTGACATCTTTAATAAAGATTTATATTTAGATAAAGCGTGGTATCATATGCAATTTTTTCCAAATCGCTGCCTGAAAACCCCATAAACCCTTTTGGGGGGATTTTTTTCTTTTTGCTTATACAAAGGTTTTAGCAAAATCTTTGCACTCTGCAATCTCGATTATCGTACTATACCTCAAGTATTACTGCCACCCTTAGCAGCATACTTCTCAACTAATTTGCACTGTCACCTTCTATAGAGGTAGCCATTAGCAATATCTTCTGCACCTGATACCATCATCTTTAGCAGTATATATCCCTCTCTCAAAATTGAATTTATACTTGCATCACTACCCTTTTCTATACTCGGAATTACACAATATTAATTTTTACTACCATCTTGAGTAGTAGTCTTTCCCTGGGAACAGCGCAGCACCACCCACTCTTCATATTTCAGCTTATTACTGGGTACGGTTTGACCCAGACTTGGTGTTTGCAGCAGTTCCATTTACCCATACATGGAAGCGCAGGAATAATTACACAATATACTGTAGTATTGTGAAGTTGTCAGTGCACTTTTACTGCACTATATTGAAGTGTATTAGTACACTTTTACTGCAGTGTTTTGAATTGTGTTTTACTCCACTAAATTGAAGTGCATCAGGGCACTTTTACTGCAGTGAATTGAAGTACGTCAGAGTACTTTTACTACAGTATATTGAATTGTGTTAGTGCACTTTTACTGCAGTATATTGAAGTGCGTTAGTGCAGTTTTACTGTAGTATATTGACGAGTGTTAGTGTGCTTTTACTGCAGTATATTGAAGTGCATCAGTGCAGTTTTAATGCAGTATATTTAAGTTTGTTAGGGCACTTTTATTGCAGTATTTTGAAGTGTGTCAGTGCAGTTTTACTGCAGTATATTATAGTGTATCAGTGGAGTGTGTCTGTGTAATGAGTACTCAAGTTGAAGTGCACCAAACACCAATTTCTATTGATTAAAGTGCATCCAAGTACACATTTCCCTGTCTCTATTACATTTTGGTAATACGCCCCTCCCCCATCATGTCAACAAATGGAGACAGATATTCCCATGGCACTGTGAGGGGGGCAGCAGGGTATGTGTCCACAGGCAAAGGTGGGTGTGGTCCTTCCTCAGACAGGGCACCATTTCCCCTGGTTAGTGATGTTTGCTATCCAGCCACAGCATGCAGAGGAGATGTGGAATGGCTTACTAAACCATCCTCGTCATCCACATCCTCCTTTATCCTCTATCACCCAAGCAGAGACTAGTGTGCAGTCCACCACAGCTGCCAGAGTGGCTTATTCTGCATCCTTGGCTTATTCTGCATCCTTGTTCACAGCTACTCCTGCCATAGCCCCGGCATCATGCATGGAGGAGTCAGCTGACTTATTTGACCACAGAGTCAGCCACTTGCTCCTTGAAGATGCACAGCCATTACTTGATTCTGATTTTGGTTCTGAGTTGAGGAAGGTAGGAACATGAGCCTACAGAAAGGGGAGAGCACTGGTAAACTACAAATTGGCAGTCATGTTCCCCAGCCGCAGCGTATTACCAAGTTGGCTCCAGTGATGATAAGGATGGAGGGGATTATGATGATGATGATGACGATAAGGTCACTGACGTGACTTGGGTGCGGGATAGAGCAGAGGAAGAAAGTGAGGGTGGGAAAGAGTAGAGAGCAGCCACCCCATTCCATCACACTGTGGTGCTGTTATCTCCCGGCCCACTTCCCACAGCTCAGCTGTCTGGGCCTTTTTAGCACATGTACAGCTGAGCCCACTGTTGCAATTTGCAAACTTTGCCTCAAGCAGATCAAGTGTGGCAAAACACCAGTCATTTTGGTTTCATATGCTTGATAAGACAATTAACCTTCCACCACTCAGCCCCTTTCCAACCCCACTAGATTTCATGGCATCTCAGCAGCCTCCTTTGACAGAGATGATGGTATAGCTAGGGGTGTCACAGGTCCTTGCAGCTTATCGGCCAGCAGCACACCACCAGCTATAAAGTATAGCAGACAAATTTCTGTGCCCCAGCTGCTGCAGCAAAAGAAAAATAGTCACTGCCACCCACATGCCCAGCATCTAAATCCCAGCTTGTCAAAGCTGCTGGTTTTACAACTCTTGCCTTTTTGTCTGGTGGATTCTGCCCTCTTCTGTGAATGTGCTGTACCACAATGGCAGGTTCCCAGTCACTATTTTTTTGCACGTAAGGCCATTCCAGCTCTGTACCATCAAGTGGAAGGCAATGTTGTGGCATCATTGGGCAAGGTGCCCAGCCACAAGGTCCACGTTACTGTGGTCCAGCAAGCATGGTGTCAGGGCTCCACTTGCGACGTACGGTCGAATCGGCGCGCGCGCATGCGCACACGCGCCGCTGATTCGTCCGGGCGTCGAAACGAGGGTACGCGCCGTCGTACTCCTCAGGCGCGCGCGCGTGCGCAGCGAGCGCGGGCACGTGCGTCGCGGGCGCACACGTGACGCGTTAGCGCTGTTTGGCGCCAGTTGGCCTTTAAAAGAATGACAGCTGCACATGTCAAGTGCTGTTCGTCTGCAGTTTGCCCCTTGTTTAACCTGCCTCTGTTGTGTACTCCTGTTTACCTGATCCGGCTTCCACTTGACTCTGCTGCCTTCTCCACTCCTGATTCCGGCCTGTTGACTCTGCTTTGGACTGATACCTGAACGCTGATCTCCTGCCTGTCTGACCTCTCCATTGCCTGTGCCCACTTACCTGCCTGCCAAAGTGTATCCAGACCCGGCCTGCCTGACGACCCCTCTGCCTGCTTCCTGCATGCTGCATACTTCCAGAGTTGCTGACGCCATCTCGGGGTCACCCTACATCCGGACCCTGCTCCGCTACCTGCCAGTCTCTGCTGCTTCAACATCCAGGAGATCGCTACTGATCAGCTACGTCTCCCACAGCATCCATTCCAGGCACTCCTACCCCGCTGTGCTCACGGGACCACTGTCTCCACTCCAGTGGGCCCTGAACCAGAGCCGTAGAGAGGCCCTCTCCCAGCGAAGTCAGGCTCACCACTCAGGTACCTAACAGTACGAACAGCCATGACTGAGCCTGCGGGAGAAGCCTCTGCCATGAAGGAGTTCTGCTCACACCTGGCAGCCCTCACTCAGGCGGTGCAATCCCTGCAAGAAGGGTATACCAGACTGGAAGGTCGAGTGCAGCAACTTGCTGACCCCAATGTTGCGGCTCCTACATCTCCGCAACCTTCTGCAACACCTGCTACTCCTCCTGCGGTGGTGATGCTGCCTCCTGAACCCAGAGTACCTGTTCCTGATCGCTTCTCCGGAGATCGTTCCAAATTCCGTGTCTTCCGCAACGCCTGCCAGTTATACTTTGCTCTTCAACCCAGAACCTTCTCCCTAGAGGCCACCAAAGTGGGGTTCGTAATCTCCCTGCTGCAGGGCGAACCTCAGATTTGGGCTCATCGCCTGCTGGAGGGAAATAGCATGCTGACGCAGTCCCTCTCGTCTTTCCTGGAAGCCATGGCGCAACTTTACCAGGACCCCCAGCTAACCACCACAGCCGAGTCTGCTCTATCTGCGCTCCAGCAAGGCCGCAGAACGGCCGAGGACTATGTGACAGACTTTAGACGATGGAGCGCAGACACCCAGTGGAATGACTCGGCTTTAAGGCATCAGTTCCGCATGGGCCTCTCCGAAGGCCTAAAGGATGAACTTGCCCGAGTGGGCACCCCAGACACTTTGGAGGGCCTGATAACTTTGAGCATACAAATTGACCGTCGGCTCCGGGAACGCAGAGTCGAGAGATCCGCTCAAGTCCACCGTCCGGCTTGGATGACCGCAAGGGCTCCATTACCGGCTGGCCGTTACATGCCCGCTCAGCCAATGGCCCCTGCCCATCCTCTTCCCGATGCCGGCGAGCCGATGCAGCTTGGTCTCATGCGACCCACTCTGTCTCTGGAGGAACGTGCCCGACGCCGTCAACTAAATTTGTGCCTGTACTGTGGTGGGCCCGGACACTTTGTGAACAGTTGCCCGAGCAAGCTGCGTAAGTGCCTTTCGTCTGTGTCAATCAACTCTGCTCACTTACCAGTCCATGCCACCCACATCTCTCTACCCCTGTCTTTTCAGTTCCTGGGAAGGACGATTCGCACCAACGCCATCCTTGATTCAGGAGCCTGCAGCTGTTTCATCGATACCACCTTTGCCAGCCGGCACGACATTCCTCTTCAGAGGAAGGCCCGCGGACTATCCGTCTTCCTGGCTGACGGTTCCCGCATTAAATCGGGCCAAGTTGTCCAGGAGACCCAACCTCTGTTCACTATCTCTTCTCTCCACCACCAGGAACTGTTAACCTTGGACGTAATCTCGTCCCCCTGTTCCCAGTGATCCTGGGCATCCCCTGGTTGCAGGCACACGATCCGACCATCTGCTGGTCCACAGGGGAGGTCAAGTTCCAGTCCCCCTACTGCCTGGAACATTGCTTACACGAAGCTCCGGTACAACCCGCTACGCTTCTTTGTCTGGACTCTGATACTGACCTGATCCAAGCGGTACCGGAACCATACCATGAATTCTTAGACGTCTTTAGTAAACGGGGAGCGGACACCCTACCCCCACACCGCACCTATGATTGTCCCATAGAACTTTTGCCGGGGGCCGAGATTCCGTTCGGGCGTATCTTCCCCCTTTCCGAGAAGGAACAAGAGGCCCTGAAGGCCTACATTTCGGAGAACCTAAAGAAGGGGTTTATACGTCACTCCACCTCACCCGCAGGGGCCGGCATATTCTTTGTAACCAAGAAAGACCAGTCACTCCGACCCTGTGTGGACTACCGGGAGCTAAATAAAGTTACAATTAAAAATCGCTATCCCTTACCCTTAATACCGGAACTGTTTCAAAAACTAAGAGCGGCCACCATATTCTCCAAACTGGACTTAAGAGGGGCCTATAACCTGGTTCGCATCCGATCAGGTGATGAATGGAAGACTGCATTTCGTACCCGTTTTGGGCATTACGAATACTTAGTTATGCCCTTCGGCCTTTGTAATGCCCCGGCTACTTTCCAGCACCTCATAAATGAGGTCTTCAGGGACTTCCTGGACATTTTTGTCATTGTATACTTGGATGACATCCTAATCTTCTCCAGAACGCTTGAGCAGCATCGGGGGCATGTGGGCCGAGTCTTACTCCGTCTTCGTCAGCACGGATTGTACGCGAAAGCAGAGAAGTGCACCTTCGAGCAGCAGAGCATCCAATTCTTGGGTCTTCAGATCTCCCCAGCAGGCATCGAGATGGACCCGCAGAAGGTAACGGCTGTGCTGGACTGGCCGCCACCCTCTGACAAGAAGGGTGTGCAGCGTTTTGTCGGATTTGCTAATTTTTACAGAAAGTTCATCAAGGGGTTCTCGGCCATCATCTCACCAATCACACAGCTAACAAGGCAGAATGTACGGTTTCATTGGGGTCCAGAGGCCCAGGAGGCGTTTGTGAAACTCAAGGAGCGATTCACATCCGCTCCCATCCTCAGTCACCCTGACCCATCTCTCCCATACATCCTGGAAGTGGATGCCTCTGAGGTAGCAGTGGGGGCCGTGGTCTCCCAACGCCAGGGCAATAAGGACCTAATGCACCCTGTGGGCTTCTTTTCCCGGAAACTTTCACCCGCAGAAAGGAACTACGATGTCGGTGACCGAGAACTGCTAGCCATAAAATCAGCGCTGGAGGAATGGAGGTACTTGCTGGAGGGAGCAGTCCACCCTGTACTAATTTACACGGACCACAAGAATCTTGAGTACTTAAGGACGGCAAAACGTCTAAAACCACGACAAGCCCGCTGGGCCCTCTTCTTTTCACGTTTCAGCTTCCACATTACCTACCGGCCTGGATCTAAAAATGTAAAGCCAGATGCGCTTTCACGCATGTTCGACTGCCCTAAAGACTCCACACCTCCTGATACCATCCTCCCTGCAAGCAACTTCCTTCTACTACAGCCGGATTTACTGTCCCAGATCAGGGAGGCCTCCCTGAACCCGCTCCTTCCCCCAGGACTTTCACTAAATCGTAGAGAGGGGCTTCTCTGGAAGGACAGCCAGGTGTTTGTTCCCGAACCCATCCGGGTTAAAGTATTGGCCCTCCTCCACGATCACCCACTAGCAGGACACTTTGGGGCCCGAAAGACTCTTGACTTGGTGCAGCGCACCTTCTGGTGGCCTGGTCTGAAGGAATTCTGCTCCAAGTATGTCAGTTCATGCCCAGTGTGCTCCCGAAGCAAGACTACTAGGGGCCAGGCCTGGGGCCTACTCAAGCCTCTACCTGCACCTGATCGACCCTGGCGTATGATAACGATGGACTTTATAGTCGAGCTGCCCCCTCTGAAGATCACACGGCCATCTTTGTAGTCGTTGACCGACTCTCAAAGATGGCCCACTTCCTACCCCTAAGGGGAACCCCATCTGCAGCAGAGACGGCCCGTGTTTTTATCCGAGAGATCGTTAGGTTACACGGGGTACCCAAGAATATAGTCTCGGACAGGGGAGTCCAGTTCACCTCGCGGTTTTGGAGGGCACTGTGTGATAGTCTAAAGATTGAGCTGGCCCTATCCTCAGCTTACCACCCTCAAACTAATGGGCAGACTGAGCGCACAAACCAGACCCTCGAACAATATATTAGGTGTTTCACTTCATTTGTGCAAGATGATTGGGTTTCTCTGCTGCCCTTAGCAGAATTCGCGTACAACAACGCCAGCCACTCGACCACGGGACAGTCCCCGTTTTTCGCCAATTATGGGTTCCATTTAACATTTCTACCAGATTTTCTTACAGAGTCCTCAGTTCCAGCGGTCCAGGACGCAGTGACCTTCCTAAGCCGCAACAACCAAATCCTCCAGGAAGCCATAACCAAGGCCCAGGCGGACAGTAAGAAAGCCTTTGACCAAAAGAGGAGGGGAGAGTTGAATCTGCAAATCGGGGATCAGGTATGGCTTTCCTCTTCTAATTTAAAGTTAACCTGTCCCTCTAAGAAGTTGGCACCCAAGTTCCTGGGCCCTTTTCCTGTAAAGAGGAGGATTAATGAGGTGTCCTATGAACTGTCCCTGCCAGACACCATGAAGATACATCCTGTGTTTCATGTCTCTCTATTGAAACCCTCGGTACCCGATCCCTTCCCCAATAGGGAGTCCGGGCCTCCTGAACCTGTCCTAGTGGATGGAAACGAGGAGTACGAGGTAGAAGTTGTTCTAGACTGTAGAAGGCGACAAGGGCAAAGACAGTTTCTAATCAAATGGAAGGGCTTCGGCCCAGAAAGCAATTCTTGGGAACCTGAGGACAATATACATGCTGGAAGACTAATTCGTGCTTTTTTCATTTCACACCCTGAGAAGGATGACCAACTGGGCACCCGGAGGTTGCCCCTTGTGGGGGGGCAATGTCAGGGCTCCACTTGCGACGTATGGTCGAATCGGCGCGCGCGCATGCGCACACGCGCCGCTGATTCGTCCGGGCGTCGAAACGAGGGTACGCGCCGTCGTACTCCTCAGGCGCGCGCGCGTGCGCAGCGAGCGCGGGCACGTGCGTCGCGGGCGCACACGTGACGCGTTAGCGCTGTTTGGCGCCAGTTGGCCTTTAAAAGAATGACAGCTGCACATGTCAGTGCTGTTCGTCTGCAGTTTGCCCCTTGTTTAACCTGCCTCTGTTGTGTACTCCTGTTTACCTGATCCGGCTTCCACTTGACTCTGCTGCCTTCTCCACTCCTGATTCCGGCCTGTTGACTCTGCTTTGGACTGATACCTGAACGCTGATCTCCTGCCTGTCTGACCTCTCCATTGCCTGTGCCCACTTACCTGCCTGCCAAAGTGTATCCAGACCCGGCCTGCCTGACGACCCCTCTGCCTGCTTCCTGCATGCTGCATACTTCCAGAGTTGCTGACGCCATCTCGGGGTCACCCTACATCCGGACCCTGCTCCGCTACCTGCCAGTCTCTGCTGCTTCAACATCCAGGAGATCGCTACTGATCAGCTACGTCTCCCACAGCATCCATTCCAGGCACTCCTACCCCGCTGTGCTCACGGGACCTCTGTCTCCACTCCAGTGGGCCCTGAACCAGAGCCGTAAGAGAGGCCCTCTCCCAGCGAAGTCAGGCTCACCACTCAGGTACCTAACACATGGTCAGAGATGATATATTTCATTTACAGCAAACTGGTTAACTCTTCTTGCAACTTGGAAGGATGCAGGGCAGGGCTCAGTGCTGCAGCTTGTTTTGCCGCCACGTCTCCATACAGCTGATGGTAATGATGCAAGATTTGTCAGCTCCACCCCCTCCTCCTCCTCCTCCTCCATGCCCTACTCTGTTGAATTGTCCTATGAACCACCAGTACCCCCTAAGCTTTCAAGGGGCTATTCAATGAGTCAGGCTAAAAGATGCCATGCACTGTTTTAGCTGGGGTATCTAGGGGACAGGAGCCACACCAAAGCAGAAATTCTTTCAGCTCTGCAGGGGCAGACCCAGAGGTGGTTCATGCCACACCAACTTGAGCCAGGAATGGTGATGTGCGATAATGGCACTAACCTCCTTTCTGCCCTTTAACAGGGAAAGTTGACGCTAAAGCAGCCCAGAAGAGTCTGTAGCCATTTCAGGCAGTCATACACAGCCAGTGCTCAGTTTTCTGAAATTCAGCGGGAATTCCACCTGCCCGTAAACCACCTGATTTGTGACATGCCTACCAGGTGAAACTCAACTTTGGCAGTGCAGCAGTTGCTGCACGTGGATGAGCACCTGTGTGAGTGAGTATGGCACAACGACAGGATCAGGGCAGCTTGGCTTTTTTCCTACTTCTATCGAAAGTCTGCGAAGCAGACACCAAAAAATCTCTACACTTGTTCTGAGTGCACTAAATTGTGGCCTCAAAGCTTGCAGTGAAAATGTCATTTTTTTGGCTTTATAAATGTAATTTTTGCTGCAGCAAGTTCTATACATGGTATAGGTGTGACAATTTACAGGCAAACTTAGGGGACCTCCAGGCACTATATTTATAGGAATTTTTATTATTTCACTTTAAGCATCAGTAAATCACTGCTCATTTAAAAATCATCTTTTTTACAAACTTTTTTTTCCATTGATACATGTCCCCCTGGGCAGTACCCAGACCCCATACCCTTTGTCCAATAACTTCCATAACTTCTGCGATGTTGGAAAGTTCTGGCGCAAACTGAACCAGGGGGTGTTCAGCCCATCTCTATTAACAAAAAGGAAGATGGATATTAACATCTAAATCAGTTGCATTGACATTGCATCTTATAATTTCAGAGCCTCTGTTGCTTTAGGATGTATTTGAATGTATTTGATGTATTTGAGTGTGTGAGTAACTTCCTTTAGTATCCTTAAGTATTTTTTTTTTTTTTTTTGGGGATAAATTAGAGCTATTCTGTTCTTTTCTGGATTAAAAATATATTATTCTGTATTTTACTCATAGTGACTTTTTTAATTACAATTTATAATTCTTCCTAAATTGCATAGTAAATGTCTGCACATCCTACACTTAATATTTGTAATGATAAATGGCACAATCTTTCCTGAATAAAAAGGCTCTGAAAGTACTTTATTATAAGTACAGCTGCTTATTTTTTGTACTAATCTATAGTACAACATACACCACTTCTCTTTAAAATTGCTTAGTGAGAAATAGTATGTGATGATAATTAAACACAAGCTTTTATGTACAGTATTTTTCTGAAGAGCTTATATTCATTTCAGCAGATACACAGCAATTAATTGGTTAAAAAAAAAATAAAGATCAAATCACTGAATGAAACCCATATGCGAAAAATATTACAGTACAAACCCCAGACTAAAAATATATATTTTTAAAAAGCACAAAATCAAGCAACTTACATAAAGGCAGGGTAAGCATTTTGATTCTGCTCTTTTTTTTTTTCTTGCTTTGAACATATGATGTTATTAGCTTAAGAGTTCTGAATAAGATGCTACAAGAAGCGTTCTATATGTGGTCCATTTCACATCTTACTGTGAGCTTCTTGAGTGACAAATGTGATGAGCAGAGGCGTTTCTGTTCTACTCACTGAGGATGATTCTGAATGTTGTATGTGTATAGGGCTTACAAACCTGATCACTGTGTCTCTCTATAACGTAATGCTGCTAAGTGATCATCTATGCTCCCTGCAACCTGCAGTGTGCCAGCTTACAGCAGACTCCAGGGACATTCACTCTTGTGCTATACTCTATGAAGAAGCAGGATGGTGGATTTAGACAGTGAGGTCCCTGCACTCCCTCCCAGATACAGATTTCGGGATTTGATTCTTGGGGATCAGGCATTGCAAAATGATGACAGGTAAAATATGATTTTCTTTATAACTTGGATAATGCAAAAGAGTAAAAAAGATACAACATCTTGAATATTAGAAGACATTTCTTTGAATCAGATGTTTTGAGGTGTATATTTACCTTTCACAATGCATGCTTGTGTTTACTATACTGGCTTTCTGAGGATATCCGTTTCTTGTAGCTGGGTTGTTCAGTTACAGATGCGTTCTGAAAATAACAGCTTTAAGTGCTTGTCAAAGTAGTACCACATTTGATTGTAAACCGTACTGGTGGCTCTGTATTATCAAGTCTCAAGAAACAAAAGGCATAGTTTGATTAAAACATGTTGTGCAAATGAGCAATCTTTTATAAACCTAAAATACTAGTAAAGTGCATGTCAAAGACTCTTTGTAGGAAAGAGAAGTTTAATTCAAAGAATATTTGTAAAGAAATTAGAAAATATTTTCTACTTATGGAAACTCAGAAAAAGACGACGATCATTTTCTTTTAGATTACTGTTAACATTTTGGCAAAGCAGAACCTTACAGGTCATTTTATAAAACACTTTTATCATTAGTTATGTTACTTTTATTATTTGGACAATCGTGATGAATGAAAGATTTATTAAAGAGAGATTATTAAATGTTGTCATCTAAAATATTCATTGGGTTAAATAAAAGTCAACTTTAGTTTGCTGAAAGCTCAGGTGCTCATTAAATGATCCATTGTAAAGTTTTAACTTTTCTAACTAGGATATCATATGCTGTAGATTTTAGGTAAATTAGTCTTCAACGTGTATGAATCTCTGACAGTGTCAAGGGGGATGTAAAGAAAAGGCGGTTACCAGATTTTTTTTCCTTAAAGATATATGTACCTATATGGTGGTATCCATAACTAGGATCCAGTCTGTTTTATTGGGGAACCATGTAAAATTGAAGCAGGGATTTAAATATAGGGGTAAATTGAGAGAACTGCTGAATATTTTTGATCCTGAATATTTGTGTGCATATGTCTGTAATGTATAGAAAATTATATAATTTAGGAATCTGGCAGGTCATAGTTCTTGAATTGTAATATTTTTTTTCACAGACTAGATAGACAACATGCATACGGTACATTCAGTAGATTCGAAAAAATTGTTACTCATTAATTCTCCTGGTGTTTGAACCAAATTACTCATCACTGTTTTTTGGAGTTGACTACCTTGTGAATAAATGTATGAATTCCAGGATTGTCAAATTCATGAATGTACAGATTCTTTCCTGAAATATGTACATGTGTGTGATTATGTTAAGCGGGATGGATCTTTAAAACAAGGTTATTCTACCTATATTTTTTTTCTCTACTGACTTATAAAGAACAAGTTATCTAGACTGGAATGACTGTTAAGTGAAGGAATGCTTGGCGCTTTCGGGCTCACCCAGAGGAGACGGCAGATGGCACCAAAGGCCTAAATGACTTTTAAAAGTAATGAAACACATAGGGAAATATGTAAATGATCTTACTGGATCTTCTTATAAACATATCTTCATTAACTACCCTGTTTGTTTAAAGGGAACATAGATTCAGGCAACTTTCTGCTGCTGCTCCTTTCTGTCCAGATGACCACACATGTATTCTGTTGCCTAGGTTCACTTTGTCAGGTGATTCCACCATGTTGGTGTTGGTGCAGTCTATTCCTAAGAGGATAGTCCTGTTCTTACACCTTGCTCTGTAATGACACCTTCAATGTATTCTATTAATCAGAAGCAGGTGGGGGATGGGAATAAGTTTCTGAGAGTGTCAGCGTCCTGAAATGCTTTTGCAAGACTGGAAGAATGGAGGTTGCGTATGCACTGTCTGCTAATAAAACACGTTTTTTTTTTTACTTTTTAATTTACTTCATTAAATTGTACTAATGCATCCCTGATAGACAGCCAAACTTTAAATGTTGTTTACCACCAGAGCCAATCCTTTAGGGACATTGAATCAAACTGTAACATTAAATAGAATATTGGAAATGGACTTTAAATGTGCCCACAAGCTCCACATAATATGTTAAAATTATATAAATTTATTGCTACAAAAAATAAAACATGTTCACATACTGTACATAGTAATCCCACATAAAAGCCTGTCTTGCACAGAACTGTATCAGTAGAAATATAAGACTCCCTCCTATTGTGAAAGACGCTCATGATATCCCAAGCTGGAAATTTCTAATACCGATACCAATTCACTGGTTGCTTCAGGAGGATACAGGAAGACCAACAATTCTGTGTGTCAGAGTCTGTGTCTGTGTGAGATCCCCCTAAGAAAATTGGTGCCAAGAATGGGACCTCTCCCAAGGGCAAGTGTGGGGATATACAGAGGATAATACTGGCTAAAACCATCAAGTGGGAACCATGCACTATACACTGATGCAAAAGGGGATGTACTAATCCAGGTAGTGGATCATACGACCGTAACTGATACAGATGTTATTTTTAGTTGTCTCATACATTAAGTTAGGCAGGATACACATGCTGAGTTTTTTATTTCGTTCTACCACCGGGTTGAGATTCCTAAAGTTGAATTGATGCAGGAATCTCTCCCACTGTGTGTTTGTACAATGACAGCGGGGACCCCAACCCCCCAAGTAATGAACAAATGCTTGTTTTCCAGCAAGACTATTTGACAAAAGCACGTAGTTAGACCAGCTTCTGTTGAACAGACAGCAGTACACACAGACCAAAAGTCGGCCAGTTTCTGCTGAATCAGACAGCTTTTGGTAGGTATATACCCAGACTTACTATAAAGTTCAGGTACAAGAGGTAGAATGGAATTAATCAGTTTTATCTGTCTGGAGTTTAGATTTTTGATTATACTTAATAGCATGCAGCGTACATATATCAGGACATATTACTGTTAAAAAAAAATATATATATATATATATATATATATATATATATATATATATATAAAGAAATTGCTAGGAGCTAGAACTTTTGACAAGAGAAAAGCAATAAAATGTGCCCACACTCCTATCAATCTCATCTTGTTCTTGGCATGCTGAAAATTGAGTTGGGTGACAGTAACGATAAAGCACCGGAAATTTGCCATTAATGGCTGGCAAATATCTGAAGAAGAATATCACCGGACATTGAACATGCTGAGGGGAAGATGGCAGAGCAGCAAATGGAGGCTGGACATAGAATTTGGAAGAGAGCACACTGAGCGGTAAATGTGCCATGCATGAGTATGCTGTGCATATGTGCACATTATAGAAAGATATATAATTTCATTTTAACATGGTATTTATTTGCCTGCAATAAAACAGTTTGGAACTATGGTAATTTGATAGAGCAACAGTGGGTTGTGCTCAAGTTCAATAGCTAGTCAATTTTAGAGGAAATTTAAAAAATCCTCTAAATTCAGTGAGATATTCAAAGCAGTAAATACTATGTACTATGAGGGGCTAACATTGGATGGATTCTATTATAAAGCAATGCATACATTATTCAGTTCGTAAGTAACAGCTACATTTTAATTACCCATTGGGAGTGCAGACACAAGGCTTACAGGTTTTGATTGAAAACATCAACATATGACATGGTAAATTAATAAATATTCTTTGATATATTCCTCTTGAAGAAGTGGAATTGTCCATAAAAAGGCATTGCAAGATCTCGAGTCTAATTTATTTGATGTACATCTGTAAATGTGTATTTATTTCACAAGCAAAACAATGTCTTTGTTACCCTTTTTAAACAAATTATTTTGTACGGAATAAAATCTTTTTTTTTTACATTTTGCTAATGATATAGACTACTTTTTTACCTTTAAAGTCTAATTTATTCTTGCTAGTTTTTTTTTTTTTTTTATGTTTATTTGGTATAAGGTGTGTTCTCCAAATTAGTGTTGGTTGAAATCCTTATGGCTTCTTTTTTTAATAGGAAGTCACAATCTTTTCCATCCTTATCAACCACTTTTTTTTAGCATACATTTCTGGGGGATATTTAACCATTCTTCCAATCTATCTTTGTGGGTGTGGTACATTTAGGTGCATAGGTGAGTCATTTTCAACAACCAACACAACTCTTTGGTTACCTTTGACGTGAAAGGGTGTTAATGCGGAATACCAGTACAGCTGTTACATGTGTTTCAATGGCTCTGTTGCTATAACTTTAGAGGATGTGTTTCTGAGAAGGATTTTTTTTAAATATCCAATGGCATAGTCAAGGTCACCTTTGTGCTGGTGCCAACTGGCAGCTAGGGTATCAGAAAACATCATAAATGTGGTTGGGTGCATTCATTTGATACTCAGGGCAAGGTTTACAATACTCCTCAACTGCTTTGTAAATACCAGGCCACAAAAACACTGCTTAATTTTTCTACCTCTAAATGACATCCCATTTATGAGAATTTGCCAGATTGAATACCATCACTGTTTGAAATTGGTGAACCACCAACCCCCGCACATCTTGCTTCTTTCTCTTCCTTTCATTATACAGTAAAAAATTGTATACTATAAAATGGGGTTATACCAGGCTAACTTCTGCTTCCATCACCGTTATATTTTTTCATGCATTTTCCAAATTGATATTATAAAACTGTGCAAACTCAAAGTCTTACATAATCACTTGTATATCTCTTATTCATGCCACTAAGGCAGTTCTCTGACTCCCCAACCATGACTGCTAGTAGTGAGTTGCAAACAATAACATCATTTACTTCAGGCACTTTTTTAGGACATGGCCAAGTGATAACCTAGTATTACACTGTGTATCAAGTTCTCAACCGCATCCATGACAAACTTTACAGTTCCACTAGATATCTTCACTGAAAGAATTGCAGTAGGTTAGTCTTTGGCATCACAGTGTATAAAGATTACTCACAATAAGTCTGCGCCAAGCTTGGTAGGGTCCACCAGACTGGCATAATCCAATATGATGAAGCCTTGAGAATCGAATTATGCCTCTGCAGGTGTCATTCTAATGGTATAGGACATATATGATTTCCAGCCTATGTTCCTCAATGTGCTGCAAGAACAGGCTTTGTAAATAGTGATATATGCCACCTCAGGTCACATTACCTAGGTTCATGTAATTTCAGGAAATTGGCAGCTACATGTCCCAGTTCATGGTACCACCAGCCTCTAATTTGCCATGTCTCTTTCAAGGAGTGGACTCCTTTTGGTCTAGGAAGCTTCTCATATTTATCACCCATAGGTGTCTTACGCCTCTCCTTAAAGCAGTATTAAACCCAAAAAAACTAAAATGTTATATATTGCAGCTTACCAGTTCTTAAACATTGTGGATTCATTTGTTTTTTTATTTTATTATTTGGGCATTTCCATTATTTTCTGTTCATCCATCCAGCAACTTCCTGTCTCAGGATGTCACCACCAGGGTGGGGGAGCAACATAGATACCTTTTGACAGCAGCATTGTCAGTTTTAGAAGAGGGTCATTTTAGATGCACTAGCAGATTTAGATGGACTTGACTAACAAACTAAAGCTGAGCCTCTGCTTACATGTTTTAAGCAGTTGTAGAAACATTTTTTTCCATTGGAATAATGGTTTTAGATAAATATGCAAAATCAGACCATTGTAAGCACCCCTATCAGGGTTAAATGGTTTGTCTCAACCCTTTAACTGCCACTTTTGCTGGACATCTTAGTCCTTTTACTGGGGGGGGGGGGGTAATGTTTTTTTTTTATACACACTGAGGTTGATTTGCTAAAACTGGAGAGTGCAATATCTGGTACAGCTCTGCACAGAAAACAATCCACTTCCGGGACTTTGTCAAAGCTTAATTGAACAAGCTGAAATTAGAAGCTTATTGGCTGCCATGCTCAGCTGCACCAGATCTTCCACTCGCCAATTTTAGTAAATCAACCCCATAGTGTATAAATCGAATGTCAGCAATCAGCCGTACAACCACCCAATTGCATTTCTGACTCACTTGTGATTCTAGGATCAGCATGGTGGGGAAATGTGACCATTGACTGATCTCCCCTAGCTGCAAAGAACTCGTTAGCGAGTGACATGTATAATATCACTTATGGTTTCAGTTGTCACTTTCTCTGGCCGGTGTGGCCAGAGAAGAAGCTAATGGAGAAAAATCTGCATTCCATTTGCTTCAATGGAGGGCAGGTGAGATATCAGAGGTCTTATGAACCCCTGAAACAATTAGAAAATGTGCCCTCTACTGCAGTTTTGGTGACTCAAAAACTCAAAATGTTGAATTTCCCATGAATTTCTATCTCACCGACAATGGTCTCCAGTACATATAAAGAGTTTTAATATATACAGCGGCGACACAGATGGCAATAAATACATAATAGATGTACAAACCCTAATACATTGGCAATACATTGGCAATAAAAAGCTTTTTACATTGGCAATAAAAAGCTTTTTACATTGGCAATAAAAAGCTTTTTCATAAAGTGCTTCAGCCATATATCAGCCAGTATGACTTTTTTCTGTTTGTAGTACACTATAGTGTTGTGCAAATTTATTGTTCAAAAACTTGCATTTAATTTAGCCAATAAAAAGTATTCAAGCTTACCATGTTTTTTTTCAGATAAAATAATTTGTCCAAACTGATTTTAAATGAACATTTAAATGAGTTTCTCTTACAGTACTTTTAATTAGAGGGTTAAGGCAATTTAACTGACTTGATCAAAATGTGCATATCTTATAATCATTAATAGTTTTAGTATTTAAAGCAGAACTAAAGTTTCTCAATCAATATCATCTACTTTTTTTTATTCCCTTTTGCTGCTAGCATTAATACATAAAAATAAACTGGTATGAAAATCGCTCGCCCTCCTACTATTCCACACCACCACTGCGCACAAAGAAAAATTAATTAAACACCTATGTGTATAAAAATAAACTAAGCAGCTACTTAAATAGATAAATAATGTAAAGTGATTTTAAATGAATAAAAACAGTAGCGCTAATAATCACAGTGTCTGTGAATAAACTAAATATTTAACCTGTGTAAACAATACTGAAAAATATGTATAAACAGTGCTAAAAAAACAACAACACAATTAATCACCTATATACATAAAGTGAAAAATTAAAGTGAAGTGTGATTATATGTTTTTGCAGGTGTCCAAAAAAGGGAAACAAATCCAAACAAAAGTCCATAAACTGTTACTTGTAGTGATAATGTTTCAAAAAGTGACAGAAAAGTGAATGAAAAATCCTGAAGCAAATAAAGTTTTGAAGTGTCTTTAAACAAAATTCTTGAAGTGACTTGAAAAGAATATCTTCCACCACACCACCTGTGTTCAGTGCTACCGCACCCTAAGGAATCGCACTCACCAGCAGTATATGCCTTGCACTCTCATGCTCGGCCAACTCGCTTAATAGCTCCACATGGGTCACAGATGGATCCAGACAGAATGTTAGATAATTGCACTCCACATATAAGGAAAAAAGAGATGCTTCCAATAGTGAAGTAGAGTAAACCATTTATTACAACAGCACACAAAATTCCTCAACCATTGTACTCACATCCTTCATATAAAAATAAGGCACTTCAGCATAACTTTTCAACAGGAAACAAGGACCCAGCAGTGGTGACCCGATATATTATGGTCTCGGCGGACCCGGCGTTAATACCAATATGTCTCACCCTCCACGCTGTCTCCTTTCTCTTTCACTTCACACGGCACAGCACACCCAGTAACTGGAACGTTGAATGTTAAATGCTCCTCACAGTTGCCATGTAACCATACCCAGACATGTTTCACCGAAGTGGCTTAATCATTGGGGTTAAGCCACTTCGGTGAAACATGTCTGGGTATGGTTACATGGCAACTGTGAGGAGCATTTAACATTCAACGTTCCAGTTACTGGGTGTGCTGTGCCGTGTGAAGTGAAAGAGAAAGGAGACAGCGTGGAGGGTGAGACATATTGGTATTAACGCCGGGTCCGCCGAGACCATAATATATCGGGTCACCACTGCTGGGTCCTTGTTTCCTGTTGAAAAGTTATGCTGAAGTGCCTTATTTTTATATGAAGGATGTGAGTACAATGGTTGAGGAATTTTGTGTGCTGTTGTAATAAATGGTTTACTCTACTTCACTATTGGAAGCATCTCTTTTTTCCTTATATGTGGAGTGCAATTATCTAACATTCTGTCTGGATCCATCTGTGACCCATGTGGAGCTATTAAGCGAGTTGGCCGAGCATGAGAGTGCAAGGCATATACTGCTGGTGAGTGCGATTCCTTAGGGTGCGGTAGCACTGAACACAGGTGGTGTGGTGGAAGATATTCTTTTCAAGTCACTTCAAGAATTTTGTTTAAAGACACTTCAAAACTTTATTTGCTTCAGGATTTTTCATTCACTTTTCTGTCACTTTTTGAAACATTATCACTACAAGTAACAGTTTATGGACTTTTGTTTGGATTTGTTTCCCTTTTTTGGACACCTGCAAAAACATATAATCACACTTCACTTTAATTTTTCACTTTATGTATATAGGTGATTAATTGTGTTGTTGTTTTTTTAGCACTGTTTATACATATTTTTCAGTATTGTTTACACAGGTTAAATATTTAGTTTATTCACAGACACTGTGATTATTAGCGCTACTGTTTTTATTCATTTAAAATCACTTTACAGCATTAATACATAGTTAATATTGTATAATACATTTAGCTGTTTTAAACTGGTTTCTGACCTAGGTCAAAATGATGTCATACATTCCAGGAGTATCATGGGCATTTTTTCTTTTATCTGGAGGAGGGTCTTTTTCAGTTACAGTGCCTTGAAAAAGTATTCATACCCTTTAAAAATTTCCAAATTTTGTCATGTTACAACCAAAAACATAAATGTATTTTTATTGGGATTTTATGTGATAGACCAACACAAAGTGGAACATAATTGTAAAGTGGAAGCAAAATTATAAATGTTTTTCATTTTTTTTTTTACAAATAAATATGTAAAAAAGTGTGGTGTGCATTTGTATTCAGCCCCCCCTGAGTCAATACTTTGTAGAACCACCTTTCCCTGCAATTACAGCTGCAAGTCTTTTTAGGGATGTCTCTACCAGCTTTGCACATCTAGAGAGTGACATTTTTGCCCATTCTTCTTTGAAAAATAGCTCAAGCTCTGTCAGATTGGATGGAGAGCATCTCTGAACAGCAATTTCCAAGTCTCGCCACAGATTCTCCATTGGATTTAGGTCTGGACTTTGACTGGGCCATTCTAACACATGAATATGCTTTGATCTAAATCATTCCATTGTAGCTATGACTGTATGTTTAGGGTTGTTGTCCTGCTGAAAGGTGAACCTCTGCCCCAGTCTCAAGTCTTTTGCAGACTCTAACAGGTTTTCTTCTAATATTGCCCTGCATTTAGCTCCATCCACATTCCTGTCAACTCTATCCAGCTTCTCTGTCCCTGCTAAAGATATTGCATCCCCTCCACATGATGCTGCCACCGCCATATTTCACGGTGGGGATGGTGTGCTCAGGGTGATGTGCAGTGTTAGATTTCTGCCACACTTAGAGTTTTGCTTTTAGGCCAAAAAGTTCAATTTTGGTCTCATCTGACCAGAACCACTTCTTCCACATGTTTGCTGTGTCCCCCACATGGCTCCTCGCAAACTGCAAACAGGACTTCTTATGGCTTTCTTTCAACAATGGCTTTCTTCTTGCCATTCTTCCATAAAGGCCAGATTTGTGGAGTGCATGACTAATAGTTGTCCTGTTGACAGATTCTCCCACCTGAGCTGTGGATCTCTGCAGCTCCTCTAGAGCTACCATGGGCCTCTTGGCTGCTTCTCTGAATGTTCTCCTTGCCCTGCCTGCCAGTTTAGGTGGATAGCCATGTCTTGGTAGGTTTTCAGTTGTGCCATACGCTTTCCATTTTTGGATGACGTATTGAACAATGCTTTGTGAGATGTTCAAAGCTTGGGATTTATTTATTTTTTTAAAACCTAACCCTGTTTAAACTTCTCCACAACTTTATCCGTGATCTGCCTGGTGTGTTCCTTGGTCTTTGTGATGCTGTTTGTTCACTAAGGTTCTCTAACAAACCTCTTGATGGCTTCACAGAACAGCTGTATTTATACTGAGATTAAATTACACACAGGTGGACTCTATTTACTAATTAGGTGACTTCTGAAGGCAATTGGTTCCACTAGATTTTAGTTGTGGGTATCAGAGTAAAGAGGCTGAATACAAATGCATGCCACACTTTTCAGATATTTATTTGTAAAAAAAAATTGAAAACCATTTATCATTTTCCTTCCACTTCACAATTATGTGCCACTTTGTGTTGGTCTATCACATAAAATCTCAATAAAATATATTTATGTTTTTGGTTTTAACATGACAAAATGTGGAAAATTTCAAGAGGTATGAATACCTTTTCAAGGCACTGTAAGCGCACCCTCCTGCCTGCATGCCCGTGCTAAGGGCAGGTGGATTACATTAAGTTAATGCTACATTAATGATCTGCCCTTACTCAAGTTGGCTGTGGCTGGCAATGCCAGGGGGTGTTTTTCAAAGTGATTTCTCTACAAAATGAAGCATGAAGATATGCATAGGTTTGCATTGATTATTAAAAATGAATTAAATAGCGTTTTCAGTTTGTGGTGCTTAGATACAGCAATTTTTTTTGTTATTGTGATCTGACTTCAAGTTAGAGGGTGACTACATTCATTATCCATGGTCCCACTGTAAGTAGGAATGCAGCCACCCTCTATTGCTTGCTCCTGAGATAGACTAGGGACAATGGGACTTGTAGTATATATATGACTGCAACTAAGGTGCACTGCTCATTCCAAACAAAGGAGAGGTTCAGGAGCTCACAGAGGACATTACGGGGATGAAAATGCAGTAGGAAACTTTCTTCATGAAAAACAGATTATGGGGCCATTAAGTAATGGGTGTGTATGTCTTTTTTTTATATTTTTTTGCATGTTGTTAAGGGTTTTCTATTTACTTCAGATAATAATTATATGTTTTTCCAAAAAGTGCCAACATCATGCATTTAACAAACTGTTTAAATACAAAAATGCTATCAAATTGATTATCTTAAAGGGTCGGAGAAAAAATAAAATAAAACCCAAAACATAGTCAGTACACCTCTCTAATACATTCATATTTCCTTTCTTTACAAATACTGACAATACAAAAAAAATTATGACTAAGGCCTTATAGGCTGAAACGCATCAACTGACTTAATCTGCGTTTGTTCACTGTGGCTATTCAATAAAATGAAGAAATTTTAAGAGCAACTACCGGAGTGCGGATCATTTTTTCTACATTACTCTACTCAGCAACATTTACTTGCGTCTCCTGCTGACCTCCATATTACTGCTATCTCCTGCAACAACATGGAGCTAGGCAGGAGGAACTAGTGAGAGCTGCGAGGGACCCAGGACATTAACATTGCAAAAGTGTTAGTTTACCAGTTTTTCAGAATTGGAGCTGGGCAGCAGGAAATTTAAGTATATACACTCTTTTTGTACAGGGTATAAGTTTAGACAGACTTTATATTTATGACAGAGTCACTTCAAACAGTGTGACCCATGGTTGTGTGGCACCAGGGATCTTTCCTCACTTTAAACAGTGTTATTAGCTCTTCCAAGTTCACCACTGTGAACTTCAGAACACCTATGTTATGAAGATGAGGAGATGAAGATGTGTTCTGTAGTTCTAATACACTTCATGTCATAGAGTGACAGGGCTGTATATATATATATATATATATATATATATATATATATATATATAGTGCTGTGAGTGAGTATTGTCAATTTCGGACAAAGAATGTGTTACTGGAAGGCTCGTCAAGTAACACATGAACATGAAAGCGTGAAGAAAGAAAATAAATACAGCCACAACATCTAAGGACTAGTATATACTGCAATACATTTTTGTTGTTTGGTTTAGATACTGTATACTTTAATGATTAGCATGGATCTAGTACCTGTGAGTTGTTGTTATCCTTTACTCTACCAACAGAAAAATGGGTCAGTGATTTAAACTGCTGCAAACTGCTACAGTCACTAAACAGTGCCTTTAAGTTATTTAAATTATGTTCACTACATTAGAGATTAAAATTCATGCATATGTATGTAAATATTCATAGTGGATTCACAGTGTTTCAAATTCTGGGATAAACTAGACATAACATAACATTTGTTATGATGTACGTATTCAAAATGACTTAATCCACGATGTTCCATATTTTACTATTTACTGTAGGTATAATCATAACTGTTATTTGGATATTTTTTCACATAAATAACACACAATAATTTGTATTTACTTCTCACTCAGTTTTTATAAACTCAATTTCTCAAGGATTGCTGGAGTTTCAATAAAACTGATATCACAAAAGGCTCAACCATAAGTGAGTACCCTACTAGACAGTAATATCTAATAAAATATATGGGTTCACAAGAAAATCGGTGGCAGGGGGGCACATGCGCGGCGCGATGCGGAGCCGACGTGTCTGCCGAGAGCTCAGTCCGACCGGTTCTGCTAGGCTCGTCTCCCAGGGCTTTCCACTGCTCAAAATTGCCAGATATTCCTCCAGCACCCCTGGGAAACATTGCGGTGCATGATTTCGACCAGAAATAGGGGCAGACGCCGATATAATCACTCCCTTACAAACTACCTACTAGGCCTGGAGAAACACAGTGTGGAGATGTCTCAAAATGGCGCCGGCACGAGGGCGGCCTCACACAGCTCCTCACAGAAACTTCTCCAGCCTGCAAGAGACAGTGAGTACAACTCCCCTCTATCCAAGGCAGAACTGGATGCAAGGCTCTCTGCTATTTATGACAAATTAACAGAAAAAATCCACTCATACTATCTACAGCGTCATTGAAGGAAAAGAACTCCTGGTCAAGCTAGAACTGCTGGATCCAGAACCCCCTAACCGCCTTCCTGCGACTCCTCGCCCATCTGGACCACCCCTTCTACCCGTCGAAACCCAAGAGACCAAAGAAGATGGGGACAATCTCTCCATGATCAAGATTGAAAGAACGTTCCTCCTCCCAACTTCATGATTTTTCCTAATTTTCACCTTTGCACTTTTTTTACCCCTTTTTTTTCTTTTTTGGCCCAATTTTTACCTCCCTCCCCCAACAATTTTTAATAATTTTTTTATTATTTGTACTGTTTTTGTCCCCAGGATCACCAGACTTTCTGTTGATATTTGTATAATTTGAACACGGTCCCCATCCTCCTACCCCCCCCCCTTTTTTTGTGTTTTCTCTTTGGTGTTTCTGGCTTCTCTCTCTCTGCTTCCTTTTCTAAGGGAGTGGAGACAGAGAATCTGTACTTAAGACGGAAGTACTTAATTATCTCTTCTTCCATAATGGCACTTTACATATGTAGCTTGGCTACAATTTACAGGTAATAGATTTTTTGGCCTTTTTTAAAAGGCTTTATACCTATATGTCCTTAATGTTATATTATTTTCAGTTCAGGTTTAAATGGCATGTTCTCCCCTCTAAGCATGCACACAGCGGATACCACTAAATCACATATCCTAGTACATCCGCCGGTGCTAGTTTGACCCCACGCTCTCATCCGTATCCCAGCATGGCTTCCCCCTCGGTTTGGTGGTCGTGCTGGGCTTTGGTTGTGAGTTTTGGACTTTATTGTCCCCTTTTACAATTTTCTAGGTCAGTCGACTCTCAGTCCCCTGACCCCTTTTATCTTTTCTCAGGTTAGTTATTTGTATAGATTACTATATAATTGACAAAAACTTTGGAAGATTACATTCCGAATGGTCAGCAGTTACCATGTTACCTGACCTTACTTCAGCATTTTACAAAAAATGTATTGTTGCTAATTATGCACTTTTTGGTACTAGTATTCTTATGGCAGTACCCCACAGTTATGTTTATATCATGAGGATACACAAAACAATACTGTATGAATACCTTACTACTATAATTTGTTACTACGGTTGTTATATCACTACCTTCTACCTTTTACACCATATGGAATACTGCTTTGACACATATATCTCTTATGTACCTATCACCAAGATGCAAATCTCATATAGAATTTTAGCCATCCTATTCCATATAACTAGCTTATACTTCCCCTTTATTAATGGGCCTTAAAATTCTCTCCCATAACACCCAAGGGTTTAACTCTCCCCACAAACGCAAAAAAGCTTTCAGACACTACAAAAGGCTTGGCGCCGATATTCTTCTTCTTCAAGAAACCCATTTTTCCTCTGACAACCATCCCAATTTATTTGACAAGACTTATAACCAACACTTTTTTACCACCTTCTCTAATAAATCAAGAGGGGTTGCTATATTCATTCGTAACTCTATTATTTTTGACATACAAAGTATTTATAGAGACTCAGATAGCCGCTTCCTTATCCTAAAAGGCACAATGAACAAAAGATTGATTACGATTGCCTCTATATATGCACCCAATGAAGCACAATCATCTTTTTTCAAAACCTTTTTTGACACTCTCGATCGATATAGCTCTTCCCATATTGTAATAGGAGGTTACTTTAACTTAGCTGCACACCACTCCCTAGATAGGAGTAAAGTTACTCTTTCTTCAAAAGCTTTCTCCAGATCAATAAGCCGCACTCTTAATAAATTTCAACTAATTGATTTGTGAAGATCCCATAATATTGGCACTAAGGCCTATACCCAATACTCCCACCCCCATGACTGCTATGCCAGACTAGATTACATTTTTTGTACCCCCATCCTCCTAGCAAACTCTTCTAGAGCTCGAATTCACTCTTGTCCTTGGTCTGACCATGACATGGTTGAATTTGACACGTCTCATGTAGGGCTTGCCCCCACTGCATTTAACTGGCGTCTTAATGACTCCCTCTTATCTGACCCTCATATATTACAAGACATAAACTCTCACATTGTAGACTATTTTGCTAATAACTCTACTGAGGATGTTGCTCCGACCTCACTCTGGTCTGCACACAAAGCTGTCCTGAGGGGACACCTGATTAGCATCGCTACAGCTAAAAAAAGAGCCAAACTTACAGAAATCAAGACTCTCACTAAAGACTTAGACCTATTATACAACAAATTAGCCCAATCTTCATCCTCTGACATTACTAAACAAATTCAATCTAAACGCCACTCCCTGGACACGATCCTCTCAGCCGACACTGAGAAATCCCTTAGATTCTCCAAAGCCAAATTTTTGTTACATGGCAACACCACCTCTAAAATTTTTGCAAAAAAACTCAATCAGGAACATAACCCCCCTCACACATACAAACTGCGAAACCATAGGGGCAACTTGGTCACTCACCCCCGCGAGGTATTGGACATCTTTTTATCCTTCTATAAAGATCTCCTATCAGGACCTCAGACTCACCCTTCCTCCTCCTCACTCCGTTGGCTTGACAACGTGTGCCTTCCCTCCCTTAATGACCAACAAACTTCCATTCTTAATGACCCCTGCACAGAGCTAGAGACTACAAATATCATCAAATCCCTCAAGTCCTCTACTGCCCCAGGCCCTGATGGCTTCTCCACATTATACTATAAAAAATTTGCTCCCCTTCTAGTTCCTAGATTAACTAAACTGTTTAACCTTATCCTCTCAGGTGGCCACTTCCCTGAAGACATGCTCCTTGCAAATCTGTCTCTTATCCCTAAACCCCTTAAAGACCATTCCCTACCCCAAAATTTCTGCCCAATTTCAGTTCTCAATAATGATCTGAAGATCTTTGGCAGACTCCTGGCAGACAGATTGGTCAATATGGACTAGGGAGGTAATCACTGATGCCAATCTGGGTTCATTCCTGGCCGTCAGATCACAGATAATATTAGACTGGTCACCAACATTATTCAAGATGCGAATCTTACCTCCCATCCACTTTGCCTTCTTAGCCTTGACATTCACAAGGCATTTTGATAGTGTTAATTGGTCCTATCTTAATCATCTCCTCCCCAAATTTGGCATCCCAGATAAATTCATTCACGGCTTCAATGCCACCTCCCCCAAACTAGAATCAAAATTCCAGGTTATAATTCAGACTTCTTTCCTCTTAGTAGAGGTACTAGACAGGGCTGCCCCCTCTCCCCTCTTTTATTTGCTCTAGCCATTGAACCTCTAGCACAGGCCATCAGACACAACCCAAACATCAAGGGCTATAGCAAAGGCCCAAACTAATTTAAACTTATGCTGCGTACACACGTTCAGACTTTGTCCGCCGGACCTAGTCCAGCGGACAAACCACCGGACTTTCCGAGGGGGTGACTTGCCCACACACGCCCGGACTTCTGAGCGTGTGACTTGCCCACACACACCCGGACTTCTCCGGCGGACAATCCGCGGGAAAAAGTCTGCGGGACTTTTGAAAATGAACGGACTTGCCCACACACGGAGCAGTCCGTTCATTTAGAACGTAACTGCAGGTAGACGGGGCTAGCGAAGGCAGTAAATGCCGCCGCACTAGCCCCGTCACCTGGCATGGATTTAAAGGGAATCCCCACGCCGAAAAAACGGCGTGGGGGTCCCCCCCAAATCCATCTCAGACCCTTATTTGAGCACGCAGCCCGGCAGGCCAGGAAAGGGGTGGGGACGAGCGAGCGCCCCCCCCCTCCTGAGCCATACCAGGCCGCGTGCCCTCAACATAAGGGGTTCCCTGGAGAAAGGGGGGCCGTGCGCCCCCCCATCCCAAAGCACCTTGTCCCCATGTTGATGAGGACAAGGGCCTCTTCCCGACAACCCTGGCCGTTGGTTGTCAGGGTCTGCGGGCGGGGGCTTATCGGAATCTGGGAGCCCCCTTTAATAAGGGGGCCCCCAGATCCCGGCCCCCGCCCTATGTGAATGAGTATGGGGTACGATGTACCCCTACCCATTCACCTAAGGTGTAAAGTGTAAAGAAAAAAAACACACAATTTTAAAAAAATATTTTATTGCACTGCTCCGTGGGTCTTCTTCCGTCTTGGGGGGTCTTCTCGCCAGACTCCTCCGCTATTTACCTAGCTCTTTTACCGAGCAGAGGAGGCCGGCTACCTTCTTCGTCGTCGACGCCGTCGTCTGGGGGTCTCGATCCGCCTTCGGGGGTCTTCCGGGGTCTCTTCTGTTCTTGCCGCTGCGCCGCCGCCTTCTTCTTCTTCTTCTTCTTCTTCCTCTTCTGATGTTGACCCGTCGCTCTCTCTGGCCGGAATGCCAGAGCCGCGCTGTGCTGGGACTTATATAGGGACAAGGGGACAAGGTCACATGCTCATGTCACATGGTGACCCCGCCCCCCTGTGATGTCACCCTCCCAGCATCCTCCGGGACTGTGACATCACAGGGGGGCGGGGTCACCATGTGAAATGAGCATGTGACCCTGTCCCCTTGTCCCTATATAAGTCCCAGCACAGCGAGGCTCTGGCATTCCGGCCAGAGAGAGCGACGGGTCAACATCGGAAGAGGAAGAATAAGAAGAAAAAGAAGAAGAAGAAGAAGAAGGCGGCGGCACAGCGGCAAGAACAGAAGAGACCCCGGAAGACCCCGGAAGACCCCCGAAGGCGGATCGAGACCCCCAGACGACGGCGTCGACGACGAAGAAGGTAGCCGGCCTCCTCTGCTCGGTAAAAGAGCTAGGTAAATAGCGGAGTCCGGCGAGAAGACCCCCCAAGACGGAAGAAGACCCCTGGAGCAGTGCAATAAAATATTTTTTTAAAATTGTGTGTTTTTTTTCTTTACACTTTACACCTTAGGTGAATGGGTAGGGGTACATCGTACCCCATACTCATTCACATAGGGTGGGGGGCCGGGATCTGGGGGCCCCCTTATTAAAGGGGGCTCCCGGATTCCGATAAGCCCCCGCCCGCAGACCCCGACAACCAACGGCCAGGGTTGTCGGGAAGAGGCCCTTGTCCTCATCAACATGGGGACAAGGTGCTTTGGGGTGGGGGGGCGAACGGCCCCCCTTTCCCCAGGGCACCCCCCATGTTGAGGGCACGCAGCCTGGTATGGCTCAGGAGGGGGGGGGCTCGCTCGTCCCCACCCCTTTCCTGGCCTGCCGGGCTGCGTGCTCGGATAAGGGTCTGAGATGGATTTGGGGGGGACCCCCACGCTGTTTTTTTGGCGTGGGTATTCCCTTTAAATCCATGCCAGGTGACGGGGCTAGCGCAGCGGCATTCACTGCCTTCGTTAGCTCCGTCTACCTGAAGTCACGTGCTAAATGAACGGACTTTCCGATGATCGGCAAGTCCGTTCATTTCCAAAAGTCCGGCGGACTAGCCTACTAACGGCGGAATTGTCCGCCGGACTGCCAAGTGCTCAAAGTCATTTAGATATCTTGGAGTCCTTATCACATCCCATTTTAAATCACTATATACCACCAACTACACACCCCTTTTTCAACAGATCAGTTCCCAACTTAAAATATGGTCCACGTACCATATCTCCCTTCTTGGAAGGATATGCGCCTTTAAAATGACCCTCCTCCCAAAACTATTATATTTTTTTAGAGCCTTACCTATAACTGTCCCCAAAACAAGAATTGAAGCCCTTCAAAGGGAGATAAATAAATGAATCTGGTCTTCCAAAAAACCAAGTTGTGGCTACCCTCTCATGTTTAGACCTCAGAACAAAGGTGGCCTAGGCCTCCCTAATATCTGGCAC
The DNA here is from genome assembly GCA_028564925.1 of Lithobates sylvaticus. Taxonomy (NCBI): domain Eukaryota; kingdom Metazoa; phylum Chordata; class Amphibia; order Anura; family Ranidae; genus Lithobates; species Lithobates sylvaticus. The sequence continues at coordinate 148,701,075 of CM053032.1, read as the reverse complement.
TATTTTATTGCCACTAAACTTTCGCAAATAGCTCAATGGCATGCCCCCTCCCTTGAGCTCCCATGGCTCAAATTTGAATCTCTTTCCATCGCTCCATACCATATACAAGGCCTTATTTGGTCCAACTGTATTAACCACAAAAAACTTCTCAAGCTAAACCTTATAGTAGCCCATCTTCTCCGAATTTGGCTTTTTCTTAGTAAATCCCTCAAACTAGCCTCTGACACACCTCCTCTCGCATCCTTCCTAGGTGATCCTAGGCTCTCACAAAACCTGAATAACTTTAACTCATTTCCTTTGTGGCGGAACAATGACTTATCCTCCCTTAAGTCATTGTCCTCGAACAATACATTCCTCACTTTCCCCGCACTCCAAGCCAAACACGATCTCCCGTCATCGGAGTTTACAAATTACCTCCAAATTAAAAACTTTTTCAACGAACATTACTCCCTAAGCACTTGTCCCCCTACAACGATTTTTGAACATGTTTGCTTGAACTCCTCGAGAGATAAGGGCTTAATCTCCCTTTTTTATAAAGACCTCAACAGCTCCTCGATGCCTGAAAAATCCTCCCAGATGCTTCACTGGGAATCGGAACTAGATTGTACTATCCCCATTAAAACATGGCATATTATGACAGACAATCTCCGAAAATGTAACATAGCACCTGCATACAGAGAATCCCCTATGAAACTGTTCTCTAGACTATATCTGACCCCTGAAAAAATTCACTCCTTCTATCCTACAATCTCTCCATGTTGCTTTAGAGGCTGTACAGAAACTGGCTCATACATTCACATTTTCTGGAGCTGTAGACACCTAGAAGTAGTTTGGCATCAAGCTGAAAGAATAATAGAATCTATGGTCAAAAAAATAATTATCCTATCCCCGCAAATATTTATATTATATGCAAATATCCCAGACATACCCCCTCCCTGTGTTAGACTGATCCATTCACTTGCAAGCTCCATCCAATGGATGATAGCCTGTAACTGGAAATCTAACAATTTACCCTGGCCTCAGGTTATATCTAGAATGAGAATCCTTAAAGCGGAATGACACTGTCTGTAATGTATTTTTTTTTTTGTTGTGCAATGAGAATGCATCATCCTAAAATACAATATCTGTCAATACCGCTGTTACTGCGCCAATAACAGCAAAGTGTAGCTCACGTTCGCCGAAATCTCGCGAGATTTCGGCCACATCTGCGAGATTTCGGCAGATGTCCGCACTGACTCCTGGGATCAATGACACCAGATCCCAGAAGACAGTGCGGCATGACGAGGATCGACGCACAGACCCCGCCCACCGCCGAAGAGACAGAGCAGCAATTACAAGGTAAGTGAAAAAACACTTCATTTAGTACTCTTTGCCTGATTTGGAAGGCAAAGAGATTTACTAAATGAAATGTGTGCAGAACCGCTTTAAGCTTTCCGAAAGGATCCATCATACTTTATCTGATAGTATGCACATATTTAACTCAAAATGGATATGTTGGTCAGATGATTAATTTATATAATTATCCCTTCTCAGAAACATTCTTCCTGATGCTTGTTGAGATTACTATACCCTATTGTGATACCCTTTTTCTAAATATGTAACAGCCTCCCTAGGTACCCAATTCCTAGATTTTTATAGTATTGTTGCTCTCATATGTGTATGATACTCAGCCCTATACCAGTTGTATATATCTGTAGTATTACTTTATATCTTCTACTGTACAATATCCTCACAGTTTTGTAACATTTTTTATGAATCTTCCAAATAAAACTTTTGTAAACAAAAAAAATTGTATTAATTACAAACATTGTTTGTTCTAATGCATTTGTATGGAACTAATCAAGAATACATTGTTCCAAGATGTTCAAACCTGGATGTTCAGGTACATCTTCAACTTAACATGTATAGAGATATCTTTTATAAGTATAGTCAATTCCTATCCATGGAGCTGTACTCCAGCTAATATATATTTTTTATTTTGAATGGATTGTGTTTGTTCTAAAAGGCATTATTAAGGCCGGGTTCACACTTTTGCAAATTGGATGCTGGTTTCCCTGAATCCAATTTGCATGTCAGGAGATTGTGACCGGCTTTTATGGAGCTGGTTCACACAACTTTAGAGCTGCTCCGATGCGAATTGCACAGGAGTCGTGTGTGTCTTCTGGTCCATTTCAGGTCCGAATTCAGCCAAAAATTCAGACCTGAACCAGTGAATGGGGACACACGGGACCCCTGCTGTGATTCACTCTGTGCTGTGGTGTGAACCCAGCCTAAAGGAAACCTGTACTAAGAGTAATAGGGATGCGTAACTAGTGGAGTCATAACTTGTAATCTTATGAATAATTGTATAAAAAATTTAGGAGATGTCATTTTTTTTATGTTTTTTTTTTAGAAGAAGAAACTTTGCATGGCTTCAAAAAATGAACATGCATATGTTTTTTCAGGAAAAAAAAGTGTATTTATTATATTTTTCACAGGAGTGCACCCGCAATGTAATTCTCCTGCAGACAAGCCCTACAGGTTTCTGCCCACATCTCCCTGAAGGCTGTCAGTTTGAAAACTGAAGGACTTGTGAATGAACTACTAGGGCACTCATCAGCACCCTGGCAGTTAATTGAGAACTACAAGCCTCAATTAAGGTCAGGAGTGGGTAGTGGGGTCCCCCAGGGTTCTGTGCTGGCACCAATACTGTTTAATTTGTTCATAAATCACCTGGAGGTTGGGTTGGGGTAAACAGTTCAATCTCTGTATTTGCGGATGATACTGAGCTAAGCAGGGCAATAACTTCTCTGCAGGATGTGGAAACCTTGCAAAAAGATCTGAACAAATTAATGGGGTGGGCAACCAAATGGCAAATGAGGTTCAATGTAGAAAAATGTAAAATAATGCAATTGGGTGGCAAATATATGAATGCAATCTATACACTGGGAGGAGAACCTCTGGGGGAATCTAGGATGGAAAAGGACCTGGAGGTCCTAGTAGATGATAGGCTCAGCAATGGCATGCAATGTCAAGCTGCTGCTAACAAAGCATACAGAATATTGGCATGCATTAAAAAGGGGATTCATTCCAGAGATAAAACGATAATTTTCTCACTCTACAAGACTCTGGTCCGGCGGCACCTAGAGTATGCTGTCCAGTTCTGGGCACCAGTCCTCAGGAAGGATGTACTGCAAATGGAGTGAGTACAAAGAAGGGCACCAAAACTAATAAAGGGAATGGAGGATATTAGTTATGAGGAAAGGTTGCAAGCACTGAACTTATTCTTTCTGGAGAAGAGATGCTTGAGAGGGGATATGATTTCAATATACAAATACCATACTGGTGACCCCACAGTAGGGATAAAACTTTGGTTGTGGAAGGGAGTTTAACAAGACTCATGGCCACTCATTAAAATTAGAAGAAATAAGGTTTAATCTTAAACTACATAGAGGGATCTTTACTGTAAGAGCAACAAGGATGTGGAATTCCCTTCCACAGGCAGTGGTCTCAGCTGGGGGGAATACATAATTTTTAAGAAACTATTAGATAAGCGCCTGAACGACCGCAACATACAGGGATATACAATGTAATAATGGCATATAATCACACACATAAGTTGGACTTGATGGACTTGTGTCTTTTTTCAACCTCACCTACTATGTAACTATGTAACAAGCCCCCTGTCATGGTGGTCACAGGCAAGGGGGCTCTGGTGGCTGGAGGCGGTTGAATAGGAACACGTGACATGTAAAATGCTCCTAAAGATGAAACCCTTGAGGTTTTTTTTTAAAAACAATAAAAAATACTGTCTGTTATAAATTTTTATTTTTTTTGCACTAACATCCAAATTTTCAGGACATTATTTCGGAGTGTACGCCTTTCTTCCAGGTACAAGAAGTACTAATATAGAATGTTATAGCAGAATGTTAGGAAAGACAATCGTTAAAGAGAAAAAATAAATAAAAATAAAGTACACAGCAATGGTAATTAACCCCTTCACAAAACAGTAATATATATATTGTAGAGGGTCAGCCTGGGGCAGGGTTAGGAAGGGGTTAACCGAAGAGGGCAGGTACTTCCCCTTCAGACCTGCTTATATTCAGGTGTGCTGAAAATGTCAGGGAGGAGCTGTTTGTGTAGGAGAAAGAGACACAGCAGCACGCTGTGTGGAAGTGCCCATTGCAGGACGGTGTACCTGCTGGGTGAGCTTATAAAAAAAACATATAAAGACTGTAGCTTTTTGGAGCCATGAGCTGTGAACCATATAAAGACTGTAGCTTTTTGGAGCCATGAACTGTGAGCTGTACCTGTGCGCACATCCGCTTGCTAAGACAAGTCTATCTGGCCTTATGTCTACTTTTTGTTTGATGTTTTGCTGAATAAAAGCCATTTTTATTTTTACTGGACTGTCTCTGAGCCCGCTCTTCACCCCCTGATCCCCTACAATATATATATATATATATATATATATATATATATATATATATATATATATATATATACGGTAGACATGTGCACAACAAAAAAATTTGTATATTTTATTTATTATTCATATATTTCGTTTTTTTCGTTTCCGTTGATTCGTAACGATTCGTACATTCGTAAGTCGTCTGTGTTCCTATTCGTAACGATTCGTATTTTCGTAAAAGTTATTTTTTCGTTGATTCGTATTTCCGTTTATTCGTTTATTCGAAATTCAGACGCATTCGTATTTATTCGTAGATTCGTAACATTCGTAACATTCGTAGATTCGTAATCGGAGCATAATTCATAATGTTATGTAATGTGTATGCTATTAAATTTTAAGAGACACGAAAAATTATGAATCGAAAAAAAAAGTTACGAATGTACGAATTTTTTAGTTCAATCCATTCGAAGCTCGTTAAGCAGCGCCATTGTAAGAGACACGGAAAATTACGAATCGAAAAAAAAAAAATGACGAATGTACGAATTTTTTCGTTCAATCCATTCGCGGCATGTTAAGCAGCACCATTGTAAGGGACACGGAAAATTACCAATTCAACAAAAAAAAAAAAGTTACGAATGTACGAATTTTTTCGTTCATTTTGATTTTCGTTGTTCCTGTTTTCGTTTTTCGGATTTTCTTCTTTTGTACATTTGTTGTCTCTAATTAGTTTTTTTCGAATTTTCGTTGTTTTCGGATTCGTTCGATTCGAACGATTTGTTATTCGTTAAAATTTTTAGTGAATCGTTCGTTCATTCGTACGCAAGCGAATGAATGAAAATAACGAAAAAAAACGAAAAAAAAAAAAAAAAAAAGAAACTAATTGCACATGTCTAATATGCGGTGTCCAGGAGGTGGGCTTTAAATCTGGGTGCTGTATATACAGTATGTGTTCTTGTGTTTGTGCTTGGGAATGCGCTCGATTGCAGCACAGAAACAGGGCTCTCACACTAAACTGGACCAAAATAGTAATAGTTATTTCACGTTCGTGCGCGCGTCATCAGGAAATTTTCCTGATAATGCGCACACGAGCGTGAAATGCATTGATAGTGAGGCATTGAAAGTGTTAACAGTGTAGTTAACATAACAAAAGGAAGTAAACTTGGTCCCTTATCCAGCGCTTAGATGTAAAATATACCTAATGGAACTAAGCAGCTGCTATACTCATTCAAAACATTTAAAAAAGAAGCAAAACAATTCCAAGGTTTAGTTCTTTCCAGCTTAAAGTGTATGTAAACCCATTTTTTTTTATGTCATAATGTAGAGTATAAGATTTCCTATCATTTGAGCCCAGTATTGCCACAAGAGTTAATCCAGCCCTGAGCAATCCTCTTTTATTATTCAGTGAGATAAATCTTGACAAACAGAGAAAAACTTTGTCAAATCCAGGTGATTTACATATCTTGTGCACTAGCCTAAGACATGCATTATTTTTTAATTCCCTCCCACTCCTTTCTTCTGCTGCTCTGCAAGGATTGGCTGTTCCACACCTCAGCATGATTTGGCATGCTGAAGTCATGTGGGGACTTTTCTGGGTTTTGACTGGATGTTAGTGATCATAGCAGAAGTTCAGTGTAAGAAATACATAGAGAAAATGCACGTTGATAAGGGGAGTGTAGAGGTGGGCGGGGAGTCTACTGACATCACGACTCCACCCACTGAGCCCTGGAATGGAAATCTGCAGTGTTTTGGGTCTCATAGCAGACAGAGGGGAGACATTTGACAGATAAGTATACATGCAGGAGGCATGTATATCCTTCTAGATAACCAATATTGCAGTAGTTTAGAAAGGATGAGAGTGGGTTTACATCCACTTTAACCTCCCTGGCGGTATGATTCGGTCTGGAATTTTGTGCTGAAAGCGGTACAATTATTTTGCATGGAAATTTGGCGTTTTTATATTGTAGGCATGCAATTCTTATGAATAACTCACTTAAATCTGTCCAAACCAGAGTCTAGTAGACATCCCGGTATGATAAAGTTTGAAACACAAAATCATAAACTATAATAAATTATAATAAAAATAAAAATATATATAAAAAAATATTCAATAATGTAATCAAATCAAAAACACTAAAATTTGCTCAGTTGCAGAATAGTCGCTGTCATTAAATTTATTGTTTGATGATGAATTGTGATTCTAATTTATTATCTGTGTTTTCTAGCTGGTCTAAAACCACTTTTGACATAAAGGGACAATTTTTGGTTGCTATGGACAATCTTCATTTTCCAGGCAGAAAAAAAATCTATTTATTATATAAAATGACATGCAGGGCACTGGGCAGACCACTAGGGACAAAGGGGATGTGTATTTTTTGTATATAGTACTGTAATCTGTAAGATTACAGTACTGTATGTGTATTGTGTTTTTAAACTTTTTTAAATTTGGCGCCGATCTCCGCTCCCGTGCGTCGGAACGTCGCAGGGAACAGAGATCAGTGGCACTCGGGCACTGTGTAAATCGAGCGAGCAGACGGCTCGCACACACAGCGGGAAAACATTGCAGGATCCAGGGGATAAAGTAAGTAACTTCCCCCTGTATCCTGCAATGCGAGCCCAAGTCTGGCTCGGGGTTACCGCTTTTGGTACTGAAGATCCCACCCCGAGCCAGACTCAGGATTACCGCCAGGGGGGTTAAGCAGTGCTAATCAATTTAAAAAAAAAAATCAAAAAAATATATAAAATTAAGTATAAGTATAAGTAAAGATAAAATTGATGTATAAGTCCAAGTGCTGGGTGATTTAATATATCATTGTGACAGTTCATATCAAAGTTGTCAGCTGAGTAGACGTTCGACCATCACCACCCCATGTGATTCCGCTCCCTGTAGAAATTGCACTCACCAGATTCCTAGTAAACAATCGCCTTTGTATAATGTATTCGGCTTTTTCAATCAATATCGGAAGGGCATCAGCATGGAAATTCAATATCGATCAACCCAAAGGATAAAGATTGTACTGATCCTGAAGATCCCCAGACTGGAAAAGCCACAATCTTTCTATACTACTCGGGCATAAGAAAGGAAAGGAATCCTCATAGTGTAAAACTGTAAACTTTTATTCACCAAAATCAACCTAGCCCTTAAGCTATTGCAATTACAAACATAATGTTAAAAAAAGCATTCAAATAGATAATGCACTGTCTTCCCGGGAACCACCATGGATGATATTATCTCCATCGAGGTGGTGAGAATATCGGAACTGAATTATATGCTTAAACCGAAAAGGACTAAATCTTGGAAATTTTTTGCTTCTTTTCAAAAAGTGAAGTTAAACGCTTCCCGACTGCCTCCTACACATATACGTCGGCAGAATGGCACGGCTAGGCAAAACCACGTACAGGTACGTGGCCCTTTAATTGCCTAGCCTTGGGTCGCCGGCGCGCTCGCGACACGGTCGGGAGCTCCGTGACCACGGCCGCGGACCCGAACGCCGCTGGTGTCCCGCGATCACAGAGCTGAAGAACGGGGAGAGGGCTGTGTGAACAAACCTCTCCCGCGCTTCCTACTCTGCCTGTCATTGATCGGCTGTTCCCTATCATCGGGAAAGCCGATCAATGATGTCAGACGTCAGCCCCACCCCCTAATGTTAAAAAAAAACACACACGTCACAGCCCATAACCCTTCCCCTCCCCCTAGTGGTTAACTCTTTCACTGCATGTGTCATTTATACAGGAATCAATGCATTTAAATAGCATTGATTGCTGTATAAATGACAATGGTCCCAAAAATGTGTCAAAAATTCCGATGTGTCCGCCATAATGTCGCAGTCAAAATAAAAATCGCTTTTTTATATATTTTTGGGGGATATTTATTATAGGAAAAAGCAAAAAATATTGCATTTTTTTCAAAATTGTCGCTCTATTTTTGTTTATAGCGCAAACAATTTAAACCGCAGGGGCGATCAAATACCACCAAAAGAAAGCTCTATTTGTGGGAAAAAAAGGACGCCAAGTTTGTTTGGGAACCACGTTGCACGACCGCGCAATTGTCAGTTAAAGCGACGCAGTGCCGAATCGCAAAAAGGGGCCTGGTCCCTTGGCTGCCAATTGATCCGGGGCTGAAGTGGTTAATATGCCCCAGAAGAAAAATTGGTTGAAGATCAGTACTCACTATTAGTTACCACAACACTGGGTGTTCAATATACCCGTGTGGTTTCCCAAGATTTGCAGACTCACCAATAATAGGTGCGGTCTCTGTGCCTAAATACTATAGAGAGAGATTTACAGGGGAAGGATTCCCACTGAGAAGAGACACAGGCGAACCATGCTGCTTAATAAGGAATAAAGGTTATTAGAAAAATATATTTATTACAAATAGGGCCAAGGTACCCACCACCAACACCAAGATCATGTTAAAAATAGACAACATTGTCTGTTTAAGAGCAGCTGCATGACGCTTCAACCATGCATGCACACAACTATAACAAGGCTATTGTTAATCGGAATGGGTAATATTTATGGAACAGACTATTGATCTCAGTGACATGTACCATGCGTAACAAAGTCCGTCCTGTCTCTAGGTTTAATTAAAAACCCTTTTAACAAAAAGGACCCCTGTTAAAGGGTGGTTGACTGAGTCAAGTTGCTAGTCCCACAGAGACAGCTTTAATTAGGATTGTAGCAAAACATAGCTGTCAGTGTGGAGAGATGATTATAATCCACAGTTAGTATCCAGTCCAAAGGCACAGATATACATTTTCCTTGCATGTGTTCACAGGGTCTAACTGTTGGAAAAACAATAGCTCAATGACGCTGTTGTGAAGCTGGCTAATACTGGCTGAGAGATAACAAACAGCAAGAGGCAAAGTAGAAGGAGGCAATTAAAGGACCTATGGTCTGCTCAACCGACCATTCATGGAGTGATATAATCACAGTCCTGTACTATCTTTCTCTGGTCCGGGGGGCTGTATGTGCCATCCTGTATGCTCCGTTTGTTGAGCGGGGTTCATGGGGCTCCAGTGAGCAGTTTGCTGTCAGCACTGTGTAAGTGTCAGGTCCTCTGGGCCACCGTCCGCTTGTCTCAGCCGAGATAGTCGCCACTGGCTTCAGGCGATCAACTGTGCACGCACAAGCGCAATGAGATACGTCATCCACGAAGCATAAAGCGTCTCTGCCAAATACGACATGTTTCACCACGAACTCTGTTTTTTTCAAGGATAGGAGGGGCATGAATTGTGTTTCTATCTATACTGCAGTTAGTGCCTCCCACTTTCAATTCGAGGTTGCTATATAAAGAATCACCACTAGATGTCATCTCCCATATAGAACATCACACTCTATCTTTCGCTACTACTATTGTGGGCATATATTTGCAGACACGGATCTATACGTTTTCAGCAAAATTGAAATAAAAAATAGAACAGGTTGACTTAATAATTGTCTCAGATAGTAAAGATATAGAATCAGACCTATATACTGATAGAAAAAAGGACTAAATCGTGGAACTTTTTTGCTTCTTTTCAAAAATTATAGTTAACATGCCCCAGAAACTCACTGTCAGTCTGTTCTAGTTTAGATTTTTGTCCCAGAGCAGGAAAATATCTGCACAGGGTGGGCTTTGAGAGTGTAATCGTTACAGGCTACATATCCTTTGGTATCCTGTTAATTAACAACAGCGTTAGGCAGGGCTCAAGTCCTGCGGGAACGCATGGGAACGGAGTTCCTGTACTTTTTCCACAACAGGAACTCAGTTCCCGTTAGCAGCCGTGTCCTGCAAGACTTGGAAGTATGCGAGTTGTGTGGCAGGTGCTCCACCAGCAGCCGCCGACACAGCTCACAATAGTAAGTGCCGCACACCTGACCATTCAGGCATTGCTAGTAGGGGGCCCCATGACAGCTTCTGCTTTGATCTACCTGTCAATCACAGCTAGCTGACAGGTAGATCAGGTCCCTGCTGCTAAGTGATTGAGTTTAGTCAGACCTCTCGTGATGCGCTCCTCCCCGCCGCCCCCTCCTGATTTTCTGTCTCCTTACCCCCCCCCCCCCCCCGCCAGTCTCCTGCATACTTGCTCTGTGTGTCCCGCTGAATCCCCCCCTCCTCTATCTTCAGTGCCATATGATGAGAGAACCCAGAGGAGGAGCACAGCTATTCTGCTCACAGGACATGCAGGGAGAGAGGTGAGCTGAGGGAGGAACATCAGTTTGGGGTGGTAAGCTGAGCACAATACCTGGCAAAGTTTAATGCCAGGAGGGAAGTTTATGTGGAAATATGTGAAGGGTTGGAATAGCAGCGAGTGTGTGTTGGAGCCCTGCAGAGTTTGCAGCCCCCCCCCAAGCTAACATACATCTCCTAAGCAGGAACAGATCACTATCTCCCCAAGCATTCTGTCCTGATAATGTGCAGCTCATTTATCACCTTTCCGTTTAACCCTGTGTTATCCAAACTCTGTTCAATGAAAAGTGTAAACCACCACATAAACACTCTATATACAAAATAACATTCCCCAATAAAGATCAGAACATGATGTTCACATTACATGGAAGCACAATTGTATGAATGCTGATTATTCAGAGAATTACCGTATTTATGTTTATTGAGGATTGTTTTTTTTTTTATGTACTAACAGTTAAGCTTCATACACACAATACGAACATTTTTGAAGCGTTCGTGCATATGAGCGTATCATTTTTATTTTTTGGTGGGCGAGTGGATCTTGGGTGGGGGTTCCCACACTTTTTTCCCCAGGACTTGACCCCTGGCGTTAGGGCATGGCCCAAGCCTGTAATTTAAGGGTTATTACACTTTCATTGTCACACTTGATGAAAAGGCTCTCTATCCACTGTACAGTATTTATTTTAAATGTTGGCATTGCTACGTGTCCCCACTGGCAATGACTAGCTTCCCATGTTTTTTGTTTGACAATAACTTGCTTATTAGCCCTAAAATTGAATTGAATAACAAGATTCGCCCCCATAGACTTTAATAGGGTTTGCTAAATTTTTCCAAACAGCTCATAAACCAAACTCAGATCTGTTTGATCCTCACATCTCACCAATTACATTGAAACAAGGCAGGCTTATCTCTTAATGGTAATAAATAAGTATTAAAATGGTCAGTTCAACCATCTCTTGGGTATACACTAGCTCTCGAAGGGAGTGCACAGTGCATGTGCCTCTTACACCACCTGCATTAGCTTGAAAAAAAAGTGGGGTCAGCACATCTGTCTAAAACAAATAGCTTTGAACTTCACTTTAAATTCCCAGAAAAATATCTCTGCAAAAAAGTAAAAAACAAATATTCCTTGAAAAAAGTTGCATTTTGATCTAACAAAGTCTTATGCAAATGACTAAAATGACATTTCCAGCATTAATAAGGACCTTCTGTCTTTCCGTGCAAGCACAAACTCAGATTTTAGATCGATATCGACAGATTGTAGAACAGCAGCTAACCCAATTGGAAGCCATATAAAAACAAGAAAAGCAATATAGCAGTGTGAGATTATAATGATTTAAAAAAAGAGGCAGAAAAACAAACTATCAGATAATAACCAATATTTACAATTTATGTTAGATCTTACTAAAGAATATCAACAGTGCACATTTAAACTGATTTAAGAAAGTGGTAGCATTAGGTATTAATACTTAAGCCCCATACACACGGTCGGATTTTTGCATGGATTCTGTCCGATCGGACAATGTTGTTGAAAAATCAGACCGTGTGTATGCACCATCGGACAGTGTACGTCGTATTGTCCGACGGACAAAGTCCTATCTCCTGCTGGATAGATTTTCCGACAACACGGTCCGATCACACCAAATCCGATCGTGTGTACGGTTGTCCGACGGACAAAGTGCTACGCATGCTCAGATCACATTACAAGACCAAAGCTATTGGCTACTAGCCTCTACGTAGTCCCGTCGTAGGCAACAAACGTCACCACGTTCAGAATGATCGGATTTTCTGACAACTTTGTCCGACCGTGTGTACGCAAAACCAACATCAGACAAAGTATGACTGACATGGTCTGACGGACCTGGTCCTCGGATAATCCGCGCGTGTGTATGGGGCTTAAGAGCTGTTCCATTGTTTCATCATTTACCTAAATATCAGGAAAAAAGGATAACTTCAGAGGTTATACAATAGCTGCAGGCATATAGTTCTCAAATAAGGTAATGAGGGAATGAATTGATTAATATCTACACACCTTAACCTACAGGTTTTATTAAGGTTATTAAACATGTACTTGGCTTTATTACAGGCATTGGACAGCAGGGGCACTAATATTGGTGTGCCCTGGATGTAGAGCGCTTGTACTCATCTATATAACACAATCTGGCTATTATAACATTCTAATTTTATCTGGATAAATAAAGTGGGTGGTGGGAGGAGCTCTACATCCATAGAAATGTTAACCCCTTTAGGAGCCAGATTGTTTGACAGGTACATAGATAACCTGTTAATGACTTGGTCTGGGTCTGATGATGACCTCATAAGGTTTTTTAGATTATGTTAATGACATTCATACACATCTATCTTTTACCGCTCCTTATCAGAACAGTTATACAAATGACTTACGCTTTCTAGATTTGAATCTTAAAGGCTATAGTGATGCTGGAAAGGCACAGACTAGTAGCTTAAGGATAGGTGTTAGTATATTTAGGGCCAAGAGCTGTCATGTACATGTTATATGTGCTGTGTGAAAGAAAGAATATGGTGGATACACTATGAGGCCTTTGAAAAAGATATTAGTAGACCATATCAGGAGGTCTACAACTGCACAAGTGACCCATCCTTCTATTGTCTCTATGTGTTTCTTGAACCAGAATTGGGAAATGTATATCATTTTATTTATAGATAATTGATTGTGTGGTTAATAACAAAACAATAAAACATTTTTGTCATAAGGGGATCTTTGGATATTCTTAAACAAACTCCCTTTGTTCTCAGCTGCACTGCACTGGCTTACAGAGCTTATTAAAGCGGTTCTGCACTCTGAAAAAAAATTTTTTTTTTTAGGATGTAATATAAAGTGTGCTTACCTTTATTAGGGGACTCACCTGTTCCATCTTCCATCTCGATCGCCGCCGGTTTTCGTCCGATGAAGTTCCTCGTCTTCTTCTTTAGTGCTGGGGGCCATCTTGCCTGTGGGCATGTGATACACCCACAGGGACTTTAGATGGCCCAGCATGCACTGCCGTTACTCGCGCGTGCGCAGTAACGGCTCATCTGCCGAGATCTCACGAGATTTCGGCAGATGCGGCCGAAATCTCGGGAGATTTCGGAAGATGTGGCCGAAATCTCGCGAGATTTCGGAAGATGCCCGCACTGACTCCTGGGATCAATGACACCAGATCCCAGGAGACAGTGCGGCGTGACGACGATCGACGCAAGACCCCGCCCGCCGCCGCAGAGGGAGAAGACCGGAAGTCTTCAATTACAAGGTAAGTAAAAAAAAAAAAAAAAAAAAAAAATATTTCATTTAGTACTCTTTGCCTGATTTGGAAGGCAAAGAGATTTACTAAATGAAATGAGTGCAGAACCGCTTTAAACTTGCACTCTTACTTTCCAACCAACTGGAAGCACTATACCACCAGATGGACCCAGGATTTTTAACAATTCAACCATTCTGTTGACCCCTCAAAGATCCTCTAACCACCAAGCTGATGTGATAATCTTTTTTTTTTTTTTTCTTTTACTCATTACCTAAATTGAGAGTGAGCCACCATAACTGCCCTTTTCACCTGCACTTTATGGGATGTAGACCCAGCACTCCCCATTGGTTCAACCAACCAGAAATTCAGTAAGGCCTCCACTCTTCACAGACTTAACTTACACTTTAAACCTCCTTCAATCTATTTCTCCCATTGGTCATGTAGACCTTCTATGCATTTGCTCTTTTTAAGGTCTCAATATATTTGGATGAAAAACTGAATTGCTCGATGGATAGATTATGCTCCATGTATGTATTTCATTATTTAATTCTCAGTTTTGATTGGAGTGAAGCTTTATCTAGGTAGAAAGAAGGTTGTTAATGGTTTGAACTCCTATCATATGACATATAGAGTTGCCATCATCCTTGCGAATAATAGAATTCAAAAACCTCTAGGAATAGAATTTTTCAGGCAACACATATAGATTTATAAAGAAATATACAAATTTATTGATAAATACATGAAAAACAGTTTTTCAATAGATACAAAATTCATCATATAAGAAAAATGATATAAAAACAAGACAAACTTTGTGGACGATACATGTGAAACTGGTGATAATTCCGACGCGTTTCAAACGGCCATTTTGCCACTCTTCCTCAGGGAATTTACATCACTGTCTACAAAGTATATCAAAAAACAACATACTTGTTAAAACACAGATTAAGCATATTCCCATATAGTGACCCAAAACACATAAGGTCACCACACAGGAGTCAGCAAAAACCAACCCAAAAATAGCTTTTGCACAAACTTACATAAAAAAACATCATATATGGTACTTGCTTCCCCATGGACACCAGACCTTCAACCCCATCAGATGTCATTAATGACATCTAATGACATCTGATGGGGTTGAAGGTCTGGTGTCCATGGGGAAGAAAGTACCATATATGATATTTTTTGATGTAAGGTTGTGTAAAAGCAATTTTTGGGTTGTTTTTTGCTGACTCCTGTGTGGTGACCTTATGTGTTTTGGGTCACTATATGGGAATATGCTTAATCTGTGTTTTAACAAGTATGTTGTTTTTTGATATACTTTGTAGACGGTGATGTAAATTCCCTGAGGAAGAGTGGCAAAATGGCAGTTTGAAACGCGTCGGAATTATCACCAGTTTCACATGTATCATCCACAACGTTTGTCTTGTTTTTATATCATTTTTCTTATATGATGAATTTTGTATCTATTGAAAAACTGTTTTTCATGTATTTATTAATACATTTGTATATTTCTTTATAAATCTATATGTGTTGCCTGAAAAATCCTATTCCTAGAGGTTTTTGAATTCAGGTAGAAAGAAGGCATCTAAAAAGCAAAATATGTATTTACAGTTGTGCTCATAAGTTTACATACTTTATGATTTCTTGGCCATTTTTCAGAGAATATGAATAATAACACTAAAACATGTATTTCACTCATGGTTAATGTTTCACTGAAGCCATTTATTATCAATCAACTGTGTTTACTCTTTTTAAATTAATCATAACAGAAACTACCCAAATGACCCTGATCAAAAGCTTATTATACCCTGGTGATTGTGGCCTGATAACATGCACACACGTTAACACAAAGGGGTTTGAATGGCTATTAAAAGTAATTATCCTCACCTATGACCTGTTTGCTTGTAATTAATGTGTGTGTATAAAAGGTCAATGAGTTTATGGACTCCTGACAGACCCATGTATCTTTCATCCAGTGCTGCACTGATGTTTCTGGATTCTGAGTCATGGGGAAAGCAAAAAAAATTGTCAAAGGATCTGCAGGAAAAGGTAGTAGAACTGTATACAACAGGAAAGGGATATAAAGATATCCAAGGAATTGAGAATGCCAATCAGCACTGTTCAAACTCTAATCAAGAAGTGGAAAATTAGGGCTTCTGTTGAAACCAAACCACAGTCAGGTAGACCAACTCAAATTTCAGCCACAGCTGCCAGGAAAATTGTTTGGGATGCAAAGAAAAACCCACAAATAACTTCAGGTGAAATACAGGACTCTCTGAAAACATGTGCTGTGGCTGTTTCAAGATTCACAATAAGGAGGCAATTGAATAAACATTGGCTGCATGGTCGAGTCGCCAAAAGAAAGCCATTACTACGCAAATGCCACAAAGTATCCTGCTTACAATATGTCAAACAGCACAGAGACAAGCCTCAAACTTTCTGGCACAAAGTCTTTTGGAGTGATGAGACAAAAATTTAGCTTTTTGGCCACAACCATAAACACTAAATTTGGAGAGGAGTCAACAAGGCCTATGATGAAAGGTACACCATTCCTACTGTGAAACACTGAGGTGGATTGCTGATGTTTTGGGGATGTGTGAGCTACAAAGGCACAGGAAATGTGGTCAAAATTGATGGCAAGATGAATGCAGTATGTTATCGAAAATACCAGAGGGACATTTGTATTCATCAGCCAGGAAGCTGCGCATGGGATGTACTTGGGCATTCCAACATGAAAATGATCTAAGACACAAGGCCAAGTTGACCTGCCATAGGCTGCAGCAGAATAAAGTGACAGTTCTGGAGTGGCCATCTCAGTCTCCTGACCTCAATATCATTGAGCCACTCTGGGGAGATCTCAAACGTGCAGTTCATGCAAGACAGCCCAAGAATTTACAGGAACTGGAGGCTTTTTTCCAAGAGGAACGGGGAGCTTTACCATCTGAGAAGATAAAGAGCCTCATCCACAAATAACACAAAAGACTTCAAGCTATCATTAATGTTAAAGAGGGCAATGCACAGTATTAAGAACTGGGGTATTTTGATCAGGGTAATTTGGGTAGTTTCTGTTGTGTATATGATTTAAAAAGAGTAAACACAGTTGATTGATAATAAATGTCTTCAGCCAAACACTAACCATGCTAGAACATTTTAGGGTGATGATTCAAATTTATCTACAGCCAAAACATATTTTTTTAGTTTTGGATACATTGGGGAATGAATAGAACCTTTTTAAGATTTTACTGCTCTTTTTGGATTTGTTTAAAGACTTTCCCTTGCTTTCTGTGTCAATGGCAACTTTTCTTGGGGTCAGGAAGTGAGAAATCTGCAAGAGTAATAGACTGCAAAAAGACTCTTTATAATTGTATGTGTCTTATCGTGTTTTAAATGCCATTCATACAAAAAAGTTAATGCATGGCCAATAAGTGCTTGAAAGCATTCTTTTGTCTTATGTCTTGAGGTTTTCACAGGCATCTCCTTGATTTTTGAAACATTAGAGTTTCTTTACCACCATAATATATTTTAAGGCCCTCCTGGGACTAACCCCTACTTTTGCTTATGTGTAGGGATGAGCCGAACACCACCCGGTTCGGTTCACAGCAGAACATGCGAACAGGCAAAAAAGTTGTTCGAACACGCGAACACCATTAAAGTCTATCGGACACGAACATGAATAATCAAAAGTGCTAATTTTAAAGGCTTATATGCAAGTTATTGTCATAAAAATTGTTTGGGGACCTGGGTCCTGCCCCAGGGGACATGTATCAAGGCAAAAAAAAGTAAAAAAAAAAAAACGGCTGTTTTTTCGGGAGCAGTGATTTTAACCATTTGCCGACCGGGCCATAGCCGAAAGACGGCTACAGCGCGGTCGGCTTATTCTGGGTGGACGTCCGTGGGATGCGCACCCGGAAACATCCATGACCGGACCCGGCGCATCACGGATCACGGTAAACGGCCGCTGATAGCGGCCGCTTACCACGTGATCGCTCCGTCAAATGATCGGTACAGCGAGAGGGGAAGAGGGGGAGAGATTGCAGCAGCGCTGTGGGCTGGATGTGTAGTGCCCACAGCGCTGCTCAGTGACAATACTCTGCCCATACTCTGCAACACTGTGGAATACTCTGCCAATACTCTGCAACACTGTGCAATACTCTGCCAATACTCTGCAACATTGTGCAATACTCTGTAAATACTCTGCAACACTGTGCAATACTCTGCCAATACTCTGCCAATACTCTGCAACACTGTGCAACTCTGCCAATACTCTGCAACACTGTGCAATACTCTGCGAATACTCTGCAACACTGTGCAATACTCTGCCAATACTCTGCAACAATGCAATACTCTGCCAATACTCTGCCAATACAGGGAGGTGACCAAGTGCGCAAACCACTCAGAGGAAAATAAATAAACAAATAAATACTAACAATTGCCGCAGCCACCATAAAAGTGTCCCCACACCAATCAACTAAGTAACAATGTGGCGCTTGCTTGTTAGTAAAAAATGAATACCAATCCTTTGGGATACTCCAAAAGGATGGATCCAAGCAGCATCTATAAGTTATTTTTTTTCACTAAAATCGTATAGCAACAGATAGGCAATCAATGCTATACCCATACACAAGTAATGCAATCCTCAAAATAAATAAATAATTACAAGCGACCAAGCAGAATCCATAGTAAAGTGCATAATCACATAAAAACATAAAAATAATCTGTATGTGCAAAAATAAATTTCATAAATAGTGCAAGCAATAATAAAATTAATGCAATAATTCCATATAAAGTGCAAAAAATATTCTGTGCAAAATATAGAAAAATAAGTAAAGCCAAGCAAAATTGTGCAAAATATGCTGTGCAAAGTTGCCTGTGCAAAAATTGCTGTGTGCAACATAGCTGAATAGTGTACAAAGAACAAAAAAATAAATAATGATGTATACGTCCAGAGAATATGTGCTCCAAATAAAAAGTCTTTTGAAATTCAAATTCTAGTGCCGACAGCAAGCTCCCATACACAGTGCAATCACTATGTGAATAGACTTTCCATGTATCAACTTTTTGCAAAGCAGTAAAGTTCATTAGCTGCTATAGGTGATCCCATCCATGCATCCTCCAGTGTGACAATCACAGTGTGACAATTACCTTAAGGTAAGGAACAAATAGCCTTACAATGAAATGACTAGTCTTGGCCACAGATCTCCTGTCAGCACTGCTCCTCTATGGCCGGCGCACCTGATGCGATCCCAGCCGAGATCGCATACACAGCGTCACCTGACTCAATTCTCTGACGCGTTGCGTCACGTCCACTTGACTTTATCAAAGGAAAAGGGTCGGGTGAGCGGCGGTGACTGATATAGCAGAGCGGTTGTCACGGCAACCGTAAATAAACAACAAATCTGTTTTAAAGTAGATCTAGCATTAATCCATATTGTTAGAAATAATAAGAGTATATAAATCACATTAAATAATTAAAATTTTAAAAAGTATAAATACGATCTAAAAAATATATAGCATTAATTTCTAAAATAGCACCATCTAGTGGACAGAAAAATTATATATAAAATTCCACCATTCTAAAGTGAGAGCTCTCTCGGGGTAAGGCAATAGAAAAACTACTCAATAATGCTATCAAGTGGGTGCAGACGGAACTACATATTCCTTCAATAAAACCTATAATCAATATTGATAATAAATATGTAAAAAGGACCAATACTTATATAAACAACGAATAGCAACAAAGGGCAGATAAATTATTCCCATGATACAATATTCTAAATAAATAAGGGCCTCCATCAGTATATGAAAAACTAACGACTTGTAAAGGGCCAACAATAAGATGTTCCGAATAAATAAAGAACTATATAAATAATAATAAATACATTTTAACAGAAACAAATAATTTATTTATTTTTTTTTACAGAATTTTTCATCTTTTTTGATTTATAGCGCACAAAATAAAAAACCCAGTGATTAAATACCACAAAGAAAGCTCTATTTGTGTGAAAAAAAGGACAAACATTTCATATGATTACAGTGTTGCATGACTGAGTAATTCTCATTCCAAATGTGAGAGCACCGAAAGCGGAAAATTGGTCTGGTTAGGAAGTGGGTTCAAGTGCCCAGTGCTCAATAATGCTTAAAGTAAAACAATAAAAGTGAAATATTCCTTTAAATTTCGTACCTGGGGGTAGTCTATAGTATGCCTGTAAAGTGGCGCATGTTTCCCATGTTTAGAACAGTCCGAGAGCAAAATGACATTTCTAAATGAAAAAAAAAAAAATAATTTAAAAGTACTCGTGGCTATAATATTTTGGCGCTATTTTGTGCAAAATGCAGAAAAAAAATATTTCTACTTTATTTTAAACACTTGTCAATTAAAAGCTGTTAGAATTGTACTGTTTAATAAACGGGAGTACATTACCCCTAATTATAACTGTCTGCAAAGGCAGGACTCTACAATATAATGGCGTTGAAACATTACTGTGTTTTTTAGAAACCTGACATCTGAAGTCTGTTTACCTGTATGATTCTGTGACTGACCCGAGTTAGATAGATTCAGTTACAAAGATTGATTGAGAAAGAGGGGCTTGTAGTGTGCTCGTGGCAGGCAGGCAGAGCTATCCCGTGGCAGGCAGGCAGAGACCTTGTATCCGCTCTGTCCCTCCTATATTTTGTTACCAGAAGCACCTATAGGACTGTGTATCGACCTGGCTTTCCCATCACACACACAGAGTCTGTGACCATCCTCTTGTCTTCTCCACTTGTACCGTGCTGCCAGCCTGATATCTGACCCGGCCCGTCTGACCATCCCAGAGCCAGCTTACCTGTTGTACCAGTCTGCACTATTAGGACTTGAAGTTGTGTTTAGTCCATTACACACACAGAGCTATATTTTCTTCCCAGAAGCACCTATAGGACTTGAAGTGTGTTAGTCCCATTACACACACAGAGCTATATTTTGTTCCCCAGAAGCACCTATAGGACTTGAAGTGTGTTAGTCCCATCACACACACAGAGCTATATTTTGTTCCCAGAAGCACCTATAGGACTTGAAGTGTTAGCATACAGATCAGAGTCCCAGAAGCCCTGGACTTGAAGTTGTTAGTCCTCACACAGATCCAGCTTATTTTGTTGTTCCTTGAAGTGTGTTAGTCATCACACACACAGAGCTATATTTTGTCGCAGAACACACACAGAGCTATATTTTCTTCCCAGAAGCACCTATAGGACTGAAGTGTGTTAGTCCCATTACACACACAGAGCTGCATAGTTTTGTTCCCCTATAGGACTTGAAGTGTGTTAGTCCCATTCACACACACACAGAGCTATATTTGTTCCCAGAAGCACCTATAGGACTTGAAGTGTGTTAGTCCCATCACACACACAGAGCAGATCCAAGTCTGCCTGTTGTTCCTCCTCTATTTTTCTTTGCAGATAGCCTGCATCACACAGATCCACACAGCTTACTCCTCTATTTTCTTTGCATAAGCACCCACAGGACTGTTGTGGCATCACACAGAGCTCCTCCATCACACAGAGCTCCTCTATCTGCATCACACAGAGCTACAGATCCAAGGACTCTGCCTCTAATTTCTTTGCAGAAGCACCCATGGACTTCTAGTGTGTTAGTGGCATCACACAGAGCTCCTTCAGCACCCACAGCCATCACACAGAGCTGCATCACACAGATCTTTGCAAGCACCCCACAGGACTTCTTACACAGAGCTCCTCTATTTTCTTTGCAGAAGCACCCATAGGACTGTCAGCAGCACCCACAGGACTGTTCCAGTCTGCAGGGTACTGACAGAGCATCATCAGCCACAGATCCAAGTCTGCCTGTTACTGTTCCTAGCCTGCACACAGGATCCGTCACATGTCTTACCAGGTGTTGTTCCAGTCTGCATTACAGATCCAGTGCTGCCTGTTTTGTTCCAAGCGTATCTCGCCTGCACACAGATCCAGCTTACCTAAAAGACCCACACCAAAGAACTGTTGTTCCAGTCTGCATACAGATCCAAGTCTGCCTGTTGTTCCAGCCTGCACACAGATCCAGCTTACCTGTTGTTCCAGTCTGCATACAGATCCAAGTCTGCCTGTTGTTCCAGTCTGTCTACAGAACCTGCTTACCAGCAGCTACCTACATACCTCATCCGCTGAGCTTATCCAGGAAGCTCTTGCACCGGTCAGACCATTCCTGCCAGGCACCTGTGCCCCTCCTGACTCCTGGTCCTACTGTCCCATCATCAGGGGACCGGCGAGCGGGAGCCGCAAGGGAGGCCCTTCTCTGCTAATCAGACTCACCACTACCAGGGGGCGTGACAGTGACAATCACAGTGTGACAATTACCTTAAGGTAAGGAACAAATAGCCTTACAATGAAATGACTAGTCTTGGCCACAGATCTCCTGTCAGCACTGCTCCTCTATGGCACTGTCCTCATTAAGGTCACGCCAGGTCCTCCAACCAACCAATCACATAGGGGCAGAAAGAGGGAAGGACTCCATGGTGCAGTAGATTGTGCCCTGCATGGCTCACGTCCTCATGAGCTGCAAAAGGAGCTGAACCTGCCCAAGAACCGCCTAATATCTGACATGCCCACCAGGTGGAACTCAACGTTGGCCATGCTGCAGCGACTGCACACGCAGCAGAGGGCCATCAATGAGTACCTTTGCGACTACGGCACCAGGACAGGGTCAGGGGAGCTTGGTTTTTTTTCCCCACGTCAGTGGAGCATGATCAGGGATGCATGCACTGTCCTCTCACCATTTGAGGAGGCCACGAGGATGGTGAGCAGTGACAGTGCATGCATCAGTGACACTGTCCCTCTTGTCCACCTGTTGGAGCATACGCTGCGTGGGATAATGGACAGGGCACTTGAGGCAGAACAGAGGCAGGAAGAGGAGGACTTCCTTGCCTCTCAAGGCCCCCTTTATCCGGACAGTGTTCCTTCTGTCCCACCCATCACACAGGAAGAGGATGAGGAGGAGGAGGAGGAGGATTGTGTGAGCATGGAGGTGGAGCCTGGCACTCAGCAGCAGCAGCAGCAGCAGTCTTTTAGGGATGATGTACAGTCCCAACAAGCCAGTGGACTTGTACGTGGCTGGGAGGAGGTGGCTGGCGATCATGTCATCCTCAGTGACCCAGAAGACTCCGGACCGAATGCCTCAGCTAACACCTACGCTGCATGGCCTCCCTGATCCTGCAAAGCCTGCGGAAGGATCCTCGTGTTCTTCGGATCAAGGAGAGGGACCATTACTGGCTGGCCACTCTCCTTGATCCGCGGTACAAGGGTAAGGTTGCGGACCTTATCTTGCCGTCGCAGAGGGAGCAGAGGATGAGACATCTCAGGGAGGCCTTGCAGAAAGGTCTGTGCAACGCGTTCCCAGAAACTGGGAGGCTACAAACTCCTGGTCCTGGGCGACGAGTTGCTGAGGCTTCGGTCAGTGGCAGAAGGAGCGGTGGGGAAGGTGGACGTCTGACCGATGCGTTCAGACAATTTTTTAGTCCGCAGCCCCAAGGTATGATCGGTTCCAGCAACCATCGCCAGCGTCTGATATACATGGTGCAGGAATACCTTGGGGCAAGGTCAGACTTGGACACCTTTCCCACCGAAAATCCTCTGGCTTACTGGGTCCTGAGGATGGATCACTGGCCAGAGCTTGCACAGTATGCAATTGAGCTACTGGCCTGTCCTGCCTCCAGCGTTCTTTCCGAACGCACATTCAGTGCTGCTGGAGGATTTGTGACTGATCATAGGGTGCGCCTGTCCACCGCCTCGGTTGATCGACTGACATTCATCAAAATGAATCAGTCTTGGATCACCACCAGCTACCAGGCACCTGAGGCGGATATAACCGAATAATTTTTAATGTCACATCCCTTCAAGACTGCCTATGCTGATGCTGAGTGACTGTCCTCTTATGTTCACTGACTATCCTCTTCCTCCTCCTCAATGATCCATGCCACCACACCAGTGCCTAAGGCACAATTTTTCAGCCCCTGTTTAACAGGGGCGTGTACTTACAATTTTTAAAAAAAATGCTTCGCAACACGTGTGACTGCTGTGCTCCAAGTACAGTCTCTGTGAGGGCCGTGTTGCAGTGTTGTGGCACCAGCACCAGTGCCTAAGGCACAATTTTTCAGCCCCTGTTTAACAGGGGCGTGTACTTACAATTTTTAAAAAAAAAATGCTTCGCAACACGTGTGACTGCTGTGCTCCAAGTACAGTCTCTGTGAGGGCCGTGTTGCAGTGTTGTGGCACCAGCACCAGTGCCTAAGGCACAATTTTTCAGCCCCTGTTTAACAGGGGCGTGTACTTACAATTTTTAAAAAAAATGCTTCGCAACACGTGTGACTGCTGTGCTCCAAGTAAAGTCTCTGTGAGGGCCGTGTTGCAGTGTTGTGGCACCAGCACCAGTGCCTAAGGCACAATTTTTCAGCCCCTGTTTAACAGGGGCGGGTACTTACATTTTTAAAAAAAAATGCTTCGCAACACGTGTGACTGCTGTGCTCCAAGTACAGTATCTGTGAGGGCCGGGTTGCAGTGTTGTGGCACCAGCACCAGTGCCTAAGGCACAATTTTTCAGCCCCTGTTTAACAGGGGCGTGTACTTACAATTTTTTAAAAAAATGCTTCGCAACACGTGTGACTGCTGTGCTCCAAGTACAGTATCTGTGAGGGCCGGGTTGCAGTGTTGTGGCACCAGCACCAGTGCCTAAGGCACAATTTTTCAGCCCCTGTTTAACAGGGGCGTTTACTACAATTTTTTTAAAAAAAAGCTTCGCAACACGTGTGACTGCTGTGCTCCAAGTACAGTCTCTGTGAGGGCCGGGTTGCAGTGTTGTGGCACCAGCACCAGTGCCTAA
The DNA here is from genome assembly GCA_028564925.1 of Lithobates sylvaticus. Lineage (NCBI taxonomy): Eukaryota > Metazoa > Chordata > Amphibia > Anura > Ranidae > Lithobates > Lithobates sylvaticus. Next base: position 148,676,392 of record CM053032.1, on the reverse strand, counting down.
GGCACAATTTTTCAGCCCCTGTTTAACAGGGGCGTGTACTTACAATTTTTTAAAAAAATGCTTCGCAACACGTGTGACTGCTGTGCTCCAAGTACAGTATCTGTGAGGGCCGGGTTGCAGTGTTGTGGCACCAGCACCAGTGCCTAAGGCACAATTTTTCAGCCCCTGTTTAACAGGGGCGTGTACTTACAATTTTTTAAAAAAATGCTTCGCAACACGTGTGACTGCTGTGCTCCAAGTACAGTCTCTGTGAGGGGTTGCAGTGTTGTGGCACCAGCACCAGTGCCTAAGGCACAATTTTTCAGCCCCTGTTTAACAGGGGCGGGTAATTACAAATCTTGATCTAATAGTTCACAGCAGGGCCCATTCCTGCGCCCACCAAGAGTAACTATGAGGGCCTGCAGTCTTGTGGCAACACCGTCCACCACCACCGCCAAAGGCCCAATTTTTCTGCCCTGTTCATCAGGTGCTTGCAATTACAAATCTTGATCTAATAACTCACAGCAGGGCCCATTCCTGCGCCCACCAAGAGTAACTATGAGGGCCTACAGTCTTGTGGCAACACCGTCCACCACCACCGCCAAAGGCCCAATTTTTCTGCCCTGTTCATCAGGTGCTTGCAATTACAAATCTTGATCTAATAACTCACAGCAGGGCCCATTCCTGCGCCCACCAAGAGTAACTGTGAGAGCTTACAGTCTTGTGGCAAAACCGTCCACCACCACCACCACCACCCCCAATTTTTCTGCCCTGTTCAACAGGTGCATGCAATTACAAATCTTGATCTATTAACTCACAGCAGGGCCCATTCCTGTGCCCACCAGTCTTGGCTACACCAACATCTAATAGGGCAAATTTCTGCAGAGTATATACGCCAGGCCCCTACTTTCAAACATCCAACTTACAAACGACTCCTACTTGCAAATGGAAAGAGAAAACAGGAAGTGAGAGGAAATCTACCCCTAGGAAGGGAAATTCTATCCTGTTAGATTTAATTTGGGAAAAAGGTATCTCCTCTCTACTGATACTTTATCACCAATCCTTGTTTCAATTAAACCCCACTTTTTCCAAAAACATTTGTCATTGGGACGGAAAGTGAGGTGACATGTTCTGAACAGATGTGCAAAGACAGCAAATGTTACAGGGGTGATAACCCCTCCCTATGTTCTCCAAAAGCTTAAAAATAGATTTTTTTGGGATGGAGCTACACTTCATAATGTACCTGTTCAGATTCTACTTAAGATCAAACCTAAAGCCGCAAGTGGTTTTAAATGGCTTCTTTTTTTCCTTTACAAATGTCATTTTGTGCAAGGACAGTTCTAAACACGGGAAACACATGACACTTCACAGGCATACTTTAGACACCCCCCAGGTACCATATTTAAAGGAAAATTTCACTTTTTTTTTTTTCACTTTATGCATCATTAAAATGACTGCTCCCGAAAAAACGTTAGTTTTTAAAAGTTCTTTTTGCATTGATATATGTCCCCTGGGGGCAGGACCCGGGTCCCCAAACCTGTTTTATGACATTAACATGCATATTGGCCGTTGTAATTAGCACTTTTGATTTCGAACGTTCGCGTCCATTATAACGTATAGGGTTCGAAAATTCGCGCGAACTTTCGGTCCGTTCGAAGGTTCTGGTTCGAACCGAACCCGGGGGTGTTCGGCTCATCCCTATTCTGCACAAATTGGTCATAAAATGTGATCTGATCTTCATCTAAGTCACAACAATAGACATTCACAGTCTGCTTAAACTAATAACACACAAAGAATTAAATGTTACCATGTTTTTATTGAACACACCATGTAAATATTCACAGTGCAGGTGGAAAAAGTGTGTGAACCCCTAGACTAATGAGATCTCCAAGAGCTATTTGGAGTGAGGTGTCAGCCAGCTGGAGTCCAATCAATGAGATGAGATTGGAGGTGTTGGTTACAGCTGCCCTGCCCTATAAAAAACACACACCAGTTCTGGGTTTGCTTTTCACAAGAAGCATTGCCTGATGTGAATGATTCCTCGCACAAAAAGAGCTCTCAGAAGACCTAGGATTAAGAATTGTTGACTTGCATAAAGCTGGAAAGGGTTATACAAGTAACTCCAAAAGCCTTGCTGTTCAGCAGTCCACGGTAAGACAAATTGTCTATAAATGGAGAAAGTTCAGCACTGCTGCTACTCTCCCTAGCAGTGGGCGTCCTGTAAAGATGACTGCAAGAGCACAGTGCAGACTGCTCAATGAGGTGAAGAAGAATCCTAGAGTGTCAGCTAAAGAATTACAAAAGTCTCTGGCATATGCCAACATCCCTGTTAGCAAATTTATCATATGTAAAACACTAAACAAGAATGGATTTCATGGGCGGATACCACAGAGGAAGCCACTACTGTCTAAAAAAAAAACATTGCTGCACGTTTACAGTTTCCACAAGAGCACCTGGATGTTCCACAGCAAAACATTTTTCAGGAGAACTTAAGGCCATCTATCCACCAGCTGAAGCTCAACAGAAGATGGGTGTTGCAACAGGACAATGACCCAAAGCATAGAAGTAAATCAACAACAGAATGGCTTAAACAGAAGAAAATATGCCTTCTGGAGTGGCCCAGCCTGAGTCCTGACCTCAACCAGATTCAGATGCTGTGGCATGACCTCAAGAAAGCGATTCACACCAGACATCCCAAGAATATTGCTGAACTGAAACAGTTCTGTAAAGAGGAATGGTCAAGAATTACTCCTGACAGTTGTGCACGTCTGATCTGCAACTACAGGAAAAGTTTGGTTGAAGTTATTGCTGCCAAAGGAGGTTCAACCAGTTATTAAATCCAAGGGTTCCCATACTTTTTCCACCTGCACTGTGAATGTTTACATGGTGTGTTCAATAAAAACATGGTAACATTTAATTCTTTGTGTGTTATTCATTTAAGCAGACTGTGATTGTCTATTGTTGTGACTTTGATGAAGATCAGATCACATTATATGACCAATTTGTGCAGAAATCCATATCATTCCAAAAGGGTTCACATACTTTTTATTGCAACTGTAACTAAGTAATAGTGACCATAGCATGAATTGAATTTCTGTAAGCTGAGTATTATAACGTTCACGGTAGAGGGTCAAAAACTATTTTCAGAGAGCCTGAGGATGCCTGCATTTTGGTTCAGTGTTGGGACCCTTACTTTTTAATCTATTTATGAATAATATAGATTTGGAAATAAAATGACCTGTTCTGTGTTTGCAGATGACACCAAGGTATGAAGTTCAATAAGTTCCTTACAGGACATCTACGTATATCCAAAAAGCAGACATGAATGCATTGTTTAAAGTTATTGTAAATCGTAATCGTTTTTTATTTTTTTTAAATACCAAACATGCCATACTTATCTCCACTGTGCAGCTTGTTTTGCACAGAGTGGCCCCGAACATTGTCTTCTGGGGTCCCCTGGCGGCTCTCGCAGCTTTTTCCTGCAACAGATAACCCCCTAGGAGAAGCGCTCTCCCAAGGGGGTTACTTAGCACACGCGCTTCAGAGTCTAGCATTTGCGTCCACAGACACGAATGCCGGTCTCGTCCCAACCCCCCGCATCATTGGCTTTGATTGACAGCAGCAGGGGCCAATGGCTGCGCTATCAATCTATCCAATCAAGAGTCGGGACCCCGTGGAGAGAGGGACAGCGCATCTCCACCGAGGAGATGAAGGGGCTCAGGTAAGTAAAACGGGGGGCAGTGACAGCCAGGTGTTTTTTCACCTTAATGCATAGGATGCATTAAAGTGAAAAAACATGAGGGTTTACAACCCCTTTAAGTGGACAATTATGTGGCAAATAGGCTTGACAAATGTAAATGTATGCACTTGGGGGCTAAAAACATGCATGCATCATACATTCTAGGAGGAGTACAACTGGGTGAGTCAATGAGCAAGTAGATTTGGGTGACCTGGTAGATCACAGACCTAACATGATCATACAATGCCAAGCTGCAGTTTCTAAAGAAATCAAAATAATTTCTTGTATTAAAAGAGGTACAGACTCCAGAGAAAGACACACACAATCTTGCAGTTTGGTTATGAGCACCAGTTCACAAAATTGATACTGGGTTACTGGAAGATTCAAGAAAAGGGCAACCAAATGAATAAGAGGCATGGAGGGGCTCAGCTATGAGAAAAGATTAGCTGAACTGAATGTATTCTCCCTGAAGAAGGAGCTTTTAAGGGGATATTATCACCATGCATAAATACATAATTGGTCCAAGTGGTGCAAATATATTCACTTTAGGGTCATTACAAAGGACAAATGGGCACACTTTGCAGCTAGAAGAAAAGAGGTTTAAAGATTAAAGGGGTGTTCCGGGAAAAAAAAAAAAATTAAAAGCCAGCAGCTACACATACTGCAGCTGCTGGCTTTTAATAAATGGACACTTACCTGTCCTGCAGTCCCTCAATGTCGGCACCGCAGCTGATGTCTCCATCAGCTGTCGGGTGCTGCCGCCACCTTTGCGGGTAAGGTAACCAGGCAGTGTATCCTTTCGGCTTCACGCCGGGAACCCTACTGCGCATGCACGAGGCCCCACCCCTCTCTCCTATTAGCCCGGCGGCTGAGGGAGCCCCGCGGTGACGTCACGGCCGCATATCGCCACGGCGGACTTCCGGAAGTGGGAAAGGATGTCCCCCCTCCCCTCCAAAAGGTGCCAATTGTGACACCGGAAGGGGGGAGGAATCCGATGAGCGGAAGTTCCACTTTAGGGTGGAGCTCCGCTTTAAGTTCACCTTTTTGGCCAGAATTTCACTTTTCATAATAAATATAAGTGTTTTCCAGTGCCATTTCTGGCCCAGCCATCCCAATGTGCTTTTCTCTCACTTACCTCATCCACAGGATATTTAGAATCTTGTCAGTTTATTTGTATTTTTGAATGGATTTTCAGATTCCATCACTTCCTTTAGCCTGTATCAGCATTCATTCCCTGTTAGTCTCCCAGAAGCCTCCACTTCCTTGTTCAATCACAGAAGAGGGTGTGATGGGGTGTGTTCACCACTCTGGACCACACCTCCCTCATTACAATACTACCTTCCACCCACTTCCTATACAATCTAATTGTATAATCCCCTTTAGATCGCCCATCAGCTATGTAGTACAAGGGCCGGCCTAATTTGATACAAATTGAATGCATTTTTCAGGTGTGAAATTATACAGAGATTGTACAATTTAGATTGCATAGTGTATGGCCATCTTGATACAAATACATAGGAGGGAGTGGATGGAGACACTCAGTTGTCAGGTCTTGTTCACATCTCCATGTATTAAAAGATTACATTCCCGCATGTGTTTGTTTTGGGTGTCCTTGAATGCTTTCACTTGTCAAGCATAGGGCAGCCCATTCACTTACAATCGCCCCAGAGAAGCTGCAGAACTTTTTTTTGGAGTAGAGCATGGTGCGTTACTGCAGTTTTTGGTGCGTTTGCTGCACTCGGGGAGCCATTAACATGTAATGATAACACAAACATATTGCACATTTTCAGCATTTCTGAAATACATGGCGAAGCGTGATTTCTGTGCAGTTTGCCATGCGTTTGGAAACACACAGATGTGAATGGAGCCTCATTGTTCTTGTGTAAACGGATCAATGTCACTTTCAGACCCCATTCACACCTAGAGTAATGGGTGTGTATATTTTTTGGCTTGTTTTGCCAGCGACACATAGGGCAGCCTGTTTATTTCAATGGGCTGTGCTACACCTGGCAAAGTAGCTCATGGGACATTTTTGCACATTTTTTACTGCATTTGGCACCTGCTTTTTCATGTGGCAAAATGTGTGTTTGGTGTGCCGTTAACAATGACACTGAAAGCCCAGATAGATAATTTTAGGTGTATAAATGTGGCCATACACTATACAATTTGATTGTACAATCTCTGCACAATCTCCTTTAGATTTACCAAAACTTTATAATAGGAGGACACATCCATCTATCTAATCACTCTGCATCCAATCAGGCAGGCCTTTGCACAACACCAGGGGTGTCCCGTGGGCTGCATATGGCCCCAGAGAGTTTAGCATGAACCCTGAGCCGATCTGAAGGGACGCTGTGGAAGCCAGGCAAATGCACACATGCAGAAATGCTGGGGGTGAAAACTGATGGGTGAAGGTGTGCTAATGAAGTAAGCTGGTAAACTCCTCCCTGTGTCTTACCAGCTAGTCTGTCTGTGTCTGTATACCAGGAAGTTTCTGAAGTGATCTGTGAACTATAGCCATGGATTAGGTGAGCCTTGTTTTCAAAATCAAAGAAAATGTATATTGGTACATAGGGGAGCTGGATTTAAGAAAAATAAAAGGTGAACTTGTGAGGTAAATAAATAATAATAATAATAATAATAAAAGGTGAATGTGCAGTAGATTCCTTCAGGAAATTATTCTAGCCAAAACAGTTGATTTAAAAAAAAATGGCTGATGCATTCCTGAATGTACAAAATGTTATTGTAATAGTAACACTAATGCCGCGTACACACGATCAGACTATCTGGTGGACTTGGTCCGGCGGACTTAAAAAGAAGTCTTGACTCAAAATTGTTCGCCGGCGGACAATCCGCTCGTCTGTGTGCTAGTCCGCCGGACTTTTGAAATGAACGGACTTGCCCACACATGGAGTAAAGTCCGTTCATTTTGAACGTGACTCCAGGTAGACAGGACTAGCGAAGGAAGTCAAGGTCACCGCCTCCATCAGCGAGATTGACACCTTGCTAGCCCCGTCGCCTGGTATGGATTTAAAGGGGATCCCTACGCCGAAAAAAACGGCGTGGGGGTCCCCCCAAAGTCCATACCAGATAAGGGTCTGGTATGGACTTTTATGCAGCAGAGGGTTTAGGGGACAATTACATTTTCACATCACAGCTTTTTTCCCTTAATAAACACTGTTCAACTGTCATATACATCGGCAAAATGGCATGGCTGTGCAAAACAATGTATGGGTACGTTGTTCCCTTTAAGAGCCACCCTAGGAGCTCCTGGCGATCTCGGGCACGAGAGCCAGCACAGGGATTTGTGTGTGTAAACACACAAATCCCTGTTCTGTCAGGGGAGAGGAGACATACTGTATCGTGTGTTCCTAGTAAGTAGGAATAACGATATGTCTCCTCCCCCAGTCACTCCTATCCCCATACAGTTATAAATACTAACTAGGGAACACATTTAACCCCTTGATCGCCCCCTAGTGTTAACCCCTTCCCTACCAGTGACATTTACAGAGTAATCAGTGCGTTTTTATAGCACTGATCGCTGTATAAATGTCTATGGTCCCAAAAATGTGTCAAAAGTGCCCGATCTGCCCGCCGCAATGTCGCAGCACCGTTAAGAATTGCAGATCGCCGCCATTACTAGTAAAAAAAAATGAAATAATAAAAATGCCATAAATCTTTCCCATAGTTTGCAGACGCTATAACTTTTGCGCAAACCGATCAATATACGCTTATTGCGATTTTTTACCAAAAATATGTAGAAGAATATATATTGGCCTATACTGAAAAAAAATTGGGAATATTTATTTTAGCAAAAAGTAAAAAATATATATTTTTTTGATTTTTGCTCTTTTTTTTGTTTATAGCACAAAAAATAAAAACCACAGAGGTGATCAAATACCACCAAAAGAAAGCTCTATTTGTGGGAATAAAAAGACACAAATTTCATTTTGGTACAGCGTCGCACGACCGCGCAACTGTCAGTTAAATCGTTGCAGTGCCAAATTGTAAAAAGTGCTCTGGTCAGAAAGGGAGTAAAATCTTCCGGGGCTGAAGCTGATAAATAAAATACTCATTTAGAAGCTGCATTTTGTGTTTACTTGGGTTATCTTTGTGTAATATTAAAAAAAATCATGAATGGGGGCAAATACTTTTTCACAGCACTGTAATGCCTCGTACACACGCTCGGACTTTCCGGCGGGATTGACCGCCGGACCTAGTCCGGCAGACTAACCGCCGGACCTTCCAGTGGGGCTTCGCCGGACTTTCCGAGCGTGTGACTTGCCCAGACACGCCCGGACTTCTCCGGCGAACAATCTGCGGGAAAAAGTCTGCGGGACTTTTGAAAATGAACGGACTTACCCACACACGGAGCAAAGTCCGTTCATTTAGAACGTAATTGCAGGTAGACGGGACTAGCGAAGGCAGTGACTGCCACCGCGCTAGCCCCGTCACCTGGCATGGATTTAAAAGGAATCCCTACGCCGAAAAAACGGCGTGGGGGTCCCCCTCAAATCTATCTCAGACCCTTATCCGAGCACGCAGCCCGGCCAGCCAGGAAAGGGGTGGGGACGAGCGAGCGCCCCCCCCTCCTGAGCCGTACCAGGCCACGTGCCCTCAACATGGGGGTGCCCTGGGGAAAGGGGGGCCCACCCCAAAGCACCTTGTCCCCATGTTGATCACCTTCTCCCAGCATCCTCCGGGACTGTGACATCATAGGGGGGCGGGGTCACCATGTGACATGAGCATGTGACCCCGCCTCCTTGTCCCTATATAAGTCCCAGCACAGCGCGGCTCTGCCATTCCGGCCAGAGAGAGCGACGAGTCAACTTCGGAGGAAGAAGAAGAAGAGGAAGAAGAAGAAGGCGGTGGCGCAGAAGGCGGCAGCGCAGAAGGCGATGACAGCGGCAAGAACAGAAGAGATCCCGGAAGACCCCCGAAGGTGGATCGAGACCCCAGACAACGACGGTGGCGGCGAAGAAGAAGGAAGCCGGGCTCCTCCGCTCGGTAGGTAAAATAGCGGAGGAGTCCAGCGAGAAGACCCCCCAAGATGGAAGAAGACCCCCGGAGCAGTGCAATAAAATATTTTTAAAAAATTGTGTGTTTTTTTTTTTTATTTACACTTTACACCTCAGGTGAATGGGTAGGGGTACATCGTACATCGTACCCATAGGGTGGGGGGCCGGGATCTTATTAAAGGGGGCTCCCGGATTCCGATAAGCCCCCCGCCTGCAGACCCCGACAACCAACGGCCAGGGTTGTCGGGAAGAGGCCCTTGTCCTCATCAACATGGGGACAAGGTGCTTTGGGGTGGGGGGGCCGCACGGCCCCCCTTTCCCCAGGGCACCCCCCATGTTGAGGGCACGTGGCCTGGTATGGCTCAGGAGGGGGGGCGCTCGCTCGTCCCCATCCCTTTCCTGGCCGGCCGGGCTGCGTGCTCGGATAAGGGTCTGAGATGAATTTGGGGGTGACCCCCACGCCGTTTTTTTTTCGGCGTGGGGATTCCCTTTAAATCCATGCCAGGTGACGGGGCTAGCGCGGCGGCATTCACTGCTTTCGCTAGCCCCGTCTACCTGAAAGCACATTCTAAATGAACGGACTTTCCTATGATCGGCAAGTCCGTTCATTTCCAAAAGTCTGGCGGACTAGCATACTAACCGCGGGATTGTCCGCCGGACTGCCACACACAGGCGGATTGTCCGGCGGACTTCAGTCCGGCGGACATTCCCGCGGGAAAGTCCGCTCGTGTGTACGAGGCAAGTTGGCAGATGGCTTGGCTAGTGATTCCTTAGGGTTAATTTTTACTTCAGCTTTTTAAATCATTTGGATTTAAGCAGGGCCACTGTTAGAAATCACGGGGCCCCATACAACCTACCTGACAGGGCCCCCCCCCAGAAATATCAAGTTGCTAAAATGCCATGGTCGCAGTGGTATGCTTTGCAGCCATGGCAGAAATTAGAGCCATGCTACTGCCCCTTTATGGCACCTGTTTTTTTTTTTTTTTTTTTTTTTGTACTTTTTTAAATTGCTGAATGGCAATTTTACATTGTGAGACTACATTGCAACTTTAAAACAATTATTTGGCTTCAAGGTGCAGAGCAGCCCCATTAAACTCAATGAGACTGTCAAATGCTGCAGCTCTAAAGTAAAGCATTGCAGCAATGGCATGTATACAGCCCTGTCTGACTATATGATAGCTGGCTTCTGTTGAAGGGGCATGACCAAAAAAGGTCTGTCAACCCAATCAGTGCTCTCAGCCAATGGCTGAGAGTACTGACCAGCGTGTTCCGGTGGGGTGGGGGTCATCCCCTTGTCAGAACACAATAGAACAGCAGGGGAGATTGCTGTACTAACATCGGATTGGTAGTACAGTGGCTCCAACCTGATGTGTCAGTTTTTTTTTCGTTCAACCTGCAGGGTTTAATGAAAAAACTAGCAGTGTATAGTAGGTATTAGGCCGTATTCACATTTGACGTTTCCTGAATGTGGGACAAAGTGCAAAGGTAGCGGGCATTTTTCAGTGCATTTTGGCGCATTTTGGAAATGCACTGCAAATGCTAATAGCGCTTGTGGTGCCATTAATTGTTAATGGCACCCCAAATGCAATTAGCAGACCTGTGGTGTGTCATGTGGCAAATCTGCATGCTTTAAAAGATTCTAGAACCTCTATGATGTGTTTGTTACACATATGTCAGCCCATTCAAATGAATGGGATCCCCTATATGTGAAAAAAAAGCAAAAATAAATAAATACGTGCAGGAATGTGTGTTCCCTCTACGTGAATTATAAAGGGGGCCTTAGGGGTGTTATATAGAAATGTCTGGGCAGAGATGTCTCCACTGGTTCCTAGCTCAGCACTGCAGTGGCAAATATCTGCACTTCTAGGCTGGCTCCATATTTACTTTTCTCCAAAATCCTGAAATTACTGTCCCTTCACTCCAGCAGCAACCCCCCACTCACCCATTTCAGCAGAAGCACTGCTCCATCCAAACACTGGAGTTCACCACGAACACAGAGCATAGTGAGAGAGAGCACGATCTGGAGGGAGGTGGATCAGAGGTCAGGACTCACGCAGACCAGAGATAACACTGCCGACTGTTGGGGGAGTTTTTAGGACCCGAGAAAGGCACAGGCAGAGACTCTGCAGCTGTCTCCCTCTGCTTCAAATCGGGACACTTTGCCAGCATGTAGAACTGATCCCCCTGCAGAGCTGCTGGAGGGAGAAAGCTGGCAGCGCTGCAAGGTGATCCACAGGTGTCACAAGGCAGTACAGCTAGCTCTCCTGCCCTGCAGGTTCCGGGGCCCCTCTTCTGAAGTGGCAGAGTTCGGGCCCCCTACAGGAGGGCTGGCTGTACTGCTCTATCAGCGGCCCTGGATTTAAGGGTTTGGTGACAGTAGATCTTTGTTAAGTAAAATTATAAATATAAAGTAAGAGTTTTCTCCCTTGTATATTTTAACCATATGTTGATTATGTACCATATGTGTTGGAAATACAATAAGATAACTGATCTTAGTTAATTTACGAATTAAGTAGATTTTTAATTTACCCAATAACCCTGTGCCCATTTCAAAACGCAATCATGTGCAGATATAAATAAAAAAATATAATATAGGAATTTCCTTTGCACATGCTTAGTAGATTAAAATGAATATAGCTTCACTGAGCTTCTTTAGTAAACAAACCCAAATACAAAAGTTTGCTTTCTGGTCAAAACCAAGATCTGTGACTCTAGATTTTACCAGCGTTACTATCTGCTGCTGTGATATTGATATTATTTTTGCTGAACTCATATATAACTTCCTATGACCATATTTGGTCTGATAGATATATTCTGGCAGATTTTTCACTCTCCAGTTTTAGTAAATCAACCCCAGTTGATATACTTACTTGAAAGAAAAATTATAAAATAAAATCAAGAAACCCATGTCTCTCAGTAAAAAGACCAACAAAGTGCCTTTTACTTACTACACTTAAAGCAGTGGTAAACTCTAGTAATAAAAATAAAAAAACCTATGGCGCGCTGTTACCTCTGCAGAGGCTTCCATCTTCACCAGGTTTATGGACTCCAGCTATCAGACTGGCTGAGCTATGACGTCACTCCCGCGTCACTCGGCCTTGGCACACAGATCTGAAGGAATGGCACAAGTATGCTGTTTCTTATGAGCACATGTGTCGGTGCATGTTTAGGAGATATTCATTTACCTACAGGTAAGCTTTATTATAAGCTTACCTGTAAGTAAAAATAAAAGCAGAGGTTTGCTACCACTTTAAGAAATTTGAAGGTTCTATGAAGCATCTTTTTTGCCCACTGTGAATACATCACCAGATTGCAGCCCACCACCTGACATTGGACAAAAATTCACTAAAGTAGTAAAGTAGCCCAGAAATAGCAAGTTGGGCTCAATTAGCATTATACACCAAATGGAGGAATGGATCACAGCTCCCCCGGGCCTGAACTCTCCTCCCAGCTTCCACACAGGTCAGTCAGGATAATAATAACAACTGGTACTTTTTTATTTAAAATCTATACACTCACATACAATATAAAAACAATCCAGCATTAAGTAATTGTTGCAAGACAATATCATAAAAAAAAAAAAAAACCTGCTTGTCCGTAAAAAAAGCAATACATGTTGTACCTTGTTATCTTAAGTAATGACAAAGTCAGTGCCGAAAAAACAGGTCTGTAGCAGAAATATAAAAAATTGCATTGGTCCATAGAAGGTGAACAGGTGTGAGAGGCAATGTGGTTAACCACTTCAATACAAGGCACTTAGATACCTTCCTGCCCGAGCCAATTTTCAGCTTTCATCGCTGTCGCAATTTGAATGACAATTGTGCGGTCATACAAAACTGTACCCAAACAAATTCTTTATAATTTTGTTCCCACAAATAGAGCTTTATTTTGGTGGTATTTGATCACCTCTGCGGTTCGTATTTTTTGCACAATAAATAAAAAAAGACAGAAAATTTTGAAAAAAAACGATTTCTTTTTTGTTTCTGTAATTTTTTTTGTAAATAAGTAAGTTTTCTTCTTCAATGATGGGCACTGATATGGCTGCACTGACAGGCACTGATATGGCTGCACTGACAGGCACTGATAAGGCGGCACTGATGGGCACCGATGAGGTGGCACCAATGAAGTGGCACTGATGAGGTGGCACTGATGATGGGCACTGATAGGTGGCCCTGATGGGCACTGATAGGTGGCACTGGTATGCAGCACTGAAGGGCACTCATAGGTGGCACTGATGGGCACTCATAGGCGGCACTGATGGGCACTTGTAGGCGGCACTGATCGGTACTTATGGGTGGCACTGATTGTACTTATAGGTGGCACTGATAGGTGGCACGTATGGGCACTGATAGGTGGGCACTGGACACTGATGGGTGGCACTGATGTCACCGATTGGTGGCACTGATGACACTGATGGGTGGCATTGCTGGGCATCATATGTTATATAATGTTGCCAGTCAGTGCCCATTTGTGGGCACTGATTGGCACAGATTGGGCATAATTTGCACATGTGGGTGGCCATGAGGTACATAACTGGCCCTCCACATGTTGCCCCCTTCCCTGGTGGTCCTGGCAGCTCTCCTGGTGATCTAGTGTGGGCATTCGAGGGGTGGCTGCGCTGATAAACAATCAGCGCAGACCCCCCTGTCAGGAGAGCCACCGATCGGCTCTCCTCTACTCGTGTCAGACGCGAGTGAGGAAAAGCCGATCAACGGCTTTTCCTGTTGACATCGCAATCAGCCGTGATTGGACACAGCTGATCACATGGTAAAGAGCCTCCGTCGGATGCGCGCGGCGGCTGTTATCCTGAAGGAAGTCATATGATGCCCAGTCAGGATAGTGCATAGTCGATTTGCCTTTAGTATATCAACCCCTTAGGCCCCTTTCACACAGGCTTTGCGATCAGGTCAGCCTGTCAGTTTTTCAGGCGGACCTGATTGGACACTCCATCCACCTCTATGTAGCGGTGGATATCAGCAGTGACATGTCCGTGAAATCCAGACGGATGGTGACCCTATTTTCCATCCGTCTGGTGGAGTGGATGAAAACGGACAGGCGATCTATTTTCATCCGATCTCTCATAGAGGACAGTGTGGCTCTGACAGGTCCGTCTCTGCACAGTGAGCCGAGATGGACCTGTCATCCACCTGCTCAGTGTTGGGCAGACTGCCCGTGTGAAAGACAATAAAGAAACAAAGTTTTCTCTTTTTTAAAAAAAAGTCTTTCCTATTTAAACCTTTTTTACAGTGTTTATGCTTAAAGCGGTGGTAAACCATGGATGTTTAAAAAAAAAAAAAGACCTGCAAAGCAATGGCATAATGTGCTAGTATGCATCACATACTAGCACATGATGAAAATATTCCCCTTGGAACAAAGCCCTCCAGCGCTGTACTGGGCCAAAATGACAGATGCATTATCTGTGTGTGCTATATTAATTATATGATCTACTGCAGATGTCGAGTAACCTGTTTGCTCCCAATCTAAAACAATATGCAATTCTCTTCAAACTACTAAAAAATATTAGGAAAATGAATTAGGGTTAACTACTCCTCTGCTGAGATTTTACCTCTACTGTATATCTGACTTCACAAAGAACACTTCTACTTCAAAAAAACCCTATTAGGCTTCTTTTACACCAATGCACTTTTTCATGCTTTTTGCAGAAATAAGGACATTTTTTTAACATGGGTTCCTATGGAACACGTTTTCACCAATGCGTTTTTGGAAAGGGTCAGGGACTTTTTTTTTTAAGATAAACTTGATTGAGTTTTTATGAAAATTACACTATAATATAGTGTTCAGGACGGTAAATAAACAAGAAAAAGTATGCACGTGACTTGAAGATTTAAAAGATAGCAGATAAAAGAAATGAAAACCTTAATGTGTTGTGGAATAACACATAGTAGCAATGAGTACTACCAGAGGGAAAGATTTGGTGATGATATAGGAGTTGGAACATTTACTTTACTCTTCCCGATAACCAGAAGTAACTGGGCAATGGTAACGGGATGGCAAGGAAGAGGGAAAAGAGGGAAAGGAGGGATGAGGGGGGTGGGAGGGAATAACTGTTGACTAAGTGCCAGGCATCTGGGGGGTGCTAGAATATACTAGGAATAACAGCTAGAGGATATTGGAGATGTAGATGAAATGAGGCAACAGGGGAAGGAGAAAGGCAGGGCAAAGCACCTCTCCCCTTCCACAAGTGGGGGGGGCTAGGGGCCCTCTCCAAGGTAGACCAGGACCACAGGGGATAACAGGTTTCCCCTTAGGTGCTAGCATTCCAGACATCAAGAACCATATATCATAATACTACATACCATCAAAGGCAAAGATTTATTTGCGGTACCTATACACACCAGAATATGGGGAAGTGTGATGTCATGGAGCCGATGGAATTGGATTTCAGCAGGGGGAAAGGAGTAAGACATAAGGAAGTTCCTGCGGCCATCAAGAATCACCTGAAGGAGGAGTCCGAGTCCGAGAAGGCCTTAAGATAGTGACCTGACTTTCCCATCAGAGAATGAGCTTGAAATTAGTAGTGATCTCAAGTAGGGATGAGCTTTGAGTTTGAGTCGAACTCATGTTCGACTCAAACATTGCCTGTTCGCCCGTTCGCCGAATAGCGAACACTTTGGGGTGTTCGCGGCAAATTGGAAACACCCTGTGAAAGTCTATGGGAGGAATCGAAAGTGCTAATACAGAGTAATACAGAGAACAGTCATTGAAAGTCATTGATTTTTAAAAATGTATTGTCAAGTGTTTGGGGACCCGGGTCCTGCCCCAGGGGATATGTATCAATGCAAAAAAAAGTTTTAAAAATGGCCGTTTTTTCGGGATCAGTGATTTTAATAATGCTTAATGTGAAACAATAAAAGTGTAATATTCCTATAAATTTCGTACCTGGGGGGTGTGTATAGTATGCCTGTAAAGGGGGCGCATGTTTCCCATGCTTAGAACTGTCCCTGCACAAAGTGTAATTTCTGCAGGAAAAAACGTAATTTTAAAGCACTCGCGGCTATAATGAATGGTCGGCTCCCCGTAATACAGAGAACAGTTATTGAAAGTCATTGATAAAAAAAAATTACCAGGCCCTTCAGGTCTGGTATGGATATTAAGGGGAATCCCGCCTCAAATTAAAAAAAATGACGTGGGGTTCCCCCCAAAAATACATACCAGACCCTTCAGGTATGGTATGGATTTTAAGGGAACTCCACGCCAATTTTTTTTTTAAAAATGACGTGGAGTTCCCCCCAAAAATCCATACCAGGCCCTTTATCTGAGCGCGTCTGGCAGGCCACTGGAAAAGAGGGGGGACGAGAGAGCGCCCCTCCTGAACCGTACCAGGCCACATGCCCTCAACATTGGGAGGATGCTTTGGGGGTCTGTGACCCCTCAAAGCACCATATCCTCATGTTGATGGGGATAAGGGCCTCATGCCCACAACCCTGGCCTGTGGTTGTGGGGGTCTGCGGGCGGGGGGCTTATCAGAATGTGGAAGCCCCTTTTAACAAGGGGACCCCCAGATCCCCGCCCCCCCCCTGTTTGAAACGGTGAGGGGGTACAAAAGTAAGAAAGAAAAGAAAGTGCAAACATTTTTTGAAAAACACACTGACACCGTTGGGAAAAGTCCTTTATTAAAAATAAAATAAATAAAAAAAAGATTCCAGCGGTGGTAATCCACTCTTGGTATCCAGTGATGGCTGATCTCTTCTCCGGGGTCCAGCGATGGGTGATCTCTCCCGATGAAGTCCAGCGCAGCGCATCCTGTCTCCACCGGAGACACTGCGGGAATCCAGACAGCCTGATAATGTCTTAGCTGAGGCCACCCGTCACCTGACCCCGCCCCCCTCTGACGCAGGGGGAAAGCCAGGCTTCCCCAGTGATGTGTGGGTGACCCCGCCCCCTCTGATGTAACAGAAAACGGCGTTACATCAGAGGGGGGCAGGGTCACCTGTACATCACTGGGGAGGCCTGGCTTTCCCCTTGCATCCCCTAATATCAAGTTATCAGCAGGGAGGAACTTCAGTAGTTACAGGGAGGCTAGGGCAGCCTTCTGCTTCTTGGAGAGGTCAGGTAGCTGTCATGATCCTTAGCAGGTAGAATTTTTGTGACAAAGTGGGACCATTTAGTTAGAAAAATTTGTGTTGAGCCCTGGTGGTACAAGTCCGCATACAATTTCTCCTTTTCGAAAAAGACTCATGAATTCATGTTTCACATCCGAAAGAGTAGTGGGGTAGTGGAGATCCGATTTCTCAGGATGGCACATGTAGCAGACATGAAACAGGTCAATAACCAGGCTTTGTCCTGCTGGGTGTGCAGCCGCTGAGTTTTGGAATGTTCTGGAGGAGTTGTATCCAGGTAACCGAAGAGCAAAGGGAAAAGGTCCTTTTAAGGGGGTCTCCTCGTAATAGAACCTGCAAAATGTTCAATTTGGTCCCAGTAGTTGGAGTTGGGAGGGCAAGACCATAGTCTGTGTAGCAGTGTCGGTCTGGTTTGGGCACAAAGGGGGCATAGAAGTTTGTCCTGAGGTGGCCCACTGGCCAGATAGGGAATAGCTGTTGTTCCTGCCAGAATTCATTTGTGACGAAGGCACATGTAGTATTGTAGCCTGCTAGGATCTGGGATCGAGCAACATCAAAGGAATTGTAACTCTTTAGAGTAAAGTGGCCTGCTGAGATGAGAGTGCAGGGGCTTATAGATTGTTGAGATTTTAAATTGATGTGTTACCAAGAGAGTGTCCAGGATGGATAAACGAAATCTATTTTGGCATAATCCCTTGACATGGTGGGTGGCCTGAAGGATATTGAGGTAATGATGGGCAGGGAGGTCAAAACGTGACAGATTTTGGGAGACCTTCAGAGGTGAGCCCGTAGAGGTATTGAAGAGTTGGCGAACCTGTGTAGAAGCCCACTCAGCATATCCAGCATTTTGTTGTGCATGGGGAAAAGCAGGGTTTCCATGAATTTGGAGATAGTGGGATACCCAGGGGAATATGTTCAATTTCCATCTTGTTTCTCGCCAAGCCACTAGCGTGTCACAGATTAGCAGGTTTTGTTTGAGATCTGAGGGAATAGTCCTTATGTTGCAATGCAGTAAGGCTGGCAAGCTGTATGGGCTTGTCGATTGGGACTCCAAGTCATGGTTGGAGTATTTTGATCCTTGCGATAACGAGTCTAAGCATACTCTTAATAAACAAGAAAGTTTGTACAATCTTACATTGGGGAGGTTATCTCCCCACTCGCTCCTAGGCAGGCAGTGTTTGGTCAAAGTGTTATAGGGGAGAATCTCACTTTTGGAAAAATGTATACGTAGACCAGAACAGGTTTAAATTGAGGTGAAGATATCTTGGATGTATGGCATTTCTGCTCCGTGATTAGAAGTGAATATTAGGATATCATCAGCAAATAGAGCTAGACGAAGTTAGTGGTGACCTATTGGTATGTCATGCAAATTGGGTTGGTGAAGCAGGAAACGGGATAATGGTTCCAAGGCCAGGTTGTACAGGAGCGGTGACAAGGAACAACCTTGTCTAGTCTCCTTATGAAGCTTAATACTTCCTGAAATGTGTCCTGCCACAACAATATTTGCTGGGGGGATGAATATATAGCGGAGACCATATGTAAAAAGGGGCCAGAGAATCTGAACCATTGAAGGACTAGAGACAACCATGTAAAACTTACATTATCAAAAGCCTTCTCTGTATCGAGTGAAATTATGGCATAGTCACCTTGAGGATTGGCGTGTTCAAGAACCGTGATAACCTTGTGGATGTTAGAGGAGGCTGAGCGACCTTGGGTGAAACCTGCCTGTGAAGGGTGAATAAGGGAGGGCATTAGTGTAGCTAATCTGTTGGCTATGATTTTTATTTTATTTTTTATTTATTCTTTATTAAGTTTTTTTACATATATACAAAGACATCAATAAAAAAAAGGAACCAACCACAGCAAGAAATGCATTCTTCATTTCATAATATCTATTCATCTCTATGCAAATTTCCTTTACCTTTCCTTCCCCTCTACCCCCTTCCATCGTACTATCGCTGCACCTATCATACTATTAATAGCTACGCTTCCATTTAACAACTGGAGGGTAATTTAATAGATCTC
The DNA here is from genome assembly GCA_028564925.1 of Lithobates sylvaticus. Classification (NCBI taxonomy): domain Eukaryota; kingdom Metazoa; phylum Chordata; class Amphibia; order Anura; family Ranidae; genus Lithobates; species Lithobates sylvaticus. The sequence continues at coordinate 148,657,550 of CM053032.1, read as the reverse complement.
TCGCCCCTTCCCTTCACAAATTCTCTTCCCTCCCTATGCTTCCCTCTCTTCCCTCTCTTCCCTCCCTATCCAGCGTGGGGGGTTCCTTTGCTTACCATTTACATGCGATTAATTTTCTGGCTTGAAATAGACATCTCAACACTGCCATAGTTTTACTTTTGCTCTCTTCCTGTTCTTCTCTATATCCCAGTATACACTCCTTGGGTTCCAACTCTAGTTTAATTTCAAATATCCTGATTATACTGTTAGTCACTCCCTCCCAGTAATAAACCAGTTTGGGACACCTCCACAGCATATGGATAAGATCTCCTGTTTTTTGACATCTGGGACATTTGTCATCATCCTATCTGCCAAATCTGAGCAACCGCTCAGGGGTATAATATGCTCTATTAATCAGCATCAAGTGTGAGATTCTCTGCTGGGGGGATACTGATACCTTTGACCCTTTCTCCAAAAATTTTCTCCATTGTTTATCTGGTATAGGGCCACAGTCTTTTTCCCATTTTACTTTTACCTTTTCAAGTCTCCCCTTTGGATCTATTACTTGTCCCATGTGTTCATACAGCCCTGATATCAACCCTTTAGTTGATCCTGTCTGCAAAATCTTTTGGAAAAGTGGCATTTTATGCCGCATTAATGGTTGTTCTGAAAATTGTACCCCAAGGGCATGTTTCACTTGTAAATATGAGAAAGAGGAGTACTGTGATATACTAAACTCTTGCTTTAACTCCGTAAATGATTTCAGTGTGTTACCTCTATATAAATGGCCCAGTTTCCTAATCCCATTTCTTTCCCAGTCCCTAATTTTACCCATCAAATAGATCTCTTTAAGATTTTTATTATTCCACAAGGGTGTTTGTTCACTCATGCCTTTATATTGTTGTTATTTTTTAACCGTTGCCCACACTTTTCTTATCATTTTTATGGTTGGGTATTCATACCCAAATGAGTCCGCCTCTAGTGTTTCCATTAATGTGTCATGTCCCGCTTCTATCAGCACTAAACTAAACTAAAAGTTCGGATTCCCCCCCCCCCCCCCCCCCGGAACCCCACACCCCAACAGCTGCTGCAACTGAGCCGCCAGGAAATAGCGCTCCGGGTGGGGCACCGCGAGACCTCCTTCCTTCACTGGGAGCTGCAGGGTGCAGAGAGGGATCCTAGCTTGACCTCCTTTCCAAATAAGTTCCCTAAAAAGGCTTTCAATTTTCCGGAACCAGCTCCTGCATACCCACACCGGGGAATTGTGTAGCACATACAGGAGCTGTGGCATCCAGATCATCTTTATTAGTGCACATCGTCCCGCAACTGACAAAGGGAGATGTTTCCAAACAGCTATCTTCCTTTTAAACTTAGCCAATACCGGTACCAAATTGAGACTTGCATATTGATTAGGGTCTTTCGTCAGAACCACTCCCAAATACTTCAGAGCATTAACCACCTCCAAGTGAGGCAACTCTGGTATTCTAACTTCCTCATTTGTATTAATTGGGAGGAGTTCTGATTTCTTCCAGTTTATTTCAAGTCCTGTAAACCTGCCAAAATTCTCCACTATAGTCATTGCTTTGGTTAACGATCGATTCAGATCTCCCAGAAATAGTAGGACATCGTCTGCATATAAAGCAATTTTTTCCTCCCTCCCCCCTTCCTTTGAAAACCTGCTATCTCAGCGCTATTTCTAATATCGATAGCTAAAGGTTCCATTACGAGGGCGAAGAGGAGGGGTGACAGGGGGCACCCCTGTCTCGTCCCCCTCTCCAACTCGATTTCTTCTGAGAGTTCATTATTAATTTTTACCCTGGCCTTTGGTTTATCATAAAGCAGTCTTATCCATCTGGTGAACAGGGGACCTACCCCGAACTTATCCAGCACTCTCCAGATGTAACCCCACTCCACACTGTCAAACGCTTTTGTTACATCGAGTGCCAGCACCGCACTTGGTCCCCCATCCACCACAGGATTTTGTAAATTCAAAAAGGCTCTTCTTATGTTAATGCTTGTAGATCTATCGGCTATAAAACCTGTCTGGTCCGGATGAACCAGTCTTGCAATAATCTTACTCAGCCGGCCTGCCAAAACTTTAGCCAATATTTTTGTATCAGAGCACAACAGGGAAATTGGTCTGTATGCCGAAGTATCTAGGGGATCCTTCCCTTCTTTATGTAGAATTATAATGGTAGCTTCCAACATTGAAGTGGGTAACCTTCCTTCTTTATGGGCCTCCTCCAACGTATTTAGCAGTGTAGGGAGCAAGATATCTCCATACCTTTTGTATATCTCAACAGGCAGTCCGTCGGGACCCAGTGTTTTTTGATTTGCCATACTATTTACCGCCTGTTGAAGCTCTACCAATGTTATTGGTGCCTCCAACTCCTCTCTCTCTACTTGGGTCACGGATGGAAACTCCATTTCCCGCAGGAAGTCCTCCATTACGGCCTCCATCCCAATTTTCTGTGCTGTATATAAATTTTTGTAGAAATTTCTAAACGTCTGGGTTATCCCTGTTGGGTTACCTATGATCTCTCCGCCCTCAGTTCTGATAGCCTGAACCACAGAGGTTGGGGAGTTAGTTTTTACTATTTGTGCTAGCATCCTTCCTACGCTTTCCCCTTCTGCAAACGCAGATTGCCTTTGGAGGAGCTTTCTAGTCTCAACTTTTTCCAAGATAACTAGCTTGTAATTCCTTTGCCTGTCTATCCAAATTTTTTTCTTCTCCACTGTTGGATCTACTATAAAATGATTTTCGGCTTCCATCATCTCTCTCTGTGCTCTTTCCTCCACTGCTCTAGATTCTCTATTAAACTTGGCCACTTGTTGTATCAGAACTCAAAAATGCTTTCAATGTGTCCCATATTATGCAACAAATAGAGTGAAAGCCGAAAATACCCGCCCTTATGGCTCACCCCTCCGCGCTATATTGATATGTATCTCTTAAATATGGATAAAATAAATAAATATATAAATATATAGATGTCAACGTGTAAATATATAAATATACAAATAAATTAAAATAAATGTAGTCCACCACTTCTGGTGATAGCAGCTGTGTCAGAGAACTCACGCGTTCCATGCCCGTCCTCGTCCAGTAGGGGTGAATCTCCACTCAGCAAGCGCCAATACCCATGCGCAGCCTTCTCAACGAAACCGAACGTGCGGGCGTACCCGCGTACCAACGCTGACCTGTGCGCGCCCTCGTTTGTCAATACGAACGAGGGCACGCACTTCCACGTCAGCACGAACGTGTGCGCGTAATCACGCACGGACCCGTACCTCCACCAATCCCAGCACAAGGCTCCCAATATAAACAGGGCCTTCACATGGTGTCAGTGCTGGATCGTCTTCAGTCTTATCTCCTGAATACCTGCCTGAAGTTCCTGCCTACCTTGGTCCTGATTCACCTGGTTTTCCTGTTTCCCTTCCTGGATTGACCCCGCTTACTGACTGCTCCCTTTGGTTTGACCTCAGCTTGGATCCCTGGACTACGACTCTGCTCTCTGATTCGGTACCTTATCACCTGCCTGTTGCCAACCTATTGCCTGCTTTTTGACCACGAACTTGCCCTCTGCCTTGTACCTCGTTTGCCAGCCAGTTGCCGACCTGTTCCCTGTCTTGACCTCGCAGTGCCTACATCCACCTGTTCGGCCGTTACTGCACACAGCCTTGGATACCAACGTATATACCAGCTCTTCAGAGGAACCAGTACTTCCAAGCACCAGTCTACCAGCCGCAGGCACTTGCACCCTTTCGTGCCCCAGCACTCCCTGTTCCCACCACCAGGGGTGTTTGGACCGGAACCGTGCACGAGGCCATCCCCAGCATCCGGACTCCGCTGTAAGGTACGTGATAAGCTGCTTAAAATTGTGAAAACATGTAAATACGGCAATATTATAAAAGCAGTCCTTTGAGCACAGTCTCTATCTTATTGCAGCAGCGCTTTTGTCCTTATTGTCACCCAGGACCAATTGGTAAAAAAAAAAAAAAAAAAAAAACAATCGGTTGAATCAATATGATCTGATAAAAGACGTCCCCACGCAGTGGTTCCTTATATGAAATAGTGACAGCTTCCACCGTATATTTCCAACAGATCTTTCACCACGTGCAGAATAAACTCCCCTATGGGGATGCACTCACCAGACCAACGATCAATAAAAGCCTTTGAAATAAGATCACTATGCATTGGCGTTCCTCCACACTCTATCTCCTTTGCAGTCACAATAGCCGGATCATACACCAATTTTCCTCATAAAAACAAAGGGGTTGCAATAGTGTAATACTGTTTCAAAAATTGCCTTTATTAAAGTAAAAACCTTCCCCCCCTAGTACAATCTGCGTACCATAAATCAATTAACTTTAAGCATTTAAATGTGTATGCCACTGTGCCTGATGTTGTGCGGTCTCCTCTGGAACTGATGTGTCTCTGGCTGTATAGAACAGCACTGCGATATCCTGTTTGTCCCCTGGAGCGCACGCTGAGGCGCACACACGTCACTTCCGGTCTGTAGATCACTGCCCTGACGTTTCGTCGTTAATCGGACTTCCTCTGAGGGCGTCCCATATTATACTAGGTGGTGCTGAGTCTTTATTAAATGCTATAAATTCCTTTATTTTAGGCAAGGTCTCATCCGATTCCCCAATCAGATCCAACCACCCTGGGTTTATCCTCTACTCCCCTCGTGTTCTCCTTTCCCCCACTTTCATTGTCATTACTATTGGGGAATGGTCCGAAATCCCCCTTGGGCAATAATTAACTTTTTCCACCCTTGGCACCGCCCCCACACTCCCCAGAATCAAATCTATCCTGGAGAGTGTGGAGTGCGTAGCAGAGTAGCATGCGTATTGATACACTTCAGGATTGCGAACCCTCCATATATCCACCAAACCCAGTTCTTCCATAAACTGGCCTAACTTACTTCTCTCCACAATATCCGGGAATTTCTTTATAGGGAACCTGTCTATTTTATTATTCAAAACCTCATTAAAATCTCCCATTACCAATACTGGGGTTTCCCCTTTATCCTGTAGAAATTCATTCAATTTAAGCAACACATCTATTTTAAATGGCGGGGGGATATAAACATTAGCGATCACATATGCTCCATTTTCAATCATACAATACAGGAAAATATATCTTCCATTTTCATCAATATCGATCTGTCTGCAGGAAAAGTTCACTCCAGATCTTATCAGAACACTAACCCCTCTGCTATATGCAGAATATACTGAATGGTATTGAAATTGGTATTTCTTATTCTGCAAAGCCCGGGTAGTATGCTTAATGAGGTGAGTCTCCTGCAGACAGATCAATTCTACTCCCCACCCCTCCATTACAGCAAGCACAGCTGCTTTCTTGGCCGGTGTCCTCAGTCCCCTAACATTCCATGTTCCTATATTGATCACTGTCATTACGCCTTACATTTCCTAAATGACAGCAGTCAACCTGTGATATGCCCATATCTGGGACCATCCCTACGACTATTTAACATTTCCACCCTTAACCCTCTTTCCCTCATCAAGAAACCACTATCAATACGTGATCTCACCCACATAGTGTCATAGCGAAAAAAGTCTATAGAACCATTACCATTACTCCCACAGCCTTTTGTCCCCATTGTCTAATAGTGAAACAGAAAAAAAAAAACAGAGAGAAGGGAAAAAAAAATAATTTCCTCCATTCATACACCTTATTATATAGAAACTTTTCTTTCTTAATACTTAGTGGAATGTGTGCTACTCCTTTATTTAGTGTCTTTGTATTCAGTGTTGTGCTACTTTCTTCAACATTATAATGATTTTTTTTAAACTTATCTACCCTCTTCCCTCCCCCCTCCCTCTCCCACCCTCCTTTCTTTTCCACCTACCTAGGTGTTCCCCTAAGGGGCTACAGGTGACCAAGTTCCATTCTATCTTTCCCACTCTTACCCTTTCACACATACCCATTTCTCACTTTCTGTATATCTTCTGTGTATCCTCCCACCCCCATCCCCCACAACAACGCCCCATGTTTCTGTGCAATACAATTTAAACATTCCCCCCCCCTCTCTCCACCCCCTCCGCCCTTAAATAGTTGCAAGTCTTTCTTTATTTGCTTCCATCCATCTCTCTACCGCCTCTGGGGAACCAAAAATCTGCGACTCCCCCCCCCCATTGTCACCCGTAATCTTGCAGGGTACATAAGGGCATATGGTATTTTAACCCTCTGGAGAGTACGCTTAACCTGTATGAATCCTGCTCTCTGTCTCTGGAGCTCTGGAGAAAAATCTGAATAAAACGAAATTCTAGTTCCGTTGAAAAAAATATTTCCAGTTTCTCTTGCTCTCCTCAATAGGGAAACCTTGTCTTTATAATTGAGAAATTTAAACAGCAACGGCCTAGGGAATTTTGCAGTTGGAGAGGCTCTAAAAGGGATTCTATGTGCTCTTTCAATGGCAAATGCTGCTGAAAAAAACTCTCTACCAAAAAGTTCAATTAGCCATTTCTCCATAAATTCCACAGGATTCACCCCCTCAGCTTTTTCAGGCAGACCAACCATCCTTACGTTGTCTCTCCGGAGCCTATTCTCCATCTCTTCTAATTTTATTGTATGTCTTAATATTTGTTCTTTCATATTTTTTACATCTGCCATTAAGGGGGATGTATCGTCTTCTAATTGGCTTATTCTCCCTTCCAGCTCTAGTGTCCTTTGCCCAATTTTTTCCAGCTCTTGTTTGACTATAGTTACATCTTCCTTTACTCCTTTTATCTCGTCACATAGTTCTTTAATTGAATCGTTGCATGTGTTTACCGCCAGCAATACATCTTTTAAGGTTGGTTCTCTTTCAGAGGATAGGCTTGTTTCACGAGTTTCATTAGATTTTGCTTTCCCATCTAGTCCAGCTAGGTCTACTGCAACCACCCCGCCTGTTATATTTTTAGCATTTGAGCCTTTGGCTGTCCCAGATGTTGAGGTATTATTTAGTTGCCCCAGACTTTTTCTATCTGATGGTACACCTTGCTGTGATTTCGCCTGCACCCCCTTTTTAGGAGGGGTCTGCACTGGGGCATGCGCATACTGCTCAAGCCTCGCTGCCGCTGATGCAGATGTGGCTGCCATCTGTTGCTGAGTTTGCTGGGAGGTTTTCTCTTTAGCTGAGCGCAAGTGTTGCATGGTTGAAAAAACAATGATGACGGGCAGGGTAGCAAGGGAGGAAAGAAAAAAATGTATTTTTATGAATTTATTCACTTTCAAAGATTTGTATCTTAGTGGAAGAGAGAAAAAAAAAAAAGGGGGGCACAAGGTAGATCACGATGGAGGATTTTGCTTTAAATCCTGGAGGCAGTAGCGGGAAGAAAGAGAAAAAAAAAAAAAAAAAGGGGAGAGAAAAAAAAAAAACAATATTCACTGCCTTCACCTCTTATTTATTTTCTAATACGTACTAAAAAAGTACTAAAAGATAGGAAGCAGTCTTTATGCCTTTATATCCCAAATAGAAACGGAGCGCTTTTTTTGTGGTCTATCAAAACTTTTTTCCTTTAGTCCACTTTCTACCTTTAAGCAGGCACCTAGCATAGGTGGCTGCCCAAGAACAACAAGGGAAATACTGGCAAAGATAACAGTTCATACAGCTTCAATAACCACCGCTGTTTAACACGCAGCTGCCCCGCACTCCTTTATCCGGTAGTTGTTTTATATGGCACTTTTCCCCCTTCTTTTTCCCCCCCTTGTGGTTTGTAGCTTGGTGGCTTGGTTTAACTTCTATCTCATTAGATTTACTTTAACTCATATATCGTATGTCCTGTGCTGTACATTCCAAGCCCTTTAGGCTTTTCAGGCAGAATCACTAGTACCCAGCAGGATCATCAAAATCAAGAGATTGTTTTACACAGGGAGGGTTTCACATTTCTCTTACCAGTCCCAGTATTTATCCGCATCTCAGACGGTAGGTATATTTCATGAAGTTTCTCTAATACTGTCCCTTTAATCCTGAGAGGGACATCCCATAAGCAGCCAAGTACGCGGGGGTCACATACTGGTCGGTCCGGTCCGGTCTATGTGACGCTGTGGCCAGATCTCCGGGCCTCCGCCAGCGGTTCCTCTGTCCTCTCACGCTGAACTTCCACAGCGGTGCGCCCGGCACCCAACGCTCAGCGTGTGACGTCACGCTCCCCTCGGAAGTCTCCGGGTACACTCGGAACCCTGCTGGGCACTGGCCGATCCTCCAGGCACGTCCGCACCAGGCTGTATACCGAATCTCCACTGCTTCGGGAACCGGCTAGTACACACCGCGCTCCGTCCAGCTAGGTCACTCCTTCCAGCAAAATGTATTTCTAGGCTGTGTATCACTTCGGGCTGCCAGCATATCGATGGGGCATATTAGCAGGGCGGCGGGCGGGAGAACACACACCTGTCCTCACTCACTCAACCCACATCACTCTCAGTACGCTCATCTTGCACATCCGGTCACACCCCCATGGTTGGCTATGATTTTTGAAAGTATTTTGGAGTCTAGATTAAGGAGGGATACTGGTCTGTAGGAGCTCGGTTCTGTGGGGTCTTTCCCTTTTTATGTGATTAATTTAATATGTGCCTGGTATCCCGAAGGTAGATAATTACCCCCCACTAGGATTTCCTGATAGACCAGAACTAAAGGAGGGACTACTATGTCCGTTGCCATTTTATAAAATTCCAGGGTATAGCCGTCTGGGCCTGGGGCCTTTCCATTGGCTAGGGAGGATATAGTTTTGGAAATTTCCTGGTATGTGATCAGGGAATATAGTTGGGACAGTATCAATCTGAGGGAGAGAGACTTTATCTAAGAAACCCTTAGCAGAGGTTGTATCTATTGGATCTACGTCATATAGTAAGGCATAATATTGTTCTAGGATGGTGACAACATCTTTTGGGGATGAAATGAGAGTTCCTGGTATGGGCTCCCTTGCATAGCTTGGTGAGTAGTTTCCTGGTTTGTTGCCAAATGTATGGTATTTTAGTTTAAGGTGGGATTTGTGGATATGTTTCTGTGCGTCAGCCCACAGATCAAAATTGTGTTTAGCTTCACGCCAGAGTTTTCGGTTAGTGGGGAAATTGGCATGCAGCAATTGTGATTGAGTCAAACGCAAACGATTGCTCACTTCGCAATAATTTTTAAGGACATTTTTTTTATGTGTGGCTGCAAAGTGGATGATCCTCCCATGTAAAACGGTTTTACCAGTCTCCCAAAAAAGATTGGGGTTGTCGCAATGGATCGAGTTTGTGTTTAAAAAGTCCTCCCAGGTCTCATGGAGTACTCTGTATAGATTCTGATTGTGGGCAAGATAGGAGGGAAACGCCATGATTTTGTAGTAGCGACAGGGGTAAAATTGTGAAGACGGTCGGATACAGGGGCGTGGTCTGAGATTGCGATTTAGCGGATGTGAGTTTCAGATGTAACTGGGAGAAGTGTAGAGTTGCAAAATAGATAGTCAATCCTGGAAAATGTGTGATGCGGTGGGGAGTAGAAGGTGTATTCTCTGCCATCTAGATGGGTAGTCTCCAGATATCTATGAGCTGGAGAGCTTCTGCAAAGGTTGCGAAAGTAGAGCTTGGAAGGATCAGATGAGGGGGGGAAGTGATTTTGACCCATGACTTGTCTTCATAGGCGTCCATAAGAGAGTTGAAACCACCTCCCACTATGAGAGGCAGTGTAGGGAAGGTGATAAATGTGAGGAAGCAGTATGGAAAAAAGTTTTAGTGGGGGAATTGGGGGCATAAACGTTAGTGATGGCTCGGTCTCTGTTGGAGATGCATATGTGGATAGGTAGAAGGCGACCATCGTCTTATTCCACTAAAATTGCCTCACAAGGTAGTTTTTTATGGATGAGGATCAGTACACCAGCCTTCCTTTTTACCGACGCAGGCCCGAATACTTGACCCACCCATAATTTCTGCATAGGTCCTCAGAAGAGAGGTGTGGCTCCTGGAAGAGAGCGATGTCGGTCTAAAGTCCCTTAAGGTGGGGAAGGACTGCCATCCTTTTATGGAGGAGCATAGGCCTTTGACATTCCAAGAGGTGATCCTCATGGTGTAAGCAAGAACTCAGGGGGGGGACTAAGGGGGGAGTATGAGGGCTGGCTGCTGCAAAAGGGTGGATGGTCTCTGAAGCCCTGAAGTGTTGCTAGGTCACCAAGGAGGGGGAGGGGTAGGGGGAGACAGAACCCGGCAAGGACAGGTGGTGGAACTAGGGAATAAAGTGGAAGAATGGACCTTTCCGATTCAAAATAACACAAGAGATAAAGAAGTCTAATCAACTCACATTCTTCCCATTTCTTCAGGGCCTGGGCTGTGACTGGTGGCTGCCGAATGCATGTGCGGGAGTAACATCATCACGGATCTGGCCAATCACAGAGCTAGAGCCCCCGAACCCGGAAGAAACACCGGGGAATATATTGCTCATGTCAGTGGTGTGCAGGGCTTCTTTCTAAGGTAAGTTTTTCATATTGCGCTAGTATGTGATGCATACTAGCTCATTATGCCTTTGTCTTACAGGTTTTTTTTTCTAGGTTTACAACCTCTTTAAGATAGGAGTCTGGTATGGGTGAAGGGAATCCCCAGCTGTTTGTTTATACCAGAAACAGAAATATAGTGGCCAAAGCTTACATTTACCATTTTTAAATTGATTTGTTTTAACCACTTCAGCCCCGGAAGGATTTACCCCCTTAATGACCAGGCCATTTTTTGCTTTACAGCACTGCATTACTTTAACTGACAATTGCACACATTGCGACATTGTACCCAAACAAAATTGACTTCTTTTTTTTCCCACAAATAGAGCTTTCTTTTGGTGGTATTTGATCACCTCTGTGGTTTTTAAACAATATTGTTTACTTTCTGCTATAAAACATATCCCAAAAAAATATAAAAATAACTAAATTTATTCATCAGCTTAGGCCAATATGTATTATTCTACATATTTTTCGTAAAAAAAATCCAAATAAGCGTATATTGATTGGTTTGCGCAAAAGTTATAGCGTCTACAAAATAAGGCATAGATTTATGGCATTTTTATTTGTTTATTTTTTTTTTTACCAGTAATGGCGGCGATCAATGATTTTTAGCTTGACTGCGACATTGCGGCTGACAGATCGGACACCTAACTGACATTTTTGGGAACCCGTGACACTATTACAGTGATTAGTGCTAAAAATATGCACTGATATTGTTCTAATGACACTGGCAGGGAAGGGGTTAACATCAGGGGTGATCAAGAGGTTAAATGTGTCCCCTGTTTGTGTTTTCTAACTGTATGGGGGACTGTGTGACTGGGGAAACACACATATCCATCTTTCTGCTTAGCAGGAAGAAAGATCTCAGTGTCATCCCCTGACAGAAAGGAGATCTGCCTTGTTTACTTTGGCAGATTCCCATTCTGTCTCTGCAGGGAATGATCGCGGGTGGCTGGTGGACATTTAGTCTTTCAGACCTGCTGATTGGCTCCCCCGCTGACCAATCGGAGTGCACGCATGCGCTCACGAAGGCTAGTGCATAAATACCGGTATGGAGATTTGCATAGATTATCCACCTTGCTGCAGTACATCTGCAGTGGGTGGTCGGCAAGTGGTTAATGTTTTGTGACATTTCACTCTCACTTATTTCAGTGGGGTTTGGATTTGGCACCTGAACTTTATTAATATTCTGCAAACCTGTCTCGAACCTAACCCAGATATATTCTGTCCTGCATTACGCCAAAGTGCCAACAGACAGGAGCAATCATGAAAAAGATTCTATTTAGGGCACTGAGGCATTAACATCAATGTGCTAGAATCTTATAGGCTTTTTCCTGTGCTGCAGTGGCCCTATTCATTTTATCAGCTATTATGAGGGCTTTACCTACATCAGGCTGGGATAGTTTGGTTCGTAGCTCTGCTTCCCTGGCAGTAATGTAATATGGGTGATAGTTCTTTTTCACCTTCAGTAAGAGGTCATAAAGCAAAGAAGTTGTATGGGTAGGACTCTAGGATTCTCTGGCATAATTTCTCAAAAGCAGTGTGAGGCTTGTGGAAAGGGCTACATTTCTTCAGCTGAATATAAAAATAGCCAGTTCCAGTGAGGGAGCACCTGGGCAGATTGTTGGCTTGCCAAGGGCTTCAAAGAGCCATCTCATAGGGCTGGGTATATAGGGAGGGTTAACCTTGAAGCAAGTAAAGAAAGGGATCAGTGTGCATGCCTGTAAGGAAAGGGGTATCCAGTAAAGAAGGCATATATTCAAAAACCCACAACAAGGATCTAATTGGTAGAGAATGAGAGCAAGGCAGGGGCAGACTGACCATTCGGCCACTCGGGCACTTCCCGAGGGCCCCGGGCCACTAGGGGGCCCCATCAGGGTTGCCAGTCTCGGTAAAACCAGGGACAGTATGTAAAAATCTGTGGTTTTTTTTACATCTGTTTCTGAAATGTCCCTTACCGACATCCTTTTGGTCTAAAAATCCAGAGATTATAGCTGCCCCACCTCTTCAGTACCTTCTCAGCCAATAGAAACATGTCTGTGTATACTGTGTGTACATGTATGTGTATACTGTGTGATTTTATACTGTGTGTGTGTATACTGTGTGGCCCCATAATCTCCGATTGCCTGGGGGCCCCATAATCTCCTATTGCCCGGGGGCCCCATGAGTTGTCAGTCCGCCCCTGGAGCAAGGTATATTTTTTCAGAACCTGTATATTTTGTAGCATTGATGTATAATTAAGTGAAGTTCATCAAGTCCATTTTAAGTGCTGAAAGACCTGTTTGAATCGGGCGACTAAGACGATGAGAACAACGAAGAAATCAAAAGGCATGTTTCATACTGAGTCTGTTTCATAGAAGAACTGTATTTTTATGTGTGTATTATTTACCATTCTATGAAACTCTTCAAAGACATATGATTACTAACATTTTTAATAATCTGAATTATAAAATATTTAGATATTTTCATCCACACTCCTTCCCTATTCTATCAACATAAAGGAAATATTTTTCCTCCTGCTTTTGAGCTACAAATTAAATGTACTTATTTATTTGTGTATTCTCACAAAATAAAAAATAAAAAATTACAGTCATGTTTGATACGTATTTATGAAATAAGGCAACATAGGCTAAGTGCAGCTTTGCAAGCATTAACCATATAGAATATGCTGAAGTTCACCCGAACCTGTGTAAAGTAGATTTTACCATCAATATATCTGACAATTGATCTCAGCAGAATGTCACTCCTTTTGAAGTCAGTAAGTTATCTGTAGCTGAAACATTTCAAACCATAATTAGACTTTAGAGCACATCTGCTTGGCATCTTCTGGTTCTCACAGACCCTCAGGGTTATATTAAATAGCAATTTGCTTTTGAAAGTCTCTGTTTACATCAGCAGAAGGCTCAAATTAGTCCACGTAGGTTGAGACAGAGAGTTGGCTTGACATTATATAAGCAGAAAGTTATTTGTACTAGACTGGTTTAATTTCAACTTCGCGGTTCATTTCCTTATCACAAAAGCAGAGTTGCCGACTGTTTACTAAATACTATGGAACGTGTATGAGGAAATATCCATAATCAATGATAATGAGATTTTTTTCCCATAATAAATGTAGAACACCTTAATAAACAAATTCAGCATTATACACATATATTTAGAATCTAGCATGTAAAAGGACCTGGGGGTCCTAGTAGATGATAGGCTCAGCAATGGCATGCAATACAAAGCGGCTGCTTACAAAGCAAACAGAATATTGGCATGCATTAAAAAGGGGATTAATTCCAGAGATAAAATGATAATTCTCCCGCTCTACAAGACTCTGGTCCGGCCGCACCCAGAGTATGCTGTCAAGTTCTGGGCACCAGTCCTCAGGAAGGATGTACTGGAAATGGAGCGAGTACAAAGTAGGGTAACAAAGCTAATAAAGGGTCAGGAGGATATTAGTTATGAGGAAAGTTTGCGAGCACTGAACTTATTCTCTCTGGAGAAGAGACGCTTGAGAGGGGATATGATTTCAATATACAAATACCATACTGGTGACCCCACAACAGGGATAAAACTTTTTTGCAGAAGGGAGTTTAACAAGACTCATGGCCACTCATTAAAATTAGTAGAAAAAGAGGTTTAAACTTAAACTATGTAGAGGGCTCTTTACTGTAAGAGCGGCAAGGATGTGGAATTCCCTTCCACAGGGGTGGTCTCAGCAGGGGGGCATTGATAGTTTCAAGAAACTATTAGATAAGCACCTGAAGGACTGCAACATACAGGGATATACAATGTAATACTGACATATAATCACACACATAGGTTGGACTTGATGGACTTGTGTCTTTTTTAACCTCACCTACTATTTAACTATGTAATATTTTATCTGTGGAAGCATTTATAATTTTGCACAGGCAAGCTTGCAGTTTAAACACCTTTGCTACCACTTTCTTCCCATGTGTTCATATTTATTTTTCCATTCGTGTCTGGCAGCCTACTGTCCGATTCTGTAGGATACTGCTTAGGGTAATGTATGATATTCCACAAAAACATAAATAACTAGTTAGCATAAACCTGTACCCCCTGGATACTGCTTTTGATTTCTTTATGCCATAACACAAACCATTTTTTTCATCCTTGCACTCCTTATTTTTGGCACCTATGACTGTTGCTTGAAAATTAAGTTGCTTCCTATTCGTTCATTTAATACCTAATGTCCCCGACACTTAACAATTCTCTTCACAAAGTATTTTCTTGTGGACATGTGCATTAAGATTAAACCACTTGACCTTCGGAAGATTTACCCCCCTTCATGACCAGGCCATTTTTTGCGATACAGCACTGTGTTACTTTAACTGAAAATTGCACGGTAATGCAGCGCTGTGCAGTATTTTTTACTTTCTGCTATGAAACATACACCAATATTTTTTTTTAAAAAAATCGAATTTCTTCATAAATTTAGGGCCAATATATATTCTGCTACATATTTTTGGTAAAAAAAAATCCCAATAAGCATATATTAATTGGTTTGCGCAAAAGTTATGGCATCTACAAACTATGGTATATACAGTATACTGCAATTTTTATTGATTTTTTTTTATACCAGTAATGGCTGCGATCAGTGACCTATAGTAGGACTGCGATATTGCGGGGGACAATCAGACACTGACACTTTTGACACTGTGTGTGCCTAACTAGTGTTTTTGTGTACACAGTGTTGTTTTCACTAAGGGATGTGATGGATTTTATTCCCTGCTTTTTCAGGATAGAGCTCGGCATTGTTTACATACTGTATGCATAGCTCTGTCCAGCTTCTCTCCTTGCCGATCAGCGGGTGATGGCCAACATCCATTGGCTGGCACCTGCTGATCGGCTTCTGCTGTGACTAATCCTACCCAGAAGTGCAGAATCATATATATATATATATATATATATATATATATATATATATATATATATATATATATATATATATATGTGATTCTGCACAGAATGTCTGCCCTTTAGTGGTAAATCTGCTATAGGGCAGTCGTTACGTGGTTAAAAAAGGGGCAGAGAAAACATATGCAATTTTCGTTATGGCTTTTGACATTTCAGTTTGTGCAGTCTTTGTCAGATGAGAACATTAAAATTCAGGAATTCAAATGTTTCTGGATCTTGTTTCAATTATCAACATTGTGCTGAACTATTGTCAATCTATGCTGTTTGAATCAATCAGCATTACCTAAAAGCATACCAGCTTTTGTAACAGAAAGGTTGATCTAGTTCTAATGTGTATTTGCGATAAGAAGTCTGTTGTGACAGGCTACTACTGAAAACGAACACAGATAATAAAAGGAAGAAAAACACTCTGCATTTCAATTAAGTACCAAATTGTCAAATGTACATCTCTGTAAAAGAATGAACTTTCAGACCATTTTCAACACCTCCACACTCCACTCTTACCAAGGCATTGTTGCCTGTCATATTGATGGACATATTTAAATATGCTGTGCTTTTACATGGATTGTAGAAACTGCTTAAACAACCAGGCAGAAATTTAATGTTAGTCAAAAATAGTGGGGATTACAGATTTTAAATTTAAAAGTCCTTTTATAAAACCCTATTTAACAATGAAGAAAAATGTAAAAAAAAATATAACTATCATTTCTAATGGTGGTCAAATTTTTAATTACTATATTAGTTATAATATTATTATTAGAATAATGTAAGTGTATTAACAGTATACATTTTTGTATTTTATTTGTGTACGTAACTCATGGTTTGAAGGTGATCAGTTCTCGTTTCTGATGACTTTACTATGAAGAATATCAGACTTTTTAAAATTATTATTATCTGATAAGTGTACATTGATAGTATTTCACAAAAATAAATGTCTGCAATGATGATTGTCCACTAAGTTGGAAAATCAATTTGTTCAATAGTTAATAGTCACACCAGTAAGTGTGTTCTACATAGGTAAAATAAAAAGAGTCAACATGTCCCCCATGGATTCAATATGCCATCTTTCTATCCCTACAACTAGTTATGCACTTTAATAGGCACTGAGGCCCTAAGACTCTGGCTAGGGTGTCCCTGATGCCCCTTTCTTTTTTTTCTTCTTTCCTATTCTCTTTGTCCACCCCTGCTGTGGAGGCCCTTGTTTAAATATTTTTTTATTTCCAGCATGCGGACCTAACACCTGCACCAAACCTATAAACGTCCCCTACTTTGTTATTG
This sequence comes from Lithobates sylvaticus, assembly GCA_028564925.1. Taxonomy (NCBI): domain Eukaryota; kingdom Metazoa; phylum Chordata; class Amphibia; order Anura; family Ranidae; genus Lithobates; species Lithobates sylvaticus. The sequence continues at coordinate 148,640,891 of CM053032.1, read as the reverse complement.
TTGCTCAGTCCACGTTTTTGTATACATTGTTAAACCATTACTGTTACAGTATATTAGCATGTAACTAGGTATACTTATTGTGCTGCACTTCAGTTAATCCCTCTATCTTTGATGGATATTGTTTTGGAGCTCACTAATATATTGGTCTCGCTTATACTGTATATCTGTATGAGGTTGTGCTCTATATCCTTAAAAAAAGCTAATAAAAATGTATTGAAAGGAAACCAAAAAGCGTCTACATGTCTTAGCCTTGTATCATCATGCTGTTTGTACTAGATGTGAAGTCAAAATGAGAAACTTGCCACCGAAGGAGATCTAATAGACATTTATTTTTTACGGTCATTTTTGGTACTTCAGCCCCCTTATTGCATTTGTTACCCTCCTCTGGGCTCTCTCCAGTTCACAACCTGCTCTGAACTCATCACTAATGGGTCTCTTGCACATTATATATATATATATATATATATAAAATGTATTTATTTATTTTGCTCAAAAAAATGAAAGGAACACTTTGAAAACATCAGATCTCAATGGTGAAAAATATCATGCTGGATATCCATACTGATATGGACTGGGTGCTGTGTTAGAATTGAAAGGATGCCACATCGTTTGCTGTAAATTTAATTTATCAACCTACAGGAGGGCTGAATTCAATGACACCCTGAAAATCAAAGTAAAAAATGATGCAGCAGGCTAGTCCATTTTGCTGAAATTTCATTGCAGCAACTCAACATGGTACTCAGTAGTTTGTATGGCCCCCCACGTGCTTGTATGCATGCGCCTGACAACGTTGGGGCATGCTCCTAATGAGATGACGGATGGTGTCCTGGGGTATTTCTCCCACCTGGTATTGTGCACCAGGAGGAACCCAGGACCCACTGCACCAGCGTAGGGTCTGTCCATGGGTCCAAGGATTTCATCCCGATACCGAATTGCAGTCAGGGTGCCATTGTCTAGCCTGTAGAGGTCTATGCGTCCCTCCATGGATATGCCTCCCCAGACCATCACTGACCCACCTTCAAACTGGTCATGCTTAACTATGTTACAGGCAGCATAACATTCTTCTCGGGTTCTCCAGACCCTTTCACGTCTGTCACCTGTGCTGAGGGTGAACCTGCTCTCATCTGTATCAGTAAATAACAAATTCCAACCTCTATATTAATTATGAACAAGTTAAACAGAGTTGGTCCCAGAACAGAACCCATCTAGACCTGTCATAAAATGAGCCATTTATTACTACTCTCTGGAAGTGCTCCTGTAACCAGTTTTCTATCTGTGGACAATTTCATTGAGGAATTTGAAAATGAAGTGTCTTTGGGGTACTGTATCAAATGTTTTAGCAAAATCTAGGTAAACTACATCCACAAGCCTTCTGCAATTCAAATTACTGCTCATTTTCTTATACAATGTCATTAGGTTGGTCTGGCACGAATAATCCTTCATATATCTATGTTGTTTGCTACTAATAATACTTTTTTTGCAGACCAATTCTTGGACATGGCATCATTACTCCCAATACTTCACATACTATTGATGTTAGGCTGACTTGCCCATAGTTTCCTGCTATATGTCTCGGCCCTTTTGTTGAATATTGGTACCTGATTAGTGGTATCTCATTTGCTTTTGCCAATCAGTTAATACCATTCTAGTTAGTAAGGTGCTCTTATCTGGTTGCTGACCAGATACTGTGGCAGAATGGCACGGCTGGGCGAGACAACGTTACCTTACATCACTTCGCCTTTTGGCCACTGCGCGCCCACAGCATGTGCCCGGTGGGAGTGGTGACCGCCGGGCACGCGGGATCACTCGTGACAGAGTGAGAACGTGGGTTTGTGTGTGTAAACACACAGATCCTGGTTCTCTCAGGGGAGAGGAGACAGATTGTGTGTTCATACAAATATGAACAGCGATCTCTCCCTTACCCTAGTCAGTCCCATCCCCCCACAGTTAAAACACACCTAGGGAACACTGTTAACCCCTTGATCGCCAACTAGTGTTAACCCCTTCCTTGCCAGTGACATTAATACCTGCATTTTTATAGCACGGATTGCTGTATAATTGTCAATGGTCCCAAAAATGTGTCAAAAGTGTCCAATCTGTTCGCCGCAATATCGCAGTTCTGATAAAAATCGCAGATTGCCGCCATTACTAGTAAAAAAATAATAATAATAAAAATGCCATAAATCTATCCCCTATTTTGTAGACGCTTTAACGTTTGCGCAAACCAATCAATATACGCTTATTGCAATTTTTTTTACAAAAATATGTACAAGAATACATATTGGCCTAAACTGAGGAAAAAATTTATTTTTAAATTGTGGGATATTTATTATAGCAAAAAGTAAAAGATATTGGGGGTTATTTACTAAAGGCAAATTCACTTTGCACTGGAAGTGCACCTGGAAGTAAAGTTGCTGTAGATCTCAGGGGGACATGCAAGGAAAATAAAAAACAGCATTTTAGCTTGCACATGATTGGATAATAAAATCAGCACAGCTTCCATTCATTTCAGATCTACCCCTTAGATTTAGAGCGACTGCACTTCCAAGTGCACTTTCAGTACAAAGTGGATTTGCTTTTCGTAAATAACCCCATTGTGCTTTTTTTCAAAATGTACGCTCTTCTTTTGTTTATAGCGCAAAAAATAAAAACCGCAGAGGGGACCAAATACCACCAAAAGAAAGCTCTATTTGTGGGAAAAAAATGACGTAAATTTTGTTTGGGTACACTGTCGCACGAAAACACAATTGTCAGTTAAAGCGAAGCAGTGCCGTATCGCAAAAAATGGCCTGGTCATTGAGCAGCCAAATCTTCTGGGGCTGAAGTGGTTAAAAAAAACTGGGAACTGTAGACTGGCTATAACAAGCCTAAATTCTTTAAAAAGTCTCAGGTATAATCCCTCTGGTCCTGGTAATTTATTCATATTAGGCTTTTCTAGTATTTTTTTAACATGAATTTATGTCAGCGGTAAATTCATTACAGTCTTTTTAGCATTATTACACCTGCCGTCTCCCTGTCACTTGTAACCAATTTACCCTATTCATCTTATGGGACATTACAGTATGTAATGTCCTTTTATATTTAAAGATTTTTTTTTTTTTTTTACCTTTTTGCAGCAAATTGTTTCCTTCACTGAGGGGGAAGCACTGATTGTGGGGAGTGACACTTAAGGATGCAAGTTCCAGAACCTATCCTAACACCCCATGTAATTTTCCAAACCCGAGAGGAATACCTAGAGGTGGATACAGGAACACATATAATACAGGACATTATAAAGTACCAACATATAACAGATTTGAACCACTTAATCAGTATAGAGAGGATGAGTGAATGAAATTATCACCCTAAACCTTTTTTAGGGGTCAGAGGAGAGGAAGAGGGAGACATGGGTGTACCATACATGCAATATTGAAGAGAGCATGGGTGGGAGGAACAACAGGGAACAGATCTACCGTAGGAACCCCAGAGCCCAATAGAAGAGTAGGAGATGGTGAAGGGCATGGATAAGGAAACAGCAAAAAAAAAAAAAGAGTACTGAATGGGGGGGGGGGGGTATATTTAAACTTAGTAGGGATATTTTACCAAAAGATGAATTGAACATTTTGAATTTGGGTTTAAAATGTGCCCAAAGAAAACCTACACGTAAGTTTGATTTTTACATTGATACACACAAGTATATTCGAAAATTAAATATAAAAAAGTATTTTTTGAGTAAACCCCCAGCACCTAGTGTGAGACTACTGCTAACCAATGCAGTGATAAATAGTGGTTTGAGTTATAGGTCTACTTTTAATCCAATTTCCACTAATCACCATGTTGAAGTATTTAACCGTTTCGTTTTGAGGGATTTGGATAGTATTGAGCAGAAGAAGCGAGATTGGCGAATACCTGTAAAATACAAATTTTTACAGCCCAGTGTTACATCTGCTAAAGCGTACTTGACAGAACAAAGGATATACTTAAATTATTACAGGTGGATTTGAAAAATAAGACCGAGGTATATCTAGTAACTGCTGATGTTTCAACATTCTATACTATCATCCAACATGAAGATGCAACGTTGGCGTTGAATTCGGGCACTGAGCAAGAGGGATGACATCCCACACAGCCAGAAGATGTTCCTAGGGAAGGCATTGATTGTTGTTTGTCCCACAACTATTTTTGGTTTCAGGGACAGTTCTACTTCCAATGCAAGGGAGTTGTGATGGGCGCAAAATTTGCACCCAGTTTTGTGAATTTCTTCATGGCTGAGTGGGAAGATAAATTTGTCTTTAATAAATCTAGACCTGAGATTCTACTGTACCGCAAATTTGTCAATGATCTCCTTTTGATTTTGAATGGCCCCAAAAAGTATTTACTGGAATTTATTGACCATTTAAACAGGAATAAGAATAATATTATTGGAATATCAGGTAAATTAAAATCAAATCCTTTTCTTGGATCTTGTGATCTATAGGGATGGTGATCATCTTTCAGCAAAAGTTTATTTTAAACCCACTGGCAGGAACGGCTCTCTTTTACTCAATAGTGGCCATCACCCTATTTGATTGAAAAACATTCCTAGGGGGACAACTAACTCGGGTTTAACATAATGGCACTAAATTAAGTAACTATAGGATACAGGCTGAGATTATTAAGGAATGTTTTGCGCAAAAAGGTTATAGCAGTGTAAGATTTTTTTTTCAGTTCCAGTAATCTCTGATGAATGAAAAGATTTTATTTATGTATTTAATATTTTAATGAATTGCACAGATCGAGTGAGATTTATTTATTTGTTGTATGCTGATGAATTTTATGGTTATATTTATTATAGAAATGTATTTATTTTGATACAGGTACGCTTTTTAAAAACAATACCTAGGCTATAATTTATACCTTATTAACCCACAGGTATACTCTCCAGTTTTGGTCATTCAACTCCACACTGTACTTGTGAATTCCTGTTTTTAAGAACTTTTGTGCTAACATGGCTCTTCATAAGGAAAGGTCTCAAAATTAGACAATCAGAGCAATAGCAGCATTATTTCTATCCAAATAAATTAATGTAATGCCGCGTACACACGTTCGGACTTTGTCCGCCGGACCTAGTCCGGCGGGACTTCCCCACACACGCCCGGACTTCCGAGCGTGTGACTTGCCCACACACGCCCGGACTTCTCCGGCGGACAATCCGCTGGACAAAGTCCGCAGGACTTTTGAAAATGAACGGACTTGCCCACACACGGAGCAGTCCGTTCATTTAGAACGTAACTGCAGGTAGACGGAGCTAGCGAAGGCAGTGAATGCCGCTGCGCTAGCCCCGTCACCTGGCATGGATTTAAAGGGACTCCCCACGCCGAAAAAACGGCGTGGGGGTCCCCCCCAAATCCATCTCAGACCCTTATCCGAGCACGCAGCCCGGCAGGCCAGGAAAGGGGTGGGGACGAGCGAGCGCCCCCCCCCTCCTGAGCCAGGCCGCGTGCCCTCAACATGGGGGGTGCCCTGGGGAAAGGCCCCCCACCCCAAAGCACCTTGTCCCCATGTTGATGAGGACAAGGGCCTCTTCCCGACAACCCTGGCCGTTGGTTGTCGGGGTCTGCAGGCGGGGGCTTATCGGAATCTGGGAGCCCCCTTTTATAAGGGGGCCCTCAGATCTCGGCCCCCCACCCTATGTGAATGAGTATGGGGTACGATGTACCCCTACCCATTCACCTAAGGTGTAAAATGTAAAGTAAAAAAACACACAATTTTGAAAAAATATTTTATTGCACTGCTCCGGGGGTCTTCTTCCATCTTGGGGGTCTTCTCGCCGGACTCCTCCGCCATTTACCTAGCTCTTTTACCGAGCGGAGGAGGCCGGCTACCTTCTTCGTCGTCTACGCCGTCGTCTGGGGGTCTCGATCCGCCTTCGGGGGTCTTCCGCCTTCTTCTTCTTCTTCCGATGTTGACCCGTCGCTCTCTCTGGCCGGAATGCCAGAGCCACGCTGTGCTGGGACTTATATAGGGACAAGGGGACAGGGTCACATGCTCATGTCACATGGTGACCCCGCCCCCTTGTGATGTCACAGTCCCGGAGGATGCTGGGACTGTGACATCACAGGGGGGTGGGGTCACCATGTGACATGAGCATGTGACCCTGTCCCCTTGTCCCTATATAAGTCCCAGCACAGCGCGGCTCTGGCATTCCGGCCAGAGAGAGTGACGGGTCAACATCGGAAGAAGCAGAAGAAGAAGAAGAAGGCGGAAGACCCCCAGACGACGGCGTAGACGACGAAGAAGGTAGCCGGCCTCCTCCGCTCGGTAAAAGAGCTAGGTAAATGGCGGAGGAGTCCGGCGAGAAGACCCCCAAGACGGAAGAAGACCCCCGGAGCAGTGCAATAAAATATTTTTTCAAAATTGTGTGGTTTTTTACTTTACATTTTACACCTTAGGTGAATGGGTAGAGGTACATCGTACCCCATACTCATTCACATAGGGTGGGGGGCCGGGATCTGAGGGCCCCCTTATAAAAGGGGGCTCCCAGATTCCGATAAGCCCCCGCCTGCAGACCCCGACAACCAACGGCCAGGGTTGTCGGGAAGAGGCCCTTGTCCTCATCAACATGGGGACAAGGTGCTTTGGGGTGGGGGGCCTTTCCCCAGGGCACCCCCCATGTTGAGGGCACGCGGCCTGGTATGGCTCAGGAGGGGGGGGCGCTCGCTCGTCCCCACCCCTTTCCTGGCCTGCCGGGCTGCGTGCTCGGATAAGGGTCTGAGATGGATTTGGGGGGGACCCCCATGCCGTTTTTTCGGCGTGGGGAGTCCCTTTAAAACCTAGTCCGCCGGACTTTTGGCGCCAAAAAGTCCGCCGGCGCCCACACACGAGGGGATTGTCCGGTGGACTTGAGTCCAGCGGACAATCCCGCGGGATAGTCCCTTCGTGTGTACGCGGCATAAGAGGTTGTGAAATGGTGGGTCTCCATAAAGTCCAATACCATGCTATCTGATATGTTTTTTCTGAAAAAGAGGCTTCCTTTGCCAATTCACTAATTCAAAATGCTATCACACTGCATCCATTTCCGTCAGAGGGACACAGCTCTGTGTTCCACATTAAAGTGATTCTAAAGGGAGAAGGTTTTTTTTAATCTTAATGCATTCTATGCATTAAGATAAAAAAAAATGTTGTGTGCAGCAGCCACCCCCCCCCCCCCCCTCAGCCCCACTAATACTTACCTGAGCCAGATCTTCCTCCAGCGATGTTGCACAAGTGCCTCGGCTCTCCAGGACCCTCCCCCTGGTAGACTGAAACACAGCAAAGGAGGATCTGGTAAGTATAACATGTTTGTTATTTTTAAAGAAAAAAAAAAAAAAACGAGACTTTACAATCACATTTTACTGTGAATCTTTTAATTTAAATACAACTACATAGTAATAAATCATATAAACACTTTTTATTTATTCTATTTCTATGTAAGGCCATTCTTATTTAGAACCCTTTCACTTGGGAGTAGAGGTGTAACTAGAACCTTCAGGGCCCGGTGCAAGAAACCATGATGGGCCCCCTGCCCCCCCCTACCATCCGAGCCCCGGCTTCCAATTTTGGGAGTATGTTCATGGACATCCTCACAGAACCCTGCCTCCCACGTGTCCTCTGGTACGTGCATCCAGCGCAATCACAGCGGCCCTTTACCATGTGTTCAGCTGATCACATGTAAACAGACTTGCGGGTTATCCGCAGCCCTTTCCTCCCAGGCTGTGTCTGTGTGAGGAAAGGACTGCCGTTAACTGTCAAGAATGTCAGTAAATTGCTTGCACTGATAATCAGTGCTCCAATCATCAGTGCCACCTACCAGTGCTCTTCAATGCCACCTATTAGTGCCAATCAATGCTGCCTATCAGTGCCCATTAATTCCACCTACAAGTGTTACCTATCAGTGCTCATAAATGCTGCCTATTAGTGCCCATCAATTCTGCCTATCAACACCACCTATCAGTGCTCATCAATGTTGCCTAACAGTGTCCATCAGTGCCACCTAACAGTGCTCTTTAATGCTGCCCATCAGTACCATCTATCTGTGCTTGAATATGCTGTCTATCAGTGCCCATCAATGCTGCCTATCAGTGTTTATCAGTGCCACCTATCAGTGCTCATCAATGCCACCTATCAGTATCTATCAGTGCCACCTATCAGTGCTCAATGCCCATCAGTGATGCCTATCAGTTCTCATCAATTCTGCCTATCAGTGTTACCTATGAGTGCTCACCAATGCTGCCTAGGAGTTCTGCCTATGAGTGCTCATCAATGCCACCTATCAGAGATCATCAATGCCTGAGTTCTGCCTATCAGTGCTCATCAATGCCCCACAGTGCCACATATCAGTGTCCATCAATGCCACTAATCGGTGCACATTAGTGTTTCCTATCAGTGCATATTAGGGCCTCATATTAGTGCTGACTATCAGTGCTCATAAATGCAGCCTATCTGTGCCCATTAGTGCCTTCTATAAGTGCTCAGAGGTGCCATCTATCAGAGCTCATCATTGCCACCTATCAGTGCTCATCAATGCCACCTATCAGTGCTCATCAATGCCACCTATCAGTGCTCATCAATGCCCCCTATCAGCTATCATCAATGCCACCTATCAGTTATCATCAATGCCTCCTATTAGTGCTCATCAATGCCTCCTATTAGTGCTCATCAATCTCTCCTATCAGTACTCAACAGTGCGGTCTGCCTTCTCAGCATTACTCTGAGCTGACAGCGTCTGTCTCACAGAACAGTTCAGAGCCGACATTGACAGTTCTATCTCCCCCCTCTGTCCTCTCTCGGACGGGATGAGACAGGACACAGTCAATATGCTCCCTCCTTCTCTCCCCTCCCCTCTCCTGTGTGTGCTTTGCCGGCAGTCAAGTGTGAAGCTAATGAGCTCACATTTCCCTGCGAACATACACAAGAGAGGGGTGAGGGAGAAGGGGGAGCAGATCAGCTGTGTCCTGTCTCATCCCCTGTGAGAGAGGACAGAGGGCGAGATATAGCTGTCAATGCTGGCTCTGTGCTGTTCCATTAGATAGATGCTGTTAGCTCAGAGCCATGCGACTAGAAACCCCACTAGGGCCCCCCCGACAGTGGCGGAATACCAGGGCCCCCATCGCAGGTGCGGCTGTTGCGACCCTGGTAATTCCGCCACTGCTAGGGAGTGAAAACTTTATAGCCCTCAGGTCTCCTTTTAAAGAGAAACAATATAATTTACAATCATTTTTTTCTAACTTTTACTAATACGCTTAAGTTGAATGGATATTTTTTTCAGACATAAATCACCTGTTTATTTAGCAGGTAAGGGTTATTAATAACTTTCCAGTTTTACATTTCTGTAAATACGTATTAATTCTACAAAGTTTTTTTTTTTTTTTTTTAATCCCGTCACCTCATTGTTAAACATTGCATATATAGTGAAGACAGATTCTGTAAATCCTACTCAAAGGAAAAATGTAGAGAAGGTATCTGAAAAGCACGAGTCTGAAAAGCGCGAATCGTCTCTAACCAAACTTCTACTAACATGAGATAAACACGAGATTAGCAGAAGGAGCCCAAAGGGTGGCGCAGTGGCTATTGAACTTCCTTTTTATAGTCCCCTCATACGCGTTGGACGTCACCGCGTTCTTGGCGGTCAGAATTTGACCGTGTGTATGCAAGACAAGCTTGAGCGGAATTCCGTGGGAAAAACCATCATAGCTTTTTCCGACCAAAATTCCGATCGTGTGTAAGGCATTTTTTTTCATTTGTAAATGTCAGCTTTGCTGTAGTAGGTTGAACAATTTGTAAAGATGAGCTGCTTCACAGGAAGATTAATGGCATGCCCCAAGAATGTTATTTAAAATAATTTTTAATTTTAATTTTATGTTTAAAATTTTTCACTTTGGTATGTTTCTCAGGGCAGTGCCGAATCACCCCCCCCCCCCCCCCCCTCCTAATGCCATTTGTTTGACAGCCACTACTTGCCTGTTAGCCTAAAAAATGTCCATTACTGATTTTAAAGATTTGGTTCCCACTGACTTGTGCTAGAGCAAATTAAATGCAATTCACATATAGTTTACATTTACTTTGAACAGCTGGAAAAGTTGTCAAAACAGGCCTCTTTACTTTTTCAGATTTGTCCGGCCAGACTGTAGAAATAGAAATTCAGCTTAAAAAAAACAGGTATTTTTCTAAAGTGCTGCTTATAGCACACTGAGTAAATATATCAGTTGACAGCATCTAAAGCTGGAACAGGCTTCTTATTTTGTTTTAACAAAAAACAAGCTTTTTGCGTGCAGAGGTAGAGATAGATTGTCAGCAGCAAAGTATTAAAAAAAAAAAAAAAGTCTATTTTCACAGAAAAGTGGAGCCTTTAGTACATTGAATTTGAAAGCAAGCAGTCAGCTTCTTTAACAAGGGAGCCACTAGATCCCAACCCCCCATGTGAAAGGGTAGGGGTACATCATACCCCTACCCATTCATCAAAAAAGTGTACAAAAGTAATAACCACACGGGACAGTTTTTGACCAACCAGTAAAAAAAAATTAAAAATAGTGTCCCTTGATGTAAATCCATCCTCAATCATGTTGCTCGCCAAACCCAAAAAAAAAAAAAAATATATATATATATTTTTAAAAAGCTCTCACCTCAGTGGCACCACCCCCTTCTGACTTCACGTGATGTCATGTGACCCCCCATGTTGAGGGCATGCTGCTCGCTTTCCCCCCCCCCCTTTCCTGACCTGCCAGGCTGCATACCCGGATAAGGGTCTGGTATGGACAGGGGGGGACCTCACGCCATGTATTTCTTTATCTTTTCAATAGCCGGGTGCCAGCAATTGTAACCTTGAGTCATTTTAAATGGGATTTTACTTTTTTTTCTTTAGAAAGGTCATTTTTATGCATGCTACAGATGCACCATTTTACCGGCACATTAAGGGGACCCCTAAGCACTAAAGTTAAAGGAATTTTTCATTTTTATTGTTGCCCTTTAAGCATCATTAAAATCACTGCTCCTGAAAAAAAAACTATTGTTTTTTAAAAAAATTGTTATTGATACATGTCCCCCAGGGCAGTACCCAGACCCCCATACCCCTTTTTTGGCCAATTCATTTGGGTTAGAACATTTCCCCTGTTTCTGCTGATAATAGAACAGTGGGGGTGTTCGGCCCATCCCTAGTTGCTTCCTTGCTTGCTTGGAGGGGAAACACTCACAGGTTTTACAGGCGGAGCTCCCAGAAAAGTGGAAGCTCATGTGGATAAACATCTCTCACTTACATTTTTGTACCGTTTTCATTGACGAAAATTGAAATAGATTTTCAGCATAGTTTTCATAAATTTATGAAAATGTGGAGCAATTTTCATTTACTTTTCGCCACTGGAAACATGCAGCTGATGAAAATGATAAAGAAAATACAAAATTAACACTGCACAGCACACACTGGTCACTTCCAAAATCTCTGCGCTCCTCTGCTAAGAATTCTGCCCACTGTCATACCCTCTGCTGTCCTCGCCTGCATATACTGCCCACTAAGATGCATTTTTAGCATTGTTCATACGATCCTTTAAAGTAGAATTCCATCTTTAACTTGACTCCAGATAGTTAATGTGGGCCAAGCTATCTCAAACAAACTATTTTTATTCTATGTAAAAAGGGGGGAACCAGCTGCGCAAACCAATAAGGGATAAAAAAGAGAATCAATATATAACAACAACTGCTGCGGCCACCATCAGAGTGTTCACACACCAATAGTCAGTAAAAATAAATATATACAAATATATATAAAAATGGGGCGCTAGCAAAAAATATATTAATTAGTAACAAGCAGCACTTGCTGGAAGAAATAAATATGGATAATACTTGCTGATAAATAAATTGCCAATAAATAAGAGATCTGATGATTACGAGTACATACAATAAATATGTAAAAAATATGTAAAAAATAGGAAGGTAAAAATATGTGGCGCTTGCTAGTAAGAAGGATGCCAATCCTCAGGGGGGCTCCAAAGGATGGTTCCCTAAAAGCGTCTGAAAGTTAATGATTTGAAAAATCCACAATGTATAGCAAAAGATAATGCTATACCAATAAACTCAATCATAAAGTGCATCAAATAGTGAAATAAACATTCCTGTGCAAGGTAATATTGTGCAAAATAGACAATAAAGTGCATACAATATCTTATAAAAAACACTTTTCATAAATACGTAAAAATTCATAAATCGTATAAAAATATAAATAAATAAGTGAAACCGTAATTAAAGACGGGTATTGAATAACCAAAAAAATATTGTGCAAATAAGCGTGTGCAAATAATGCCAAACGAAAAGTGCAGTAATTGCAAAACAAGTCCAAAATACCATGTGCAAATATGGCCAAAAAGAAAAGTGCAGCAATTGCAAAAAATGCTGATTAGTGCAGTGATCCAAAATAATTGTGCTCAAATGCAACAGTCCAATGCAGTCTCTATGTGTGGTAATTTCTTATGAGAAGTCACGCCCACGTGACTTTTTCAAAGGAATCCCACGATACTAGTGAGGAGATTAGAGTCAGATTAGAGTCAGGTGACACTGTGTGTGGTCTCGGCCGGGATCACACATGTTCTCAACAACCGCTGCTGTTACTGAAAGTTATATATATATATTGGGCAAGGTAAGGTAGAAATACGTTTAGTCTATCGCATCCCAAAATTGAATAGATAAATATAACAGTAGGCTATAGTGTGCATGAACACTGGCCAGTACCCCTGGGGGATGCTTGGGGTGGAGATAGACACTAGAGAGGTGTATGCTCTTAATAAAGTAAATGATTTATTAAAGAAAAATTGTACAAATATATAAATGCTGAATAGAGTTCAGTATGTTTGCATACATAATAAGGTAGGCTTGTATAGTTTTAACACGTCAACAGCATAAACATACAAACACGTTGTGACAATTAAGAACTTGCTTGATACATGAAAGATAAGGATGATGCCAACATGTTTCGGACTTTGGTCCTTTGTCAAGGCAACTAGATATCCTTTAGATTCACATCTAAATGTGTGTAAGAATCATAGGGTTAGTACATATAAGTTGAGGTAGATAATACAGTCATTTAAACCATTGCTATATACAACCAATATAGTGCATGAAAATTTGTATGGAAGTAAGACAGGTACTCACATGAAATGCCAATATTCATATTTGCCACAGGGGAAACCACTAATCGTGGTGTAGAGAGGTACAAACACATGAGTGTTATAAAAACATGAAAGGGGTGGCCACTGATGGTGGAGAGCTTGCTAGAAAAGCCTCAGCAGGTTACAAGGTCCAATACAGGGCCCGAGCAAAAAGCCCAGGTGCTGTAGCAGGCAAAAAGCGAAGCCAGGCAGTATATGGCTGAAAAATAGAGTATAGATATGAGAATAGTAAGGTAGTGTTAATAGAGGTGCAAAAGCAGCCCTATGTAGCAAAGCGCTGTTGTTACCTGGGTGGAGATCGCTTAAGATGAAGGATCAGTCAGCTCTGGATCATCAGCAGCATGTACTGAAGCCATCTAATGTGTGAGTATATATGTGCTTACATAATCACAATCAGCTGGGTAGAGGTGTGGGGCTTTGAGCTGAAGGATCTGCTGATTGGCTGATTTTGCCTGTGAGGAGAAGGCGCCTAGAGCGCCACAGGTGCATCTCCAATAGGACCTCTGACGGGGCGGCGCCGGGCGTGAGCGCGTCATCACGGCGGGGTCACGTCCGGCGTCGTGACGTCACCGACGCGGGAAAAGGCCGCTGACAGCCTGATGCACTCCAGGGTGGAGTGCAAACAGGAAGTGGACCGGCGGAATGGTCCATGATACAGCGGAGAGTTGGCGCATGCGCAAAGGAAGAGCTGCGCATGCTTGCCAAGTCTTACCCGCGCCGGGTAACCAAAATAGAGGAAAAGCAAGCTATTATGTCTAAGATTGAACAGCAATCTTGAGTAGAGATCTTTAAAATGGAAAATGAATATTTAGGAAAGTCATGTGTTATACCCAGAAAAATGATGTAGTATATGGCATGCAACGTTGAATAGAGTGGGCACATCAGAGATTACAACAGATATTGCAAAAAAGATATATACAGAGGTTATGGTTTATGTGGGTGCTAGGATGTGGGAAATGGAATCAGAGATCTAATTCACAGACTCCGGTTTCAAAACCATCAAGATAGGGCTTAAAGTTAAAGGCCTCATTGAGACCAGGGGGTGAGGTAGCGTTAAGATGGAAAATCCATCGAAGTTCGCTTTGTAGTAGCGCTTTGTTATAATCACCACCTCGGGCAGGGGGTGGGATATGGTCTAAGGCTTTAAATGAGATTTTGGGGATAGCGTCTGGATGGACATAGTTGCAGTGTCGCCCCAGAGGTAAGTCTGGGTCTCTCTGGTTAGCACTGCTGATATGGCCATAAATTCGCTTCCAAAAAGGAAGTTTGGTCTTGCCCACATAAAAGCACCCACATTCACATTCAAGTAGATAAACAATGCCGACTGAGCGGCAATTGACATAGTGTTTAGGGAAAAAACGTTGACCATTGGGTAGAACATTGTGTATGTTAGATTTAGATAAATATTTGCAATAGTTGCAATTGACACATGGAAATGTGCCCTTTAGTTGCTTCTGGGATTTGTTACTACTTTTGTATTCACTGGTAATAAGTTTGTCTCTAAGGGAGGGAGCACGTCGATAGGTGACTAAAGGTTTTGGTGGGACAAAGGGGGAAAGGGTCCTATCTGTGGCAATAATATGCCAATGTTTCAAAAGTATTTGAGAAATCTCGTTATGTTGTTGGCAATAGTTTGTAATGATTCGTAATGGAGGTTGAGTGGACGGCCCAGTGGGTTTGGGAGTAAGGAGAAGGGAACGTGATTTGGATTTCGCTTTTTTGTATGCGTCTTTGAGGACGCTGTTTTTGTAACCCCGTGCCCGTAACCTATTACGTAGCACGGAGGCCTCGTGTTCAAAGGAGGTATCCGTCGAGCAATTGCGTCGAGCGCGTAGATATTGGGCAAAAGGAATAGATTTCAGTAAAGGCTGTGGGTGAAAGCTAGAAGCAGCTAGGATAGTATTACCGGCAGTAGGTTTCCGGAATAATTGGCTCTGTAGTTGTCCATGTCTATCCTTGCTAAGCGTTAGGTCAAGGAAAGAGATAGAACTAAAACTATAAGTCATTGTAAATTTAAGGTTAAGAGAATTGGACGTGTTTAGATATTGAAGAAATTGTTGTAAAGTATCAGTGGGGCCTTGCCATAGGATTAGAATGTCATCAATGTAGCGTCGAAAAGAGGCTATGTGTTTGGTATAGATGCTGGCTGCATCATCTGCATCATCTGCAAATAGTACACGTTCCCACTCCCCCAGGTACAGATTGGCGTACGCCGGGGCGCAACAAGTGCCCATGGCGACGCCCTGTACCTGGAGGTAGTGGGACCCATTGAAGGAGAAAAAGTTGTGAGTTAGGATAAATTTGAGTGCTCTAACAATAAAAAGAGACAACTCACGAGGGTATATATTAGTATTGGACAAAATATGCTGAATGGCTGCAAGCCCTAGAGAGTGAGGTATAGAGCTGTAAAGGGCCTCCACGTCGATGGCGACCAGGACGGTGTCGGCATCGACATGGAGGTCAAAGAGGCCTTGAAGTAAGTGTGTGGTATCACGTATGTATGAAGGTAACGCCTGTACTAAAGGCTGAAGTAATTTGTCTATGTAGCGACTAAGGTTGTCAGTAAGGCAGCCGCGTCCGGAGACAATAGGTCTACCTGGTGGTCTGGGAAGGTTTTTGTGCACCTTAGGTAAGGCATAAAAAGTTGCTTCTCTGGGAAATTTGGTCCTGATGTAATCTGTAGTGGACTTGTCGATGATGCGTTGTCTGAAGGCTTCAGCATTTATATATTTGTACAATTTTTCTTTAATAAATAATTTTACTTTATTAAGAGCATACACCTCTCTAGTGTCTATCTCCACCCCAAGCATCCCCCAGGGGTACTGGCCAGTGTTCATGCACACTATAGCCTACTGTTATATTTATCTATTCAATTTTGGGATGCGATAGACTAAACGTATTTCTACCTTACCTTGCCCAATATATATATATTTTTTTCATTTCTCAATGGTTACCCCATTTAAATCCCCTACCGGGCAAGCTTAGGTTATACACTATTGTACTAATACTGTGGTTATTTTCCCATATTTGCCTCTTTGAGGCCTCCTTTCTACACAACTTTCTTACATGTAAACCAAACACTCGCGCTTGGTTTCTTATATTATCTCATACAGCCTATTTCCATTGCTATCCTTCCACTCCATATACTGTCCACCACACTAGGCCAATATGGCACTATATCTTGGAGACGAGTGGGACACACGCATGACAGACACCATGCATAATTTTGAGTCTAATGAATACGTTCAGTCACAACTTAAATATACCTTCCTTAATCTTACGCATACAGTCCAAAAGAAAGCGTCTTTATTTTGGCACATAAAATCTTTCAAAGAATATATTGCCCATGGAATCAATCCCTTTGGCCTTCGGGTACAAATTTTTCCCACTTTTCAGGACATCCGCCCAGACTTTAAGGTTTCCTGGGAGAATGCCCTGAAACAATGCTCAAATGAGCTTATGAAACTGCTTATTACTGAATATGAGTCACAAATGACCCTTTTAGACACTAAGCTCGAGCTGATTAACACCCAGCTCGCGCAATTCCAGACACACCCTCTTTATATCTCATTAGATGAACAACTTAAGACCCGTTTTGATAAATTTAATCATGATATTCTTACACAGAAGGATAAAAAATTCTTCCGTGACAAGAAAGCTTTTCATGAAGAACGTGCATACAAATGGAACGACACAAATCGCACGACTCGCTCTGCGATGCCCATACGACCTGGTTCCAAGGCACCTATGTCTCGTTCCATCACTGACAAGACTCACACCTCATCCCACCCCCCCCCCCCCACAAACCCAACCTTCCTTTGGGTCTTCGCAAACCCAAACGTGGACGCACACCTAATTTTTCGAGTGACGATGTGTCTGACATGGAGGGGACCCCCGGCGCCTCCCCTCTTGGGGACTCGCCGGCGGCCCCCTCTCTTGCCAAGACAGTTAGATCGCACTCTCTACCTTCTGCATCTCAAAATGCAGATTTTTTAGACAAAATGCGAACCTCACTTCATACTTACCAACAACAATTGTCTCAGCACCCCAAACCCAAACGAACAACACGTTAACACTTCCTTCAACTAATATTATCAATTTATCGTCCCACACACTCACTTGTCATGAAATTTCTGTCCTAGAAAAAGGACTCACTTTTTGTCCAGTATCACAACTTGATAAATTCACTGCTATCAAAGATATACACATGTTTATTCGGAAATTACTACTACATAGCATGTACACCCCCAACCCTTTCTCCGACTCTGCTTTACACACTGCCACAGAAACCACCGCCCTCCAGCAGCTCATTGAGCTCCTTGAGGAAAATAACCCACCTGACTTTATTGACACCATTGATCTTGAAAATCTCCTCAAAAACTTTGAGGATGATATACCCAACCATCCTCAACACCCCCCACATCACACCTCTTTAAAGAAAAAATCGAGTTTTTTTCCCTCACCCAGCACCAATCCACGTGCTGCACTATTTTTACAGTCAGTGACTAGCGAAATACGTCACCTAAAAACCTTCCCTACTCATTCTAAAACAAAGAATTTTACATATAATCAACACTTGGCCCTACAAAACTTAAAAACTAACCCATCTATAGTGATTAAACCGGCGGACAAAGGCGGAAACATTGTTGTCCTAGATAAAAAAGATTACCTTGAGATGTGTCTCAACATACTACGTAACCGTGAGTGGTATGCCATAGTATCCAATACACTAATCAAATCATTCCAACATGAACTGTATACTCTTGTTGATGATGCCTTCAGACAACGCATCATCGACAAGTCCACTACAGAATACATCAGGACCAAATTTCCCAGAGAAGCAACTTTTTATGCCTTACCTAAGGTGCACAAAAACCTTCCCAGACCACCAGGTAGACCTATTGTCTCCGGACGCGGCTGCCTTACTGACAACCTTAGTCGCTACATAGACAAATTACTTCAGCCTCTAGTACAGGCGTTACCTTCATACATACGTGATACCACACACTTACTTCAAGGCCTCTCGGACCTCCATGTCGATGCCGACACCGTCCTGGTCGCCATCGACGTGGAGGCCCTTTACAGCTCTATACCTCACTCTCTAGGGCTTGCAGCCATTCAGCATATTTTGTCCAATACTAATATATACCCTCGTGAGTTGTCTCTTTTTATTGTTAGAGCACTCAAATTTATCCTAACTCACAACTTTTTCTCCTTCAATGGGTCCCACTACCTCCAGGTACAGGGCGTCGCCATGGGCACTTGTTGCGCCCCGGCGTACGCCAATCTGTACCTGGGGGAGTGGGAACGTGTACTATTTGCAGATGATGCAGCCAGCATCTATACCAAACACATAGCCTCTTTTCGACGCTACATTGATGACATTCTAATCCTATGGCAAGGCCCCACTGATACTTTACAACAATTTCTTCAATATCTAAACACGTCCAATTCTCTTAACCTTAAATTTACAATGACTTATAGTTTTAGTTCTATCTCTTTCCTTGACCTAACGCTTAGCAAGGATAGACATGGACAACTACAGAGCCAATTATTCCGGAAACCTACTGCCGGTAATACTATCCTAGCTGCTTCTAGCTTTCACCCACAGCCTTTACTGAAATCTATTCCTTTTGCCCAATATCTACGCGCTCGACGCAATTGCTCGACGGATACCTCCTTTGAACACGAGGCCTCCGTGCTACGTAATAGGTTACGGGCACGGGGTTACAAAAACAGCGTCCTCAAAGACGCATACAAAAAGCGAAATCCAAATCACGTTCCCTTCTCCTTACTCCCAAACCCACTGGGCCGTCCACTCAACCTCCATTACGAATCATTACAAACTATTGCCAACAACATAACGAGATTTCTCAAATACTTTTGAAACATTGGCATATTATTGCCACAGATAGGACCCTTTCCCCCTTTGTCCCACCAAAACCTTTAGTCACCTATCGACGTGCTCCCTCCCTTAGAGACAAACTTATTACCAGTGAATACAAAAGTAGTAACAAATCCCAGAAGCAACTAAAGGGCACATTTCCATGTGGCAATTGCAACTATTGCAAATATTTATCTAAATCTAACATACACAATGTTCTACCCAATGGTCAACGTTTTTTCCCTAAACACTATGTCAATTGCCGCTCAGTCGGCATTGTTTATCTACTTGAATGTGAATGTGGGTGCTTTTATGTGGGCAAGACCAAACTTCCTTTTTGGAAGCGAATTTATGGCCATATCAGCAGTGCTAACCAGAGAGACCCAGACTTACCTCTGGGGCGACACTGCAACTATGTCCATCCAGACGCTATCCCCAAAATCTCATTTAAAGCCTTAGACCATATCCCACCCCCTGCCCGAGGTGGTGATTATAACAAAGCGCTACTACAAAGCGAACTTCGATGGATTTTCCATCTTAACGCTACCTCACCCCCTGGCCTCAATGAGGCCTTTAACTTTAAGCCCTATCTTGATGGTTTTGAAACCGGAGTCTGTGAATTAGATCTCTGATTCCATTTCCCACATCCTAGCACCCACATAAACCATAACCTCTGTAATATATCTTTTTTGCAATATCTGTTGTAATCTCTGATGTGCCCACTCTATTCAACGTTGCATGCCATATACTACATCATTTTTCTGGGTATAACACATGACTTTCCTAAATATTCATTTTCCATTTTAAAGATCTCTACTCAAGATTGCTGTTCAATCTTAGACATAATAGCTTGCTTTTCCTCTATTTTGGTTACCCGGCGCGGGTAAGACTTGGCAAGCATGCGCAGCTCTTCCTTTGTGCATGCGCCAACTCTCCGCTGTATCATGGACCATTCCGCCGGTCCACTTCCTGTTTGCACTCCACCCTGGAGTGCATCAGGCTGTCAGCGGCCTTTTCCCGCGTCGGTGACGTCACGACGCCGGACGTGACCCTGCCGTGATGACGCGCTCACGCCCGGCGCCGCCCCGTCAGAGGTCCTATTGGAGATACACCTGTGGCGCTCTAGGCGCCTTCTCCTCACAGGCAAAATCAGCCAATCAGCAGATCCTTCAGCTCAAAGCCCCACACCTCTACCCAGCTGATTGTGATTATGTAAGCACATATATACTCACACATTAGATGGCTTCAGTACATGCTGCTGATGATCCAGAGCTGACTGATCCTTCATCTTAAGCGATCTCCACCCAGGTAACAACAGCGCTTTGCTACATAGGGCTGCTTTTGCACCTCTATTAACACTACCTTACTATTCTCATATCTATACTCTATTTTTCAGCCATATACTGCCTGGCTTCGCTTTTTGCCTGCTACAGCACCTGGGCTTTTTGCTCGGGCCCTGTATTGGACCTTGTAACCTGCTGAGGCTTTTCTAGCAAGCTCTCCACCATCAGTGGCCACCCCTTTCATGTTTTTATAACACTCATGTGTTTGTACCTCTCTACACCACGATTAGTGGTTTCCCCTGTGGCAAATATGAATATTGGCATTTCATGTGAGTACCTGTCTTACTTCCATACAAATTTTCATGCACTATATTGGTTGTATATAGCAATGGTTTAAATGACTGTATTATCTACCTCAACTTATATGTACTAACCCTATGATTCTTACACACATTTAGATGTGAATCTAAAGGATATCTAGTTGCCTTGACAAAGGACCAAAGTCCGAAACATGTTGGCATCATCCTTATCTTTCATGTATCAAGCAAGTTCTTAATTGTCACAACGTGTTTGTATGTTTATGCTGTTGACGTGTTAAAACTATACAAGCCTACCTTATTATGTATGCAAACATACTGAACTCTATTCAGCATTTATATATTTGTACAATTTTTCTTTAATAAATCATTTTATTATTTCACTTTATTAAGAGCATACACCTCTCTAGTGTCTATCTCCACCCCAAGCATCCCCCAGGGGTACTGGCCAGGTTCATGCACACTATAGCCTACTGGCCAGTGTTCATGCACACTATAGCCTACTGTCCCCCCCCTCCCGCCGCCATCCGGTGCTTCTCCGGGCTATCCCGTGCCATCGGGGGCCCGGAGAAAGAATCGCTCGCCGCCGGATGACGAGCATAGAGATTTCCGGTGACCAGATGGTCACCAGTCATCTCTATGACCGTCGGAGGCCCGGGCGCGACGTTATGACGTCACGCCCGGTACCCGGAAGTAAACAAAGCCGCGATCGCGGCTGTCAGCATGAGATCGGTAAAAAAATTTTTACCGATCTCATGCTTTCCAGCCTGGAGGAGAGATGTGGGGTCTTATTGACCCCACATCTCTCCATAAAGAGGACCTGTCACATACATTCCTATTACAAGGGATGTTTACATTCCTTGTAATAGGAATAAAAGTGATCCAAAAAATTTTTTTTTTTAAAAAAAGTGTAAAAATAAAAAAAATTAAGTAAAATAAAAATAAATAAATAAAAAAAAAAAATTAAAACGCCCCTGTCCCCTGTAGCTCGCGATCAGAAGCTAACGCACACGCAAGTCCCGCCCGCATATGTAAACGCCG
The DNA here is from genome assembly GCA_028564925.1 of Lithobates sylvaticus. Lineage (NCBI taxonomy): Eukaryota > Metazoa > Chordata > Amphibia > Anura > Ranidae > Lithobates > Lithobates sylvaticus. The sequence continues at coordinate 148,619,215 of CM053032.1, read as the reverse complement.
CTCAAACCACACATGTGAGGTATCGCCGCGTGCGTTAGAGCGCGTGCAACAATTCTAGCACTAGACCTCCTCTGTAACTCTAAACTGGTAACCAGTAAAAAATATTAAAGCGTCGCCTATGGAGATTATTAAGTACCGAAGTTTGGCGCCATTCCACGGTTGTGCGCAATTTTAAAGCTTGACATGTTCGGTATCTATTTACTCGGCGTAACATCATCTTTCATATTATATAAAAAAATTGGGCTAACTTTACTGTTTTGTTATTTTTTAATTCATGAAACCGTTTTTTTTCCAAAAAAAAGGCGTTTGAAAAATGATTGCGCAAATACCGTGTGAGATAAAAAGTTGCAATGACCGCCATTTTATTCCCTAGGGTGTCTGCTAAAAAAAACATACTCAATGTTTGGGGGTTCTGAGTAATTTTCTAGCAAAAAAATGATGATGTTTACATGAAGGAAAATAGGCCAAAATAGGCCCGGTAAGCAAGTAGTTAAAGGTAAGGGGCTGGGGGAAACAACAAAGATTGGCACATTATACTGCATGGAGGAGATCACTGCTATTTAGCCTAAGGAGCTTACTGCTATTTGGAGGATTCACTTCTCATAAGAAATTACCACACATAGAGACTGCATTGGACTGTTGCATTTGAGCACAATTATTTTGGATCACTGCACTAATCAGCATTTTTTGCAATTGCTGCACTTTTCTTTTTGGCCATATTTGCACATGGTATTTTGGACTTGTTTTGCAATTACTGCACTTTTCGTTTGGCATTATTTGCACACGCTTATTTATTTGCACAATATTTTTTGGTTATTCAATACCCGTCTTTAATTACGGTTTCACTTATTTATTTATATTATTATACGATTTATGAATTTTTACGTATTTATGAAAAGTGTTTTTTATAAGATATTGTATGCACTTTATTGTCTATTTTGCACAATATTACCTTGCACAGGAATGTTTATTTCACTATTTGATGCACTGTATGATTGAGTTTATTGGTATAGCATTATCTTTAGCTATACATTGTGGATTTTTCAAATCATTAACTTTCAGACGCTTTTAGGGAACCATCCTTTGGAGCCCCCCCTGAGGATTGGCATCCTTCTTACTAGCAAGCGACCACATATTTTTACCTTCCTATTTTTTACCTATTTTTTACATATTTATTGTATGTACTCGTAATCATCAGATCTCTTATTTATTGGCAATTTATTTATCAGCAAGTATTATCCATATTTATTTCTTCCAGCAAGTGCTGCTTGTTATTAATTAATATATTTTTTGAATTTTTTGCTAGCGCCCCATTTTATATATATTTGTATATATTTATTTTTATTTTCATTCTATGCAGTCTGTGTGTAATGTAACGTACTGTAGTAGCATAAAATACATACAGTAAGGAGCGATGTGCTATGGCAGCACCACAGGTAACTTCCCCTTTGCTACCAAACTGACTGTTCCTCTTCCATTCAGTAGAAGCCTTGTATTTTCCAAAAGGGTACAAGACTTCCTTTGTGTAACGGATCCCCGTCGCTCAAGATGAGTCTGCCTACCGTAAATGTTTTGTCTCTCTGGTACCACATGATCCAAGATCCCTCAGAGCACCCAGTCATTAGCCGTAACTCAATGTAGGGTGAAAACAACAGGCAGTTTATTCAAAACATAGGTACAGAGAGGTAACACTCAGGGGCAATCCCCCCTCCCTTGGATTCAGGGCGGGGTAAACTGTCCAATCAGCAATAAGGAACACACAGGCATTGAAACATTTGAACAATAGACCCCCTTATCAGCGGGGAGGGCTGTTGGAGGAATCTCCCCCCCGCCTTGCCCCCCGGTTTACATGCCAGGAACACAAATACAAACATACAACCCATAATGCACTTCTCCTAAGGCAGACAGACACAACAGAACAATGGGACACAGCCACACCCCAAATGATCCCAGCAAACAGTCCACAACAGCATGAGACAACACACAATATGTACATATATACAATATTCCAGTGTGGCTGTACAGCGAGTCTGACTAGCACAGATCAGACTAGGGTTCTCAGTCACCCTGTGTCCCTAATTGACACAGGGTGATTTACACATAGGTGGGGCCAGGGGGGCCCGACCAGGAGCCTCCATGCTCTCCAAGGCAAGCTAGGCTCCACAAGCCCCCGTCCCAAGTGACTCCCCTCACACAGGGTGACTGGGCTCACTTCATCATTCTGTTGGGGATCTGGGCTGACTGCCCAGCATCCCTGGGGTATACAGGTGGATACTGATAACTCATCCAATTTTAGTAGATGAAAATCCCCCAGTGCTTGCAAAGCATGGCTGACATCCTCCTGCATCAGTGCCGCACCATTTTCTGGGGTTGTGTCAGTGGAGACTGAAGTCCCATCCACTTTCATAGGAACTCCCTCTTCTGTTAGTTGAGGGCAGAGGCTAGCAGCTCTCTGCATGATGCCAGCCCTTCTGCTGGGTTGCTGGCATCATTCTGGGGTGCCATCTGCTGCTGGGAAGGGAAGACGGATGCTTCATCTCCCTTACCCTCATCTGGCTGCTGGGATGACATGTCTCTGGTACTGTCTCCCAAGTGCATGGATCCTTGCTGGGGAGAAAAGACCGCCACCTTCTCACCCTGGGCCTCCGGAACTGCTGCAGGTGTAAGGAAGAGGTCTTGTCAGCTGTACATGCTTCCTCTCTGGTACCACACAATCCAAGGTGCCTCAGAGCACCCAGTCATTAGCCGTAACTCAAAGTAGGGTGAAAACAACAGACTGTTTATTCAAAACACAGGTGCAGAGAGGTAACACTCAGGGGCAATGCCCCTTCCGTTGGATTCAGGGCGGGGTAAACTGTCCAATCAGCAATAAGGAACTACACTGATGGCACTATATTTTATTCCTCCGTAGGGGCTGCTGAGTGTTGTGGCACATCGATAACTTATTATTGTTTTTCTTACAACTGTTGCCAGACTTCCTTTGGAAAATTTCTACATTTCTCTCAAATTAAAGACCATTTGGTCAATATTTTGACACTGTTGCTTTAAACTTATTGGGTAGTGTAGTACCCTCAATGTTGTCTAAAATGAGATCAAGTGGCAGATGTATATCTTTTTCTCCACTTCCTCCTCATGGATAAACTTCTCACCCTCAGATCGCAAGACCACTGGGTGAGTGCTTTCCGCCTTAAAAATCAGCACCTATACAGTTATATATGATTTTCTTCATCTGATGAACTGCCAAGCTCTTGTTTATCTTCCAAAAGCAAATTACTCCCACCTTGCTTGTTACATCGGTGCAAATGTTGCTGCTGACTAACTGGAATTTCCTGGCCCACCTCACGTCAGCGCACAACGGTTAACACCTCCTCTGGAGATCCACATGACCACCTGTACCTAGCTGAATAAAAGACAGCCCCTCCCCCAACTAAGATGTTCTTTTTTGGTATGCTCCAGACCACCTGTTTATTGCAGTTGGTAAGTAATTTGTTTGCTGCATCCCCCCTGCTGAACCTACTCCTCCATTTTCAGCCTCTCACGTATTTGGAAGACCCTGAATGCTGAAGGTAAATCCTTCTAAAAACTGGGTGCCTTTTGTGCCAAGGACGTGGGCAAAATGATGCTTAAACAGCATTGATATTGTACAGGTGCGGTATTATAAAAACTCTGCAATGTCATCATTGCCTCTCCCTTTGTTTTCTTTTCCGTGTCTTTTTATATGCAGTGCACCGCACTGCTTTCCTGGCTTTGTCAGTCTGAGAGCGGCTGTGAATCAGGTCACAGGGTGCAGGGAGATGGGCAGCACAGGATGGACCAGTCGCCATGCAATGGTGTAAATGATATTGGAGGTCTGCAGTTGTGAGGGCTTCTCTCCATCTCAATCTGCAGTCCTGCCAGGTAAAGGGCTTACCTCAGATTCTGACTGAGTCTCCTGTCTGCCTCTGGATGTGCTGTCCTGGCTCCCCTAATATGCTGTGTACTTCTGTGGGTTTGATGGTCTGGCTGTTTTTTGTCTCAGACTCTAACTGTGTCTGCTATCTGCCTTTGGAAATGCTGTCTCAGCTCACCTGCTTATGAAGTGAGTGGATGATTGCAGATGGCTCTTAAAGAGCCAGGGTAACATGTTTTTTGGTGAGAGATAATATGCTTTTTTTCCATATATTTTGTACAAATATGAGCTTGCCACACCTGTTAGTGGCACAGAAGATTAGCAAAGGTAGGAGGGGCAACGTGGGACATGGTTTTTAAAAGCTCAAGGAAATTATGCAAATTAAGGTGTTTTGCATTATTTTAGGAGCAGAAATCCTGAACGCGACGCTCCAAAGAACATCTTATCCTGACCAGGATGACGACACCCAACAGGTTGTCACATTCATTAAGCATGTGGTCAATACACTCTAAAGGAATTATTTCCACTTACCCTGTGAAGGGACAGGATCCAGGAAATTGGCACATGCATTTATGCCAGCATGCCTTGCCAAGCTCAGGGTGCATTTTGGGCCTGCATGCAGTCTGCATTGGCAGAGAAATTAAATTGCACAGGTTGTCTCACAAGGATGTGGTTGTGCAAAATTCTAAACCCTAATAAGGCGGCTATAGCAGAAAGTATGCTGCAAATATTCACGCCACAAGCAACACCCACAATGATAGAGAGTAAAGCGCTCGTTGATGAAGGATGACAGAAACCTCGTCAGAAGACCAAGTTACAGTAACAGGTTCTCTAAGGTTTATCCAAATGGGATGGCTGATGTATGTTTAAGCACTGCAGTTCCAGGGGTGGATGCTACCCTCTAGTGGCTGGGCAGCAAGTGTCTTTTCATTTTTATAACTCGATTGCCTTCAGGGATCCTATGGATGAGAAAGTGGACTTGTTCACACCAGATGCAGTCCAGTGCATTTTTATTCTGCATCAAGAATGCATGGACAGTGTCTAACTTTGATTTCAATTACCTAGTTCACACCAGTACAGAGAATTCTAGTTCAGTCAACAAAAATAGAATGTTGCATTGTTTCTGTATGGAACACATCTGGAAAGTTGCAAAACGCATTGAGAATGCATCAAAAACATTAATGTAGAAACACATCTGGAACACAGAAATTATGGTGATCTGGCCATCAGGCTTGCACAGAATCTATACAGTGACAGATTTTGCCTGCCAATCAGCAATAAAGTTAACTTTGCTATATAAGCTTCAGAAATAGCATTACATTTAACACTGGAAACTACAAGATTTGGCACAGTGTCTGGAAAGAGTGGAACCTGGCAACTGACTTTTGATTGATGCCTTTGATGGACCTAGTACAAGCGATGGCACACTCAGTCACTGCTATGAGAGTATTGTGGTTACGCCATTTGAGGGCAGGTGGAACTTCGACACAAGCCTTCGACATTTCCTATTATGGGAGGTTATTGTTTGGCCAAACACTGAACAATGCAATTAAGCAAATGACAAGAGGAAACGTCTGGACTGTGGCCACAGACTAGTAAGAGGAAGCCGCAATCATTCACTCAAGCCTATTGAACTTACAGAAGGTGCCTGTAAAGAAGCCTGAAGATGTGCGCTCTAGAAATTCATAGAGGTGAGGCCTGGCGCTTACAATCATAGGAGCCCTATACTATGGCTTGCACAGCTGAGATGCACCACGAGTTTTATACTGGCGTTGGATCAGTTTCTGCTTCCTCCTAAGCGGATTGTCTGTGGTTTTATGCTGGAATATGTAAGTGCTCTTTTTAAGCAATAAAACATAAAGCGGTATTACACTATATCCTGCCTTCTGTGGTTCTTTGTTGGAGAGCTATTTCACAGACCTACTTGATGCAAGTTGATGTATGCAGTGGAGAGATGTTATAAGGTGAAGACATCTACATTTGTATACCTGCAAAGTGGATTGGGATCCAGCTTCTTCCATATATGATTGCTTGATTAGAATGGGATGCATAAAGGAGCTACAGCACTGAACTAAGGAGTCCTTCCCATTAGTCATGTTTGAGGTCACTGTGTGGCCGAGGCGATCTGCTGAGGGCATTTTGTTATCACTTCGAGTGAAGCACTTTAAGCAAATTTACTGAAGCACGTGTGCATTTTATTTTTCCTGGTGTTGGAGCATACAAGATTTGATCACATATGATTATTATGGACATTTCTGATGGTTTATTTTATTGTGCACTTTATTATTCAGATAAACAGTGTATATTATTTATTTGATATTTGATTTTTGTATTGTTTTCTTTGGGACAGTTATGCAAAGATTGCTTGGAAGATTTAGGTAAGGGCTAGCTTGAAGGTCTGGTGTGGCCTTCATTCAGCCTTACAAACTAAATATGCGACCAGCAAGTTTGGGAACAAGAGAGAGCAATTCATTCTGGCTTTAGCAGCTTTTCTTTGATTGTCAGTATCTCTTTTCATTTGTTCTCTGACACCCTATATTAGCTTTGGTATATCCAATTGTGTGCTGACGTGAGGTGGGCCAGGAAAAAGGAAAATTGTTATCAAATACTTACCATAATTTTCCTTTTCTGGCCCATCCTCACATCAGCACAGGACTCCCTCCCTAGTGGCCTATCACAGACTCATGCCCCATACACATGAGCGGATTTTCCGTCGGAAAAATATTGGATGATTTTTCCGATGGAATTCCGCTCAAGCTTGGCTTGCATATATACGGTCACACAAAAGTTTGCTGAACTTTCGACCGTCAAGAACTCAATAACGTACAACACTACGACGAGCCGATAAAATTAAGTTCATTGTTTGGAAAGCATGCGTAGGAATTTTGCGCGTTGGAATTTCTACAGACATTCGGAATTTTCGATCGGAACTTTTTCCGACTGAAAAATTGAGAACATGCTCTCAATCTTTTGCTGGCTGGAATTAGGCCAGCAAAAGTTTGATGGAGCATACACACGGTTGCTTTTTCCAACCAAAAGCTTTCGTCTGTCTTTTGCTGGCCGAAATTTACGATCGTGTGTACACTGCATAAGTTATCGAACATCTTAATTGGGGGAGGGGCTGACTTTTAATCAGCTAGGTACAGGTGGTCATGTGAGTCTCCAGAGGAGGTGTTAACTGTTGTGTGCTGACGTGAGGAGGGGCCAGGAAAGGAAAATTACCGTAAGTATTTGATAACAATTTTCCTTTATTCACCCGTGCTTGTTTTGCTCACATTCTAAATTTGACAATGGAAAGATTTCTCAGGAAGCATCTGAGTTTGCAGGCCAGGAGACTTTCACAAATCCTACATTGCAAAAGAAAATCTGAATATCCAGCTTTCAGCTTATCAGATTCCACTGTTATTTTTCTTGAGTTATATTTAGATAAAATTGATTTAACATGCCAGAATTATTTGTAATCTCTAGATGCACCTACGTATTTAAGAAAAATGTCTTGGAAGTATTATTTTTTTATTTTTCACTAACATCTGCTGCTTTGTTTGAGCAAGAAAACTTCTGAGCTGCAAACACTATGTACTGAATGTGTACAGTATATGGTACTGCTTATGCATTGAAGCATGAGCTGTACTGTACATTTAAAGGAGATTTGTTTGGCTATGGTGAATCTACATAGATAAGTATAGAACAATTTCTAAAAATATCTGAAGAAACCACTTAATTTAAAAGAGATACATAAGAATTCTATAAATGATAGTTACAGGGACTGGACAGCGACACATGGTATTCATAACCTACATCTTTTAAAAAGTAATGAGAAACTACGAGGTCTCTTAGTAGATTGGCATCACAACATATTGTGAATAATTATATAGAAAACCAAAAGAGCACCCACTCATTTATAAATAAAAACAATTTCTTATCATTCATATACAGTTGAAAAACAAAATTTCATGGATGCCGGGAGGCGGGGTGGGGTTTATGGTCATGTGAGCACCTTGATTGGCTGTCATGGTGGTCACATGACCGGAAAGCTCCCCATCGCAAAGAGCGATCAAGAGTTTTCTGTTAGCCGTGGCGACTGTGCCAGGAATGCGCAGGGCGCATGCTCTTAGCACAGCTGTATTTACTTTCAAAATTTTTTATTATTGAGAGAAAAAAGAAACATGAACAATAATAAAACAAAATAATACATACAGTCATTGTATAGAGGCGAGTTGCAAATCATTAAGAACATATATGAAATTAAGAACCTCTAGTATGCAAGGAGGTGATATATTCCGTAAATCACTAAAAAGGCCTCCCTAGGAGTGCTGCGAACGTTGAGACCAAGGCTCCCCAGCTGTTACCCTGTGTCATCTGCGTCCCCCGGCTCCTTAAAACTCTTGCTCCGGGAGGTTCCCCCGACACCCCTAAAGGGATCAAACTGTGTCGGAGCAGCCCCCCGAGTCCTACGGGGCATGTTCAATTCCTAATTGTGGCTCACAGGATTGCGTAAGCTGTGGAAAATGTGCTCGGTACAGGTGTCCCCAGGGGGGGTACAATCCCCAAATCCAGGGGCCCCTACACCGCGCTGAAATTTGCACTCACTAAATGGCCACAACAAGCCCATGCAATGCATACCTTAAGACATGAAATGCAAAAAAAATAAAAATAAAAATCGAACCAGAAAGAACAAAAGGAGAAGAGGGTGAGGGAAAGGAGGGGAGTAGAGAGAAAAGGAGGGGGAGCCGTCTGACAGGTAGAAGGCTGTAGGGAAATTGTTGACGCGCCCTGGTTACGTTTGTATACCAGGGATGAGGGAGATGCCCACGTGGTTTTCCCAGGGTTCCCAGGTGGATTCAAATTGTGCTTTGGAGTCCAGGAGAACACTGGTCAATTTCTCTTGGGACATAATCCATGAGATTTTGTGCTTGGCGGCTTTGAGGGATACCCCAGGTTTTTTCCAGGCCTTGGCAATGGTTAACTTTGTGCCCAAGAGAATGAAATGGGTCAATTTGCGGCTCCACTTAGTAGCCCTTGAGATATTGGCGTTCAGTAGGGCTACTGCAGGGGTTCTGGGTAGTTGAAGCCCAGTTACTGTGTGAATCAGGGTAAACAGCCTTTTCCAGAATGATCTGATTTTGGGACATTCCCACCATATGTGGGCCATGGAGCCCTGTAGGGCACATCCCCTGAAGCATTGGGGGTTAGCGGTTGGAAACATGTGGGCCAATTTAGAGGGCGTGAGATACCATCTTGTCATTACTTTGAGGTTCGATTCTATTAGGGAAATGTTCTTAATTCCTTTTATAGGCTCTGGAAAAGGATGTCTGTCACTGCTCAAGATCCCAATGGAGTTGGAGGTCATCCTCCCAAGCGGTCATATAAGGGGTTTTGCCTACCTGATGGGCAAGAGACTGATAGATAACCGAAATTCCACCCCTCTGACCCTTGAGTTGACCGGACCATAGCTCATATGGAGAGAAACTAGGTGGGATGGGTTTCCCTATCCTTAGTTTGTGGAGAAAGTGTTGTATTTGGGAACACCAGAAGAGTTCCCCATTCGGGATGCCCAGTTGTTGCTTACAGAATTTTAAGGTTATTGGGCCTGTAGCCGTAAAGAAATGCCCGATCCGATACAACCCCTTGTCCAACCACCATTTGAATGATTTTATATCTTGACCTGGGGGAAAATCGGGGTTATTGAAGATGTGGGCTAGTGGACGACAGTCAGAGGTCAAGTAAGGGTGGGTTTTTAATTTATCCCAAAGGGATAGGGATTGAGAGAGGATCGGAGAGAGTATGGGAGGCCTGTTCTTGGGAGAGAGCCATAGCAAGTATAGTTGGGGACCGCCTGTCTTTCTATATTAATCCAGTCTAGCTTTTCCGTTCTGACATAAACTGCTGATAGTTGGGCTAGTCTCGCCGCCTGGAAGTACCAAAGAATTCTTGGTAACCCTAAGCCACCCTGTGTGCGCTGTCTGTATAAAGTATTTTTTGGTAATCTACGTCCTTTTCTGCCCCAAATGAACTCGACGATTTTCGCTTGGAGGGATTGCAGATGGTCCCTTCTTAGGTTCATCGGAATGGCCCAAAATAAATAAATCAGTTTGGGGAGGAGGGTCATTTTTATCGAGTGAATCTTGCCGATCCAGGAGAGGTCTTTACTAGCCCATGTCTTCTGGTCCGACTCAAGTCTCTTGTATGTGGGTGGGAAGTTTGCCGGATACAATTGGTAGATTTTAGAGGTTAGGTGAATCCCTAGATAGTCTATGGATGAGGCGTTCCATCTAAATTTGAAAGAGTTTTTCAGAGTTTCCACCGAGGAGGGAGTCAGGGATATGTTTAGGGCGTGAGATTTGTCGTAATTAACCTTGCGACCCGACACCCTGGCGAAGTCATTCAGGAGTTTACAGAGGTTAGGGAGAGATGTGATAGGTGAAGTAATGAATAATAGCATGTCGTCTGCGAAGAGACCACATTTGTGTGTTTGGGGGCCACAAGAAATTCCTTGGATGTTGGGGTTGGACCGAATTGCTATAGCAAGTGTCTCGCTGGCAATGGCAAAAATTAAAGGTGATAGGGGCATCCCTGTCTGGTGCCACGCTCTATGTGGAAGGGTGAAGAGTGATGCCCATTGAGGCGGATTAGAGCTGAAGGTTTAGAGTAAAGGGATTGTAGAGTTCCCAAGAAGCGATTACCAAAACCCCACCTCTCCATTAGAGCGAAAAGATAAGGCCATTCGACTGTGTCGAATGCCTTATGGAGGTAACATCCCCTCCTGTTTGGGGCCCCCGTCCCACCCGGTATGAAGGAGGGAGATTAGATCGATGGCCCTTCTGATTTGATCCTGCCCCTGCCTGCCTGGAATGAACCCTACTTGGTCCTTATGGACGTAACGGTTAATGAAAGAGGATAAGCGGATGGCCATGATCTTCGTCAAGATCTTGAGGTCGTTATTTATAAGAGAGATCGGTCTATAATTTTCGACCTCTTTAGGGTTTTTGTTAGGTTTGGGAATAACCGTTATGTAGGCGGTATTTATCTGAGGGTCATATTAGGAGCTAGTGTCTCAACAAAGGTCTTATAGTAGGGCACGGAGAGTCCATCTGGACCAGGAGCTGATCCAGATTTGAGGTTTTTAATTACCTCTCCTATCTCCTCAACAGAAATGCTCGGCTCCATAACCTCCTTATGTTCAGCCGATAAAGTTGGAATCGGAAGGTCTCGAAAAAATTGGGACAATAAGGGGCCTTTGTCTTTTGGAGACCTGCTATATAGGTTAGTGTAAAAACTCCGGAATGCCTCTAGTACCATCAAACAAATTGTAATATTACACAAAGATAACCCGCTTAAATACAAAATTCAGTTTTTAAATAATGATTTCATTTATTAAGGGAAAAAAGCTGTCCACACTTGTTTGGCCCTATGTGGAAAAGGAATTGCTAAATTATTATTATTATTATTATTATATAATACAGGATTTATGTAGCGCCAACAGTTTGCACAGTGCTTTACAATATAAAAGGGAGACAATACAAAGCAAGAGGATTAAGAAGGTGTGCTCAGAAGAGATTTCTATCAAATAGGGCGGGAAAGGTGGTACAAAAGGTTGTAACTGTGGGAAATGAGCTGATGGAAGTGGTAAAAGATTAGTTGGAGGTGTGATAGGCTTCCCTGAAGAGATGAGTTTTCAGGGATCGCCTGAAGGTAGTAAGAATAGGGGATAGCCAGAGGATAGGAGAGGCTCTGGAGAAATCCTGGAGACGAGCATGGGAGGAGACAAGGGAGCTTGAGAGTAGGAGCTCTTGGGAGGAGCGGAGAAGACGGTTTGGGTGATATTTGGAGACAAGATTGGTGATGTAGCTCGGGGCAGAGTTGTGAATGGCTTTGTATGTTGTGGTTAGCATTTTGAATTTAATTTGCTGGGCGATTGGGAGCCAGTATAGGGATTGGAGGAGAGGGTTGCCGGACGCTGAATGGGGGGTAAGGTGGAAAAGCCTGGCAGCAGCATTCATGACAGACTGAAGAGGGGATAGTCTATGGAGAGGCAATCCAATGAGAAGTGAGCTGCAATAGTCAAGGCGAGAGATAACAAGGGAGTGAATGAGGAGCTTGGTAGTTTCATTTGTTAACCACTTGCCACCCGCCATATAGCAGAATGACAGCGGCAAAGTGGTTTCAAAATCCTGACTGGTCGTCATATTACGTCCTCAGGATATTGAGCTGATGCGCGCCCCCAGGGGCGCGCATCGCGGCAATTGTTGTTGCAGGGTGTCAGTGTGACACCCCGCAACTACGATCTCGGTAAAGAGTCTCAGACGGAGACTCTTTACCACGTGATCAGCCATGTCCAATCACGGGTGATCACAGTGTAAATAGGAAGAGCCATTGATCGGCTTTTCCTCACTTGCGTCTGTCAGACGTGAGTAGAGGAGAGCCGATCGGCTGCTCCTCTGACAGGGGGGTCTGTGCTGATCGATTATCAGTGCAGCCCCCCAGAGGCTGCCCACACTGGACCACCAGGGACGCCACCAGACCACCAGGGATGCCCAGCACCAGGTATGCCACCCTAGACCACCAGGGATGCCAGTCAGTGCCCACAATGGATGCCAATCAGTGCTCACTGATTGGCATGCATTATTGTTTGGCACTGATTGGCATCCATCAATACAATACACTAAAATGACGCCTATCAGTGCACATCCGTGCCACCTATCAGTGCCCATCCATGCTTATCCGTGCCGCCTATCCCTGCCCATCCGTGCCGCCTATCCATGCCCATCCATGCTGCCTATCCATGGCAATCCGTGCCACCTATCAGTGCCCATCTGTGTCGCCCATCAGTGCCCATCAGTGCCGCCTATCAGTGCCACATATCAGTGCCCATAAATGCCACCTCATCAGTTCCACTTCATTGGTGCTGCCTTGTCAGTGCAGCCCCATCAGTGCCCATCAGTGAAGGAGAAAACTTACTTATTTACAAAGTTTTGAAACTGAAAAAAAAAAACACATTTTTTTTCAAAATTTCAGGTCTTTTTTTTTATTTGTTTAGCAAAAAATAAAAACCATAGAGGTGATCAAATACCACCAAAAGAAAGCTCTATTTGTAGGAACAAAATGATACAAATTTAGTTTGGGTACAGTGTAGCATGACCACACAATTTGCGACAGTGCTGAAAGCTGAAAATTGGTCTGGGCAGGAAGGTGTTTAAGTGCCCAGTATTGTAAGTAAGTGGTTAAAAAGGGGCGAATTTTAGAGATGTTATGGAGGTGAATTCTACAAACTTTTTACAATAATTGGATTTGGGGCTGAAAGGACAAATCAGAGTCTATGATTACACCGAGTACCCTGGGGTGAGGGGAGGGACTGATGGTTGCATTGATGATTTTGATGGAAAAGTCATGGAGGGGGGCAGGATGGGGGAATCTTAAAAGCTCAGTTTTAGAGAGATTTAGTTTAAGGAAGTGGTGTGACATCCATGCTGATATGTCTGAGTAATGCGAGAGGAGACTGAAGAAGTGAGGTGAGGAGTAGACAGACAGATTTGGGTGTCATCGGCGTATAAGTGGTGTTGGAAGCCGTGGGTGGTTATCAAGTGACCGAGGGAGGATGTGTAGATAGAGAAGAGAAGGGGTCCAAGAACAGAGCCTTGGGGGACCCTCACAGAATGAGGCAATGGAGAGGAGGAGACAGAGTTGTAGGTAACACTGAAGGAGCGCTGTGATAGGTAGGCAGAGAACCAGGATAGAGCAGAATCTTGGAGGCCAAGGAAATAGAGTTTATTGAAAAGGAGCAGGTGGTTAACATAATCAAAGGCTGCAGAGACGTCAAGTACTAGGAGTATGGAGTAGTGGCCATTGGTTTCAGCAGTTAGTAAATCGTTAGTGAGTTATTAGTAAGGAGGTTTCCGTGGAGTGCTCTCAGTGAAAGCCAGACTGTAAGGGATCAAGAAGGTTATTGTCACTGAGGTAGGAGCTAAGACTGTTGTAGACCAAGCATTCTAGAAGTTTAGAGGTGAATGGGAGCAATTAAATGGGTCTTAAGTTGTTCAGGTTGGTGGGGTCCAGTGAGGGCTTTTTATGTATGGGAGTAATCTGCTCATGAATAAACTGTAAATAGCCACATTTATTGGAAAGCTGAGTTCAATTTCACTTGCCACCCCCAAGCCTGATTACCTGTCGAAATCAAGAAACAGATGAGAAACAAAGTAATTGACATGTATCAGTCTGAAAAGGGTTACAAAGCCATTTCTAATGCTTTGGGACTGGGTGAGAGACATTATTCACAAATGGAACAGGGGTGAACCTTCCCAGGAGTGGCCAGCCTACCAAAATTACTCCAAGAGCACAAAGACGATTTATCCAGGAGCTCATAAAAGAATCCAGAACAACATCTAAAGAACTGCAGGCCTCACTTGCCTCAGTTAAAGTCAGTGTTCATGATTCAACAATAAGAAAGGGACTGGGCAAAAATGGCATCCATGGGAGAGTTCCAAGGCGAAAGCCACTGCTGACCAAAAATAATACAAAGGCTCGTCTCACATTTGTCAAAAAACATCTTGATTATCCCCAGGAGTTTTGGGAAAATATTCTGTGGATTGATGAGACAAAAGTTTAACTTTTTAGAAGGTTTGCAACCCGTTACATTTGGCATAAAACTAACACAGCATAAAAAATACTTTCATAAAAAGAACATCATACCAACAGTGAAAGGTGGTGGTAGTGTGATGGTCTGGGGCTGCTTTGCAGCTTCAGGGCCAGGACGACTTGCCACAATTGATGGAACCATGAATTCTACGCTCTACCAGAAAAACCCCTGCAGGAGATTGTCCGGCCATCAGTTCAGTATGTGACCTCAAGCTCAAATGCACTTGGGTTATGCAGCAGGACAAGGATCCAAAATGCACCAGCAAGTCCACCTCTGAATGGCTCAAAAACAAAACAAAATTAAGGTTTTGGAGTGGCCAAATCAAAGTCTAGATTTAAATCCAATTGAGATGCTGTGGCAAAACCTTAAACAGGCCATTCATGCTGGATAACCCTTCAATGTGTCTGACATAAAACAATTCTGCAAAGAAGAGTGTGCAAAAAAATTCCTCCACAGCAATGTGAAATACTCATTGTCAGTTACCATGAATGCTTGAATGCAGTTGTTGCCGCCAAGGGTGGCACATCCAATTATTAGGTTTAGGGGCAATTACTTTTCACATAATGTCAGGCAGGTTTGGACAGCCCCCCCCCATGTCAATGAGTATGGGGTACATAGTACCACTTCCCATTCACCAAAAAAGTGAAGACAGTGCACAAGTTAACAAAATTTCTTTATTAAAAAATAAAAATAAAAAACAATGTCCCCTTGGTTTAGATCCATCATCAATCACAACATTCTTAAAGCGGTTCTGCACTCGTTTTTTTTTTTTTAAAACAAAAAAACAAAAAAAAAAACACATTTCATTTAGTACTCTTTGCCTGATTTGGAAGGCAAAGAGATTTACTAAATGAAATGTGTGCCGAACCGCTTTAACCACTTTAAGACCAGCCTCGTTTTGGATTTTAGGTGTTTACATGTTTAAAACAGTTTTTTTTTTTCTAACACCCTAGAGAATAAAATGGCGGTCGTTGCAATACTTTTTTTCACACCGTATTTGCGCAGCGGTCTTGCAAGCGCACTTTTTTTGGAAAAAATTCACTTTTTTGAATAAAAAAATAAGACAACAGTAAAGTTAGTCCAATTTTTTTATATATTGTGAAAGATAATGTTACGCCGAGTAAATTGATACCTAACATGTCATGCTTCAAAATTGCGCCCGCTCGTGGAATGGCATCAAACTTTTACCCTCAAAAATCTCCATAGGCGACGTTTAAAAAATTCTACAGGTTGCATATTTTGCGTTACAGAGGAGGTCTACGGCTATAATTATTGCTCTCGCTCTACCGATCGCGGCGTTACCTCACATGTGTGGTTTGACCACCGTTTTCATATGTGGGCGCTACTCACGTATGCGATCGCTTCTGCGCATGAGCTCGTCGGGACGGGGCGCTTTAAAAAAATGTTTTTTTGTTTTTCTTATTTATTTTTCTTGATTTTATTTATTTTTACACTGTTTTTTAAAAAAAAATTAATTGGCTCACTTTTATTCCTATTACAAGGAATGTAAATATTCCTTGTAATAGAAAAAAGCATGACAGGTCCTATTAAATATGAGATCTGGGGTCAAAAAGTCCTCAGATCTCATATTTGGACTTCAATGAAAAAAAAAAAAAAAAAAAAATGTCATTTAAAAAAAATGACATTTGAAAATTCCTCTTTAAGAGGTATGGGCGGAAGTGACGTTTTTTTTTTCTCGCCGCGATGACCACCATTATCGGACAGCCGACCGGCGCCTGAAGAGATGGATACCTCGGTTGTGGCAGCAGCTGCTGCCGTTACCGAGATATCCCTCTTCAAAAAAGTGACGTACATCGTCGTGCGCCGGTCGGAAAGTGGTTAAATAGCTAAGGGTGATGTCAGTGTGTGACCACACCCCCTTGTGACATAATTTACCCAGCATGGGTCATGGGGCAGGGTTTAAGGAATTTTATAACCAGATTTATAGCAACATTTTACAGGTTTAAAAAAAAAATGAGAAAATGCTCTACTGCTGCAGTACAACTCAAAATTCTCTGCAATACATTGTTTCAAAATCTTTCAATGCATTTTGTATTATCAATGTAAAGATCTGGTAAACACCTTTCAACAATCTTGTTAAATCTATTAAACTCTGGACTATAATCCATGGAAAACAGTGTTATCATGTGTAGTAATCCCTTTCCTATCCTATCCTGTAGCAAATCCATTGTAGTCTTGGATTTAGCAATCACAAATTATTTTTTTAAAACAGACACTTAATGACTCTCTGTCAAGAAAGCAAATACTGTATAACTCTCTGGCCTCTATTTCAAACTTCTCTTAATTAGTACAAATATCTTGCAATCTTAAAAGCTGTTTCACTGGGATCCCTTTTATAATATGGTGGTAATATATTTTATTACATGTATCATTTGGATCTCGTACAAGTTATCCCTGCTTGGTAGGTGTTCCACACTGTCTAATATATTATACATAACATTTCTTTGAAACATTTACAATATGGCACAAGGTGGTACAAAGGAAAGACAGTATTTAGAAGATCTCTGAAGACTTTGAATTAAAATCTCTTGAGGGTGAATGTATCCAATATGTTAAAGAAGGCTATGGGTGAAGATGTCATACATTTAAGGCTGTTTCATAAACTTCCAAAAAATATGTTTGAGGAGATGAAGGCATATTGAGATGCAAATGACCAAATATTTGTCTTTTGGGGCATTAGGACTAAACAAATCCTTCTTTTGAATTATTTGATGAGGTTCTAAAGAAAAACATGGACAGATTACCTTTTGGCATACTCTTTATTTTATGAAACTTATCATTTATTTCAAGAATAAAGCTGGCTATACGTTATACAATTTTCTTATTCAATTTACTTTAGATTTACCTTCAACTATGTAGTGCAAAGGCCTGCCTGATTGCATACAATTTGAAAGTGTTTAGACCACATATTACAAAAAATGTTTTTTTGGAAATCTAAAGGAAAACTGTATAATGTATGGCCAGCTTTAAGAGCTGGAAAAGTTGCAAAGCGATATCAATGCATTACAAGAAGAGATTTCTCCATTGAAAGAAACATCAGATTTTTAGATTAGGATTCTCATTTACTGAAGAATTCCAGGTATGGATATTTCACACATGGTTACATTGGTCCAGCTTATACAGTACCTGGCTGATACCACTGGAAACTGGAAATCACGACACCACTATTTCTGTGATCTCTGCTTGCTTCAGAGTCCTGCGCTGGTGTTGAAGCCACTACTCTGCTTTTCATTCATTCAGAAATTGTGTTTTCTGAATGGTGTAGTATGAATACCCAGCACTGTCTAACCATGTGCCTTTAAAATGTTTTGTGATGCTCAAACAAAATGCAATATTAATTATCCTCATACAAAGTACATTAATAAATTAATTATATTTCCTCATGCAAAATGACAAAAATTGATGATTCAAAATCCATGAACATCAGTGTTGAGTGTCCATAAATAATCCTTTAAAGTGCTCCAGTGACAAGTGCTATCAAATTAAGTGCTGTCCTTATGTGCCCTCACTCACCGACTATCAGTGGGTTATACACCTTTGTAAAAAAAAATGGGGCTTTCAATACTCCAGTGGGTAGCTGTGTCTTTTCCTTCCCAGAAATTCCAACAATTGGGAAACTAGACTCCTCACATATGTGTAGCACTAACCCCCAAAGGAGCTGCTGGTTTTATTTGGGCTTACCTTTACCTCAAATAATAGCGTCTTCTCATTAGGAGCCAGCGCTACATATGTATGGGGAAATAGAACCAAGAAAGATCCATATAATAAAACTTTTTTTTTATTATGTATAAAAGCATATAAAAAGAAGATTTTACAATTACAAAATTCTCCTCTTGTATGTTGGCATGAAAACCCCTTTTTAACTCAAAACCACAAAACCACAATCTGCGCTCCAATAATCGGACGTGACGTCACAGGAAATAGCCATTCGCTTGATGCATTTAGCTCAGCCCAGGAAGCATCCTCAGACGTCAGGTCACGTCCGCTTATTGTAGTGCAGATCATGATTTTGAGTTACAAAGGCTAACATACAAGAGGAGAATACACGGATCAAACATTCATGGATTTTGAATCATCAATTTTTGTCATTTTGCATGAGAAAATATAATTTATTCATTCATTTACTTTGTATGAGGATAATTCATGTATTTTAATGGCGCATGATTAGACAGCGCTGGGTATTCATACTTCATATTTCATAGGAATTTTAAGCCTATATACTAGCAGCAGTCTGATAAGATTAGTCACAGTATTTGCACATATTTCATAGCGTGGGGATCATAACATTTAAATGTTTTCTGAATGGTGCACATGCCGAGTAGCCAACCTCCTGTGTTTAGAATGCTGCAGGGCAGCCTCAGTGCAGGACCCAGAAGAAAGTGGAGATCAGTTTTGCACACACTTCATTTAGTAAATCTCTTTGCCTTCCAAATCAGGCAAAGAGTACTAAATGAAGTGTTTTTTTTCCCACTTACCTAGTAATTGCTGCTCTGTCTCTTCGGCGGTGGGCGGGGTCTCTGCGTCGATCCTCGTCATGCCGCGCTGTCTCCTGGGATCTGGTGTCATCGATCCCAGGAGTCTGTGCGGACATCTGCCGAAATCTCGCGAGATTTACGGGGCTCGTGCCGAAATCTCGCAAGATTTACGGGGCTCCTGCCGAAATCTTTAGAGATTTCGGCGGATGTTGCCGAAATCTCGCAAGATTTTGGCGAACGTGAGCTACACTTTGCCGTTACTGCGCACGCGCAAGATCGGCGCAGTAACGGCGGTGCATGCTGGGCCATCTGAAGTGCCTGTGTAGTTTCACATGCCCACAGGAAAGATGGCACCCAGCAGCAAGATTTTTTATAAATGTTTCTAGGTGACGAAAACCGGCAGCAGTTCACTTGAAAAACGGAACACGTGAGTGATTAATTTCCATATCATAATCGTTTTCATTATACAAAAAAAAAAACATTACAGACAGTGGCAGACCGCTTTAAGTGGGAGTGTGTACTTCAGTGATTTCCAGTTCAAAGGGGCATCGGCCAGGTGCACATAATTACATCTGCTCAAGCTAGACCAACGTAACTATGTAAAAAATATCCATACCTGGAATTTGTCTTTAACCACCTCAGTACAGTGCATTTTCACCCCCTTCCTGCCCAAGCCATTTTTCACCTTTCAGCACTGTCACATTTTGAATGACAATTGCGCGGTCATACAACACTGTACCCAAATTAAATTGTTATCATTTTGTCCCCACAAATAGAGCTTTCTTTTGGTGGTATTTGATCACCTCTGTGGTTTTTATTTTTTGCACTATAAACAAAAGAAGAGGGACAAGTTTAAAACAAAAACTATATTTTTAACTTTTTGCTATACTAAATATCCCCAAAAAAATATATAATTTTTTTTTTTCCTCAGTTTTGGCCCATATGTATTCTTCTACATTTTTTTTAGTAAAAAAAAAATGCAATAAGTGTATATTGATTGGTTTGCGCAAAAGTTATAGCGTCTACAAAATAGAGGATAGATTTATAGCATTTTTATTATTTTTTTTTTTAACTGGTAATGGCGGCAATCTGCGATTTTTATCGTGACTGCGATACGTTCTATAAAAATGCACTGATTACTGTATAAATGTGACTGGCAGGGAAGGAGTTAACCACTAGGGGGCGCTGAAGGGGTTAATATGTTCCCTGGGAGTGATTCTTACTGTGGGGGAGGGGACTCACAAGGGGAGGAGACCGATCAGTGTTTCTCTGTACTGAGAACACACCATCGGCTTCTTTTCTCTGACAGGACCGTGGATCTGTGTGTTTACACACACAGATCCACGGTCCCGCTGTGTTACCAGGCAATCGCGGGTGCCCGGCGGACATCGTGGCCGCTGGCCACGCACGTCGGGTGCCCAGTGACACGGCGGGCGCGCGTGCGCTCCCTGGAGGGCCAGGAAGGGGAGGACGTCATATGACGCCCTCCCGCCCTGAGAGCTGCGCTGCCTGGCCATCAATTGACAGCCGGCGGTCGCATAGCGGTTAAACAACACATTAGATAGTATGGAAGAGGCAACCTTCTTTTTTTTTTTTTCAAAACAAGGATTGCTTTTATTGTGTGTATTGTGTGTACCATGTATATGGTACAATTATAGCAAGCACAAAAGTAGGTCATAGAAGAATATCAACATACAAGGTAGCATGAATATGGAAGAGGCACCCTTTAAATAAAATTTTTTTAATGAAACAAGTTAGATTATGAAAGAAATAAGGCTTACGCTTGGAAGAAGGTTCACAGACTTTAAAATCACAAAGTTCAGCAGAGACAGTCTAGAGCAGTGATGGCGAACCTTCACTCCACGGCACGTTCACTCCCGCTGAGATGCAATTTCATGGCGCAATACATTTTCATTTATTTTAAAAATTTTATTAAAAATGTTAAATGCAGACTGCAATAGTGGCTGCTAATGGGGCTGCTATAGGGGTGCTTGCTTACATTTTGGGGTGCTTTATCACACACACAAGCCCCACTTGGTGCTACCACTGATTTCAGCTGAAAAAAAAAAAAATCAAGAAAGATGTAATTGCCTTTTACGTTACTTGCACAGACTACAGAGCCATAATACAGGGGGAAGGGAGAGAAAACAGAAAGTGACACAACAGGAAGTGAAAGGAAAGCTCTACAGAGTCAGGGAAAATGGGATGCACACCCCGAAAAAATCTAATGGTTCCCTCAAGGGGTTTTTAAGCAGCAATGTTAAATGGATCAAAAGACAGTAACTGATTATAAAAAAGTCTTTAACAAAATGAGATTCAATGTCATGTTCCAATTAAAATATGAGCTCTGGCTGTATGATACAATACATATTCCACAAATTAGCGATGTTCACATGGTGGAGCAAAACATTACATTACAGGGGTACCAATGTGGCTGACATTCTGTAATGTAATGTTTTGCTCCACCACGTGAACATCGCTAATTTGTGGAATATGTATTGTATCATACAGCCAGAGCTCATATTTTAATTGGAACATGACATTGAATCTCATTTTGTAAAAAAAAAAAAAGACTTTTTTATAATCAGTTACTGTCTTTTGATCCATTTAACATTGCTGCTTAAAAACCCCTTGGGGGAACCATTCCATTTTGGATCTTTTCAGGGTGTGCAGCTTAGTATCTCTCTATATATGTTTCTCGATTTACAAAGTCAGGGAAATCTCTGTATTCCTGTTTAAGATGAGCACACACAGAAAAAAATATGTTTTTTTCAAAAATATATATTTTTAGGAATATGATAATAATGGAACAATATAATATAATATTGAGCCATAGGGTGTTCCTGAATGCTGAAATGTTAGTTACATTTTAGTAATAATCTTTTCTTGTGTCTGCTATAGAAAATCAGTAAGCTTTTCTTTGTATTGGACCATTTGGTAATTTTATGAATGTTTTCTGTCTGATAAGTCTTCATACCTATTTAACAGAATTGACACTATTCTGATTATTATTATTAAATATTGCTAAGTGTTTCAATTTTTGAAGTTAAATTAATACATGATCTCATTTTAATCCTGGTTCATAATGTTGCTAGAACAGATTAATTAGTAGAAGGTTGGAATGTAATGTTCAGATTTGGTAAAAAAAAGCAGATTTAAAAAAAAAAAAAAAGAGAAAAATTAAAGTGTCATTAACCCTTCACTGACAGACCCTGTGCTTAATTTTGAACACTCAGGTGGTCAGACCATTTTTGCAATTTTTCCTTTGCTTTTTTATTTTTGACTTATAGCTTTCAGAGTTTGTAAAAGACCCCCCCCCCCCCCCCCCTCCAGACCATATATATTCTGAAAGCACATAATCAGTCAAATAAAAAGAAGGTGCTACTGATTTTTTAGACCCTGTGGTATTTGCGCAAATGTTTATCAAACCAATATATTTGCAAAAAATACACTAAAACCATTATTAGCAGATAAAAAACACAGCTAATTTTACAAAATTCCTACTAAATATAAAAGCTTAACCTGTATGAAGTTAATAAATAACAAAACATTTACATTTTTGCATTGCGCCTTTTTGCAAAATGGTGAAAATCGAACGTATGCAAAAATGTAAAGATAAAAACACAGCTGATTTTACAACATTTCGAATAAATATAAAAGCTTAACCTGTATGGAGTTAATAAATAACAAATATTTGTAAATCTTTGATTTTCACCAATTTGCAAAAAGACATAATTTAACATACCCAAAAAAATTTCAAAAAATCTGGAGGTTTTCATTTTTCACTTACAGCTTTCAGATTTTGTGAAAGACCCCCACCAAGCCATATATTTTCTGAAAGCATAGGACATGTAGAAATAAAAAAGAAGGCACTATTGATTTTTAAGGCCTCACGACATTTGCGCAAATGTTTACCAAAGCAATATTTTCGCTAAAAATACATTAAAATCATTAATAGTGGATTCATACATGGCAAAATTTACTAAATTCCTGCTAAATTCCTAGTAAATATAAAAGTTAAACTGTATTAATTTAATAAATAACAAATATTTATAAATTTTAAATTGCACCTTTTTGTGAAATGGTGAAAACTGAAGGTACGCAAAATTGTAAATAACAATTTAAATCTGAAGGTTACCATTTTTCACTTACAGCTTTCAGAATTTGCAAAGGCCCCTGAAATTAGACATTTTTGCCCAAAAACCTATGACCTGTAGAATAAACAAAAATGCTACAGGGAATCGGCGGGGGTGTCACATTTAGGATTTTACACTTTCTATATTAGAGTGCCCCCACTCTGGATAAAGGAGCACAGGGGCACAGCAGCATTGTCAGCATTGTCAGTCTGGGGTTTCTTCATTACTTATAGTGGCTCTAAAGGCAAAACATTTTTCTCTTTATTAATGCATTCCCTGCATTAAGGAGAAAAACATTCCACTAGCTCCTCCCTCCCAACCCTAAACACTTACCTGAGACCTCTATCGATCCAGCACTGTGGCTCTTCTTTACCCTCTTCCTGCTCTCACAGGCTTCAATGAGAGCAGTGGGAGCCATAGGCTCCTGCTGCTGTCAGTCAAATCCTGTGAGGAGGGAATAAGGGATGTGGCTGAGCCACACTGTGTGTGTCTGTGGACGCACTTAGCCCAGCTAGGGAGCGCACCTGCACAGGTGTCCCCAAAGTACACAGCTTGCTATAAAGGCACTCGCAGGGAGGAGGAGAGGACATTGCCAGCAGACAAGACAAGAAGAGGTAAGGGACCAGCTCTGTGCAACATTGTTGAACAGAGCAGGAAACTATAACTTGTTTATTTTATTTGATTAATGAAAAAAAAAATGGCTTTAGAATCACTTTAATTTGCTTGGAAAACTGGAGGATATAATTCAGTATGAGTTTAAAGGACAAATCCTGCCTAACTTAGCTTTTCAGTATATTCAGTGTGTCATTCACTGCGCTCTTATTTTTGCCTATACATTTTTTTTTTATTGTATCTTTATTTAGTGTGAATGCCTTGCCTATTTACTAAAACTATTCACTATTTACTCTAAACACTTTGAAGTAGAGTCTGTGGGAATGCATTCATAATAATCATGGTTTGTTTCTTTAGGCAATTGAAGTTTACTTTAATACAAAAAGATAAAAAAAAAACTTCACGGAAATGTAATACTTAGATAATAAAGTAGAATGAGATGCAGAGAGAAGGTTTTTTTTTTTTTTTTTCAGAACCAGAGTGATTGGCAAAATTGCTTTCAATTTGTTGAACCAAGGACATACAAACATTTCATTACAACAGAAAAGTACACATGTAGATGTAGCAAACCAAACAGTCAGTAAAAACAAATTACAGGGTCAAATGTACAATTTTTGTCTCTGCTTAGTCTTGCTCATGCAGACTCCTGCACAACTGCTAGTCTAGAAGGTGCGAATAACACACAATGGGGTTCTGGTGTGTTAAAAGATGACAATCCAAACATTTTAGGCTATTGCTGGTTCATGGACGACAGAATCTAAAGTGCAATCATGCAAATACCAAGTCACTGGGTTAAATAAATGCGCAAAATACGTCTAACACCAAAAGTATTTTTTTCTTTTTGGATTGAGTAGGGACTGGTTAAAAACCCCAGTGAGATTATCCTTGTGTTACCTTGGAAGATAACTTGGTCAGTGTAGTATTGTTAGACAAGTAAATTTATAGGTTTGGTGGTCAGGATGATCTATGTGGCTACTTACATCAGTTAGGCTGCAAAACAGTCTAGATTGGGATCAGGTAACATATTTGCAGGACATGCAGAGATTATTTTTGGCTTCATAAAGACAGTGGTCACGCTCAATGCCAATAGGAATTATTCCAGAGTCCTGAGCTGAAAGGGGAAGGCAGTAATGTCCAAGTGTACATAACAGTTTAGGACCTTGGCTCCAAAAAAAACAGAAGGGCATGTGCACTATAAGCAAGGCATCATACTCAGAAGTCCTTAAAAGAAAAAAACTCTCACCAGAAATTAAAACGTGTGGGGTATTACAAAAAAAATAAACGTACAGTGTAAGTGGATGCAGCATTGATCTGATGCTGTATCTGTCAATTGTTACCTCTACACCTAGAACTGAGCAATCAAAGACCACTTATTAGTTCATGGTCTTCAGACTCTTCAGAGAGCAGAGGGCTGGTGACCGCTCTGCCCCTCCAGCGCTTACTGGAGCACTGGGCTGTGGAGGGGGTGAAAGCAGCTGGTTCAGGCTCTCAGCGGTGTGCTAAGAGGCTAAGCCAGCTGCCGGTCCAGGCATCTGGGTGGATCTCAACATTAAAGTCAAGATCTCTCCAGAGCCTGGATTGGCTGAGTGATGTCAACGGACAGCAGATTTTAGCCCACTGTTGGCTGAATACGGGTCACAGGAGTGCAGAACAAGGTGCACTCCCATGATCCCCAGGAGGAGTGGGGCCTAAAGAGCTTGGGCCCTACTTCTCCTTTAAATCCCCCACATAGCACTTTTCCCCAGTCAAATCTGTGTTGTGGATTAGAAATAAATCTATCAGTGCTGGCTTTAGCTCTGCCCCCTGCTGAAGCCTATAATGGCCTCCATTATGCAATGCTTTGCCTCTATGCCACACTTTGATCACACTTAAGAGCGTTCCCTAAATGAAGAAAAAAAAAAACTCACATGCTTTGAACTTTTCAAGGCACAGAGAGTGTGCTGTTGTGAATGAATACAAGTGAAGAGGTGGACTTTCATTTACAAAAACACAAGCTGACAATGCCACACGCCAGCTAGAACACTTGTCTTTCTTGGACAAGTATAGTAGTTGGCGCGCACTGTTCCCAGCTTGTGTTTTTGTGAATGAAAATGTACCTCTTCACCTGCATTCATTCACAACAGCACACGCTGACAGTTTCACTCTCTGTGCCCTAAAAAGCTTGCAGTGGATGCAGGCTCAGTCTGCAATGGAGAGCTGAGGGGGCAGAGCGCTGGATGGCAGAATTCTGTCTGGAATCTTTGGAGAAGGAGGAGGGATGGGGAGTGTGTGGGCTCTGTGTGAACTGCCTGTCACACCCCTCTCCTCCTGAGCTGTCAGTCAAAACGTTGTCTCTGTTATTGTAAAGTATTGGCGGTTGGTGATGTCAGCTATCTGACATTTACTTTTCTGAAATCCCTGCACATATTAATGTGTGGATGTGCCCAGGGTTGTCTGGAGCAGTGTTTCTTAACTCCAGTCTTCAAGGCTAGGGATGAGCCGAACACCATCAGGTTCGGTTCGCACCAGAACCTGCGAATGGACCGAAAGTTTGCGCGAACATTCGAACCCTATTAATTGCAATGGATGCGAACGTTTGAAATCAAAAGTGCTAATTTTAAAGGCTAATATGCATGTTATTGTCATAAAAAGTGTTTGGGGACCTGGGTCCTGCCCCAGGGGACATGTATCAATGCAAATTTTTTTTTTTTTTAAAATGGCAGTTTTTTTCAGGAGCAGTGATTTTAATAATGCTTAATGTGAAACAATAAAAGTGTAATATTCCTTTAAATTTCGTACCTGGGGGGTGTCTATAGTATGCCTGTGAAGGGGCGCATGTTTCCCGTGCTTAGAACTGTCCCTGCACAAAGTGTCATTTTTGCAGGAAAAAAAGCTATTTAAAATCACTCGCGGCTAATGCATTGTCGGCTCTCGTAATACAGAGAACAGTCATTCATTGAAAGTCATTGATAAAAAAAAATAAAAAAAAAAAAAAAGCGTGGGGGTCCCCCCAAATTCAATTACCAGGCCCTTCAGGTCTGCTATGGATATTAAGGGGAACCCCGCTTCAAATTTACAAAAAAAATGACGTAGGGGTCCCCCTAAATATCCATACCAGACCCTTCAGGTCTGGGATGGATTTTAAGGGGAACCCGGCCAAAAAAAAAGAAATGGTGTGGGGTCCCCCTCAAAATCCATACCAGACCCTATATCCGAGGACCCCATATCCGAGCACGCAACCTGGCAGGCCGCAGGAAAAGAGGGGGGGACGAGAGCGACCCCCCTCCCTCCTGAACCGTACCAGGCCACATGCCCTCAACATTGGGAGGGTGCTTTGGGGGTCTGTGACCCCTTAAACACCTTGTCCCCATGTTGATGAGGACAAGGGCCTCTTCCCCACAACCCTGGCCATTGGTTGTGGGGGTCTGCGGGCGGGGGGCTTATCGGAATCTGGAAGCCCCCTTTAACAAGGGGACCCCCAGATCCCGGCCCCCCCCTGTGTGAAATGGTAAGGGGGTACAAAAGTACCCCTACCATTTCACCAAAAAAGTGACAAAAATGGTAAAAATGACAGGAGACAGTCTTTGACAATTCCTTTATTAAAATCTTCTTTCATCTTCTTTCTTCCGGTCTTCTTCCTTCTTCCTTTCTTCATCCTTCGGTTTCTTCATCTTCTCCTTCTGGCATCTTCTTCCATCTTCTTCTTCCATCTTCTTCTTCCTCTGATCCGCTTCTTCTTGCTCTGGTCTTCTCGTCCGGCATCTTCTTCCATGGCGTCGGCTTCTCTTCTTGGGCCGCTCCGCGCAATGGGAGGCTCCCGCTGTGTGAGGCTTCGCTGCGTCTAACAGCTCTTTTATAACGGAGGGCGGGGTCACCTGGTGACCCTGCCCCCCTCTGACGCACGGGGACGTCATGGGGACTTCCCTATGGCTTTCCCCATGACGTCAGAGGGGGGCGGGGTCACCAGGTGGCCCCACCCTCCGTTATAAAAGACCTGTCAGACGCAGCGAAGCCTCACACAGCGGGGGCCTCCTATTGCGCGGAGCGGCCCAAGAAGAGACACAGACGCCATGGAAGAAGATGCCGGAAGAGAAGACCAGAGCAAGAAGAAGCAAATCGGAGGAAGAAGAAGATGGAAGAAAATGCCGGAAGGAGAAGATGAAGAAACCGAAGGATGAAGAAAGGAAGAAGGAAGAAGACCAGAAGAAAGAAGATGAAAGAAGATTTTAATAAAGGAATTGTCAAAGACCGTCTCCTGTCATTTTTACAATTTTTTACACTTTTTGGGTGAAATGGTAGGGGTACCCCTTACCATTTCACACAGGGGGGGGCCGGGATCTGTGGGTCCCATTGTTAAAGGGGGCTTTCAGATTCCGATAAGCCCCCCGCCCGCAGACCCCCAAGACCAATGGCCGGGGTTGTGGGGAAGAGGCCCTTGTCCTCATCAACAAGGTGCTTTGAGGGGTCACAGACCCCTAAAGCACCCTCCCAATGTTGAGGGCATGTGGCCTGGTACAGTTAAGGAGGGAGGAAGGGCCGCTCTCGTCCCCCCCTCTTTTCCTGCGGCCTGCCAGGTTGCGTGCTCGGATAAGGGTCTGGTGTGGATTTTGAGGGGTACCCCACGCCCCCCTGTTTTCCTGCGGCCTGCCAGGTTGCGTGCTCGGATAAGGGTCTGGTATGGATTTTGAGGGGTACCCCACGCCATTTTTTTTTTTTGGCCGGGGTTCCCCTTAAAATCCATCCCAGACCTGAAGGGTCTGGGATGGATATTTAGGGGGACCCCTACGTCATTTTTTTTTAAAATTTGAAGCGGGGTTCCCCTTAATATCCATAGCAGACCTGAAGGGCCTGGTAATTGAATTTGGGGGGACCCCCACGCTTTTTTTTTATTTTTTATCAATTACTTTTTTTATCAATGACTTTCAATGAATGACTGTTCTCTGTGTTACGGGAGCCAGCAATTCATTAGCCGCAGATGGCTGCCTTAGATGACACAACAGGCCAGAAGGGTAAAGGTGGTTTAATGTGATACTGCAATGCTGTACTAACAGCACGCACACACTACACTAATCCCCAGAATCACAGCAGATAATGTCAGCACTCAGCACTGCAGAATGAATAACAGGCACAACAGATGTCACTGACACCGTCACTGACTAACGCCGGAACACACTACATGAGGCCTCCGGCGAGGCGGCCTTAAATAGTGTGGGGCGTGTACTAAACACACTGAGCTATAATTGCCTGTGACCAATTATTGCTTTCCTCGCCACTGGCTCTATGATTGGCCAAGCATGCGGGGGTCACAGTGCATGCTTGGCCAATCATCAGCCAGCAATGCACTGCGACTGGCGCAGTGCATTGTGGACCGTTCGCATCACACGAATTTGATGCAAACGGCCCACATAGTTCTGGGCTCGACGAGCGGTCGAACGGCCGATGTTCGATTCGAACATGGGTTCGAATCGAACACCGGGCCTATCCCTACTCAAGGCACCCCAATAGTAATGTTTTCATGCTTACCATTATTTTGCACAGGTGATTTGATCTGTTTCACTGCCTTAGTAATTACCACAGCCGTTTCTCTTAAAGGAAATCCTGAAAACAAGACCTGTTGGGGCGTCTTGAGGACTGGAGTTGAGAAACACTGGTTTGGAGGATTTGATAACCTTTTTTAATTTCTGATGATACGTCTTATTTAAAAAGTGTCCTAATGCACCTCCATAATGAAGTGGCTAGTGATAGTGTTATACAGTATAGTGGTGGCTGGTGGGTTTTTTTGAGGAGGAAAACAATCCACCCGCCGCCACCCCCCTGATTGGTCAGGTCATGGGTCACAGGCAGCACCCCTAGGTCAGTCAGTAGTCAGGGCCTCACACTTACCCCATCTAGCAGAAAGCACTCCGGGCGGCAGCAGCCCCTCTCCAGGCCACAGGCGTCTGCTTCCTCACTTTCCCTGCATCTCCACCCTCCTCCTGGCAGCCAATCTGATCAGATCTTCTTTCAGCCAATAGAGTGACGGGTCCCAGGACCTGCTTCCTGATTGGCCGGGGAGGAGATTCAGTGTTACAATAGCGAATATTCATTCCTGTAAGGGCTTACCTTGGTTGGAGTAAATAGTGCAGAGATGTATGCTCACCATTGCAAATACACACAGCCCACAGTAACAAGGTAAAAAGTTACCTGGGCAGTGAATCTGTGCACGGGGGCTTGATAGGATTGTTGGGGTGAAGCCGTAGTCAGGGATTCCAGAAGTCAGAGTTAACGATGAACAGAGCCAGGGTCATAAGCCAGGGTCAGTCTTGGAACACTGCAACTTGAAAATAAGAACACAGGAAACCAGGAACCTTTGGCAAAACAAGAGACAATAAACTGACACAGCCCTCAGGGAAGTGTTTTATACCCAGCTGATTAGATAAACTGCCTCCGCTGAACCAGAAGTGACAGGTGCTAATTGTAAAGCAAGATCCAGAGTATAGCCCTCAGTGCTGCATGCAGAACAAGGCACAGCTGTAAAGCAGGCTCAATAATGAGCTGGCTCAGAGGTGTGGCTCAGAGGCAATTCAGCAAGAGCAGTAAACAGAAAGTCATGGGTTCAATACCTCCTTGGGGTGTGACCACACCTGGCTGTTTGCATGGCACAGTAGGGACCGTGACAATTCCCTATTATCACACAACTGGGTGGGCTTGGGGCACAATGCTCTTGCGCTCTAAACAAAAAAATGCAGACAATTTTGAAAAAAATAATAATTTTTTTACTTTTTGCTATAATAAATATCCCCAAAAATGTTTTTAAAAATCTAATTTCTTCATCAATTTGCCAATATATATTCTTCTACATATTTTTGGTAATACAAATTGCAATAAGCGTATATCGATTGGTTTGCACAAAAGTTATAGCGTCTACAAACTATGGGGAAGATTTATGGCATTTTTATTATTATTATTTTTTACCAGTAATGGAGGTGATCAGAGATTTTTATCGGGACTGCGACATTGTGTCGGACAGATTGGACACGTTTAACATATTTTTGGGACCACTGACATTTATACAGTGATCAGTGCTATAAAAATGCACTGATTACTGTATAAATGTCACTGGCAGGGAAGGGGTTAACACTAGGGGGCGATAAAAGGGTTAACTGTGTTCCCTCAGTGTGTGTTCTAACTGTAGGCAGGTGAACTGACTAGAGGAGGAGACAGATCATTTTTTCTAGCTAGTAGGAACACACGATTGGTCTCTCCTCTCCTCACAGAACAGGCATTTGTGTGTTTTCACACACACGTCCCAGTTCTGGCTCTCGTGACCGTGATCGCACGTGGCCGTCGGTCATCATGACTGCTGGCCACATGCATCAGTATCCCTGCTTAAAGAGCCGACATAGAGTGTG
Source organism: Lithobates sylvaticus (assembly GCA_028564925.1). Lineage (NCBI taxonomy): Eukaryota > Metazoa > Chordata > Amphibia > Anura > Ranidae > Lithobates > Lithobates sylvaticus. The sequence continues at coordinate 148,588,079 of CM053032.1, read as the reverse complement.
GTTTCTAGTGTTGTCCGTTGGTGTCCCTAAATGTTTTGCTTTGTCTAAATATTTGTACTGGGTTATACAGCAATCGTCAAGAAAATATAGACATTTACACAAAGTGGGAAAGAGGCATCTTTAATGGACAGAAAGTGGTGTACAGAAAGGTGAAAAGGTTAGTACACACACTCATATGCAAGCAACTTGACCCTAAACTATTGATTTACCTTAGCTTGTGTATATAACTATAATATACACAGTTAATTGTTACTAATCTTCAATTTAAGGATTTGAATAATTTCTTATGGTTGATGCATGCTTCTGTGGTGATGAGGATGTTTTTGGTTGGTCAGGGAGTGCTGTCATAGCTGCCCCCTTCCTTCCAGTCTCAACTTTGTGTGTCCTTCCCAAAAAATGTGTTCTCATTTCCTGCCTCCCCCCATTTCCAGTCAATATCACTTCCTGTTTACTATTCCTTAAAACTAGTTGATAGCTAAAAATACATTTCCATATTTGCTATTTAAAAAAAAATCATTAAAACGCCCAAAGCAACACAATGCTGAGACAAAAATGTAGGCCACTTTTTTGATGTTGGACTTCTATGTTTCTATTAGGTCTATTGAAAAAGCAAAACATAAGGACCTTTAAAAAAAAGGGCTGCACATTTAAAATTTACAGTGAAGTGCTTTAATTACAATGTGTATTGTGTCCCACTTGTCTTTGGAGTCTAAAGCTGTCAGAGTGCTATATAAACAAATAGACAATGTTTAAAAAATGCCTGTCTTCACTGTAAATGGACGACTATGCTATATATGGGCCTATGTTTTTACTTCTATGATGAGGCAATAACATGGCAATACCAACAATACCATGACGATATAACATCCCAGCTTAGTCTCAATAGAGATAGTAAGCATTAACAAGTGCTTTATGCATTTGGAAAGCATATTTGCTAATTAAAATGAAATATACTATATGTATGTGGATCTATGTGTGCCTTGAAATAAAATTTCAAATGTAATTTCAGTCTAACAGCCTTCAGTTTAGCTCATAAATCCAGCAATACTGCTAATTAGAATAGATACAGTTTTTTTTTTTTTTTACATGTAAGATATTTGTAGTTGACTTAACCTCGACTGCTGAACTGAAAAAAGAAAATGCCTCATTAACAGCTTGTGTTAACCTGTCAAGCATTAAACACAGTTTATAACCTTAAAGACAATCTATTCTTCAGTGAGAGGTCTATGAGATTGTAAAAACTGTAATCACTGCATTAATGGAGCCAGATGCCTTCAGAAACATTTTAAGTATGTTTCAGTTAGAACAGATGCCATTCATTAATACAGCATGAGCGAGCTGAAATTGCAGATGATGCTTTGGTTTCTTTCACTTGAACTACATTTTATTTTCAGTGAAATGCCTGTTAAAGAAGCAGCACATTTAGGTTCATTTTCTTGGCATATATTAGATTTGCTTTACCCAAGTAATGTTGAAAAATGTCTTAGAGCACTTTCACACCACTTTATTATGGCAAAACAAGTATCACTGTGTATGTTACCTTAACTCTTGGCAATGCACATTAAATGCATCTTGACAGGACATCACAATGAACATCAATGCATTTCTGTCAGCAAATGTGTTTCGGTGCCATTCAAAAGGAATGGCACCGCATCACATCAATGCATTTAACATGCACTGATGTGTGTTACGATAAAGTACACATTAGCATAGCAAAATGGTGTGAACAAGCCCTAATAATGAATGGATCCTTGTTGCCTCCCTGAGTAATAAAAAAAATAAAAATAAATAAGCCTGAGAAGCTGCCCACAGTCTGGACAATCTGTTGGTGAGAAATATGAGAATAATAAATCCACCTGTTTTTGTCACAGTGGGCTGAAACTGAAAATAGGAATGAAGTATGTGGGCATGGTCATCTGCTTGGGCTAACTTCCGCATGGAATGTTTCCATTATGAAAGCGGCCCATACAACTGAACCATACCGCACCATTCAGGGTCCTGCTTCAGATGTGGGGCCATAGAAAATGGAACGGTTCGGTTAGGGCGGAGGTACGATACATTCCACTGATTGGCAGACAGAAAAACGTCTGCCAATCAGTGTGAAGCCACGCTAGGCATTTTTTCTAAACCCTGTATGGCCCCTGGTAGTCCTATTTGCAGTGGAAACACTCACCTGAATAGGCCGGACCATTCTAACCCTTCCAAACTGTACCGACCCAAACCGATCTGCTCAGTGGAAACGAGGCATTAGATCCTTAGCTTTCCTCCACCCGTGGAGGAAAATCGGCTTATATCGGCTCAAGCAGGCTTCGTTTTCAGCCCAAATAGCATCTACCCAGCTCCCAACTACTGTGGCAACATGACCCGCAAAACAAAAAGATGATAGCTGGCCAAAAAATGTATGGCCTTTTTTCATCAGGCAGCCAAGGAGACTCCACAAGATGGCATAAGTTTGTCTCCCTTACTATGTGGCAATAGACACTCACCTCCTGCAGCTCATTCTGATGGCTCTTCTGCCTGTGGATCTCCATACATCTCATCTTCACCAGCAGCCTCTGAGGGCAGCCATGCCAAGTCTTAAATCAGGCTGGAAGAAGATAGTGCCACACTCCTGCTACAGTTCACTAGATGGCAACATGGAGCTCCCAGATTCTATCACCGCATTTCCCACGTCTAACCAGCCCATCATGAACACTACCATGAAAGGCATACTAATATCCCTTAGGAGCACCATGCATGCTGATATTCTGCACATTACTATATAGAAATATATAAAAAATTTACAACTCAGGCATGTTGTCAAAACTGTTTTCGATTACCAACGGTACATGCCAGGGGTGCCCACTCTCTCCTCTTATCTTAAACATAATTATAGAGCCATTGGCCACATATGTGTGGTCCCACCCTGATATTTTTGGAATACAGATTGGAAACTGCAATTACGTCATTGGCCTATTTGCTGATGACATCATATTAAAACGGAGTTCCACTGTAAAAAAAATATTAAAACCCAGCAGCTACAAATAGTACTGCAGCTGCTGACTTTTAATAAATGGACAGTTACCTGTCCAGGGTGCCCGCAATGTCAGCAGCAGCATAATGCTTACTAAGGTGGAATCCTCCCTGGTGGTGGTACAAAAAGCTTTACACCTGTTCAAATCTGTGTCTTATTACAAGGTAAATACAACAAAATCTTATATATTATACCTAGGAGTAGACCTCCATGTTAAACAAAAACTACAATCACAATATTCTTATGTATGGAAAATTAATGGTATTACTTACCTGGGAGTAGTGCTCATCTGATCAGTTGATTTTCTTTTTAAAAACAATTATCTACCCTTTATTCAAACGATGGAATCTGCACTAACTCGATTATCTCACCATGAACTCTCCTGGTCAGGTAGACTGGCAGCATTTAAAAAAGCTTGTATTGCGCCAACTGCTATACCTTTTTCGAACAATGCCTATACGGGTACCTAACCATTACTTTACTTCTTTACAATCTATACTAAATCAATTTCTCTGGCAGGGGAAAAAAGCTAGCTGTGCATTTAGTAAGCTCATCAAACATCAGAAAGCTGGTGGACTTGGGCATGTGATTTTAAAAGATTATTATATTGCTACCATACTTGCCCAACTTAAAGGATGGTTTGTCCAACCACCCACTTCCCTTTGGGCAGAGATTGAGGCTGAATTATTACCTGGTAAAAATCTACTAACCTTTTTATTATCAGCATCCTTAAAACCACCAAATTTACCTCACATATCACCCACAATCTTTGCCTCGTTATCTGCTTGGAAACTGCTACAAACTACCTGATCCGGTAACCACTTTTCCTATACCAACATCGGTATGTAATATACTGATTCCTAATTTATTGTTAGGCCAATGGACTAATAAAGGGATTTTGTAGCTCCATGGTCTCTTTAGTGTGTAGTTACGCATGTCTTATTGGCAGCCAGGCTGACATTGTCACGGAATTGGAAATCTACCTTTTCCTCCCACAATTTCCAAAGTGCTCAGAACAACTCACCTTCATTTTCATTATGAAACAATGTTTGCTTCTACTAATGGGTCCTACCCCCACATATCCTCTCTGTGGCAGCCCTGAGCACACTGGTATGAGAAACAGGTAAACTTATTATTGATAAAAGTCCTTAATATATCATCTCTGTATGTAGTGATATTTTGGAACCATTTCTTATTTGCCTGTATCTGAATTCTTAAGAGTAAAGATTCTTTTGATTTCTATATGTTGATAGACCTATAAGCTTCTTTCATGATGCTCCTACATTGTTGGTTCTCTGTTATTTTTCTCTGTATTCCTTGTTTAACTACTTGCTTACTGGACACTTATACTCTCTTCCTGCCCTGGCAAATTTCCAGCTTTCAGCACTCTCACAGTTTGAATGACAATTGCGCGGTCATGCAACACTGTACCCAAATTACATTTGTATCATTTTTGTTCACACAAATAGAGCTTTCTTTTAGTGGTATTTAATCACCACTGTTTTTTTTTTATTTTTTGCTAAACAAAAAAAGACCAATAATAAAGTTTTTCACATTTTGTTATACAATTTAGCAAATGGGTAATTTTTCTCCCTCACTGATGGGTACTGATAAGATGGCACTGATAGGTGCAATGATGGGCACTGATAATGTGGCACTGATGATCACTGATAGGTGGCACTGATGGGCACTGATGAGGCAACATTGGTGGGCACTGATCAGGAGGCACGGATGAGGTTGCACTGATGGGTGGCACTGAGTGGCACTGATGGGTGGCACTGATAGGGCGACATTGGCGGGCACTAATCAGGATGCACTGATGAGGCACTGATGGGCACTGTTTGGCAGCACTGATGGTCACTGATAGGCGGCACTGGTGGGCACTGATTAGCAGTACAGATGGGCACCGATAGATGGCACTGGTGGGCATGGATTTGCACCACTGGAGGGCACTGATTATCAGCACTAGTGGGCATTTAGGGGACTGATGTTCCTCTAACAGAAGTCGGTTATTGACTTTATTCTTTTCTTTACGCTAAAAGCGTGAAGACAAATAAAATCCGGTAATTGGCCTCTGTTTACATCCGTGATCATCTGTCATTGGCTGACAGCTGATCACATGGTAAAGGGCCCACTGTTACATAGTTACATACCCTGTTTCCCTGAAAATAAGACCTAGCGTAATTGTCGGTGGTGGCTGCAATATAAGTCCTACCCCCAAATAAGCCCTACCCTATTTCCCCGAAAATAAGCCCTACCTTGAAAATAAGACCTACAGGGCAAAAATCAGGGAAAAGGGTAGTGGGCAAGGTTGAAAAAAGACACAAGTCCATCAAGTCAAACCTATGTGTGTGATTATATGTCAGTATTACATTGTATATCCCTGTATGTTGCAGTCGTTCAGGTGCTTATCTAATAGTTCCTTGAAGCTATCGATGCCCCACCACTGAGACCACCACCTGTGGAAGGGAATTCCACATCCTTGCCACACTTACAGTAAAGAGCCCTCTATGTTGTCTAAGGTTAAACCTCTTTTCTTCTAATTTTAATGAGTGGCCACGAGTCTTGTTAAACTCCCTTCTGTTAAAAAGTTTTATCCCTATTATGGGGTCACAGTATGTGTCACGCTCCCTGGTAGTGGTGAGTCTGATTAGCAGAGAAGGGCCTCCCTTGCGGCTCCCACTCGCCGGTCCCCTGATGATGGGACAGTAGGACCAGGAGTCAGGAGGGGCACAGGTGCCTGGCAGGAATGGTCAGACCGGTACAAGAGCTCCCTGGACAAGCTCAGCGGATGAGGTAAGTAGGTAGCTGTAGGCAGACTGGAACAACAGGCAGACTTGGATCTGTATGCAGACTGGAACAACAGGTAAGCTGGATCTGTGTGCAGACTGGAACAACAGGCAGACTTGGATCTGTGTGCAGACTGGAACAACAGGTAAGCTGGATCTGTGTGCAGACTGGAACAACAGGCAGACTTGGATCTGTATGCAGACTGGAACAACAGGTAAGCTGGATCTGTGTGCAGACTGGAACAACAGGCAGACTTGGATCTGTATGCAGACTGGAACAACAGGTAAGCTGGATCTGTGTGCAGACTGGAACAACAGGCAGACTTGGATCTGTATGCAGACTGGAACAACAGGCAGACTTGTATCTGTGTGCAGACTGGAACAACAGGCAGACTTGGATCTGTATGCAGACTGGAACAACAGGCAGACTTGTATCTGTGTGCAGACTGGAACAACAGGCAGACTTGTATCTGTGTGCAGACTGGAACAACAGGCAGACTTGTATCTGTATGCAGACTGGTATAACAGGTAAGCTGGCTCTGGAATGGTCAGGCAGGCCGGGTCAGATATCAGGCTGGCAGCACGGTACAGGTGGAGCAGACAAGAGGATGGTCAAAGACAAGCCAAGGTCGATACACAGGGACAGAGCGGATGGTCAAGGATAGCCGGGTCAGATACAGGTTTCAAACACAGAACGTTGTAGAGCAGACAGCGGGGACCGTCAGTCACAGGAGGGTTTAAACAGCCTCATTGGCGCCAATGGAGGCGCGCACCCGTCCGCGCACGCTCGCCCTCGTCTGCGGGCGCGCGCGTGCACGCGCACGCTCGCGCATGCGCAATGGCAGCCGAGAACGGGAACCAGGGATGCTGAGGCGCCGATTACTGGCAGGATCATCAGGTCGCCGGCCACGGATGGAGCCCTCATGACATTGCCCCCCCCTAAGGGGCAGCCTCCGGATGCCCCTCTGGGCAAATTTTTCAGGATGGGCTCTCTTAAAAGATTGGACTAGACTCTTAGCGTGGATGTTCTCCTCGGGCTCCCAGGAGTTCTCCTCGGGGCCGTACCCCTTCCACTTGATTAGGAACTGGTTCTGGTTCTGCCTTCTTCTGACATTAAGGATGGCTTCCACCTCGAACTCCTCCTCCCCGTCCACTATGACCGGATCAGGAGGAATGGCCCTCCGGTTGGGAAAGGGTTACTAACCGAGGGCTTCAGTAAGGACACATGGAAGACCGGGTGAATCTTCAAAGAATCTGGAAGTTCCAATTCATAAGCCACCTCGTTGATCCTCCTCTTGACCGGGAAGGGGCCCAAGAACTTGGGGCCCAGTTTCCGTGAAGGGCAAGCCAGTTTTAGGTTAGAGGTGGATAGCCATACAGTTTCGCCCGGGACAAGCACCAGTTCCCCCCGTCTCTTTTTGTCAAATACGGTTTTGTTGTACTCCTGGGTCCTAGTCATGGTTTCCTGAAGAAGTTGATTGTTGGTGGAAAAGAACTGGATTCGCTCTTGGACTGCTGGCACAGTGCAGTCAGGAAGTGAGTTAGGCAGAAATGCCGGGTGGTACCCATAGTTGGCGAAAAAGGGGGTCTGTTTGGTGGCGGAGTGGGTGGCGTTGTTATATGCGAACTCGGCCAGGGGCAGAAGGGAGATCCAGTCATCTTGGGCGAAGGAGGAGAAGCAGCGCAGGTACTGCTCTAGGGTCTGATTAGTCCGCTCCGTCTGCCCATTGGACTGAGGGTGGTACGCAGAGGAGAGAGAGAGTTCGATATCCAAGGACTGGCACAGGGACCTCCAGAATCGAGAGGTGAATTGCACCCCTCGATCCGAGACAATGTTAGCCGGGACCCCGTGAAGGCGGACAATTTCCCTAATAAAGGCCCGTGCCGTCTCTGGAGCCGAGGGGGTGCCCTTCATGGGGATGAAGTGAGCCATCTTGGATAACCGGTCGACGATCACAAAGATCGTCGTGTGGCCTTCTGCTGGGGGCAACTCCACAATAAAATCTAGAGAGATCATTCTTGTTCCGGATGCAGGTGGGGCAAGTGTCCACAAATCTTTTACAGTCAGCCCGTAGTTGAGGCCACCAAAAGGTACGCTGTACCAAGTCGGTGGTCTTAGCGACACCGAAGTGACCGGCCAAGGCGTGGTCATGGCACAGCTCCATGGTTGTTACCCGGAGCTGTTCCGGGCTGTAGATCTTGTCCCCGTACCAGAATAGGCCATCCTTTTCTTGTAGCTGGGTTTCGGAAGTGGGCCTTTGCCCTGCTGAGGCACGTTTGAATTTGGACAGTAAGTCCTCTTGAAGAAGGAGAAAGTTTCCAGGGGCCAAAATAGTGTCAGGGGGGTCTTCTTCCTGGTGCTTGTGGTACATCCTAGACAGGGCATCTGGTTTGACATTCTTGGATCCGGGCCGGTATGTCACATGGAAAGTAAAGCGGGAAAAGAAAAGTGCCCATCTGGCTTGTCTGGGTTTCAATCTCTTAGCTGACTTCAAGTATTCCAGATTCTTATGGTCGGTGAATATTAGAATGGGGTGAGAGGCCCCCTCCAGGAGGTATCGCCATTCTTCTAGGGCAGCCTTGATCGCCAGTAGTTCTCGGTCGCCCACATCATAGTTCCTCTCGGCCGAGGACAACTTGCGGGAGAAGAAGGCGACCGGGTGCAGCAGGGACTTGTCCCCCTGTCTCTGGGATAGGATGGCACCCACCGCGATCTCGGAGGCATCAACCTCCAAGGTGAAGGGTAGAGAGGAGTCCGGGTGCCTGAGGATGGGTGCCGAGGTAAACAGAGTTTTAAGGGCATCAAAGGCCTCCTGGGCCTCGGAAGACCACCGGAACCGGGTCCCTTGTTTGGTCAGTTGGGTGATAGGCGCCACAATGGCGGAGAACCCCCTGATGAACTTACGGTAAAAATTGGCAAAGCCAATGAACCGTTGGATGCCCTTTTTGTCTGCCGGAGTGGGCCATTCCAGGATGGCAGAGATCTTCTGGGGGTCCATCTTGATGCCTGTACTTGAGATGATTAGCCCAAGGAAGGGGATACTCTCCTGTTCAAACTGGCATTTCTCTGCCTTGGCGTACAGACCGTGGATACGGAGCCGTCCCAGGACCTCCTTGACATGTCTGCGGTGGGTCTCTAAAGAGGGGGAGAAAATCAGGATATCGTCCAGATATAACACGGCAAACAAGTCCAGGAAGTCCCGAAGTACGTCGTTAATGAAGTATTGAAAGGTTGCGGGGGCATTGCACAGGCCGAAGGGCATCACGAGATACTCGTAATGCCCATATCGTGTCCGAAAGGCCGTCTTCCACTCATCCCCATCTTTAATCCGGACCAGATTGTAAGCCCCCCGTAGGTCAAGCTTCGTGAAGATGGTGGCCGTGCCAAGCCTCTGGAAGAGTTCAGGGACCAACGGGAGAGGATAACGGTTCTTGACCGTAATGTTGTTCAACTCCCTATAGTCCACACAGGGCCAAAGGGTGTGATCTTTTTTCTCCACGAAAAATATGCCTGCGCCCGCAGGAGAGGTAGATGGGCGGGTGAAGCCTTTTCGGAGGTTCTCCTCGATGTACTCCTTCAACTTGCCTTGCTCCACTTCTGTCAGGGGGAAGACCCTTCCAAAGGGGATCTCTGCTCCAGGGAAAAGTTCAATTGGGCAATCATAAGCCCTGTGAGGAGGGAGCACCTCTGCTGCCTGTTTGCTGAAGACATCTAGATAGTCGTGGTAGGCCTGGGGAATAGCCCGACGGAGGTCCATCTCAGAGTCCCCACTTAGCAGAGTAGCCAGCTGGGAGGAATTAGAGGGTCTGCAAGACATCTGACAATACTGAGAGGAGAAGGAAACCATCCCAGTGGCCCAGTCGATGACTGGGTTGTGAGCCTTCAGCCACGGCATGCCCAGGATTATAGGGGATAATGGAGAGGAAATAATGTCCATGCAAAGAAGTTCCTGGTGGTTGTCTGAGATGGTCATGGGCAGTGGGATGGTCTCTTGCGTAACCGGGCCTGAACGGATGGAGGAGCCATCCGCCAGGTAAACTGACAGTCCCTGGGATTTAGGCTGGAGGGAGATCCGGTGTTGGGCAGCGAAAGAAGAGTCCATGAAACAGCTGCATGCCCCGGAGTCAATAATGGCGGGTACCTGGAGGATTCTTCCCGGAAGCTGTAACAAGACAGAAAGGGCAAGGTGAGAAGAGACCTAGGTTGAGGGGTCCATAGAGCAAGCAGGCATGAGAGGGCACTTACGAGCCTTGGCCGGACAGTTCCTTACGTAGTGCCCAGGCTCGCCACAGTAGAGGCACAAGTTGTTGACCCGACGACGTTGCCGTTCCTCAGAAGTTAGAGAAGGCCTCAAGAGCCCTAACTGCATGGGCTCGGAGGAATCAGGGAGGGTTACAGACCGCTGGGCCGAGCCAGTCTGCAGGTGACTTGGGGCCTTGGGGAGCATCCAGGTAGGACGAGGGAAACCGGATGCACGTTCCGACCTGCGCTCCCTTAGTCGTCGGTCAATCTGGATGACCAGGTTGATCAGAGTGTCCAGGGTCTGGGGTACCCCAACTCTCGCCAGCTCATCTTTTAGTGCCTCAGAAAGTCCTAGGCGGAACTGGTGACGCAGAGCCGCGTCGTTCCACTGGGTATCCGCAACCCAGCGCCTAAAGTCCGCGACATAGTCTTCCACAGGCCTTCGCCCCTGCTGGAGGGCGCGCAGAGTGGTCTCTGCGGTGGCAGCGAGTTGGGGGTCTTCATAGAGTTGGGCCATGGTGTCAAAAAATGAATTGAGACCGGCCAGTGCGGGGTCCTTCTGCTCTAGGAGGCGGTGGGCCCAGGTCCGCGGGTCTCCGGAGAGTAAGGAGATCACAAAGCCCACCTTGGTGGCTTCCAGGGAAAAAGTACATGGCTGTAGTGCAAAGAACAGTTCACAGGAGTTACGGAAGTCCCGAAAGAGGTTGCGGGCGCCCGAGAATCTCTCAGGGATTGGTACCCGGGGCTCTGGAGGGAGCATTATCACTGATGGTCCTGGACTTCCCCCAGATGGGGCTGTTGGTGGTAGAGCCAGCACCCGTTCTTCCAACCGGGTGTATCCCTGCTGGAGATTCTTTACCGCCTCGGTCAGTCCTGCCAGGTGTTGGCACAGTCCTTCCATAGGAGAGGCCCCCTGCTCAGACTCAGACATGGCTGTCTGCTACTGTCACGCTCCCTGGTAGTGGTGAGTCTGATTAGCAGAGAAGGGCCTCCCTTGCGGCTCCCACTCGCCGGTCCCCTGATGATGGGACAGTAGGACCAGGAGTCAGGAGGGGCACAGGTGCCTGGCAGGAATGGTCAGACCGGTACAAGAGCTCCCTGGACAAGCTCAGCGGATGAGGTAAGTAGGTAGCTGTAGGCAGACTGGAACAACAGGCAGACTTGGATCTGTATGCAGACTGGAACAACAGGTAAGCTGGATCTGTGTGCAGACTGGAACAACAGGCAGACTTGGATCTGTGTGCAGACTGGAACAACAGGTAAGCTGGATCTGTGTGCAGACTGGAACAACAGGCAGACTTGGATCTGTATGCAGACTGGAACAACAGGTAAGCTGGATCTGTGTGCAGACTGGAACAACAGGCAGACTTGGATCTGTATGCAGACTGGAACAACAGGTAAGCTGGATCTGTGTGCAGACTGGAACAACAGGCAGACTTGGATCTGTATGCAGACTGGAACAACAGGCAGACTTGTATCTGTGTGCAGACTGGAACAACAGGCAGACTTGGATCTGTATGCAGACTGGAACAACAGGCAGACTTGTATCTGTGTGCAGACTGGAACAACAGGCAGACTTGTATCTGTGTGCAGACTGGAACAACAGGCAGACTTGTATCTGTATGCAGACTGGTATAACAGGTAAGCTGGCTCTGGAATGGTCAGGCAGGCCGGGTCAGATATCAGGCTGGCAGCACGGTACAGGTGGAGCAGACAAGAGGATGGTCAAAGACAAGCCAAGGTCGATACACAGGGACAGAGCGGATGGTCAAGGATAGCCGGGTCAGATACAGGTAAACAGACTTCAGATCAGGTTTCAAACACAGAACGTTGTACAGCAGACAGCGGGGACCGTCAGTCACAGGAGGGTTTAAATAGCCTCATTGGCGCCAATGGAGGCGCGCACCCGTCCGCGCACGCTCGCCCTCGTCTGCGGGCGTGCGCGTGCACGCGCGCGCTCGCGCATGCGCAATGGCAGCCGAGAACGGGAACCAGGGATGCTGAGGCGCCGATTACTGGCAGGATCATCAGGTCGCCGGCCACGGATGGAGCCCTCATGACAGTATGGTATTTGTCACGTTCCGGGTACGGCGGGGAACAGGAGGTGGATCCCCTATGCCAATGGGGCGATAGCACGGGTTGTATTGGAGGACCGGTTCTAATGTTGCTACTGGTTTTCACCAGAGCCCGCCGCAAGGCGGGATGGACTTGTAGCGAAGGTAGCAACCGGGTAGTGTCTTCCAATAGCAACTCGACCCCACTGACAGCTGAGACAGGCGCGGTACACAAGGATTAGGCAGAGGCAAGGTCAAACGTAGCAAAGGGTCAAGGCAGGTGGCAAAGGTTCGTAGTTGGGGGCAACAGCAAAGGTCTGGATACACAGTAGGAGCAAAACACACAAACGCTTTCACTGGGCACTAAGGCAACACAAGATCCGGCCAGGACAGGAAGGGGAAGTGGGTTTATAAGGTGTTTTGGGTGTAACTGTAATTTGGGCCAGGCACCAATTACTTGTGCGCTGGCCCTTTAAGAACCAGCCGAGTTGCGCGCGCGCGCCTGGGGAGAGGGGACGCGCGCGCAGGGAGACACAGGCGGGGGCAGGTGAGGAGAGAGAGAGATGCGATCCCCGGGCGGACGGAGGCCGCCGCGAGGATCGCATCCCATCGGCAGAGCAGCGCCTGCGGTCAGAGGAGCTGACCGAGGCGCTGCAGGACAACGGGCGCCGTGAGCGCTCCGGGATGGAGGGGACACCCGGAGCGCTCGGCGTAACAGTATTTTTATATTGAAATCATATCCCCTCTCAAGCGTCTCGTCTCCAGAGAGAATAAGTTCAGTACTCGCAACCTTTCCTCATAACTAATATCCTCCAGACCCTTTATTAGCTTTGTTGCCCTTCTTTGTACTCATTAAAATTTCCAGTACATCCTTCCTGAGGACTGGTGCCCAGAACTGGACAGCATACTCTAGGTGCGACTGGACCAGAGTCTTGTAGAGCGGGAGAATTATCGTTTTATCTCTGGAATTGATCCCCTTTTTTAATGCATGCCAATATTCTGTTTGCTTTGTTAGCAGCAGCTTGACATTGCATGCCATTGCTGAGCCTATCATCTACTAGGACCCCCAGGTTCTTTTCGATCCTAGATTCCCCCAGGTTCTCCCCCCAGTGTATAGATTGCATTCATATTTGTGCCACCCAAATGCATTATTTTACATTTTTCTACATTGAATTTGTTCAGCTCTTTTTGCAAGGTTTCCACATCCTGTGGAGAAGTTATTTCCCTGCTTAGCTTAGTATCGTCTGCAAATACAGAGATTGAACTGTTTACCCCATCCCCCAGGTCATTTATGAACAAATTAAACAGGATTTATCACCACCCTCTGAACTCGCCCTTGTAGCCATTTTTCAATCGATGTACTCACACTATGGTCCATGCCAATTGACCTTATGTTGTACAGTAAACGTTTATGGGGAACTGTGTCAAATGCTTTTGCAAAATCCAGATACACCACATCTATGGGCCTTCCTTTATCTAGATGGCAACTCACCTCCTCATAGATGGTTAATAGATTGGTTTGGCAAGAACAATTCTTCATGAATCCATGATTACTGCTAATGATACCGTTCTCATTACTAAAATCAACATTTTTAAATATTGGTGCTACATTGGCTTTTCTCCAAGCAGCTGGTACTATTCCAGTCAGTAGACTGTCAGTAAAAAATTTGAAACAATGGTTTTGCAATTACTTGACTGAGTTCCCTAAGTATCCTCTGGTCCTGGTGATTTATTAATGTTAAGTTTCCCAAGTCTAATTTTAATTCTGTCCTCTGTTAACCATGGAGGTGCTTCCTGTGATGTGTCATGAGGATAAACACTGCAGTTTTGGTTACTGAAGCCCCCCGATTCCCTCATGAAGACTGAGGAGAAGAATAAATGTAATACCTTCGCCATCTCCCCATCCTTTGTAGCTAGGTGTCCTTCCTCATTCTTTATGGGGCCAATATGGTTTTTTACTGTCTACATAAAAAAAAACAAGAGAAGAAACTGCGCTATGGCTCAAATGGGTGGATATATGCCCTCCCAGGTGCAGAAAGAATCAACCAAGATCTGAGGGTAGCAGCAACTACAGCCGTGTTGTATAACAGCACCAAACCTGAACAAGAAAAACCAAACAAAACTGTTTACATACTTAAAGAATTTCTTTTTTTTGCTCTCCTCCGCTATGTGTCCTTCATGTTCTATCATAGCCATTCTTATTGCCCCCTTACATTTCTTGTTGCATTCTTTATAAAGTCTGAATGCTGATGATGATCCCTCAACCTTGTATTTTTTTAAAGCCTTCTCCTTTGCTTTTATATGCATTTTTACATTGGAGTTAAGCCATCCAGGGCTTTTGTTCGCTCTTTTAAATGTATTACCCAATGGGATGCATTGGCTAATGCCCTTATTTAATATGCTCTTAAAGCAAACCCATCTCTCCTCCATGTTCTTTGTTCCTAAAATGTTATCCCAATTTATACCTTCTAGCAAGGATTGTAGTTTAGGGAAGTTGGCTCTTTTTAAATTCAGTGTCTTTGTATTCCCCTTATGTTTCCTATTTGTGTGATTTATACTGAAACCAATTGACCTGTGATCACTGGTACCTAAATTGCCCCGTATTTCAACATTCGTGATTGGGTCTGTATTGGTAATCAGTAGATCCAGTAACGCTTTACTTCTAGTCGGTGCGATTGTGATTGGCCCTTTACCCTGCTCTGTGATCAGCTGAGTCCAGAGAACTTGGCAATTACAGAGCGCCTGAGCACGCCCCTGGTGGCAAGCAGGTGGTGTGAGAACAACTTGCATGGATGCCCTGCCAGCATTTGAGGTCCGTGCTGTAGCTGTCTTTTGGCTTTAGCACAGATGTCAAGTGGTTAATCATCTTATACAGTATTGTAAGATGACAACTTTGTTTGAATATAAATTTCAATAAAGAATTATTGAAACTAAAACAAATCTGTTTATATTTTTCTTCCATGAGCTTTTACAGTTATGCCATTTAGTAGGTATGGAAGTGACAGTACCAAGATTGAACTAATCTTTTTCACATATATGTTTAAAAACATATAAACAAAAACACTGCAGTACTTGTACAATTTATTTAATTACGGTACGTTTAACTTTTAGTGTTCCTTTCTGATCCTAATTATACATCTTTTGTAACCAATTGCAATATATCTTTAAATGTAATCACATATTTTTCATTCCCATTCCTCTGTTAATACATGAAATAAGCCAACTCCTGGATTCAGATGAATCTAAGAATGGAAGGAAAAACATGAATGGAACAAGAGCAGCTTCGGGAAGGGAAAATCACAGTAATGAGAATGTGGAAAACTGCTCCTTATTAATGATTGTTACAAGTATTTGTAATGTAATCATATTAAACAGAAAATGTCTCTTCCTGTTTCCAGCCAGTATGATTAGTAGGTGAGATGGCCTGAGCTCTACCAGCTTTAAACACATCAGGCAAAATTCTATATTGTAAAAGATGAACATCTTTGTAGCTCACATGCAAATATAACCATGGGCAGAGTTACATTAAAAACAAAGTGAAGACGATTGGCTAGAAACAAACTAGAATCACTGAAACAGTTTGCCGAGCAGAAGAACAAGATGTCTCCTCACTTGGTACCATGTGGGGCCACATTTGTGCCTTTTCCAGGACTTGAGCCATCACTGTTTGACACTGGACAAAGGTAAAACATAATATAATTTATGCCATTTGTTAGTATTTGTTTACTGTTAAAATATTTTTCCTTAGAAATAATTGTGTGAGAAAAAACTTTTTTTTTAAGTTAGGCACAATTAAATTAAAAAGTGATTCTGGTTAAAATGATCAAAGTATGTTGCTGTCAGCAATTAATTTACATTTATACTTTTCTGTAGCAATGATGCAGTTCCAAGACAAACAAAGTTTACTTATCAAAATCTTCAACAATGTTTACATACATTCCACTTTGCTACTATTATTATTTTTATTAATACGAATAGAAGTAGTATTAATAGTAATAGATGTGATGTTGCTTAATCCAATTCTGTATTAAGCTCTATATCTAAAGGTTATAACAAATGTAAAAACTATTACAGTTGAGAGCACTGGCCAAACAAATCATTCACTCTAAATGAAAAGCAATATAGCCACACAGTTAGGAGGACTATATGGGTGAACTTATTAATTATGAGAATATGAGAAAAGGACTGAAATGTACCAGCATCTTTCTGTCCACATGCTATTATTAGCAATAATTATTATACCTGGTCAGACTAGCACTAAGCTGATGTTTTGTAGTGGGAAGTTTTTTTTTTTTTTCTGTTTAAACATTAGCCTGGTGATGAAGTGTATATTGACTGGAATCAGCATAGTAGTGTGCCTGTTGTGCTAAGATAATATGAAGAGATGTCTGCAAATCATTGCTCTTTGTTAGTTGTTATAATTCGTGAAAATACAAAAACAGCAAATATAACATTAAAGTTTATCTTTACCATCAGGAAAAACTTTCCTCCAATCCACCCCTACTCCCATTCTCTACTTGAATAGAGTTGTCTTTCTTTCCTTTTAAACAAAAAAAAATGTGCCCCCCACCCCATGCATGTCTCTCGTCCAGGCGAATGACTTGCACAGTGGTCACTTGAGGCATAGCCCTTTTTTTACAAAGGAGGAGGGGAGCATATCTAGTGCCGTGCCATCTGGAGGCATGCAGGCTGAACCCAGAACAGTCAGTCTGACACCCCGCAACTACGATCTTGGTAAAGAGTCTCAGACGGAGACTCTTTACCACGTGATCAGCCGTGTCCAATCACGGCTGATCACAGTGTAAATAGGAAGAGCCGGTGATCGGCTTTTCCTAAACTCGCGTCTGTGAGTAGAGGAGAGCCGATCGGCTGCTCCTCTGACAGGGGGTCTGTGCTGAATGATTATCAGCGCAGCCCCCCCGAGGATGCCCTCACTGGACCACCAGGGATGCCACCAGACCACCAGGGATGCCCAGCACCAGGTATGCCACCCTAGACCACCAGGGATGACACACAGTGCCCACAATGGGCATCACTGATTGGCATGCATTATTGTTTGGCACTGATTGACATCCATCAGTACAACACATTACATTACAAAACCAAAAAATACAATGCCGCCTATCAGTGCCCATCCGTGCCACCTATCAGTGCCCATCCATGATCATCCGTGCCGCCTATCCATGCCCATTTGTGCCCCCTATCCAGCCCATCCATGCCGACTATCCATGCCAATCCGTGCCATCAGCTATCAGTGCCAATTTGTGCCACCTATCTGTGCCCATCAGTGCCACCTATCAGTGCCCATGAGTGCCGCCTATTAGTGCCACATATCAGTGCCCATCAATGCCACCTCATTAGTGCCACTTCATTGGTGCCACCTCATCGGTGCATATTAGTGCCGCCTTATCAGTGCCCATCAGTGCAGCCCCATCAGTGCCCATCAGTGAAGGAGAAAACGTACTTATTTACAAAGTTTTGAAACTGAAACAAAAAAAACATATTTTTTTATTTGTTTAGCAAAAAAATTAAAACCGTAGCGGTGATCAAATACCACCAAAAGAAAGCTCTATTTGTGGGAAAAAAGTGATAAAAATTTCACTTGGGTACAGTGTAGCATGACCGCGCAATTGTCATTCAAAGTGCGACATCCCTGAAAGCTCAAAATTGGTCTGGGCAGGAAGGTGTTTAAGTGCCCTGTATTGAAGTGGTTAAAAGCTAGTAACTTACTCTGCCTGTAAAGTGGTTCATCTGTAGCATGTATCCAAAATGCTGCTTTAAAGATGTACAGCTTTAGAGAACTTACAAATCTACAGTGCAGCTGCAAGATTGTAACTCAAAACAATAAATAGCCTGCCCCCCCCCCCCCCCCAATACATACAAGGCCATTTGGGTCTGTAAAGGCTTAAAATGAGAACCCCCATGTGAAAAATGCCACCCAAACTAAAAAAATATTGTGCCCCTCCCACACACTAACAAACCCCTAGCCAAACACATAGCAAGCCAGCCCATGAAAGGGGGGTGGATGCTTGGGGCACCCCAAAAGTTAACCACCTTGTTCCCATATATAGGGGGACAAGGGCCTCTTTCACACAACCCTAGGCTGTGGTCGTGGGGGCTGCAGACAGGGGGTTTTACAGAACGTGGAAAGCCCCTTTAAACTAGTGGGTACAAGGTGCTTTGTGGTTGGTATTGGGCTGAGCCCAACATGCCCCAAAGGCAGCCAGCTATGTTGAGTGCACGCGGCCTTGTTTAGTTCAGGAGGGAGTTGTGCTATCACACTTCTTGCCTCTTTCCTAGCTGACCCTATTGTATGCTCTGAAAAAGGATGTGGTTTGGATTGGTGGGGTTTTCTTTGCAGCATCACAAAAAAACTGATAGCATGCCAAACACATTTCTGGTCTGTGTATAGTTAATTGAAAA
Organism: Lithobates sylvaticus; assembly: GCA_028564925.1. Lineage (NCBI taxonomy): Eukaryota > Metazoa > Chordata > Amphibia > Anura > Ranidae > Lithobates > Lithobates sylvaticus. The sequence goes on along the minus strand of CM053032.1, from coordinate 148,569,557 downwards.
GATTTATATGCAAAAAAATTACAAACATATTATACTTACCTGCTCTGCGCAGCGGTTTTGCACAGAGCAGCCCGGATCCTCCTGTTCTTGGGGACTTACCCCACTGGCACTTCTGGTTCCACCTTCCTGCCGAGTGCCCCCAGAGCAAGCAACCCCCTCTCTCCCCTCATTGGCTTGCTGGCTGTGCATAACAGGAGCAGTAACAAATGGATCCCACTGCTGTCTCAGCCAATGAGGAGGGAGAGACCCAGCAGAGCCAAGGCTCCCATGTACAGCACTGGTGAAAGATTAGGCTCAAGTAAATTATTAAATTATTTATTTATTTTTTTTGGGGGGGGGGGGGGGGCTGCTGCACACATAAGTTTTTTTTACCTTCATGCATAGAATAGCAACAAAATGTAAAAAGAAATGTTTGCTTTGTAATTACACACAAATATATAGAAGGGCAGGAATAGTTGTGTATTACATATGCTTAGCAGGTCTGTGCAGTGGTTGTCCTATAATCTTTGTTTCTTTCAATGCAAGTCTACCAGTCATGTCTTCCGAATGGAATGCAATGCATAATTGTATCATATTGACATATCACATCCTCTTTTGCCAATTAAGGTTCTAATGAATTAGTCTCATGCACATTACTACTCTACAATGGCCTGTTATTTATATTTTGATGGACTTTCTACAATTTTATGTCTTTGTCTTGATGTATCAAGCAAATAAATGTATTATTTCTGCCTATTAAAATTCCATAACCTGTCATAGCCAGGGACACCAGAGAAAATTTTTAGATTCAGCTAAACATTGTTTCAAAATCAGGAAACAACCTTCAAAAATATTTTACTAGGTTTACTTCATCATTTCAAAAGTAGCCCAGAAATTCCCAAAATAAAACTGTATGTACACATTAAATAAGTGTGCACTAAAAAACCCAAAATGTTCTTAAAATTAAATACAAAAAACACCTTTAATAATTGCATTGTCCAACAGTTCACACACAAAAATATTACAATTTACAATGTTATTATATGAATTACCTTGGATCTACCATAGTTAGCCAATATAGCCAATAACCTTAAAGCCCAACTCAAGGCTCTATGCATCACACATCTCCAATCCCTTCCCTGTAACTCCAACTGGCAGTATTTTCTGCTTTTTTTTTTACTCACCTTCTCTGCAGCAGTGCAGTCGCTTGGCACAGGATCTCAAAGCTAGTGGAGATTCCTCTGGTAATGGTATATACTATAGTGATTTCAAGTTTCTAGAGGGATCCCACAGGTATAGTATATGCTTAGTAAGGATGAGCCGAACACCCCCCCGTTCGGCTCGCACCAGAACCCGCGAACGGACCTAAAGTCCGTGCGAGCTTTAGAACCCTATTAGTTATAATGGATGCGAACGTTCGAAATTAAAAGTGCTCATTTTAAAGGCTAATATGCATGTTAATGTCATAAAAAGTGTTTGGGGACCTGGGTCCTGCCCCAGGGGACATGTATCAATGCAAAATTTTTTTTTAAAAACGGCCGTTTTTTCAGGAGCAGTGATTTTAATAATGCTTAAATTGAAACAATAAAAGTGTAATATTCCTTTAAATTTCGTACCTGGGGGGTGTCTATAGTATGCCTGTAAAGGGGCGCATGTTTCCCGTGTTTAGAACTGTCTCTGCGCAAAGTGTCATTTTTGAAAGTAAAAAAGCTATTTAAAATCACTCGCGGCTAATGTTAATTCACGGCTCCCGTAACACAGAGAACAGTGATTCATTGAAACTCATTCATAAAAAAAAGTCATTGATAAAAAAAAAAAAAAATGAAAAAAAAAAAAAGCGTAGGGGTCCCCCCAAATTCAATAACCAGGCCCTTCAGGTCTGGGATGGATATTAAGGGGGATCCCAGCCAAAAAAAAAAAAAAAAAATGGCGTAGGGTCCCCCTCAAAATCCATACCAGACCCTTGAGGTCTGGTATGGATTTTAAGGGGAACCCTAGCCAAAAAAAATGGCGTGGGGTCCCCCTCAAAATCCATACCAGACCCTTATCCGAGCACGCAACCTGGCAGGCCGCAGGAAAAGAGGGGGGGACGAGAGCGGCCCCCCCTCTCGCCTGAACCGTACCAGGCCACATGCCCTCAACATTGGGAGGATGCTTTGGGGGTCTAAGACCCCAAAAGCACCTTGTCCCCATGTTGATTAGGACAAGGGCCTCTTCCCCACAACCCTGGCCGGTGGTTGTGGGGGTCTGCGGGCGGGGGGCTTATCGGAATCTGGAAGCCCCCTTTAACAAGGGGACCCCCAGATCCCGGCCCCCCCCCTGTGTGAAATGGTAAGGGGGTACAAAAGTACCCCTACCATTTCACCAAAAAAGTGGCAAAAATGGTAAAAAGGACAGGAGACAGTCTTTGACAATTCCTTTATTAAAATCTTCTTTCTTCTTTCTTCATCCTTCGGATTCTTCATCTTCTCCTTCCTTCATCTTCTTCCATCTTCTTCTTCCATTTTCTTCTTCCTCCGATCCGCTTCTTCTTGCGCTGGTCTTCTCGTCCTTCTCGTCCGGCATCTTCTTCCGTCGGCGTCGGCGTCGGTGTCGGTGTCTTCTTGGGCCGCTCCGCGCAATGGGAGGCTCCCGCTGTGTGAGGCTCCGCTCCATCTGACAGGTCTTTTAAAACGGAGGGCACCTGGTGACCCCGCCCCCCTCTGACATCATGGGGAAAGCCATCATGGAATTCCCCATGACGTCCCTGTGCGTCAGAGGGGGCGGGGTCACCAGGTGCCCTCCATTATAAAAGACCTGTCAGACGGAGCGGAGCCTCACACAGCGGGAGCCTCCCATTGCGCGGAGCGGCCCAAGAAGAGACAGAGACACCGACGCCGACGCCGACGGAAGAAGATGCCGGACGAGAAGGACGAGAAGACCAGCGCAAGAAGAAGCGGATCGGAGGAAGAAGAAAATGGAAGAAGAAGATGGAAGAAGATGAAGGAAGGAGAAGATGAAGAAACCGAAGGATGAAGAAAGAAGAAAGAAGATTTTAATAAAGGAATTGTCAAAGACTGTCTCCTGTCCTTTTTACCATTTTTGCCACTTTTTTGGTGAAATGGTAGGGGTACTTTTGTACCCCCTTACCATTTCACACAGGGGGGGGGCCGGGATCTGGGGGTCCCCTTGTTAAAGGGGGCTTCCAGATTCCGATAAGCCCCCCGCCCGCAGACCCCCACAACCACCGGCCAGGGTTGTGGGGAAGAGGCCCTTGTCCTAATCAACATGGGGACAAGGTGCTTTTGGGGTCTTAGACCCCAAAGCATCCTCCCAATGTTGAGGGCATGTGGCCTGGTACGGTTCAGGCGAGAGGGGGGGCCGCTCTCGTCCCCCCCTCTTTTCCTGCGGCCTGCCAGGTTGCGTGCTCGGATAAGGGTCTGGTATGGATTTTGAGGGGGACCCCACGCCATTTTTTTTGGCTAGGGTTCCCCTTAAAATCCATACCAGACCTCAAGGGTCTGGTATGGATTTTGAGGGGGACCCTACGCCATTTTTTTTTTTTTTTTTGGCTGGGATCCCCCTTAATATCCATCCCAGACCTGAAGGGCCTGGTTATTGAATTTGGGGGGACCCCTACGCTTTTTTTTTTTTTTTTTTATTAATGAATGACAGCTCTCTGTGTTACAGGAGCCATCAATTCATTAGCCGCGAGTGATTTAAATAGCTTTCTTCCTGCAAAAATGACACTTTTTTGCAGGGAAAGTTCTAAGCACAGGAAACCTGCCCTCCTTCACAGGCTACCTATAGACACCCCCCAGATGTGATACTGCAATGCTGTTCTAACAGCATGCACACACATATCCCCAGAAATAAAGAACATATTGTTGTCAGCAGTCAGCAGCACACTGACACGCTGACACTGTGAGTGAAACATAATATGCGAGGCCGCCGCAGCGGCGGCCTCTTATACCGTGGGGCGTGTATTAAAGCCCCTGAGCTATAATTGGCTACAGGCATCCTGCCTGTAGCCAATTATGGCTCTCCTCGCTGCCGGCGCTGTGATTGGCCAAGCATGCGGGGTCACAGTGCATGCTTGGCCAATCATCAGCCAGCATTGCACTGCGCGGGCCGCAATGCATTGCGGGGCCGCTCGCATCACACGAATTTGATGCGAGCGGTCCCAATAGTTCTGGGCTCGCCGAGCGAGCGAACACCCGGTGCTCGATTCGAACATGGGTTCGAATCGAACACCGGGCTCATCCTTAATGCTTAGCTACATTTTTCTAAGCTGGAGGTCTTTTTAAGGCATTCCCAGGCATGTTTTTAAGGAGTGCCAATATGTTTAAAATGTCACTCGCGCAAAGTGTCAAAAAGTGAATAAAATGATACCAAAATCTAGGTTGCTGCAGCTTAATGGTGTAGTATACCCATGTGCACAATAACTTCTAATGAATGCTGCGCTACCCTATTTAAATACACCGTGTATAAGTTTACAATTTAAGCACTTGACCACAGGGCACTTACACCCCCTTCCTGCCCAGGCCATTTTTTAGCTTTCAGCGCTGTCACACTTTGAATGACAATTGAGCAGTCATGCTACACTCTACCCAAACAAATTTTTATCATTCTCTTCACACAAATAGCTTTAATTTGGCGGTATTTAATCACTGCTGGATTTTTTATTTTTTACAAAAAAAAAGACCAAACATTTTGAAAATAAAATGTTTTTCACTTTTTTTCTGTCAGTAAATTTGTAACTAAGTAATTTTTCACCTTCACTGATGTGCGCTGATAAGGCAGCACTGATGGACACTGATAGGCTGAACTGGTGGGCATTGATCAGGTGGCACTTAAGGGGACTGATGAGGCGGCACTTATGGGCACTGATTAGGTGGCACTGATGAGGAGGCACTAATATGCCACACTTATGGGCTCTTATAGGTGGCACTGATGAGCACTGTTAGGTGGCACTGATGGGCACTGTTAGACGGCACTGGTGGGCACTAATAGGTGGCACTAGTGGGCACTGATAAGCGGCACTGGTGGGCATTGATAAGTGGCACGGATAGGCGGTACTGATGGGCATTGATGGGTGGCACTGATGGGCGACACTGATGGCCATTGATTGACAGCAGTGATGGGCATTGATGGGCAGCACTGATAGGCGGCACTGATTGCCAGCACTGACTGGCATCGCTGATGGGCACTGATTGTGGCACTTGTGGGCAGTGGTGGGCACTGAATGCTGCCACTGGTGGGCACTGATCGCTGGCATTGGTGGGCATTGGTGGGCACTGTATGGTGACACTATTTTTCACTATTGTAATCAGGGCACTGATGATCAGTGAACTGATTACATTCCTAAATGTCCCCCTGCATGGAGATGCCGCTGAATGGCTCTCCTCGCCAAACACTCTGTCAGTGTGAGGCGAGGAGTGCCAATTACCGGCTCTTCCTTGTTTACTTGTTTACATGTGACATGTTTAAAGAGCCACAGACGCAGCTCTTTCCACGGATCAAGGATGCTAGGACAAGGTGAGGCTGAGGTCGCCATGCTGCACACAAGAACGCCTGTTCTGGGATGGTGTCATATTACGTCGTTCCAGAACAAGAACCGCACCGCCCCACTGTCATCTTAATGCATTCTGTCACCTAGCCATTCAGGAGAGAGAGGGGGGGTGGGGCCGGGTCAGGGCTCCGTGTCTGAATGGACACAGGGAGCTATGACTTGGCTTGGGTACCCCTATAGCAAGCCGCTTGCTGTGGGGGCACTCAACAGGAGGCAGGGGCCAGGAACATAGAAGAGGGACCAGAGAAGAGGAGGATCCAGGCTGCTCTGTGCAAAACCACTGCAACAGAGCAGGTAAGTATAACATGTTTGTTATTTTTATAGGAAAAAAACAAGCCTTTACAATCACTTTAACCTCTTCCCGCAAGCCAGCCGTCAAATGATGGCTGGGCGGCGTGGCTCTCGTTCTCGGTGCACGTCATATGACGGCCCTCCAAAATGACCGCTCTCGCTCACCCGTGGGGCGTGCATCATGGCGATTGGTGGTGTAGTGTGTCAGTCTGACACACCGCTACACCAATCTCGGTAAAGAGCCTCTGACGGAGGCTCTCTACCACGTGATCAGCCATGTCCAATCATGGCTGAAAACGATGTAAACAGGAAGAGCTGTTGATCGGATTTTCCTCACTCGCGTCTCACTGTCTGGGGGGGTATGTGCTGATTGTTTATCAGCGCAGCCCCCCCTCAGATGCCCACCCAGGACCACCAGGGATTGCCACCACACTGGACCACCAGGTATGTCACCCTAGACCACCAGGGAAATGCCAATCAGTGCCCAGGCAGCTTCCAATCATTGTCCACCCCCAATGCCTGCCAGTGCCATCAGTGATGCCTATCAATACCATCTATCAGTGCCACATATCAGTGCCCAGCAGTGCCGCCTATCAGTGCCCATTAGTGCACAGCAGTGCGCCTATCAGTTCCCCCATAAGTGCCCATCAGTGCAGCCTTTCAGTGCCCACCGGTGCCACCCATGACTGCCCATCAGTGCCGCCTATCAATGCCCATCAGTGCTGCATATCAGTGCCACCCATCAGTGCTGCCTACCAGTGCCCATCAGTGCCACCTATCAGTGCCCATCATCAGTGCCTGTCAGTGCCACCTCATCAGTGCCACCTTATCAGTGCCCGTCAGTGGCGCCTTATCAGTGCCCATCAGTGAAGGAGAAAACTTACTTATTTACAAAATTTTATAACAGAAACAAAAGAAAAAAAAATTTTTTATTCAAAATTTTAGGTCTTTTTTTATTTGTTTAGTAAAAAATTAAAAAAACGCAGAGGTGATCAAATATCACCAAAAGAAAGCTCTACTTGTGGGAACAAAATGATAAAAATTCTGTTTGGGTACTTGGTGGTGCTTATAAATGATAATAAAAACAAACAATTGTGTGGCAAAATTCTCTTAGGTCCATGCATAATGCTATTCATTTATTAAGTGTATTATTATGTGAACTCAATAAAAACATGTGTTTTTAAAATAAATTACATATTCCATAAACCTGAGATTGAGTATGCTCCCAGTGAAGGTAGTGAAAAATAATTCATCATGATGATTCCAAATGAAAGTGCTCCGTGCACATGCAATATACCATTGCAAATCACTGTGCGTGCTCCCACCAGGGTGCACACTCACCCGCAGGTGTGGACCCCCTGGGCTTATACTGAGGCAGGTCTACAGGGCTTCTATGTATATACCATTCCACCCGGGATAATGGAGTCCACCTTGTTGGGTCCAATTCTTGGGGAAAACAAAATCATGGAAATCAACATAGCGTAATAACATTCATTATAAATATTCACAAAGTTAGGTGCTGGGAAATGGTCCCATGACTTGGACCCAATGAGGTGGACTCCATATTTCTTGGGTGGAATAGTAGAGCCATGTAGACCTGACTCTGTATAAGCCTAGGGGGTCCACACCTGAGGGTATCACGCACAGTGATTTGCAGGGGTATATTGCATGCGCATGGAGCGGTTTTCTTTGGAATCTTCTTAAATAATTATTTTTTACTACCTTCACTGGGAGCAAAGTTTACAGACCATTTAATTTATTTCAAAAACAATTTTTTTTTTGGCGTTCTCATAATAATACAGTTATAGAGTTATAGCACTTTATATTGAAAACTCATACACCGTGTATTTAAATAGGGTAGCGCAGCATTTATCATGTTTTAACGGAATTGTGTATTTTTAATGCCGCATATTAACCATCATTTTAGCTTGTTTTAGGAAATGTCTAACGCTGAGTTTGCTCACCCTTAAAATTGATGTGTTACATATTATACAGTGTATATTTTATGAATATGCATTTTCTTTCATTTTTTTCACCTGTCTTCGACAAGTCATTTATCTTCAAAACAAAACAAAATGTAAAAAGATTCTTACATTGTATTTATAAATTATTCAGACTGGATCAGCTGTCTGTGCTCACTGGAGCAGACACAGTAAGAAAAGGGGCTGAAGGGCATCTGCACATGTTCATTGTGCAAATTTGATGCCTATCTAAAGTTAAAACATTTTTTATTTTTCATTTATTGTATGCAATGGTTTAATAAAAATGTTTGTCACCTGTGTTGAGACATTTCTTTTAACTTTTCTGTAAAGACAACAGGAAGTGAGAGAAAATCTTTCTAAAATTAGGCTAATTCCTTTCTCAGACTGTTGTCTCATGAACTATTGTCTCCATTAGAAGATTCACCCTCTATTCTTGTCCTGGTGATAATTAATAAATTGTTTCCTGGTGGAAATAATAACTCAAAATTTGAAATGCGCCCTCACTTAGAGCCCCAACGGTCATCAGAACAAGTAGAGAGCATACAGTAAATCTCCCTAGCAGGTACACAGCATCAAACATCTCAAAAAAGAAAAATGAAGTGTGGCTTCTGATTGTTTAAACAGTCCGATGGGAGCTTTTCCGACCGTGTGTATGCCCATCGGTCTTTCTCTGTCAGAATTTCTGACGGACTTTGAATTGAGAACCTGTTCTCAATTTTTCCGACGGAAAACCTATCAGATTTTCCGATCGTGTATATGCAATTCCGACGCATGCTCGGAAACAATTCGACGCATGCTCGGAAGCATTAAACTTCCTATTTATAGTGCTGTCGAACGTGTTTTATGCCGCTGTGTTACAGACCGTCGGAATTTGGTGTGACCGTGTGTAGGCAAGACAGTTTGAGCGAAATTCCGTCAGAATCCTGACGGGAAAACCATCAGAGCTTTTTCCGACGAGAATTCCGACCGTGTGTACGTGGCACAAGAATTCACTTACTTAAAAAGAGTCAACGTTTATTAGGAGCTCCCACGTCCCCTTCTTTAGAGCTAATAAAGTACAAACTATTTTATTATATAATATTTGACTTCATAACATAAGAAAACATGACAAATATAACCTATATCCCTATCAGGGATTCTAATTCTATTTCATTCTATCTAAAACATGAAAGGAAAAGAAAAATGACGTTTGAAGGTTTTACAGAGCATTTGCAAAACATTCCCTTTTTTTTTTTGCACATGAGCTTTTTATTTTCATAATCCAAAGGTTTTCATTAATGCACCTTGATAAGCTGATCATCCCATATGCACAGCAGAAGTTTTGCAATGAATACAGCTAGGTCCGTTTGTATGCACAGATATACAACACACACATCTGTGTTAGCCATTTCTCCATATTCCTGATGCTGACGAGGATTCAGAGGAATTGTACATCGGAAACCCACTAGAAGCCAATGTTTACGCAGCACTTTATAAAATGAAGGCAGACATTAGTTACAATACAATTTGGTACTAGAGGAATCAGAGGGCCCTGCTTGTTAGAGCTTAAAATCTAAGAGGGAGTGTCAAGTGATACAAAGGGTAATAACTGTGGGGGTGAGCTGATGGAAGTAGGAAAAGCACAGTATATTAGTTAGAAGCAGGATAGGCTTCTTTAAAGAAAAGGATTTTCAGAGATTGTCTAAAGATGGATAGATTAGGAGATAGTTGGGCAGATTGGGGTAGGTAGTTCCAAAGGATGGGAAAAGCTTGAGAGAAGCCCTAGAGGCGAGCATGGGAGGAGGTGACAAGGGAGCTTGAGAGCAGGAGGTCTTGGAAAGACTGAAGAGAGTGCTTTGGTTGATATTCTGAGACCAGGTTAGTGAGCTGTGGATGGCTTTGTAGGTTGTTGTTAGTACTTTAAACTTTATTCGTTGGGTGAACGGAAGCCAGTGGAGGGATTGAGGAGTGGAATACTGGACAATGAACGTCTGGTAAGTTGGATGAGTTTGGCAGCAGCATTCATGATGGACTGAAGGAGGGATAGCCAATGTAAAGGAAATCCAATGAAGAGGGAGTATTCAAGGTGATAAATAACCAGGGAGTGAATTAGAAGCTTTGTGGTGCCATTGGTTAAAAAAGGGGTGTATCGTGGGGATGTTGCGGATGTTAAAGACTTGGACAGGGATTGGATGTGGGCCTAAAAGGACAGTTCAGATTCCAAGGTTACCCCTAGCACCCTGGCATGTGGAGACCGACTGGTAGTTGTGCCATTGATCTTGACAAAGAAGTCAGGGGAAAGGGCATGTGGGGGGAGAAAACATTATGAGCTCGGTTTGGAGAAGATTGAGTTTGAGGAAGTGGTGTGACATCCAGTCAGATATTCTGTTATTAAATCAGTGATACATGAGGATACTGATGGGGTGAACTGAGGGGTAGAAAGATAGATTTGGTGTCATCAGCTGACCCAGGAAAGAGGTGTAGATCAAGAATAGGAGAGGTCCAAGTACAGAACCTTTGGGGGACACCAACGGTAAGAGGAATAGGAGAGGAAGAAGTAGAGTTGTAAGTGACACTGAAGGTGTGGTGAGATAGGTAAGATTCAAACCAATGGAGAACACAGTCACGGAGACCAAGGAAATTTTTATTTTTATTTTTGAGGAGGGGGGCGGTCAACTGTATTAAAGGCAGCAGATAGGTCCAAGAGTAAGAGTATGGAATAGCGACCATTGGTTTTAGCTCTTAGTAAGTAGTTTGTGAGTTTTAGGATAGCAGTTTCTGTGGTGTGTTGTGGGAGAAATCCAGACAGAAGGGGATCAAGGAGGCAGCTCAGCCTGTTGTAGACTAGACATTCAAGGAGTTTGGAGGCAAAAGGGAGTAAGGAGATGGTCTTACCCAGATAGCAAGGATAACTTGCCACAAATTTGTGGCAGTGTTGAGTTGTAAGTCTGTTAACTTGCTGCACTTTTTCACTGGCAAATTGTACACTAGCAGAGCACTTAAAGCACAACTTCTGGTTGTCAATTTTACAATTTTTACATGGCAAGTCTCTAGCAAAAGCAAAGATGCAGTGGTGAGTCTACAGCAAAAGCTCTGCAAGTCTACAGCATGAAAATGCAGCCACCGTGACCCCTTTGGTGGGATGACTATTGCACAGCATAACTGAACCAAAAATTTTTGAATGTTTGCAAATAAAGTCAATCTGGAGTCATGCAATGTGAACTTGCTGCAATTGTAGCCTGGCAAGTCTAGCAATAGCTTAGCAAGTCATTTTCAAAACTGCAGCACAATTTCTTGCTATCTGGGTAGGTTGTCAAGATTGGTGAGGTCAAGTTAGGCCTTTTTAGGTTTGGGGGTGACTAGTGCATGTTTTAGAGGGTTGGGGAGAATGCCAGTAGAGAGGGTGATATTGAAGACATGAGTTACAGAGTGTAGGATAGAGCCAGGATAGAGCCAGAGGGTGACTGTAGTGTTTAGTGACTGCCTCTATAGTAGCTGGGTCAAACAAGGGAAATATTATCTGTGCAGGTGGACAAGGAGTGTAAGGTGAGAGAGATATGTGTACAGTGAAGCTCTCATCACAAATCGTATCAATCTTATTTTTTAAGTGATTAGCAATATCCTGGGTAGTGAGTAAGTTAGTGGATGGAGGTAATGAAGGATGAAGTAGAGAGTTAAAGGAGTTGATGGGGACTGCGTGAGAGCGTGTAAATGAGAGTGATAAAATAGGTCTGTTTGGCAGTGTGGACGCAAGAATTGTATTTGTGGAGGACAGATTTATACTGGTTGAAGTCTTGCTGGGACTTAGTCTTATGCCGTAGATTCTCAAGAGCCTCACTATGTTTTTTGAGGCTTCCAGTATTGTATGTTTGCCAGGGTTGTGTTGGCCAGGGCCTGATTTTGTGTGTAGTGAGTGGAGAGATTTCCTCCAACTTCACAGGAGGTAATCTCCCAAATGGCACAAAGATGGCAAAAAATCAGATAGGCAAAAAAAAAGTTTTAGGTTTAGATATACTTTAAAATTGAACTTAATGGACTTTTTTTTATTGTTAATCTAACTAGCAATACGTCAAGTAATCTATATCATTCATTTGAATATGATTGTCTAATACAGGGCCAGCCCTACCATGGGACCTGATGGAGTGATGGCTCCAGGCGGCACTTTCAGGGGGGGTGGCAAATTGGCGCCTGACAGCCAGCCCGCTCCACTGCGGATCCCACTGTGTGGAGCCCAGTTCTGCCAAGAAAGGTCCCCCATCGGATAGTGTCCGTCCTGTACTGCGCAGGCACAACGCTTGCGCAGTACTGAGGACAAAGGAGACGCCAAAAGTCTCCGAACATGAACAGCTGTTCATCAGCTCTACACGGTGCCTGCGCAATTGAAAGTACATTGTGCTCCTGTGCCATTCGGCATCTCCTTTGCCCTCTGCGCAGTACAGGGTGGACACTATACGATGGGGGACAGGAGCAGTCAGTCAGTGGGCAGGACAGTCGGCTTGTGAGCAGGCTTGCTGGCCAATCAGCGGGCCGGCGGGCGGGGGAGCAGAGAGATGACATCATCTCTCTGCTGCCTGCCTTTACTCTGGGACACAGCAAGTGGCAATCCGCTACATGTGACAGGTGACGTCGTGGCAAGTGGCAAACCGCTACGTGTGGCAGGTGATGTTGTGGCAAGTGACAATCTACAATGTGTGGCAGGTGGCGCGGCAAGTGACAATCCGCTATCTGCTATGTGTGGCAGGTGACATCATGGCAAGTGACGATCCGCAACGTGTGGCAGGTGGCGTCAATATATAGTGCCACAATATAGTTAATAGTCCATAACAGATATCTGTAAATCTGTTGAAATTGGACTCTTCAGAAGGTGTAAGGATTGCTCTATTCACCCCGCAAAAAGGGCAGCCAGACAACAGCCAAAAAAGTGATTTTAAAGACCAAAGGGCCGCTTACCATATCTGTTGGATCTCAGATTATAGAGATCATATAGGCATACACAGGAGGGATCAATCAGCCAGGGACGGTTTATCCGATATCCAAATCCTCTCCTCCAAAAGGCAACTCTCCAACTGCTGCAGTATGCTTTGTGGGACCATTGTCAGGGTAATATCGCTCGTTGAGTGTATTAGGAAAGGTAGAAAGAAGACTTCATGGTGCAGTACTAAAATCAAGGTTTCTTTATTCCAATATGATGATAAGCAAATGACATGCAAAAAAACGGTGTATTCGATAAGAACTCACAGCCGCAGCTCAAACCAGCCAGTTGGTGTGTGGTGACATCAGGTCCTAAAGCTCCACCACTGCACCATGAAGTTTTCTTTCTACCTTTCATAATACGCATGAGTGATCATGAGTGATCTTACCCTGACAAGGGTCCCACGAACCATACAGCAGCAGTTGGAGTGTTGCCTTTTGGAGCAGAGGATTTGGATATCGGATAAACATGTGAACACACCGTCCCTGGCTGATTGATCCCTCCTGTGTATCCGATCTCTATAACCTGAGATCCAACAGATCTGGTAAGCGGCCCTTTGGTCTTTAAAATCACTTTTTTGGCTGTTGTCTGGCTTCCCTATTTGCAGGGTGAATAGAGCAATCCTTACACCTTCTGAAGAGTCCAATTTCATTGATATCTGTTATGGACTATTAACTATATTGTGGCACTATTTGTTTTTTTTCATTCCTACACCTATGTGTTTTTTATACATTTATTTATATTATTTTGGTTGCGCATGTAAATTTGTTACACATATCTATTAACTGAATATTCAGGTTTTCTAGATGTAGCACCACTTTCTTCATTTTTTATGTTTTTTTTATCAACAAATATACTTAATTTTGTTTCACCACTATTTACCAACACACATATTTTTAAATATAAGTATATGCACATATGTTAGAGGGTGTAGTGCGGATATTTCACCATATATGGAAGGTCTTGAGAACCAATGACCTTGTCTCTTGAGGGACAAAAATTTTCTCCTTGGACCAAAGTAGGTCGTTATGTTCGACCAGGGAGAGGTCGGTGGGCACCGGACGGCGCCTGGTAGCTGACTTGATGGCAGTTACGAGATCCACTTCTGTGATTAGGCAAAAGTTCTGGGGGGATAAAATGGTACTAGGTTCCGTTTCCCGTGGGGTGTCCAGAAACATGCGGGAGAGCGCATCTGCCTTCCCATTCTTGGAACCCGGCCGGTATGCAATAAGGAAGTTAAACCTTGAGAAGAAGAGGGCCCACCTGGCCTGCCTGGGCCGAAGGCGTTTGGCTGTTCTCAAATATTCCAGGTTCCTATGGTCGGTCCAGACCATGACAGGGTGAGATGCCCCTTCTAAGAGGTACCGCCATTCTTCAAGGGCAAATTTAATAGCCAACAGCTCCCTGTCTCCCACATCATAGTTCCTCTCTGGAGGGCTCAATTTCCGAGAAGCAAAGGCTACCGGGTGAAGGAGGGCCTTGGCGCCCTGCCGCTGAGAGAGGATAGCCCCGAGAGCTGTCTCAGAGGCATCTACCTCCAACACGAAGGGTAGTCCGGGATCCGGATGCCGTAGGATTGGGGCAGATGAGAACAGGGTCTTTAACTGGGTAAAGGCCGCCTGGGCCTCAGGGGACCAATGGAACTGATTATGTTGGTGGGTTAACTGAGTGATTGGAGCTACAATGGAGGAGAAACCAATGATGAAGCGTCTGTAAAAGTTGGCAAACCCAATGAACCTCTGGACTCCCTTCTTGTCCTTGGGGGCCGGCCAGTCCTGAATGGCTTGAACCTTTTGTGGGTCCATTGCAACTCCGTGGGTGGAAATGATAAATCCCAAGAATTGTACGGTGGTCTTCTCAAACTCACACTTCTCGGCTTTGAGGTAGAGCTTGTGTTGTCTAAGGATGGTGAGGACCAGTCTGACGTGTGTCTGGTGGAGCTCGGGAGTGGCGGAGAAGATGAGAATGTCATCGAGATAGACCACTAAGAAGTCATCTAGGTACCTACGGAATATATCATTGACCAGATGCTGGAACGTGGCTGGGGCATTGCAGAGTCCAAATGGCATAACTAGATACTCGTAGTGCCCGAATCTCGATCTGAAAGCGGTCTTCCACTCATCACCCGCTCTGATCCTTATAAGGTTGTAAGCCCCACGGAGGTCAAGTTTGGAGAAGACCCGTGCTGACCGGAAGCGTTGGAACAACTCAGGAATGAGAGGAAGCGGGTACCGGTTTTTAATGGTGATTTTGTTAATCTCCCGGTAATCGACACAGGGCCTCAGTGAGCCATCTTTCTTTTCGACAAAGAAAATACCAGCACCCGCCGGTGAAGAGGAGGGACGGATGAATCCCTTGGCTAAGTTTTCGTCGATGTAGGCCTTAAGAGTTTTTAACTCGGTTTCAGATAAGGGAAAGATACGGCCGAAAGGAACCGCGGCCCCGGGTAAGAGGTCTATGGGGCAATCGTAGGGCCGGTGAGGTGGTAGACAGTCGGCCTGCTGTTTGTCAAAGACGTCCTTGAACTCGAGGTAGACTGGTGGGACGTGTTCTAGGTGCTCGGGCACTGGTACTAGAGCTGAACAAGTAGCAGGGCGGAGAGCAAGGCAGTTCTGGGTGCAGTAGTGAGAGGGGAAGGAGACCTCCTTCGTCCGCCAGTTAATGAGGGGTTCATGCGTTTGTAGCCAGGGGAGCCCCAAGATAATGGGGAACATGGGAGAAGGAATAACATCCAAACAAAGGAGCTCTTGATGACCCGAATCGGTAGTGACCGAGATGAGGCCAGACTCGTGAGTAACTAAGCCGGAACGGGGCAGGGAACCATCGGCTAGGTGAACCTGTAGGCATTGCTTCTTGGGGACAAGGGGAAGCTGAAGCCTGGCGGCAAGGGCAGCATCCAAGAAGCAGCTGCAGGCCCCAGAATCAATGATGGCCGGGAGGCGGACCGCCCTTTCCGTCAACTGTAGGGAGATAAAAAGGACAATGTAAGTTTGGGAGAATCCGGAGACTTGGAGGCTGAAATTAGGGATATGTGAGAACTTACTGGGTCTAATGGGGCAGGACCGGAGGAAGTGACCGGAGCTTCCGCAGTAAAGGCACAAGTTGCCTTGACGCCTACGTAAACGCTCCTCTGGGGTCAGAGGAGCGCGGACAAGACCTAGCTGCATGGGCTCGACTCCGGAGGTGTTCCCAGGTGGGACGTGAAAAGAGGATTGGACAGGACCAGGACCTGGTTTGGGTGGCGTCCAACTGGGACGAGAGGTCTGAAAGCGTTCAGCGCGACGTTCCCGTAAGCGCCGATCAATTTTGGTGACGGTTTGTATGAGATCCTCCAAGGCGTCTGGGACGTCAATCCGGGCAAGCTCGTCCTTAAGGGTGTCAGATAGCCCTTGGCGGAATTGGTACTTGAGGGCTGGTTCATTCCAGCCGGTGTCGGCTGACCATTTTCGGAATTCCGCTGTATAGTCCTCAACCGGCCTCCGGCCTTGAGAAAGGTTATGTAGGGTGGTCTCAGCCGTGGCCCCCTTTTGAGGGTCATCGTAGAGCTGGCCCATGCTTTCAAAGAAGGTGTCCACAGCGTTCAGTATAGGGCTCCTTTGCTCCATTAGACTATGGGCCCAGGCCTGGGGTTCTTCAGCCAGCAGATAAATAATGAACCCCACTTTCACCACTTCGGAAGAGAAGGTTCTGGGTTGGAGGGCTAGGTACAGGGAGCAGGCGTTCTTGAATGCTCTGAATTTTTTGCGATCACCGGTGAACCGTTCCGGTATAGGGACCCTGGGTTCCGGAGTGGCCATGACTACTGTGGGGTTCGTAGGTGCTGCAGATGGGGGTAGCCCACTGGGTGCAGCAAGGTTACCCGCTGTGGGGAGAGACGGCCCGGTCAGTTGTTGCAAGCGGCTGTCTATTTGGGTGTACCCCACTTGCAGCTTTTGGACAGCCTCAGTAAGTGCTGCCATCTGCTGGCACAGAATCTCAAGGGGAGAACACGCTCTGTCGGCCTCGGACATGGCTGGTCTGTACTGTCAGAGCGGTACTTACCGAGGCCGAGATGCCGAGAGCGGTTCACCCTTGCGACCCGGCGCAGGAAGCCCCTGGAGATGGAACAGGGAGCGAACGGCACCAGGAGGCACAGGCCACCTCCGATATGTAAGCAGGAACTGACGGGGCACCTGGAGGTGATGGGGACCTGGCCCGTGTGGCCGGCAGATGGCAGGGTAAGGAGGCAAGGACCAAACGCCCGGCTGGGGTGCTGACACTGGGGAATCTGGTAGCGATCAGGTGGACTAGCCAGAGGGTCAAACACAGGAGATTATCAAGGAAGTCCGTAGGCAAGCCAGGGGGTCAAACACAGGAGATTATCAAGGAAGTCCGTAAAGCAAGCCAGGGGGTCAAACACAGGAGATTATCAAGGAAGTCCGTAAGGCAAGCCAGGGGGTCAAACACAGGAGATGATCAAGGAAGTCCGTAAGGCAAGCCAGGGGGTCAAACACAGGAGATGATCAAGGAAGTCCGTAGGCAAGCCAGGGGGTCAAACACAGGGGATTATCAAGAGAAGTCAGGCAGTCCGGGTTGGCAACAGTAAGTTCAAGTCAGGGATCTTTCAGAAACACAGGACGCACAGGCACTTAGCTGGAGAGACAGACCAGCAAGGTGCCTGTGCGTCAGGGCGCTTTAAATAGGCGCCCGAGTGACGCTAATTGCGCGTCACCGCCGCCAGGTGGGCGCTAGTGCGCATGCGCCGGCGCCGGACCGCCGAGCCGCGAGTGCGCATGCGCCGGAGCGCCGAGCCCCCGCGCATGCGCACTAGAGAGCGGGCCGTTCGTCCGGCGCCGCTCTCCTGATACAGGTCCTCTTTAAACTCCTACATACATGTATAGAACCATAACAGGTCCTCTTTTATACTCCTACATACATGTATAGTGCCATGACAGGTCCTCTTTATACTCCTATGCATGTATAGAGCCTAGACAGGTTCTCATTCTACCCCTATAAACATGTATAGAGCCATGACAGGTCCTCTTTATACTTCTATATACATATATAGAGCCATGACCGGTCCTTTATACTCCTTTATACATGTATAGAGCCATGACCGGTCCTTTATACTCCTACATACATGTATAGAGCCATGACAGGTCCTCCTTATACTTCTATATACATATATAGAGCCATGACCAGTCCTTTATACTCCTTTATACATGTATAGAGCCATGACCGGTCCTCTTTATACTCCTACATACATGCATAGAGCCATGACAGGTCCACTTTATACTACTACATACATGTATAGAGCCATGACAGGTCCACTTTATACTCCTACATACATGTATAAAGCCATGACAGGTCCTCTTTATACTTCTATATACATGTATAGAGCCATGACAGGTCCTCTTTATACTCCTATACATGAATGGAGCCATAACGGGTCCTTTTATAGAGCCATGACAAGTCCTCTTTATATTCCTACATACATGTATTGGGCCATGACACAACTTTTACACTCCTATACACATGTATAGAGCCATGACAAGTCCTCTTTATACTCCTACATACACGTATAGAGTGATGACAGGTCCTCTTTATACTCCTATACATGTAAACAACCATGACAGGTCCTCTATATACAAAGAAAAAAGGAACAAGAGGGGGTTCAGCCAACCTGACGGACTATCGCGGCACCTGAACAAAAACGGATATTCCGTAGTAATTATTTTATAGATTTATTAGAAAAAAATACATAGTAATATACAAAAATACATATAAAGAAATAAAGGAAAAAATATACTATTTACAAAGGTTTAGCCATCGAATAAAGGATATACATAAAGACATTTCTCATTTCATTATCAAATTTTTACATGCTGGACCGAAGATGGTTGACGCGTTTCGCTTTTAGCTTCATCAGAACCAAAGGACAGCAGTTTATATGTCTGTAGTGTAATCGTAAAACAGGAAAAGAAATGAGAGTTAGTCATCAGTGAGCCAATGAAGGTGTCCCAATATATTTTCTTCAAAATGTGTTTATCAATATTTCCCCTCATCTTGAATCGTAGATTAAAAACCTACCTCGTGAGTATATCTTGCTAATTTGCAAGATATTCGATGTGTAGGAATCTAAGTTCAATTTAAAACCATTTCCTAAGAAGGAAGCTATCACGTACTACGAGAACGTCTATCAGCTAGGGGGTATAGTAAAACAATTTAAAAAAAAGCCTTTAAAAAGGCAATAGACAAAGAGAGAACTGATCTACTTTTTGGGGAGCGACACAATAAGAGTCAGCCAAACGTGACACGAGTGATAACTACATATTCCAATAACCATGAGGACATATGTAAGGTCATAGGCAAACACTGGCCTTTACTTACGGGAGATAGAATAGTAAACAAATACATAGGAGAGACCCCCCCAAATTACATATAAAAAATGCCAGTCTTTGAAGGACCGGTTGGTACATACCCACTTCCAGGGAGACCTGGGGGTGGATATGGACCACCCCGGTATGTCCAGATGTCGCAAATGCGACTACTGTGACTGGGTATTGGAAGGTTCATCTTTTCCACTCCCTAATGGTGACATGCATAATATTAAGTTTTCTGCCAATTGTCAGACCAAGGGAGTAGTGTACATAGCCTTCTGTAGATGTGGAGCATTCTACGTCGGCAAGACGTTCAGAAACCTCTGGAGGAGAATCTACGACCACATCTATTATATTAGAAAGAACCTTTTATATACTCCCATTGGAAGGCATGTATCTTTATATCATAAAAATGATACCTCAATGGTATGCTTCACAGCCCTGGAAAAAGTCAATGAGGACCCCAGAGGGGGGAATATTGACCAAAAGTTACTACAACGAGAGGCAAGGTGGATTTTTAAATTAAATGCCACACAGGCTCCAGGTCTCAATGACTCACTCAGTTTTCGCCCCTTCCTGTGATGGACAAGCTAGTAAAATATTCGAAGAGCACATCTATCATTCTCATCACTAATTTGATCTAAGAAAGTCTAATATATATGTCGTACTGGCACAATAAATTTCAAGCACAAATTTGAATCATAATACAATTATCATTGTTTTTAAATATTTTATATATAGGTTGGCGTCATCAATATGGAAATGATATACATAAGAATATGTGAGGGTTGTGTCCACAGTGAGTCATATTTAGTGTACATCCCATCTTAATGTGCTTACTTCCCACCCCCAAGGGATATAATATGTTCATCTTATTGTCCTCCCGTCAGCCCATGCCAGCTTTGCTTACAAATATATGCCAATGTATGGAATAAGATGGGTGCTGATGATTCGGTCCCCTCTGGTTTGGATATAATCTGGGGGGATTCGGTTGGCAAATGCAAACCCTTTTTCCCCCCACAGTGGGGGAGTAGCGGTGGCGGTTCCGGAGGGACCGATCATCGGCCCCCTTCTTTTTCTCCTTCTATACATATGGTAATGCTTCAAGAGACAAACCACCTCCCCTTCTTTTTTTTTTTTTTTTCAAACTGATCTAATTAATTATATTCATGATCTTATTTAATCTATTTTATATTTTTTTCATACACTCCCTTTTTCTGATGAGACTAATTTTCTGTATGACAGAGACTAATAAGTAGAACTAGGTCACCCTTCCCTCCCTCTAACTTTTCTTTGT
Source organism: Lithobates sylvaticus (assembly GCA_028564925.1). Classification (NCBI taxonomy): domain Eukaryota; kingdom Metazoa; phylum Chordata; class Amphibia; order Anura; family Ranidae; genus Lithobates; species Lithobates sylvaticus. The sequence goes on along the minus strand of CM053032.1, from coordinate 148,549,147 downwards.
TCTGTGCAGGCTGTAGTACTCCAAATAAGAGCTGACCCACTATGCCCGTTCGGTGCATCCATATCTCTACTATCCACACTATCACTCACACCAGACCTGTTGGGTACAACGATAGCGGAGGCTATTTCCCCACTAATGGCCACTGCGCATGAGTGGCTATCCACTCGGTCAACGGAAGACACTTACTCTTCCGCCAGTGATGTAATAGCTCCGCCCCTTTTCGCATTTGCATTCATACAGGGGACCGTGAGTGTACACAAACTAACGCTGCCGGCGTCGGAAATAAATCCCGAAGCTGCGCATGCGCACTTCGGTATTCAGACACTGACGCACATTCACACAGGGAAACCAGCCCCTTGCTCCAGCTGATCTACCTTACAGCTAAATGAGCGTCCGCCCAAATCTGGCGGGAAATCTCAGTATTTAAGCAGCACTTCTGTGTACTAGTCTACAGAGGAAACACTGGGAAGGCAGCTCCTGTTCTATCTTCAGCTCCAAGGTATGTCCTACTGTTTAATGGCCTATCCTGACGCTATAGCATTAATTCCGGATGGATGCCTAAAGCAATTATTCCGCTATTTATCTTATTAGATCCAGCGTGGGGCTATCTAACCTGGAGTGGTGCTCCTAAAGGGCTCTTAGGCTGTCCTTCCCAGATGCCTTTCTTCGGACTTAAACAGGTATAGGCTTCAATATACACTACTCGGTAGCAGCTACCTTAGTATAATATCTGGGAATTTACTGTTCTCACTTAGAATCATGTTTCCCTTATCCACTAGGTCCCTAAGCAACGGAGGATGTCAGTACGGCATCTTTAAAGCTTACCTGAATTTTGATCGAACCCTTTAAATTTTCAATCTATCTCACCAGGTAGGATACATTTTTGACCCCAAACCCTTTAGGATTTGCTTAGCATCAATAATATTCCCACACTGACCGCTCTCTCTATTTTTATTTATTTTTTTTCTTTGGCTTATCTCTTCCAGCAATTGCACTATTTTGAAATAAGAAGCAATTAAATCTCTCCAAGCTGGTGATAGCTTCCTTCTTAGGAAATGGTTTTAAATTGAACTTAGATTCCTACACATCGAATATCTTGCAAATTAGCTAGATATACTCACGAGGTAGGTTTTTAATCTACGATTCAAGATGAGGGGAAATATTGATAAACACATTTTGAAGAAAATATATTGGGACACCTTCATTGGCTCACTGATGACTAACTCTCATTTCTTTTCCTGTTTTACGATTACACTACAGACATATAAACTGCTGTCCTTTGGTTCTGATGAAGCTAAAAGCGAAACGCGTCAACCATCTTCGGTCCAGCATGTAAAAATTTGATAATGAAATGAGAAATGTCTTTATGTATATCCTTTATTCGATGGCTAAACCTTTGTAAATAATATATTTTTTTCCTTTATTTCTTTATATGTATTTTTGTATATTACTATGTATTTTTTTCTAATAAATCTATAAAATAATTACTACGGAATATCCGTTTTTGTTCAGGTGCCGCGATAGTCCGTCAGGTTGGCTAAACCCCCTCTTGTTCCTTTTTTCTTTGTATATTCACTAGGACGAGGTACCACCCATAGCTTATTTCTTTAGGTCCTCTATATACTTATATATACACGTATAGTGCCATAACAGGTCCTCTTTATACTCCAATATACATGTATAGAAAGCTAAAAGGGGGGGGGGGGCTGGTGGTGGTCTTTGGAAGTAAAGAACAATTTTATTTATTCATTGAGATGATATAAAATCATATCATGAAAAAAATTAATAATATGAACAACATAGTAATCAACAAAACATGATACAATTAGCTAATAAGTTTATCACTCATACATGATACAATTGGCTATAGAGCTTGTTACCCTACGCGTTTCGGGGTGCTGGAAGTCTCTTTTCTCAGGGGTGAATATATAGCATAAAATGTAATTATATCAAAGTATAGTATTGTAAAGGTGTAGAATGATATTCATTAAAAACACCAGGATAAGTCAAATAAGATGGGTGGCTTCCCAATATCCAAGGCTCCCATAGATGGATGATATTGAGTATTATTCTAGGATATATATTTTTACTGCCAGTAGGCAGGGGGGTCCTTAATATCCCCAGAAAAGTTCCACTGAGTGAACCTGGGAGAAACACTGGGGTGAAAAAGCGCTCAGCCCTGAAACAGTAATGCAGGTAACGTAGGTGGATTGGTGTAGATTCCAAGCCTGCAAGATATAGTGATAACTTATTGGAAAGATTGGAGATAGATATCAGACCGTCGGCTCGGCGTTCCACAGACACAGCTATACATGTATAGAGCCATGACAGGTCCACTTTAGTTATCATGATATAAAATAATGGATGTGGGGCATTTTGGAGGGTGTGATTTTTTTTTGTTGGGGGGAGGGGGCAGCATTTTATTCTTGTTTTTTTTGTATAAAGAAACATTTGTTTAAAAAGTCAACATCGGGCTGAGTTTCTTTAGTTGGATAATCTTATATGCACATTTCTTATTTCTTCTTTATTGTGCAATTTTTGTTAAAATGTCATATTGACTACAATAAAATAGCAAAACCATCTTACAACCTTTAAGGCATGAGTTTTTCGCAGCATTATTTCTAGATAAAAACTGTATCTAATATCTTCGTATATTTTTTTGTTGATAAACATTGGCACTAATTATGTAGAGAAAGTTGACATTTTCTCCTGTATGGTTAATGTTTTCTGCTGATCTGATATTTTGTGTTGCAGCTTGTTTATAATGCCCTGAGGGAAGAGAGCAATTCCCAATAGTATCACTTCTCCCTCGCTACAGCTATAAATATTGTATTACTACACACACACTTATGGAGGCAAATAGCTACACATAATGATGTCCATTACAGAATCATATTAGTTCCTCTTGTTTTCATAAAATAACATCACTACTAACCTGTGTTATTATACTGCAGATATTACTAAGAAAAGAACAATAACTTTCATCATTGTTTTCACACCATCTACACCCAGTCGACTACTAGACATATAATTTTTAACAAGTTAAGGAGATTTTAAAAATCATTCCTAAATCTTTTTTAACTGGTTCACGACTGTCCCATAGCATATTTGCTGCTACAGGGCGACCTCTGTGCGCAGAATCATGTGTGTGTGTATATATATACATATATATATATATATATATATATATATATATATATATATATATGTGATTCTGCACTTCCCGGTTTTGGGCGCAAAAGTGTGCCGCCATCGGCTCGCTCCCACTGCGATTTTACACAGCGGAGCTGATCAGTGGGTCCCGCGGACCCAATGTCCACTGCAACCCGCTGATCGTTTGTTACTCTGACAGAATGGCAGTCTGCCAATGTAAGCAAGGCAAACTGTCATTCTGTGAGTACAGAATACACAGTGTTTCCTTGAAGCAGAGATACCAATCCATGTCTTCAAGTGGTACAAGCACCTTCCCCACAGTTAGTAAGCACTCCCTAGGCACACATTTAACCCTTTGATCGCTCCTGATGTTAACCCCTTCCCAGCCCGTGTCATTAGTACAGTGGCAGGGCATATTTTTAGCACTGTATTGGTGTCACTGGTCCCCAAAAAGTGTCAGTGTCCCGAACGTCCGCCACAATATCGCAGTCTTGCTATAAGTCGCTGATTGCCGCCATTACTAGTGATAAATAAACAAATAAAAATATCCCAAAGTTTGTAGATGCTGTAACTTTTGCGCAAACCAATCAATATACGCTTATTGGGATTTTTTTTTTACCAAAAATATGTATCAGAATACATATTGGCCTAAATTGATGAAGAAATTTGATTGTGTTTCTAGTGTAAAAAAACGAAAAACTGAAGATATGATCAAATATCACTAAAAGAAAGCTCTTTTTGTAGGGAAAAATAGGACATACATTGTATTTGGATATAGTGTCACATGACCACACAATTGTCAGTTAAAGCAGCGCAGTGCCATATCGGAAACAAATGGCCTGGTCATGAAGGGAGTAAACCTTCCAAAGGTGCAGCTTTTATTAACCCCTTCAGATCCGCTTTAGCTCAATGACAGCTACAGTGTGGACCTACTTTGCCGGGAGGCCGTCAATAGATGTCCTCCCCTTTTGCCCCTGCAGGGCACGAGCGGCGTGCGCTGTGATCACTGAGTCAATGAGGCTCGGGTGATCACAGATTGGAGTAAGAGGCCGATCCCGGCTCCTTACCACGTGATCAGCTGTCAGCCAATGACAGCTGATCACGTGGTGTAAACAGATGATCGGCAACCTTTTTTTTTTCTCCTCACGCTAACAGCTTGAGGAGAAAAAAAAGCAGATCACCGGCTTCTGTGTAAGAAAAATCGGTCCTGAAGAGCCACAGCCACCTCATCTGTGCCCACCAGTGCTGCCTACCAGTGCCCACAGTGCCACACCAGTGCATAACAGTGCCAGCAATCAGTGCCACCTATCAATGCTCACCAGTGGTGCCAATAAGTGCCTTATCAGTGCCACCTAGCAGTGCTGATCCGTGCCCATCACTGCCACTCATCAGGGCCAGCTATCAGTGCCACTTATTAGTGCCATTCAGTGCCACCCATCAGTGCCACCTCTTCAGTGCCCACCAGTGCCACCTATCAATGCCGCCTTATCAGTGCCCATCAATGCAGCCTATCGGTGCATATCAATGCAGCCTATTGGTGTCCATCAGTGCAGTCTCATCAGCGTACATCAATGAAGGAGAAAAATTACCTGTTTGCAAAATTTAATAACAAAATATAAAACGGTTTTGTATTTTGGTCTTTTTAAAAAAAAAATAACAAACAATAAAAAAACCCAGAGGTGATCAAATACTACCATAGGAAAGCTCTATTTGTGGGGAAAAAAATGATAAAAAATTTGGGTACAGTGTTGTTTGACCGCCCAATTGTCGTTCAAAGAGTGACAGTGCTAAAAGCTCAAAATTGGTCTGGGCAGGAGGGGGGTTTAAGTGCCCAGTAGGCAAGTGGTTAAAATTGTGCCTAGTTATCCTGCCATGGAGGCCATTATTGTTCAGGCCCCACTTCAATAAGGTGACAACACTCTGTCATGTGCTTTGTTGTCACCTTTGCATGTGCTTTCAGTGGAGACCATAAGCAGCTGAACCAATGCTTATTGCAGTATTGTTCTGCTGTTATCAGCATCATAAAGTCTGCTCTGAGCAAAGACCTGAATCTGATAAAGAGCATGAGGGAAAGCTAGATGTGGCTTCAAAAAGGCTGCATGAATAAACAAAATAAATGTCCTCCAGCAGATGTTTACATTTACTTTAACTGAATAGATTGACCATGGATCTCAGAGCTAATATTTACATTCCTTTCCTTTTTCTATTAGACTAGAGATATTCCTTAAAGTGGAAGTAAACTTCCATCAATTGTTTGTATCTATAGGTAAGCCTATAATAAGGCTTACCTGTAGGTAATGTAAATATGTCCTTAACATGCATAATTTAAGAGATATTTCCTGCATATGCAGTCGATGACATCATCGGTGCATGCGCTCTGAAGGAACGGCCACCCATGCCATTTCTTCAGAGCTCTGTGCCATAGCCGCCATAACTTTACTTCTTCTTTAAAGCCCAAAAAACCCTTCAGTTTAAAGAATCTCTGAATCTCTGTCAACAACTTTAAAAAATTGTAGGTAAAAGCACAGAAACATGAAGTATTTTAAATGCTCACTTGCAATGTTTTTTAGGTTGTTGTAACACTGCCAGATACACTATATTGTCAACTGTATTGGGATGCCTGCATTTACACACACATGAACTTTAATGGCATCCTAGTCTTAATCCGTGGGGTTCAATATTGAGTTGGCCCACCCTTTGCAGCTATAACAGCTTCAACTTTTCTGGGAAGACTGTCTACAAGGTTTAGGAGTGTGTCTATGGGAACGTTTGACCATTCTTCCAGAAGCGCATTTGTGAGGTCAGGCACTGATGTTGGATGAGATGTCCTGGCTCCACTCTAATTCATCTCAAAGGTGTTCTATTGCGTTGAGGTCAGGACTCTGTGCAGGCCAGGCATGTTCCTCCATTCCAAACTCACTCATCCATGTCTTTATGGATCTTGCTTTGTGTACTGGTCCAAATCATTTGGAGGGGGTGTTATGTCGTGGGGTTGCTGTTCAGAGGTTGGGGTTTGGACCCTTAGTTCAAGTGAAGGGAACTCTTAAGGCATAAGCATACCAAGACATTTTGGACAATTTCATGCTCCCAACTTTGTGGGGACAGTTTTGGAATGGTCCCTCCCAGCCGTTTGGAGATGGCCCCTTTCTGTTCCAACATGACTGCGCACCACTGCATAACCCGATATAACACCTTTGGGATGAATCTTAATGTGATTGTATCCCCATTGTTTCTCTCTGCAAGCAAATGTACTTTGGTTTCTTCCCCAAGGTGTTCAAGACATCTTGTGAAGGCATTTACTTCCTCCATATGAAATAACTACAACAGTATCATAATTACCCCTAAATAGACTAGTCTCTTGAATAACCAGCACTGAAAACAACACCCTTTAATGGCCAAATGGCATTACCGATGATTACCTTACACAGAACTTGAATGACGTACTGACTTTCCTCTATTTTCCTAGCACAGATGAAAGAGAAATACTGCATGCTTTCTTACTGAGGCACAGGTAAACATGTTTTCTTATAATAATATTTTCACATAATTGAATTGGAATTGTTAGGATCATGCTACAATTAAAACCCATATGTAGTTGCAAAAATAAGAAATTGTTAGCTACTGCTCACTTAGTTTCCTTTAAAAAAATAGAAATACACTAGAGATAAGGGTCTTATAAATTAATGATCAGCTGGAAAATTCTGATGCTTAATGTTATGTTGATGTTCAGTGGAAGTAAACAAATATTTATCTACTGACTAATGGTAGCTTCATAATAACTTAGGCTCCATGCACACTGGCTTAAAAAATCGCTGCTTCTACAGGAGTTTTGTGTTCTGCCAGTAGAAGGAGCTCAATATTATCCTCTGTGTCAATGCACATTAGGACGATTACAGGCATATTTTGAGCTCAACATTTAGAGGCAGGAAAAAAAAAAACCCTTCTGGTTTGCATTTCTGATTGGAGCTTACTGGCAAAAAAAATGTAAAACTCTCCTAAACTTGTCTAAACTTTCTAAAATGTAACTGCCCACTCCCAAACTGTCATGTGAAGTAAAACACATGGCCAAGTATTATTCTCCACAATTTTTTTATTGTGCATTAAAAAAAAAAAAAAAAAAATTAGACAAAAAGAAAGGAAATATCCAGTTTATGCCAGTGATGCATATGGGGATATATAAATTCCAAAAGCCAATACAGGCTTGACCTGATGGATTAGCTAATTAATTGATGAATTAATGGGTAAACGGCCGCCAGTTAAATATTATATTAATCCCATAGGTGATAGCAGTCCATTAAATGAGTTAGATAATTAATGAAATAACTCTTCACATCGACTAATGATATCCGGGACTCAATTACAGCTGTTAGAATATAATGTCCCCATCCCCCTTGTTTGTGTGAATGGAGGAATCAGTTCCACTGGCTGGCTGATTTTTTTTTAATAAAATAGCAGTGTAAAAGGATCTTGAGGCTCTGTATCCTGTTTTGCTATGTTACATGATGGTTATGTTTTATACTGTTCCTTCGCCAAAGCCAAAGTGTATGAGCTGTCTGAAAACAATGCAATGACTGTGTGTCTGCTATCTCATCTCAGCAGCTTTTAACACAACTTTGTTACCTAAAAGAGCTGCGGCCATTGAAGAATTTTCTGCATTTGATGTATTTTCAGGCATGTCTGCTGCACTCCATCATTCCATCTGTTGACCCCTTTGTCACTACTGTTCCTGTTCCCTTTATTGATGTAGGAGCTGAAGAATAGAAGACAATATATTATATGTCTAAAATAAAGGGAATTATTTTCAATTCGAAAGAGGAATAAAGTGGCATTTATTCCTCTAATCCCCAAATAAAGTAGTAGATATGTTTGCACTCTTGCCTGTACAGGCTGCAGCCTAGGTTATGGGCTGGGAGCTCATATCATACATTCATAACCCACAAAAGTTTTAAAAAACACTGCATTATAACATTTGTAACATCTCTTTTAGAACTGGTATGCTGTGGGAAATGGTCATAGACAGAATGAATATACATGGGCTGCAATATAAACATTCCAGTTTAAATAGGAGGCCATTATATTGCTTCATATGTTGCTACATGCCTACTATAGTCTGCTAAATGATATTAAGGCAACATCCAACAAGCCCTCTATTTAGCCGTAGATGAAAGGGGCTTTAAAGTTTACCTATATTTAAAATCTAAAGGTTTGACCATGTAGCAGGGATTTTTTTTTAAAACAGTTTAATGTGACAAAGCAAAGCAGTAAAAATTAACTTTAGCCTATAATTTACTATTAGAAGCAGCAGAGTACTTTCACACCCGGGTGCCCAGGTCACTCTGGTTTTCCAACTTTACAGGAGTCTATCGGGGATACCCTCCCACTCCTGGTAATTACTGAATATAGGATGAAAAACATATATGTGTTGACTGCGCTACCCCTTTTATTATGTGTTTTTAAGGTGCTTCAAGCTAAATATGCATTTAAATATACCACAATAAATTTATAAGTTTGTATACATTAGTGATAATAGAAGTAATAATAATAATTAATAAAAATCAATATTTTCTTCTGCTGTTCACCCGTGACTTCCAATATTAATTATTGCGTGCCAAAAAAAACTAATTAATTTAGGCAAAACAAACCAAACGAAACCAAAAACAATAAATGTCCGTAGTAATTTCTGCTGGTGCTGAGAAAGCAGTCTTCAGCATAAAAGGGGGGGGGGGGTTGGACTTTAAATGAAGCAGATGAAAATACTACGGTGGAATATATTACTGGTTTTATTAAAAGTAGGTACATGGAATAATTAATAAAGTGATATAATATTATTGTTTGTGCAAAGTAAATACACAAAACATAGGCATAATCATACAGATTATATTATTGTTAGTGCTACTTATATACACAAAACATAAGCATAGTCATACAACAGTATGGATATACAGTGGTGTGAAAAAGTGTTTGCCCCCTTCCTCATTTCCTGTTCCTTTGCATGTTTGTTAAGTGTTTCGGAACATCAAACCAATTTAAACAATAGTCAAGGACAACACAAGTAAACACAAAATGCAATTTGTAAATGAAGGTGTTTATTATTAAAGGTGAAAAAAAATCCAAACCATCATGGCCCTGTGTGAAAAAGTGATTGCCCCCCTTGTTAAAACATACTATAACTGTGGTTGTCCACACCTGAGTTCAATTTCTCTAGCCACACCCAGGCCTGATTATTGCCACACCTGTTCACAATCAAGGCATCACTTAAATAGGAGCTGCTTGACACAGTAAGGTCCACCAGAAGATCCTTAAAAGCTACACATCATGCCGAGACCCAAAGAAATTCAGGAACAATTGAGAAAGAAAGTAATTGAGATCTATCAGTCTGGAAAGGGTTATAAAGCCATTTCCAAAGCTTTGGGAATCCAGCGAACCACAGTGAGAGCCATTATCCACAAATGGCGAAGACATGGAACAGTGGTGAACCTTCCTGGGAGTGGCCGGCCGCCCAAAATTACCCCAAGAGCGCAGCGACGACTCATCCAAGAGGTCACAAAAGACCCCACAACAACGTCCAAGGAACTGCAGGCCTCACTTGCCTCAGTTAAGGTCAGCGTTCATGCCTCCACCATCAGGAAAAGACTGGGCAAAAATGGCCTGCATGGCAGAGTTCCAAGGAGAAAACCACTGCTGAGCAAAAAGAACATCAAAGTTCGTCTCAATTTCTCCATAACACATCTTGATGATCCCCAAGACTTTTGGGACAACATTCTGTGGACCGATGAGACAAAAGTGGAACTCTTTGGAAGGTGTGTGTCCAAGTATATCTGGCGTAGAAGGAACACTGCATTTCAGAAAAAGAACATTATACCAACAGTAAAATATGGTGGTGGTAGTGTGATGGTCTGGGGCTGTTTTGCTGCTTCAGGACCTGGAAGACTTGCCGTGATAAAAGGAACTATGAATTCTGCTGTCTACCAAGAGATCCTGAAGGAGAATGTCCGACCATCTGTTCGTGTACTCAAGCTGAAACGAACTTGGGTTCTGCAGCAGGACAATGATCCTAAACACACCAGCAAGTCCACCACTGAATGGCTGAAGAAAAACAAAATGAAGACTTTGGAGTGGCCTAGCCAAAGTCCTGACCTGAATCCTATTGAGATGTTGTGGTATGACCTTAAAAAGGCCGTTCATGCTCGAAAACCCTCTAATGTAACTGAATTAGGACAATTCTGCAAAGATGAGTGGGCCAAAATTCCTCCAGGACGCTGTAAAAGCCTCATTGCACGTTATCGCAAACGCTTGGTTGCATTGTTGTTGCTAAGGGTGGCCCAACCAGTTATTAGGTTTAGGGGGCAATCACTTTTTCACACAGGGCCATGATGGTTTGGATTTTTTTTCACCTTTAATAATAAACACCTTCATTTACAAATTGCATTTTGTGTTTACTTGTGTTGTCCTTGACTATTGTTTAAATTGGTTTGATGTTCCGAAACACTTAAGTGTGACAAACATGCAAAGGAACAGGAAATGAGGAAGGGGGCAAACACTTTTTCACACCACTGTACATAAGGTAAAAGATATATACAGATGTAAACATTGGTAGTACTGTAAAGCCCCATACACACGGTCGGATTTTCGCATAGATTCTGTCCTATCGGACAATGTTGTCGAAAAATCCGACCGTGTGTAGGCACCATCGGACAGTTTCCATCGGATTGTCCGACGGACAAAATCCTATCTCCTGCTGGATAGATTTTTTGACAACAAAGTCCGATCACACCAAATCCGATCGTGTGTAGCGAATTCCGACGGACAAAGTGCTACGCATGCTCAGATCACATTACAAGACCAAAGCTATTGGCTACTAGCCTCTACGTAGTCCCATCGTAGGCAACAAACGTCACCACGTTCAGAATGATCGGATTTTCTGACAACTTTGTCCGACCGTGTGTACGCAAAACCAACATCGGACAAAGTATGACAGACATGATCCGACGGACCTGGTCCTCGGATAATCCGCGCGTGTGTATGGGGCTTAAGACATTATTACAGTCCATAGATAGATACCAAACAGCGGCATACTCGGTACCTATGCTCACGGAATCATTGAATAAAAAGTCTAAAGAATATGTAAATAATTGTTGGATAAGTAAAAGCGTTATTAGGCATAAAAATTATCAGTGTGGCATCAAATGTAGCTCGACGCGTTTCGTGGATACTTTTCCACTCATCAGGAGCAGATGCAACACAGGATTCTGAAAGATATATGGGTGTAATGAGCATCACTAGATTGAGCAAAAATCCAAAAAAGTATAAAAAGGGGTGTTGATTAGGTAAGCTTGCTGAATGCACTTACCAATCCAGACAGTGAATGTGGTATGCACTGGGTGGCACAGAGTGAGTCCAGGGTATCAAGTCCACCACGGAAGCTGAGGAGGCATGGTTCACTACGGCAATGTCGGGTGTTGGAACAAGGCGCCTGGATGGAGAGATGGTCTGATTGTGACGGAGGTGCAGGTGCATAAATGGAGGGAGAGGATAGCCTGAAAGCAAGTATTTAATGTGTATGTATTAAATTGGGTCAAATGGGTATGTATTATCTAATGAAGGGCTGATGTATATATGTAAAGATATATGAGTATATATGTATGGGTATATACAACCAGAATCACCAATCACCGGGCGATCTGGCCCGGGTGCGGTCGCTCCTCCCCGATGAGGGCCAATACACGTGGCGTTGGAGGCATGGATACCACTATATACCCTACGGTTGGAGCGTGCTGTCTCCACGGCATGTCTCCTCCTGGGGTTTGTGCACACCAGCTAATCTTTTGCTTGGTGATGCACACCTTGCAATCAATCGGGTAAGTGCTCCTGGATCTGGATTCATTTGGCTCTAGGACTCATTGCACATGCACATTTTTAACATTTTTTATCACTTTTCCAGTTTACTTATATTTTGTTTTTTTTTTCACACATTTACGTTTGCACACATTTAGGTGACTCCTGTCACCCATTGTCCACACAGCAGTCACTCACACACACAATATTACACCATTTACGTTATTAATACATTTTTTCACTCTCACCATCACATCCTACACACATTGGTATCATGGCCCTTCCCCACATTTTTTTACACAACATACACACTTTTTCCTTTGCTCCACACTTTATCTTATTTTTGACCATTACATATTTTGTACATACTCTCTCCTGAATATTCAATATTTTATTTTCTGATTGTATATACCCATACATATATATACTCATATATCTTTACATATATACATCAGCCCTTCATTAGATAATACATACCCATTTGACCCAATTTAATACATACATATTAAATACTTGCTTTCAGGCTATCCTCTCCCTCCATTTATGCACCTGCACCTCCGTCACAATCAGACCATCTCTCCATCCAGGCGCCTTGTTCCAACACCCGACATTGTCGTAGTGAACCATGCCTCCTCAGCGTCCGTGGTGGAATTGATACCCTGGACTCTGTGCCACCCAGTGCATACCACATTCACTGTCTGGATTGGTAAGTGCATTCGGCAAGCTTACCTAATCAACACCCCTTTTTATACTTTTTTGTATTTTTGCTCAATCTAGTGATGCTCATTACACCCATATATCTTTCAGAATCCTGTGTTGCATCTGCTCCTGATGAGTGGAAAAGTATCCACGAAACGCGTCGAGCTACATTTGATGCCACACTGATAATTTCTATGCTTAATAACGCTTTTACTTATCTAACAATTATTTACATATTCTTTAGACTTTTTATTCAATGATTCTGTGAGCATAGGTACCGAGTATGCCGCTGTTTGGTATCTATGGACTGTAATAATGTCTTACCGTACTACCAATGTTTACATCTGTATATATCTTTTACCTTATGTATATCCATACTGTTGTATGACTATGCTTATGTTTTGTGTATATAAGTAGCACTAACAATAATATAATCTGTATGATTATGCCTATGTTTTGTGTATTTACTTTGCACTAACAATAATATTATATCACTTTATTAATTATTCCATGTACCTACTTTTAATAAAACCAGTAATATATTCCACCGTAGTATTTTCATCTGCTTCATTTAAAGTCCAACCCCCCCCCCCTTTTTTCCTCGTATGCATTCCAGGGATGGAGGCGCCTACTGGGCCTCAATTCAAAGTCCCAAAAATTTCCCTTTCTCTTGTCTTCAGCATAAAAGTGTTTCAATCCTCCTAATTCTTGTGTCCGTGCTTTCTTTATCCACCACTATAGTGATGACACCACAACCACCATAAGAATTGGCCACTCACCAGATGTTAATATAATGAATGCGTTTGGTTCCTAAGTAGGGATAACCACTCCACTCCTCTCAGGTCTATGCTGTTTCCAATATACAGATTTACCAATGTCCAACCTCAAAAAAAATGAACAACGATCATTGTGCAGTATGTCTGTGCTTTTATTTATAAAAAGGTAAAAACAAATGGGTTCACTCACATTTTTAAGTGCCTATCAGCCTCCGGCTGCTAAAACACGAACTACGTCACTTCCGGTTAAACAAAAGGAGGCTTGGGACGCACGCTGATATAGGAGAGACAGGCAATACCCTCAGCCATCTGTACCCATTCGAGCGGCTGGATAAGTTTGGTGCCAACTGATAGGCACCTAAAAATGTGAGTGAACCCATTTGTTTTTACCTTTTTATAAATAAAAGCACAGACATACTGCGCAATGATCACTGTGATCACCCCTCACCATCAAACAAGTTCATTTATGCAGAAAGAAAAAGGAGATCCATAGCATAATTCTGTATGAACTTTTTTAATAAAAAACATGTGTACATATTGCACTTACATTTCTGTAGTATTAAAACGGCATGTGTTATAAATGAGCCGGCTGGCTCTCTCTGTCGCTACCCGTCGCTTCCTGGACAGACAGGGAATGGTGGTGACGTCAACCCTACGTCGTTTCGTCACAAGGGCCCCCAGGAAGAAGTCATCTTTTGACGAAACAACGTAGGTTTGAGCGGCCTGCTGACGTCGCCATCATTCCCCGTCTGTCCAGGAAGCGGCGGTTAGCGACAAACGGCCGGCTCGTTTATAACACATGCCATTTTAATACTACAGAAATGTAAGTGCAATATGTACACATGTTTTTTTATTAAAATAGTTCATACAGAATTATGCTATGGATCTTCTTTTTCTTTCTGCATAAATGAACTTGTGTGACGGTGAAGGGAGATTTAGGCAGGAGTTTTTCCATTTGATCTAAAGTGGACCATCAGGATTACCTGGGATAGAGACCCTGGCTGGGGGATAAAGCCACAGGCCCTTTGGATCTCCTTAAAAAATTGATCTAATCAGCTGGTAAGCTGCAGTCATTTTATTGGTGGTGGATCCTTTCCTTTTGGTGTATCCCATCACATCTCTGAGGGTGTTGAGTGCAGCGTCACCATTGAAGTTTTTTGCTGTGGACTCTCTATCCTAAATTGTGGACTTTTCTATAATTTTATTTTATTTTCATATTTTTTATTTTATATTTTTTTCGTGTGATTTTTGTTTTTTTATGTCACATCAATTTTTCTTCACTGTTAATTCTCACATTGATATTGAATTATTTTCGTGTTGATATAGATGGATTAATACCAAATGCACGCTAAAAGAGGTTGATCACACTGCAAATATTATTATTTAATAACGCTGTAGTCTAGTGCATCACGTATATTATTTTCAGCGCAGCTACATTTTTTGCTTTTATTGTCTGGTGTGTATCTCACATTAAGTTGCAGCAGAGAATAGTTATTATTCAATATTCATTTTTTTTTTTTAATTAATTCACTATTTTTAGACAGCGCTGTTTTCCCCCATCCAGATCAGAAATATAGACCGCAAATGGACCAGAGGAACTAAAGTGCAGCCTGCAGTACACTGTGCCCGAAGGCGGCATCCTCTTGCCCTCTTACATCCAGCTGATAGAATCTGAGCCATGGAGGCCTGGTGATGCACTGCCCAAAAATCACTAACAGCTCTAGTTGAGTGCGCTTTCACTTGAACTTGAACTTCACTTCACTTCCTCTTTATACCATAAGCCTGAAAAATAACCTGTTAAACTTATGAAAAATTCATGCAGAACAGTCCAGATAGAGATGAATCAGTCCAGAACAATTCCTCTAAAAGTTAAAACAGGGGTGAATTAAATCCACCAATCCAGGGAGGCTTACCAGAAGGTATAGGTAATCAAGCATTGGATATAAGCTTGTGGTGTATCCAATAGACCAGCGTTGGTGGGGTTAACGGCCACTCCAGGGAGGGAACAGTCCAAATGCAAACAGGGAAGGAGGGAAGGGATCCGTCCTGGGAACCGTGCACAGACTAGATAGCCAATTCCTAATATAATCCTGCTCGGGGTGAATGGATCTCACTGCGCCCTGGCCTGATCCTCCGGTCTATTGGATACACCACAAGCTTATATCCAATGCTTGATTACCTATACCTTCTGGAGTGGCCGTTAACCCCACCAACGCTGGTCTAGTGGATGCCTAGAGCACGAGCACGGAGGTGTCATATTTGAGTACACTGGATTGGTGGATTTAATTCACCCCTGTTTTAACTTTTAGATGAATTGCCTCCCATCTCTATCTGGACTGGTCTGCATGAATTTTTCATTTTTAATATGTTTATTATGTGGATGCCTAGAGCACAAGCACGGAGGTAGTATCTCACTTTTTAGCAGCAGCCTTTACATTTTTATTTTATTATTTTTTACATTTCATTTCTGGTTGTATCCTCCTTCAACCTTTTTCCCCTACACTCCCCTCCTTCTCCTAAGCGCGGCTTACCTCTTTCCTGAAAAATAACCTGTCTAATCCATCTAGAAAGAGTTAATTTCGATGCTGCCTGGCCCTTTTTAGGGCCTTCTGGCAGGATGAATAAACAGCCAGTTTTCCATATCTGAGCGGTTGCCTGCAGATAGATACTGATTGCTATTACCACATCAAGAGTGTAGGACGTACCGATGAGGATGCATAACTACTCTGTCCTTGTGAATAAACAAATACAGCTTTTTGCAAGAAAGAGCTTCCAACTCTGATACTCTCCTAGCAGAGTATATGGGTAGCAAGAAGATTCATTTCTTAGTCAAAAGTGCTAAAGGAGCATGGAGCAATGGTTCAAAGGGTTGTCCCTGTAATGCAGACAACACCAAATTCACATCCCACGGGCATACGGGAGGTTTGACTGGCTGATTCAATCGCAGTGCCCCCTGAACAAAGGGCCGGACAAGAGAATGTGAAGCAAGTGGCTTCTGAAAAAATACTGACAAAGCCGAAATTTGGACTTTGATAGTGCTCAAAGCCAATTTTATCTCTAGGCCTGACTGGAGAAAGGCCAAGATCCTGCTAATGACATACTTTCTAGGATGCCCTCCCCTGGGTTCACACCAAGAAACATATGCCTTCCAGATTCTGTAGTAAATAAGCCTGGAGGCTGGCTTTCTGGCATTGACCGGAGTGGAAAGGACTGACTCAGAGAACCCACGGTCTTTTAGAATGTGGGTCTCAGCAGCCAAACCGTCAAAGTTTGACTTCGTAAAGCAGGATGGTAAATCGGACCCTGTGAGAGTAGATATGGCCGGAGTGGGAGGATCCAAGGCCTGCCCACTGCCATCTTTACGATCTCTGCATACCAAGGTCGTCTGGGCCAAGCCGGTGCTACTAAAAGGACCGACTTTGCTTCGCTTTTGACTCTCCCCAGGAACTGCGGAAGAAATGGATTTGGAGGGAAGGCATAGATTACATTGTACTGATCCCATGGAATTGTTAGAGCATCTGACCCCTGAACAAATACATCATTTGTTCTTGACACAAATTTGCCCAGTTTCTTGTTGAATCTGAACAGGTATACATTCGGGGTACCCCACTTGTGACATATGATCTGAAATATGTTGGGGTGTAGAGACCATTCTCCTGGGCATAGTTGCTGGCAGCTTAAAAAATCCGCTTGCCAATTTCCACCCCTGGCATGAAGACCGCAAGCAAGTATGCGATTCGCCTCCTTTTTCTGCATCCAGACTTCATGTGCCACCTTGGTGATTGATGTAAGCCACTGCCGTGGCATTGTAGGACTGTATCCGAATAGGATGACTTTGTAGTCTGTAAGACCAGTCCATGAGGGTCAAATAAATTGCCAGAATTTCCAAAATATTGATGGGCAAGAGCCTTTCGGGCACGGACCATTTCCCCTGCGTGCATGCTTCTTCCAGAACTGCTCCCCAGCGTGTCAGACTGGCATCCGTGTTTACGATTTTCCATGGTAGTGGAAGAAAGGTCTTGCCTTTCAAAAGATTTCTGGTTCATAACCACCAATTGAGGCTTTTGCGTATCCTTGGGGATAGGCACATAGGAAGATCCAAGGCATGAGACTTCTTGTTCCAGGCCGCCAGGATGCTTCTCTGTAGAGGCCTTGAGTAAAACTGGGCAAATGGAACAGCCTCGAAAGAGGCGACGATCTTTCCTAACAGTCTCATACATAGCCGAATGGAGGGACTCCTTTTGCTTAACACTAGGTGGACTAGAGCTTTTATGGCATTGGCTTTTGGTAGAATCACTCTACCTTGAGCAGTGTCTATGATCATGCCCAGATATTCCAATCTTTTTAAAGGTTGCAAGGAAGACTTTTCTAGGTTGGTAATCCAACCTAGGCTTTCCAAATGTTTTACTGTCTTGAAGACAGCGAGGTTCAGGTGTGCCACTGATTGCACTATGAGTAGTAAATCGTCTAGATAAGCTACTACGGTTATGCCCTGAGCTCTTAGATTCGCTAAGAGAGGGTCTAGAATCTTTGAAAAAACTCGAGGAGCTGTAGCAAGACCAAAAGGAAGGGCCACAAATTGAAAATGGCGCTGATCTACCGCGAACCTTAGATATTTTTGGTGAGCGGGAAATATCGGCACATGAAGATACGCATCCTTGATATCTATTGATGCCATAAATTCTCCCCCTTTAAGGGTGGAGACCACAGAATGGATTGACTGCATTCGAAAGGATCGAATGTGCAGAAACTGATTAAGATCGGGGAATGACATCCCCAATCGGTTTTGGAACGGTGAAGAGATTTGAATAGAACCCTAAACCCTGATCTTTTGGGTTCACTTCTACTATCACCCCCTGGGATAGTATGCGATCTAAGGCTAGAAGTAGTCGCTTTACTGGATCTTTGGATACCCTTGACCTTATGAAATGAGCTGGTGGAAGCTCCTGGAACTCTAGATTGTAGCCCATAGATACTGAAGAGACTACTCATTTGTCTTGAACCTCTTCCCGCCAGGCTCCTGCAAGCTGCCGGAGCATTCCCCCCACTCGACCGAGTGGGGGCGCCCCTTCATAGGGATGCTTTGGGGCTCTGCTTGGCAGACTTTCGTCCCCAAGTCTTCTTCTGCCCTTGGAAGTAACCTTGGGCCTTTCCTCTGGAAGGAGATTGGGAAGGCCGTTGCCACTGCTTAGAGCCTGATGCTCCAGGGGATGGAGAAGAGAACGTTTGAATGATGGATGTTTACTCTTTTTGATTGGTAGAAGTGTAGATTTAACACCTGTAATTCTTTTAATGAATTTATCTAGGTCATCCCCAAATAGGCGTTCCCCTTTGAATGGGTTAAGTATTTTTTGCATGAAAGCTCCGCTGCCCAATGCTTAAGCCAAAGGGACCTGTGCATGTGTACCAACAGGAGAGACAAATGAGATGACTGCTGGACAGAATCGAGAATGGCATCAATCATAAAACATAGCACCTGAGGAAGGTCTGCATAGTTATATACTTCCTCACTGGGAAGTAGATTAAGCATCTGCTTAACCTGTTCCTTGAGGAATTGACACAAACCAACAGTTGCGACTGTAGGTTGGACTACAGTGCCAACCATGGAAAAGGAGACTTTTAATAAAGTTTCCAGCTTCTTATCAGTTGGATCCCTAAACACCTGAGCATTGTCCCAGAGGACAGGTCAGGTTTTTGTTCATGCAAGAGACAGCCGCATCCACGGATGGGACCTCCCACTTCTTGGTGAAGCTTTCCTCCAGAGGATAAAGCATAGAAAACCTTTTAGGAGGCGAAAACATTTTATTGGGATGTCCCAGTCCTCATACAACAATTTATCCATTAAAGGATGAATTGGAAAGGAAAGGGCAGTCTGTGGGATCTTCCTGACCCCCAAGGAAGAAACAGAGGATGTGGCGGCTTTAGCAGAGGGCATCCTGAACGTGGAACACACCAACTGAGTGTAATACTGGACCTGCCTCTTGAGTGCCTGAGAGGAGGAAACTCTCTCCTCTTCCTCTGAATCCTCTGACTGCTCTTGATCACTATCCGTGTATAGGGATCTTTCCTCATTTTTAGAAGAATCATCTGAAAGAGAAAGTGCAGCAGAGGGAGGGGGATCTATCCCTTCTCCTGCTATCTTTTAAGGAAGCTGAAATAAAATTCATAATCCTTCCCTCAAAACCCTCCAATGTAGCCTTATGGGAATCCTCTGTGACATACGCTGGGGCCGCAACATTGGGAGAGGCTGCAAAACCTGACAGGGGCACTGACTCATCCTGTGAGGCTGGCTCCAGTTTTGCAAGGGAGTTGGTAATCTACAGGCATCTTGTGCCTTTGTTACCTCCCACTGAGACCCTCTTATGAGGAGACTTAGTCCCAAGCTACAAAGCAGAGGTACTAGTACATATGCAATCACTGTTGTGCTAAAAGTCTCACAATACACATATATGCTTAATACTGCACAACCTGATGCTGAGTAGGTGTCTTAGGTTAGCCTGGATCCGACCACTTAGGATGCTTACTTTTATGTTTACAGAGCTCTGACGCTCTGGGCTTTTTAAATTAGCCGCCTGGCGCCTGCACACTGGAGCCGCAACCATGCCCCCCCCCCCTGTTCTCTGCCTGAAGCTGTAAAAGTGCGCCCCGTGCGCGCACGCCCGCTGGATCCTCAGACTACGTGGACCCCTCCTGTGATTTATCACCTGTGGCAGAGCCTGCAGCGGAGGAGGTGAGCGGTCTGGAGACTGGTTTCACTGAGTGTGTATTCTGGAAAGGCATGTAAGTAAACAGGTTGTTCTTTACTCCCTCTAGTGGCGGAAACCAGGTAAGACATACAACTACTCTCTTACTTGTCCCCGCCGCAGGAACTGCTAAAAACAGACAGTTTCCAAACTTCACCCATCAAGGGTAGCGTTGTGCCAACCTTCAGTTTTTTTTGGGTTCCTACTCAGAGTAACCTCTTACCCAGACCTGTTAAAGACTCTGTCCTCCAAGGAAAGACTTACAGGCAAAACCTTGTTTCTTCGGATGATGAGGCCCGGGTACCATACCATCTTGGGAGTCAAAATATCGGCCTGAGATATGGATCCGGTCAGCATAGCCCTTTAAGCCCCCAAAGGGACTTGACTAGAGCTTTCTTCACAGCACATGTTTTACGTGACCAACCACCATAAACACTGGCAAAAAAACTGAGGTGCTCCCCAAATGGGAGGGGTTATATAGGGGAGGAATTCTCCTTAATTGAGGTTAACCAGTGTCCAATCACCAAAGGTGCCTATCTAACCCACTATGTAATGAAGGCTCTGTGTCCTGTGATTTATGCTCAAGAAATATATAATGTTTGGGGGTTCCACTTAATTTCCAGCAAAAAAATATTGATTTTAACTTAAGAAACAAGTGTCAGAAAAACATTTAGACTTTAAGTGGTTAAACTTCCTGCATTTACACACAGAAGTTTGATCTAAGAAGGAACTTAGTTACAATGTTTCATGTTGTTACAAACTTGGCAGACTGCCCAGATATTTTCCTTTACACACACAGAAGTTTATCCCTTTGATCTAGGAAGGAAGCATTAGTTACAATGTTTCCTGTTAAAAACTTGGCAGACTGCCCAGATATTTTCCTTTAACAGCTGATAAGTCTCTCCACTTGTTATATGAAAGAATCTGCAAACTCTGCATTGGAGATGTCAGGGGGGTTGAATCGAGGTCACGATTTTTTTAACAATGAATTGTGCAGCTCTAATAACTGGACTGACTGTATATATATATATATATATATATATATATATATATATATATATAGTATCTCACAAAAGTGAGTACACCCCTCACATTTTTGTAAATATTTTATTATATATTTTCATGTGACAACACTGAAGAAATTACACTTTACATAGTTACATAGTAGGTGAGGCTGAAAAGAGACACAAGTCCATCAATCGCAACCTATGTGTGTGAATATATGTCAGTATTACATTGTATATCCCTGTATGTTGCGGTCGTTCAGGTGCTTATCTTATAGTTTCTTGAAACTATAAATGCCCCCCGCTGAGACCACCACCTGTGGTGGCACCTTTACCCTCAGCTTCTGTGCCTAACCGCCTGTGAGGGCACCTTTACCCTAGCTTCTTTAGCAAGGCAGTGGTTGTCTTGAAGGTGTATTTGGGGTCATTATCATGTTGGAAAACTGCCCTGCAACCCAGTTTCCGCAGGAAAGGAATCATGCTTTGCTTCAGTATGTCACAGTACATGTTGGTATTCATGGTTCCCTCAAAGAACTGTAGCTCCCCAGTCCTGGCAGCAGTCATGCAGCCTCAGAGCATGACACTGCCACCACCATGCGTGACTGTAGGCAAGACATACTTGTCTTTGTACTCCTCACCTGGTTGCCGCCACACACGCTTGACACCATCTGAACCAATCCAGTCTTTCTGTAGCTTGAGGTAATAATCACTTTACAGACTAATAGGTTGCACGAAAGCCATACACAGTTACTTTGCTACTAATAGGTTGCACGAAAGCCATACACAGTTACTTTGCTACAATGTAATGTAGTAAGTGTACAGCTTGTATAACAGTGTAAATTAGCTGTCCCCTAAAAATAATTCAACACACAGCCATTAATGTCTAAACCGCTGGCAACATAAGTAAATACACCCATAAGTGAAAATGTCCAAATTGGGCCCAAAGTGTCAATATTTTGTGTGGCTACCATTATTGTACAGCACTGCCTTAACACTCTTGGGTATGGAGTTCACCAGAGCTTCACAGGTTGCCACTGGAGTCCTCTTCCACTCCTCCATGGCGACATCACAGAGCTGGTGGATGTTAAAGACCTTGTGCTTCTCCACCTTCTGTTTGAGGATGCCCCACAGATGCTCAATAGGGTTTAGGTATGGAGACACGCTTGGCCAGTCCATCACCTTTACCATCACCTTTACCCTCAGCTTCTTTAGCAAGGCAGTGGTCGTCTTGAAGGTGTGTTTGGGGTCGTTATCATGTTAGAAAACTGCCCTGCAACCCAGTTTCCAAAGGAAAGCAGTTTCCAAAGGAAAGGAATCATGCTTTGCTTCAGTATGTCACAGTACATGTTGGCATTCATGGTTCCCTCAATGAACTGTAGATCCCCAGTGCAGCAGTCATGCAGCCCCAGACCATGACACTGTCACCACCATGCTTGACTGTAGGCAAGACATACTTGTCTTTGTACTCCTCACCTGGTTGCCACCACACATGCTTGACACCATCTGAACCAATCCAGTCTTTCTGTAGCTTGATGTAATAATCACTTTACAGACTAATAGGTTGCACGAAAGCCATACCACACAGTTAGTTATTTTTTTTTACATAGAACAGTTTTAGTTCACAGTTAGGAAGGCACAACTGATAACTCCCCCTGGAGAGAACTGGCAGACCACCCCTTCAGTAAGTCAACACGCCATCAGACAGCCACAAAGGGCACCACTAATTCTTTTGAAGCATTCCAAATGATGGGCAGTGAATTAAGATCACTTAGATCCTATTCCAAGTGTCCCCTGAGCATTAGAAGCTTGTCTATAGTGAATATATGCTGACACTTCCAGCACTATGCTAGCATGTTCTCTCTAGATGACTGCCTAGTTGTAGTTGCTAGTTATACACACAAATATACTTTCTATCATTTTTGCCCCAAATCCTCCTCAGTGTGTCTACTGCTTTTGTGTAGCTTGAATTCTTGTGTGTACGGGGACCTTCCCTGACCTTTAGGCATACAAAAGAGAGCATATCACCTCTTTACATGTCTTAGCACTTACTGCACCTGATGATGGTATGTTTTGCTTCAATATTTTTATCTCCAAGGGATATCAAACAGAACAGCGTTATTATTAACATTATGTACATTTTGTTTGTGGGAGACAACTGTTTAGCTCATTTAACTTTTTTCTTTTTTTTTTGCAAGAATATGAATTATCTTATTTGTGTTTGACACCTTTTCTTCAACAGGATACACTAGTCAAATTTGTATTGGAATAGATCAGCTATTCACATGGGAACCCAGCATTTCATATTCTGTCTATGTTTTTAAAATGTAATTTTGTTCTTTTTCTTGCCTATGTTAGAACATTTCTCAAGAGAGCACATTCTTTGCAGCTTAGGAAAACTACTTTTTTTTTTTTTCAAGGACAGATTTCAGTTAATACACCATCACTGTGGAAATGGATCAAAATGCATAAGCTGTTAACATTGCCTCCCAGTTCAGAATTAGGAAGCAAAAGGAAGACAAGAGCTAAAATAAGTCTTCATGGATTTAACATGAAAGCAAAAATAATTTATAGAGTACTGATAAAGGAATAAACGCAAGGGAGTTGAAAATTATTCAAGGATATTGAGCTCAAGAAGAAACAAAGATGATGGACAAAGTTGAAACAATCACAGATAATACTGTAAATACAATACTAAGATTCTATGCCTCTTGGCAATAGAAACACAGGTCATTTAAAATACACTTAAATGTGTCCAGAAGTCTTAAAAGTCAGAAAACCAAGCTTCACATAGTATATGTTTTCTAGCTCCCTTCATCTGATAACAAGAAAAATAATTTTCTGTTTTAAAATGTAACCAATATACTGTATATGTGATTACGGCTTTGTACTCTATCTAGCTTGCAGTTGCATTCTATGCCACAGACCAAGGTCAGTTTTATGAATACTGATTAATGCAATACTGTAATGTAAAAGAGTTGTGTCAAATGTGGCTAGATTATGTAATTAAAAACTATTCAGTGTCCAAAATAGTTTCAACATCATCCAGCAATGCACATCCCGACCCCACCAACGTGCCAAAACAAAAAAAAACAAAAACAAAAAAAAAACTCTGTCCTCTGACATGTCAAAGCACATGGCTTGACTTCTGCCAAAGGTCATCTCTCCGTCCCTGCCACAACAATATAAGCAGAGGGGCACAATTTTTTTTTTTTTTTTACATGGGTGTTCTCCATTATAATCTATACTAGACTTGAAAGGTATAATGCTCTGTATGTCCTACAATATTTTATTCTTTTGTACCAACAAATGTTATTTTTTTATCAATTTGACGTCTAATTAGTGCCCACATAGTCCCACTTTTAGAGGGTTTTCCTTCCGTATATATATTAGGGATGAGGGCACTTCACCTATTATAGCTAGAGTTACCCTTTACATTATGGTATTGAACTTGTGGGAGACCTTACACCACTTTTTTAGGGTCTTTTTTTGTGGGGTCCATACCAGACCTAAAGGGCCTAGTATAAGATTTATAAAACTTTTTTTTACATACAAAATAGCGCCTGTACACCGCCTGAAAAAAACAGCCCCATTCACTCCAGTGTGAAAGCCGGCGGGCTTTCACACTGGAGCGGTGCGCTAGCAGGACGGTAAAAAAAGTCCTGCTAGCAGCATCTTTGGAGCGGAGAATTCACCGCTCCTATACCGCTCCTACCCATTGATTTCAATGGGACATCGCGGTAATACCGCGGCAATACCGCGGTAATACCGCCGCAAAGCGCCGCTACAGCGGCCCTTTGCGGGGGATTTTAACCCTTTTTTGGCCGCACGTGGGGGTAAAACCGCCCCACGAGCGTCCGAATACCGCGTCGCCGTGGCTCCCGCCCCAGTGTGAAAGGGGCCTTAGCAGTGGTTTACTAAATACAAATTTTTAGTATACTCCTTCTTACCATAAATTAAAAAAAATGATTCAAGTAATATGAAAATCAGCAAAAAGCAAAGCCTGCTTCTATAATATTGAAGTATGGCTGACACCATGTATAGATATATTAACAGATTGTACAAAAACAATGTATTTTTAAACATTATTACTCTTTAACTCCTTATATACCAGTATACATTTTCCAACAGTAGATCAGTGGCCCTTTATTTACCCAGTGCGGTTTATGAATGGCACTGGATAAATAGCCACCAGGAGGCATCATTGGACAACTGGGGGCACAGAGCCACAGTACCCAACCAATCTGAGTGGTTGGGTATTATGTAATCACTGTAATTGATCATCACAGCCATAACATGGTGTTATTTTTAGTGCTGATCCCCCCCTTCCCCTACAGCAGCTGCTGATCTATTCATTCTGCTGAGGTGACACATGGATCTTTTTTTAACGCCTTCATGCCCCCTCTTCTCCTATACATACTATATCTAATGCTGTCTCCACATGACCTGTAAATTAATCCCTCACCTCTCCTATCCTGAACATCTGAACCTTAACTCCATCATCTCTGTCCTACCATTGTATGTGACTAGTACATTAAGCACTCTACTTCTTCTCCACAGCCCCTTCTCTGTGATTAACCTGTACATTTCTTCTATCTAGGTCACTGTTCTCAAGCTCCATGTTTAACCCCCCTCAGCACCAGCATGTTTCTTCATTTCCCAAAATCTGTGGCAAAAATGAGGTCACTATGGGTTGTCTACTTTCTAAAAAAGGGTCTTTTGGAGAGTTTTTGTACTATTCTGGCAATGTATTTTTACAGAAAATAAGGGAAACCTTTTTTCAAAATGTTTGGTATTTTTTCCTTTTATAGTAAAACAAAAATAAAAATGTGGCATTAAATATCACCAAAAGCTTTATTGAGCAGGAGCCAATACAGCACTAGGTTGTTCGTTTGTTTGTTTTTCGGACGTGCTACAGCTGTATGACACTAATGCTGGAAGCAGCCCAATGGCCAGCTGGCACTGACTCCTGCGTGGGTCTAGTCCCAATTAGGGATGGGCCCGGTGTTCGATTCGAACCCATGTTCGAATCGAACATCGGACGTTCGTCCGCTCGTTGAGTTCAGAACTCTGAGGGCACAATGCACTGCGCCAGTCGCAGTGCATTGCTGGCTGATGATTGGCCACTGTGACCCCGCATGCTTGGCTAATCATAGAGCCAGCAGCGAGGAGAGCAATAATTGGCCACAGGCAGATGCCTGTGGCCAATTATAGCTCAGGGGGTTTAGTACACGCCCCACACTATATAAGGCCCGGTGGCCTTGTGTAGTGTGTTCCGGCTTTGAGGGAAAGAGGATTGATAGGCAGGGACAGTGTAAACTATTTTTTAATCATTTCTGTGTGGGGAAAGTGTAGGGAAAGAGGAAAAATAGGCAGGGATAGTGTGTTGTTCTCAGGCATTTGCGTGTGGGGAAAGTGTAGGGAAAGAGGAATAATAGGCAGGGATAGTGTGTTCTTCTCAGGCCTTTGCGTGTGGGGTTTGTGTGTGTGTGGGAAAGTGCTGTTCTCTACCAATAACAGCCATCTGCAGGAGTTAGTGTGTGTGCTGTGTGAGTCAAGCACAGCACAGTATAAACGTGCACCTGTATCTGCCCTTCTGCCCTGGTGTCATCTAATCCAGCCATCTGCAGGAGTTAGTGTGTGTGTTGTGTGAGTGCAGCACAGCACAGTATACAACCTGCACCTGCATCTGCCCTTCTGCCCTTGTGTCATCTAATCCAGCCATCTGCAGGGGTTAGTTTGTGTTGTGTGAGTCCAGCACAGCACAGTATAAACGTGCACCTGTATCTGCCCTTCTGCCCTGGTGTCATCTAATCCAGCCATCTGCAGGAGTTAGTGTTTGTGTTGTGTGAGTGCAGCACGGCACAGTATACAACCTGCACCTGTATCTGCCCTTCTGCCCTGGTGTCATCTAATCCAGCCATCTGCAGGAGTTAGTGTGTTTGTTGTGTGAGTGCAATTACAATTCTTGATCTAATAATTCACAGCAGGGCCCATTCCTGCGCCCACCAAGAGTAACTGTGAGGGCTTACAGTATTGTGGCAACACCGTCCACCACCACCTCCAAAGGCACAATTTTTCTGCCCCTGTTCAACAGGTGCATGCAATTACAATTCTTGATCTAATAATTCACAGCAGAGCCCATTCCTGTGCCCACCAAGAGTAACTGTGAGGGCTTACAGTGTTGTGGCAACACCGTCCACCACCCACCACCACCACCACCACCACCAAAGGCCCAATGTTTCTGCCCCTGTTTAACAGAGGCATGCAATTACAATTCTTTATCTAATAATTCACACTAGGGCCCATTCCTGTGCCCACCAAGAGTAACTGTGAGGGCTTACAGTGTTGTGGCAACACCGTCCACCACCACCACCACCACCACCAAAGGCCCAATTTTTCTGCCCCTGTTCAACAGGGGCATGCAATTACAATTCTTGA
The DNA here is from genome assembly GCA_028564925.1 of Lithobates sylvaticus. Taxonomy (NCBI): domain Eukaryota; kingdom Metazoa; phylum Chordata; class Amphibia; order Anura; family Ranidae; genus Lithobates; species Lithobates sylvaticus. The sequence goes on along the minus strand of CM053032.1, from coordinate 148,521,499 downwards.
TCTAATAATTCACAGCAGGGCCCATTCCTGTGTCCACCAAGTGTAACTGTGAGGGCTTACAGTGTTGTAGCACCAGCACCACCACCAAAGGCCCGATTTTTCCTAACACTGTTCAACAATGGCATGTAATTACAATTCCTGATATAATAGTTCACAGCAGGGCGTTCCAGCGCCCACAAAGAGTAGCTGTGAGGGCTTACAGTGTTGTGGCAACACCGACATCTAATGGGGCAAATTTTTGCAGAGTATATACGGCAGGCCCCTACTTTCAAACATCCAACTTAGAAACGACTCCTACTTGCAAACGGAAGGAGAAAACAGGAAGTGAGAGGAAATCTACCCCTAGGAAGGAAAATTCTATCCTGTTAGATTTAATTTGGGAAAAAGGTATCTCCTCTCTACTGATGCTTTATCACCAATCCTTGTTTCAATAAAAACCACACTTTTCCAAAAACATTTGTCATTGGGACGGAAAGTGAGATGAAATGTACTGAACAGGTGCACAGACAGCAAAAAAATGTTACAGGGGTGATAACCCTTCCCTATGTTCTCCAAAAAGCGTAAATATTTATTTTTTTGGATGGAGCTACACTTAAAAATGTATCTGTTCAAAATTACAAACAGATTCTACTTAAGAACAAACCTACAGTCCCTGTCTTGTTTGCACCGCCTGTATACTGCTGTTCAGAGTATATAGGGTTGTAGGTATAGGGTTTTATTTTGGGTGCAGGGTTCCCCTTAATATCCATACAAGACCCAAAAGGGCTGGTAAAGGGCTGGGGTGGGAAGGGGGTGATGAGGTAGCCATGCCATTTTTCTCAAAGATTTCCATCCATATTGCCAGGACAAGACATGACATTAAAGCCGCAAGCAGTTTTAAATGGCTTCTTTTTTTCTTTACAAATGTCATTTTTTGCAGGGACAGTTCTAAACACAGGAAACACATGCCACTTCACAGGCATACTTTAGACACCCCCCAGGTACCATATTTAAAGGAATATTTCACTTATTTTTTTTCACTTTATGCATCATTAAAATGACTGCTCCAGAAAAAACGTCCGTTTTTAAAACTTCTTTTTGCATTGATACATGTCCCCTGGGGCAGGACCCGGGTCCCCAAACCTTTTTTATGACAATAACATGCATATTGGCCGTTATAATTAGCACTTTAGATTTCAAACGTTCGCATCCATTGTAACTAATAGGGTTCTAACGTTCGTACAAACTTTCGGTCCGTTCGCAGGTTCTGGTGCAAACCGAACCCGGGGGTGTTCGGCTCATCCCTAGTCCCAATGATGTGACAGGTTTACTGTTGTTGTTTGCTTGTTAGACATGTGCATTCGTTTTCGTCCGAATGCATTTTCGTCCAAATTTCGGGTATTTTCGTTATCGTTTTAACAAACGATAACGAACGCGCGGAATCCGAAGACCAAAAGATCTGACATAAACAAATGCTTTATTTTCGTTTTCGTTGTGACAACAGTTCAATATAGATAGGAGATTCAACATGACGCTGACAATAGTGATCTGTGTCCATCGAACCTGTGGTTGAATGTGCCTAACCAAAAGTCCGGCGGACTAGGTTTTAAGTTTTGTTTTAAAATTGTCCACTGAACTTGGCAGTCCGGCGGACAATACGGCTGTCTGTATGATGGTCTGGTGGACCAAAAAGGACGCATGCTCAGTAGCAAGTATTTTTCTAGTATTTTTCTTTTTCTAGTCCCGTAGTACGTGCTGTACGTCATCTCGTGAACCGCCGGACTTTTTGCGTGATCGTGTGTGGTCAAGTCCGTTCGCTTTCAAGTCCGGCGAAGCCCCGCTGGAAGATTCCCGCGGCAAAGTCCGATCGTGCGTACGAGGCATTGGTTGACTAGTAATAATAATTAATAAATATAATTATCACTAGTGTCATACAACATTAGAATTCTACTATCGCTTGTAGGCTGAACATTCGACCGGAAATGTACAATTGTGGCATCGTACAGTTTAGCTGCTCCGTCAAATCTTCTTAGAATATTCAACAGACACCATAAGCCTTCAATGACAGATTCGACCTTAATTATTTCGGATTTTCGGACGAATGCATTTTTTAACTAAACAAAATGAATAAAAACAAATTTCGGGAGTAACTAAATAAATTTATTTTTCGGACGAAAACTAAATTCTGAAACAAAATATTTGTGCACATGTCTATTGCTTGTATGTCTTATACTTAATAAAAAGATTAAAAAAAAAAATATCACCAAAAGAAAGATCTATTTGTCTAAAAAAAATAATATAAAGCTTGTTTGGGTGTTGCATGACAGAGTAATTGTCGGTTAAACTATTACAGTGCTGAAAACTGAAAATGACATGGTAATAAAGGGGTATTACAGGCTGGTATACAAGTGTTTAATATGATTTATAGTAAGCTGGTCATTTTTACATACTGTATGCAAAGTCAGGTATGTGATGTATTTCTAAAAGAAAACATAAAAAAACAGGTTATGATAAATTATGTGAAATCAAATCTCTGGCCTTAAAATTAGGACAGAAACTATTGTTGGGAAATTGATGACCACTGTCTTGTGATGAAACAGTGTTTTCACTTATTTCAAACTGACAATGCATACACAGGTGTGGGATACTTGAGAGTTAATGCAAGTGACCAAGACAATAGATACAGAGCTCACTTATTTGCCTTTTCAGTATAACAAACAAAGCTATTGGGTCACATAGATAATATATATTTTACTTATTGGGCACTTATCTGTACGAAACAATTACACAATAACCTTTGGTACTCAAGGCCAGACTACTTCTAAATTGTAAGCTCTAACGATCCCTCCTGTACTGAATTGTATTTGTATAGTCTGCCCTCATGTTGTAAAGCGCTGCGAAAACTGTTGGTGTTATATAAATCCTGTATAATAATAATAATAATGACCAGCACATTAACATTTACTGAAAATACATTCTTATTTGACAGTTAACTATTGCATTTCTGCAGGATAGAGCATCTTCCAGGATAAGCTATACCCATAATAAACTATTATTTGTCATTAAGTTGTAAAAAGAGTTGTCTTTGGAGAGTAGTAAGTGATACCACTGGGGCAAGCAACAATTTAAACCAGTGAACATGTGCCATGACCTTTGTTCTGTCTATAGAAACTAAAGGTCAAAGTAAATAGTAAATTAATGAAGAATTCACTCTAGCAGATGACAACATTTCTCTGGCTTCAGCTTCATCCCAACAAGCTTTCAGTCCCCTGAGGAGTAATCCATGTTCTCAAGAAAAATATGTTTTATAGAAAAAGTCACAAGGTCGGACTTGGTCAGATGCTAGGACAAGGCTGCTCCTACACTTATTGTTGCAATATCTATTTCTTGAAGTGAGTGTAGCCATATTAGTGCAATAATTGTGACAGAGAAAATTGAGTACTGTCCGTGATACTTTTTTTATTTGCACTAACATATGATTTTTCAATATCTATTTCTGAGAGAAATTGACTAGTAGAATCAAGTCTCTGGATGCCCAGTGCCAAAGAAAAGGCAAATTTAAAGCTTCAAAAAGCCATCACAGCTTAGTGGGTGCAACCATAAAAGAAAAGTCTTTCATGGACTATTGAAAGCAGCTGGCAGGCTATGGGATGAGAAGTTTAAATTAAAGTGACACTAAACTCTGATTTGAAAAATAAATAATTCTATTCAAGTTTGTATTCCTAACATAAAAAGTACCTTTTATTGCTCTCAGACTCCTCCAAATCCCAAATTCTTTTGATTTTGTTGCTGTGATCCAACATTCTGTTAGTGGGTGGCTATGTTCATTCTCCATGATCCCACTGCATGTAGGAGTATAGCCAGGCTATATGTAACAATGGAATTTGTAGTATACATAGAGCTGTGCACATCACCGAAACTGCCAGGCTGCATGCTCGGATAAGGGTCTGGTATGGATTTTGGGGGGACCCCACAACATTTTTTTTTACACTTTGGCATAGAGTTCCCCTTAAAATCTATGCCAGACCCAAAAGGCCTGATATGGATTTTGGGGTGGACCCCACGCCATTTTATTCCTAATTCTGTCATAGGGTTTCCCTTAACCACTTCAATACACTGTATTATATACTCTGCACTGCACTATATACCCTGCACTGTATTATATATACTACACTGACTACACTATATACTCTGCAATGTATTATATATACTATACTGATGGCACTATATACTCTGCACTGTATTATATATACTAAACGGACTGCACTATATACTCTGAACTGTATTATATATTCTACACTGACTTCAATATATACTCTGAACTGTATTATATATACTACACTGACTGCACCATATACTCTCCACTGTATCATATATACTACACTAACTGCACTACATACTCTTAACTTTATTATATATACTACACTGACTGCACTATATAATCTGAACTGTATTATATATACTACACTGGCTGACTGCACTCTACACTAACTACCCTGCCTAATCTCTATTTATACACTATATACGGCCACCGTGTAAGCAGCAGCCTTATATAGTGTGGGGCGTAGACTTAGCCCCTAAGCCATGATTGACCAAAGGCACCCTGGGTAGTAGTAGTAGTAAAGGTGTAATGGTGAACGTGCATGTATGAAGTATGGTATACGGGCGAGAAGATTGTGGGATGACAATCAATTAATGACACCTCAGCCCGTATGGATCCGTAGACGTGACAGACCCAGGATTTGAGTACTAGCTAACAGAATGCTACGAAACGAAAAGCTATGGCAGAAACAGACAGATAGCAAGCTGAAACCCTCAGGGCTAATTTATCCACAGACCGTGGTGGGTAGTCGTAATGTTGTAATAAAATGAATGTGCATTGTATGATGTATGTTATATGGTGAGAAGATTGTCGTCAAACATTTAAAACGAACCTCAACTCGTATGGATGCGTAGATGTGACAGACCCTGGATGTGAGCACTGGCTGACCGGAATGCTACGAACGACATGCTATGACAGGACAATGCTGAAAATGAAAGCTACACAGGAAAAGTTACGTTGGGAAGTCGCTATGACAGGAAAGCTACACAGGAAACTGCTGCGACAGGAAAATCGCTACAAATTAAAGCTGCACAGGAAAATCGCAGACAGGAAAATCGCTACGGCGGGAATCTACACAGGAAACTGCTGCGCCGGGAAATCGCTACAAATTAAGCTGCATAGGAAAATCGCTACGACCGGAACCTGCTGTGACCGGAAATCGCTACGACAGGAAATCGCTACGACAGGAAAGCTGCACAGGAAAATTGCTGTGAATGAAAGCTACACGGAAAATGCTATGACAGGAAAACGATACAAACGAAATGCTACGAATGACAGCTACAAAGGAAAATGCAGCGACAGGAAAATGGCTGTGAATGAAAAGCTACGACAGGAAATGCAATGAATGAAGCCTACAAACGCTGTGACAGAAAACGCTGCGACAGGAATGCTGTCCCGAAACGCTCTATGAACCCACTGTGACAGAACCGATATGACAGGACCGCAATCCACACCAACAAGAACTGCTTGGGCGATATGCTATGACAGGAAAATGCCATGACCGAACCACTATGCCTGAGGAAAGGAGCTGGCGGGCAGCCGATTAGCCCCCCCCCAGTGAAACACCGGTGGAAGTGGGCGGAAAGTGAAGGATTCATGCCCACTTACAGAACGGCATTCAGAAAATGACAGGCTTGCTGATGAAAGTTTCTGGAACCACATAGCCCAACAAGGACACAGAATGGAATGGAAAAGGGGATGATAGGAGATGAAAACGTGTTTGACAGCTCCACTGGCTGTTTAACCCCTGAAGACCCAGCGTCAGAGCACTTAGCGGCGTGGCCCTATGCAGGTGAATGGGCCACTTTTAGCAGGCAGTACTGCCTGCCAAAATATCGACATGCGGACACCCCCATCCGCTGCCTCTTCAGCACACGGGGGAGCGATTGGGGCAGCAAATGGCGTGAAGTAACATCCAGGACAGCCCCCCGAGCCAACTTTCACCTGCGATCGGGCTGACCCCCCACGCTGAACTTAGACCCCCAGTGCTGGCAGAAAACCCAGGGGTGACAGAGAGAAGTGGGTGGTAGCACCCCCCCCCCACGCGAGGGATTGAGCCCAGCAAAGGTGGTGGGCGGCCTGACAACACCCCCCTCACCTACCCACCGTGGGAAGCATGTGGGCGGCACCCTGGCCAGACTGAGCCCTGGGGAAGTGGGTGAAGAGAAAGGGTGAACGGACGCCACCCCTCCCCCTCTCGCATGGTGCCGGGAGAAGCAGGCGGGCTGCACGCTGGCTCGCTGGAGCCGAGGATGGAGACTGTGGGTGGAGGATGGGAGGACGGACGGCCCCCCTCCCCCCGCATGGGCGCCGGGAGAAGCGGGCGGGTTGCACTTGCCAGGAACTGTAAACTAAGTATGAAGCAACAGCCTGCAGGGTGGACAGTTTGTATAGTAAATCTGTTATCCTCTGTCAAACATGTTCACATGCTTCAATCCCTTTCCCGGCTGCATGCATGAGGTACAATGTGTTGAGCATGAAATGGATATGAAATGTAATATGTTCTGCCTGTATTTGGTACAGTTTACAATGTACAATTGTAAAACTTTGAAAATACTGGAAGCCGTCGACTGGAGGGAGGAAGCTCCGTCCCCATCCGACAGCCAGAAACACAGGCCCCCTGCACCTGATCACTGCAAACACAAGTGAATGGACAGACGATACACCCCCCACCCCCCCGCTGGCATGCCTTTGGGGGGGGAAAGAGGTAGGACGGACGGACAGACCGGGAGCAACTGCGAGGCAGGCGGCGCCCCCTCGAAGATGCCACATGAGAGCCTGAACGAGGTCCTCCATGTCACCGGGTAACGGGCGGCCGGACATAGTCCCCCGGTGGGAGCAAGGGGGGGGGGGCCATCCCCTGAAGCCGGATCGGTATGGGGAGAGAGGAACTGGCAGGGTGGGCGGGCGGGCGATCACCCCCCCCCTGGCGTGAAACACCGGGAGAAGCGTGCAGACCCCCTCGGATGACGGATCTGTGTGGGGAAGAGAGCATGAGAGCGGGACGGGAGGCATCCGGAGCAGACCTCCGTTGATGCCCCCGCCTGCACCTACCATACCGCGAGCACCGAGATGAGACCCCCCTGCAGCCTCCCGTGCTGCCGCACTGCTAGCCGAAAACCAGAAGTGACGTTCCGGCTAACCCGGAAATGAACCGACGAAGGATTGATGGAGGAGGAGGAGGGATATATAGCCCTCAGACTCCTCCTACAAATCCAGGCTAGCCTGCGGCCAGCCTTCAAAAAAATTTTATTTTTCATTTTTTATCTCAGCGCAGTATTTTTTTGCTTTTTTCTAACTGTAGTAAGAGGCAAAGGCGTCCACAATCTTCTGTGGGTTAGTGTGTTTTTGCTTATTTTTTTGATCTATTAGATATGCGATTTTAGATTGGATGTTCTTTGTTTTGAAGCAGTTCACTAAGAATTTACCTGCCTTGTTGCCCGCAGAATAGTGCAATAATTTGAGAGCTTTCAGATGTTTGTCATGTTGTTCCACTAAAAGGAGTCTAAGAGCGGTACGTAATATGGAAAAATGTTGTGTTTGAAGATTGAGTTGGGTTTGTTTTGTTAATGGTTTCTAAAGTTCGAATATCTCCCAATAGTTTGTCAAGCTGCAGTGACCTTTGTCTTTTAATACGGGAGCACATTTGTATAAAGATACCGCTAATAAAGGCTTTATGAGCACACCAAAGTATAAAGGGGTTAGATACTGAATTAGAGTTCTGTTGAAAGTAGTCTTTGAGGTGTTTGCTAATATCTTTGACATTTTGGGTTGAGTTAAATATTTGGCAATTAACTCTCCAAATGTAAGCAGGGTTGGGTGTGTGGTTTTTCCATTATTGTTATGGAAACAGGTGCATGTCAGACAATGTAATATCATGTATAATGAAAGAAGACACTGCTTGTAGTAGCATTTTATCCACTAGTATCATATCTATTCTGGAGTACGAATGATGGCGTAATGAGTGGAAGGTGTAGTCCCGCTCTTCAGCATGCTGACACCTCCATGTGTCATAGACATCTTCTTTGTGAAACAGCGGTTGGAGTGCTAGTGGGAGTCTTTTAAGTTTGCAAAATAGATCTAGATGGGGGTCTGTAGTTAGATTAAAGTCTCCACATATTACTAGAGAGCCCTGTCTAACTTTCAAGATTTTCTGGAAAAGTTTGTGTGTGAAGCAGAGCTGATGTGAGTTAGGGGCATAAGAGTTTACTATAGTGTATGCTTTGTTGTTTATGTTGCACAGAAGGATCATGTATCACCCCTCTGGGTCACAGATCGATTTTTGTAGAGCGAAAGCTACTGAGTTTTTGACTGCAATGAGTACTCCTTTCCGTTTTTGTTGTGCTGATGCGGTGAAGATGTGGAACTGCTTATGGCAAATGATAGAAGAGGCTGACGTTTTAAAGTGTGTTTCTTGCACACATATTAGGTCGCTTTCTATTTTAAGAGAAAAGAGAAAAGCTTTTGTTACCTTCAGATGGTAGTGGAGAAATGATGCGCATGGGAGGCAGCAGGACCAGATATAGGTGTGGACAGGTGATGTAGAGTAGTATATCCATGGTGGACATTTTGGTTGTCAGACCTGTAATCAACAAGAAGTGGAGAAAAAAGGAACAAAAATATAAAAAGAAAAATACAAAAAAGTAGTAGAAAATTGTCAGTAAAAGAGTGATTCCCCCCGGAATCTGAATGCAGGGATGCTGCACAATGGTTATGGAGGGAGTATCGTGGATAGTGAGTTCCATCTGACCGGGGAGATTGGGTAGTATAATTCTTCTGGTTTTGAAGGTTAGAGGCATTAGGTTATATTATTTGTTTTGCTTGTGTTTGTGTGAGACAACCTGCCAAGCGTTATGGTTGTCGACCTTAGTAGGAGATGATCAGGATGTGGGTCCCTGTTCTGGGATAATGTCCCAAGAGCGGAGCAATGCTAGGCCTTTAGTGAGCAATGTAATCACAGATGATGATATGAGTAATGGTAAGCTTCATAGGGTATCCCCAGCGGTAGATGTTGTTATGGTTGCGCAATGCTTTTGTGATTGGCAGAAGCAATTTCCTTTTCTGCAGTGTATGTTCAGAGAGGTCTGCGTACATTTGAAGGTGGGAGAATTGATCAGGTAGTTGGTCTGTTTTGTGGAAATTGACCATAAGCTAGTCTTTTACATGATAAAAGTGAATCCTCATGATAACATCTCTGGGATCTCTTGTCAAGAAGGTATGAGGGTAAAGGCAGGCGATTAATTCTATAAATAATTATTTCAGAGGCTTGAATAGATGGTAGAACTGTGTGGATTAAGTCGCAGGCATATTGGTTTAGTTGGGCACTTTGGACAGACTCAGGCACACCTCTGAGTTTCTGCCATTGAGCGGTCCTCAATGTCTGCAACTTTAGCCCTTAATTTTTCCATTTCATCATCTTGATCATTATGTGCATCTATTAGGTAGTTTTGAGAGGATGCAAATTCTCCCAGTTTCTGCTCTATATGGTCCACTCTCCCTCCAAGCTCCTGCACATCTGCTTTGAAGTTATTTACACACTTCAGCATATCTGCATGAAGAGATGACAGGTAGCTGAGTGGTTTTAGGCAGTTGTAGCATCTATGTGCTGGATTCCCCAGGATCCTGGAGGAGCTGCTCGGTCAGGCTTCCATCCAGCAGCACGGTAGCCACGCCCCCCGAAATGTTTTATTTGACCCACATGGACAACCTTCCACTATAAAGCCTGCTGAAACAGTATAACTGCAGTACATTTATTCAAGCATACCTTTAACCTGAAAGTAGTTTTGTTGAGTTTGGATGTGAGGTGTACGTAGGGAATCATGACTGCCAATGGATGTACATTGTGGAACTTTTTTTAACCACTTCAGCCCCGGACCAATTTGCAGCCAAAGGACCAGGCCCCTTTTTGTGATTCGGCACTGCCTCGCTTTAACTAACAATTACGCGGTCGTGCAATGTGGCTCCCAAACAAAATTGGCGTCCTTTTTTTCCCACAAATAGAGCTTTCTTTTGGTGGTATTTGATCGCCCCTGCGGTTTTTATTTTTTGCGCTATAAACAAAAAAGAGCAACAATTTAAAAAAAAATGTTTGCTATAATAAATATCCCCAAAAAATATATAAAAAAAAAAAAACATTTTGTTTCCTCAGTTTAGGCCGATACGTATTCTTCTACATATTTTTGGTAAAAAAAAATCGCAATTAGCGATTATTGATTGGTTTGCGCATAATTTTCATAATTTTTTCTGGAATTATGAAAGGTGTTCCCCCTTATATCCATACTAGACTGAAACAGTCTGGTGTAGAATTTGGGGAGATCTAATACCTTTTTCTTTTTGTGTTCCTAAGTTTATACCACACCTAAAGAGTCTGGCATAAATTATAGGGGAACCCCCACACTGTTTTTAGTGTGGGGTTCTGGTATAGATGAGTGGAATCCCTACTGTTTATTTACAAGCTGAAGGAAGCTGCTGGGGGCTGCCATTCTACTGATAGTTAAAACACTCTTTTTTCTTTGTAAAGTCAGTTTTGCTGTAGTAGGTTATATATATTGAACAGATGCACCACAGGCAGAGTCAGGAAACTCCTCAGTCATACTATTTAAAGCAGTGTTGCATTTTTAAGGTTTCACTTTAAACATTCCTAAAATAGCTTTTCCCTGCCATTTTCATTTGCTTTGGAGCATGCCTCCCATAGCAGTTCCCAGCTCCCTATGCTGATGGAGATTGTTATATATAATCTGGGTCTATTAACCCAGAAAAATATCCAAAACAGTTTTTTAACATTAGGCTCCCATTGACTTTGAGGGGGTTCAGTTCACCTGAACTTTAGTAATGGTCACCGAACTCTGCTTGCACCAAACCCAGGTACATTCAGCTTATTACTAGTTTCATGTTACCTTGCAGTGACCATACATGGGCCATTGGGGCACATACACCAAAGAGAGGAGCATAAAATGTGACATCTGCAAAAGTTTGGGTAACCAGTCAATCAATGCTTACTGATAGCACCATTGGCAGAATTTGCAGCCTCTAAATATTTTAGCAGAAAGTAACTAACCTCTAGACTTGCTTTAGGAATTTGTTTAACACACTTTCTACTTAACCATATCTAGTCTAGAAATATTCTTAAGTAGTCTTTGGTATCTACCCACGAATTCTCAGTTGTAATAGAATCTGGGATCTGGCAACCTTTCCTTTCGAATGGCTGTCTTATCCCATCTCCTGTGACGTCCCCCCCAATGCTGTCGTATACCCAGCTGGTGCATCGGTGGCTTCCCTTTATTTCAAGCTGATCCAGCATCCCTTGTCTTCATATAATTTCATGCTGATGCTGAGTGGTTCCCGGTTTCATATCTCTGGAGAAGTCCCATTTTTTTTTTTTGTCTTTGGTCAATTACATTGGTGGAGATTTGGATTCGGTGCTGAGGTCTGACGGTCCAGGTTACACCCCAATACCATTGAGTTACAGGCTTATCCAAGCTTGCCTTCTGGTAAGCACATCATTAGAGTGGTGGTGGATCACGTTTCTTTGGTGGATTTCTTACAGTCACTGTTTTGGACTTCACATTGTCATATATAATTTTCCAACTACACGAGATTTCACTTGTCACTTTAAACATGGACTTTAAGTTATTGTTTATATATATATTTTTTTAAATTATAATCTTTATAAATTTTTCCACCTATAAAACATGTTTACAACTCAACACAATATTCCAGGACTAGTATCCTTTTTACATACATTTTGTACTTAACACATAGGTATACCTCTTTATGAAGATAAAAAAAAAGAGCACTCTATATTCCCTCCACTAAAAGAAGGAGGGAGCCGCTTTTTGAGTAATATTTCCTGGATTTACTCCTCTCTCATTATCCCCCCTCCCTACTACATTTCCCACCTCCCCTCCCCCCTCCCCCCCACCCCCCCCCTCTATTCCAACTGTATCTGGTGTATTCCCTCTATCCATGGTCTCCACATCCTATCAAATTCTTTCATATTATATCTCTTTATATACGCGGCTCTCTCCTTCGGGAGGGTTTCATTCATTATATCAATCCAATTCTTTAGTGTGGGTGGCATCTGTGATTGCCATCTCATCATTATCGTCTTCCTGGCCTGATACATGCCCCTTAATATTGCCACTGTTGTACTTTTTGTTTCACCCTTTTCCTGTCTATACCCCAGGATGTCACCCCTTCCCAGTACCGGAAGAGCTTCCCTTATCATTTATTTTTTTTTTCAATCGGGCTTAGTTCTAATATTCTCTTCTAGGGCATGGCTTATTTGAAGATAACTAAACTGTGTATTCTGAGGGATATCAAATTCCCTCTTTAGTACTTCGAATTTTTTTATGGCCTGACCATCGTATATTTGGCTCACTTTTTTAATTCCCCTATTTTCCCACTCCCTGATTTTCCCCATTACACGTAGTTCCTGTAGATTGCTGTTGTTCCAGATTGGGGTATATATGTTAGTCTCCGTATATTTTCACTTTTTTTTACCATTGCCCCTACGGTCTCATGTAGCGCGCCCGTCAAAATAATTTTTCCATTAGGGGACCCTCCCTCTTGGGCACAACATCCCACTAATTGTTGTAACTGAGACGCTAGATAGTATATCTCAGGATTGGGCAGTGCAAGACCCCCTTCCCCTGATGGGAGTTGCAGACTACGAAGCCGTATTCTTGCCTGTCCCCCCTTCCAAACCAATTCCCTAAATAGACTCTCGATTTTATCAAACCATTTTCTGGGGATCCATATGGGGGCATTATGGAGCACATACAACAGTTGGGGCAGCCAAATCATTTTTATTAATGAACATCTACCGGCACTAGACAGGGGGAGGGATTTCCATATTTTAATTTTCTCCCTAAACTTCCCCAATATTGGTATCCTGATCCCTAAATATTTAAGGGAATCTACGACTGCTAATTTAGGGCTATTCCATAGCATCCCTTCCCTTATTTCGACCCGTGAAACTACCAAACCTCTCCACAGCTTTCATTGCTTCCTCCAATGAGTGTTCTATGTCCCCCAGGAAGAGCAATATATCATCAGCATATAATGCTATACGCTCTTCTCCTGAGATCCTACGGAAACCTACAATGTCAGGGCTCCTTCTGATGTACTCCGCAAGGGGCTCCATTGCTAGCGCGAAGAGCAAGGACGATAAAGGGCACCCCTGCCTGGTTCCCCTTTCCAATTTTATTTGATTTGAAAATCTATTGTTAATTTTTAATCTAGCTACTGGTCTATCATAGAGCATCTTGATCCACCCGATCAGCGTGGGTCCAAATCCAAACTCTTCCAGTATACGCCATATGTATTCCCACTCTATAGAGTCGAAGGCTTTGGTCACATCCAATGATAATATCGCCTTCGACCCTATATTATCTGTTGGTGTTTGAAGATTTAAAAAAGCTCTCCTTATATTTGTGCTGGTTGATCGGTTTGCTATGAACCCAGCCTGATCAGGGTGGACCAATTTTGGAATAACTTTCTCCATTCTAGCTGAGATAACTTTAGCTAGAATTTTTGCATCCGTGCACAAAAGGGAAATTGGCCTATACGAAGCGGCGTCTAGGGGATCTTTCCCTTCCTTATGAAGTACGATGATGGTAGCTTCTCTCATTGACTCAGGGAGATAACCCACCTCCATTGCCCCCCCTAAAGCCTTCAACAGTTCCGGGAGCAGGATATCCCCATAGTATTTATACGTTTCCGTTGGGAGACCATCCGGACCCGGAGACTTTTGATTTGCCATGTCGGCTACAGCCTGTTGTAATTCGGAGAGCGTTATTGGGGAGTCCAGACCAACTCTTTCTTCAAGTGTTATCTTCGGAAGGGCTACCTTCCCCAAAAAACTCTCCATCATTGATCTCCCCGCTCCCTTTACTCGTGCGGAGTATAAATCCCTATAGAACTCCTCGAAGCTTTCCAGTATACTTTTGGAGTTCGAGGTTACCCCCCGTCTCTACTCTGAATAGCTGATACATTACTGGGGGCCCTGTTCGCCCTTGCCACCTGGGCCAACATCCTCCCCACCATCTCTCCTTCCATAAAGGCCTCCTGCCTCTGTAACAACTGTTTGGTCTCAACTCTCTGGATTACACATAATTTATATTCCTGTTGTTTTTCCATCCATTTTTCTTTCCCCTCCATTGTTGGGGCTAGAATATAATTAGCCTCCGCTGCAGCCGCTTCCCTCCTTTTATTTTCTTCCTGTGCCCTTACCCCCTTGTTGTACTTCGCCACCTGCTGAATTAATAATCCCCTCAAGAAAGCCTTAAGGGTATCCCATATAATCCCTGATTCTGCTGTGTTTGCGTTGACTACAATAAATTCTCTCAGTGTTGGTGGGATGGTATCTATACTTCTGAGTATCTCAAACCAGCACGGGTTAATTTTACACCCCAATACCATTGAGTTACAGGCTTATCCAAGCTTGCCTTCTGGTAAGCACATCATTAGAGTGGCCTGGGAATCTGTCCATATTGTAATCCAATACCTGGTTGAAGTCACCTATTATTATGATTGGTTTCTTATCCAACAGGAACTCGTTTAATTTAAGCATGATCTCCATTTTAAATGGGGGGGGGGGGGGGACATATTTCTTACAGTCACTGTTTTGGACTTCACATTGTCATATATAATTTTCCTCATCATCATAGAAAACACTATTGCCCTCTTACCCGCTGTACCTAACCCTCTTATGTTCCATGACCCAATTCTTAATATTTTGATTGCATCATTTTTCACCCGATGTATTTTAATCAGTAGTATTTTATCTCTATAGCAGTGTTTTCACTTTAAAAAGCTCTGTGTGTCTCCCTTTTTACACCTTTGATCTGAAATATTACCCCTACCCATCCCTCCCCCCCCCTTACCCCCCTTACCCCCCTCCCCCCCTCCCCACCTTTCTCGGTGAACCCCCCGGGGACTATCAGTGACCTTATCCCATACTCTTACATATTAGTTATCTGATTTTTCACTCAGACTTTATGGATTAATATTGTCTCATAATTGGTATATTTTCTCACTTATTGGTATTTAAACTAACACTTAATACTTAGCGCGGCTTTTTGTATCATATTCTGTTTAGTGTGTATATCTCACATTTTTTTAGCTGCTGCTTCTTTTATCCTTCACACCCCATTTATTTAATTAATTTTGTATTCTATCCAATTGCACTGGTTAGGGTCTAGCGCGGTGTTTGCTTTATTATTTCCATTAATTTAATTTAGAAACATTTCTGTGCTATACATTGAGTATACTCACAAATGAGTTGGTAACATCAAAGCAACCATAAGAAAAAAGCCAATCAGTTGGAGCAGTAAGGCCTGGATCCCTGTGCCGTGGGGGACCACAACAGCAGAGGTTCCACCCAAGAGCTGAGGGTGGTGAATGACCCACGGACCGGGCAGAGAGAGGGAGCTCCCACCAGCAATACCCCTAAAAATAAATAAAGTGGAGGGATAATAAAAGTCAAGTCACCTTCGATACCCTCTCTCCCGGGGGGATTGAATGAAGAATTGGACGTCAGCACCATCCTCTAGCATGCTTGTAGTAATGCTAATAAGTGTATCTATATGGTATATGGGGATAATACATCTGTTCTTACCCCTCCCCTTTGCAGAGATTAAAACTAATATAAAATACATTTTTTGTGGGTGGTCGGGAATACCAGTACCAGTAAGTAAATATATCCTGACATTTTTAGCATGCTTAATAGCATATAGCGAGTATCTTTGATTATTATTATTGTTGTTGTTGTTGCTATATTTATTTATTAATTTTTAAGACTTTTCATTTCCATGGTATATACAAATATGTATAAGCAATCCGTTTACTCAATAGAATCTCGGGATTCAAACGTTTTAAATAAGTTATCCACTGTGTTTAGTTACCCTATTAATGTTAGCAACAATTTCATTCATGGTGTAATATTGTTATTCACATTTTTACATACATGTGATCTTTTAGTAATTTATCCTTTGTTCACTCTTTGATATTTTGTATTTTGAAACTGATTAGCCATTGATATTTTTAGAATTGCAGTCATTGTTTACATTCTATAACTTTTAGGCTCATGGCCAGCATTTCTGTCCGGTTCACGATAAATAGCAGGCTCCACGCACTCCAGCTTGAAAAAGGAGTGCCCATGCTCTGATATAGCACGGCGCATGCTCCGAAATGCATTGCATTCTGGGACCTGTGATGTCAGCACTGCCTGAGCGGTACTCTGCAGCGCTGCGTTCCATGCTGAGTTCCACCTGGATCTCCTCACCGCCATTCTGGCTCCAACGCCCATCCTTAGTAGGCTTCCACAACGTTGCTGAAGCAATTCGGAATATGGACTGACACAGCACCCAAATCCACCTAAACAGATGAGCCTATTTATCACCTTTATCCTGTAAGTCACCCATTATGGGGCAAAATAAAATGAATCCTTATCTTCTACACTTAGTGGCACTTTTGTCTTTTCTCCCTTGTCTCCTATATCAACAGAGTAAGCTACGCTCTTTAACAAAGCTGGCCCAAGTGTATGGATTTTTTTCTACTTTGGACAAATAATTATTTTGTGTTTCTTTGCCTATTATCCACTCCTTGTTTTAGACTCGAAATCAGTTTACTGCAGCAGATTAGGCAGCGATTAAGATTGGTTGTCAGAGGTTACAGTATATCATTACCGCTCACTGAATAGTTGCTAGAGGTTACTGCACATACTTTTTCTGTTTGCTTATTGGTTGCTAGTGCTTACTGTACACCCTTACTGCTCGCTGATTAGTGGCTAGAGGATACTGCACCTTCTTAACACTCACTGATTGGTTGCTAGAGGTTACTGTCAACCATTACCACTCACTGATTGGTTGCTAGAGGTTACTGAACATTATTACTGCTAACTGATTGGTTGCTAGAGGTTACTGCACATCATTATTACTCACTGATTGGTTGCTAGAGGTTACAGCACATCATTACCGCTCACTTTTGCGCTCAATTCGTGGTTGCTAGAGATTGCTGCAGATTGTTACTGTTAACTGATTGCCTCTGTGCATATTATCCATTCCTTGCTTTAGACTCAAAATCTGTTTACTGCAGCAGATCAGGCAGTAATTGCGATTGGTTGCCAGAGGTTACATTATATCATTATCGCTCATTGAATAGTTGCTAGAGGTTACAGCACATCCTTTTTCTGTTTGCTGATTGGTTGCTAGTGGTTACTGTACATCCTTACTGCTCGCTGATTGGTTGCTAGAGGTTACTGCACATTCCTAACACTCACTGATTGGTTGCTAGAGGTTAATGTCAATCATTACCGCTCACCGATTGGTTGCTAGAGGTTACAGCACATCATTACCGCTCACTTTTACCACTCACTTACTGGTTGCTAGAGATTACTGCCCATCATTACTGCTAACTGTCAGGTACACACCAAGGCCGAGTTGCTGAGAACGGCTCCCCCTGCAACTAGGTGCACAGTACCCCTGAAGGTGGGACAGCGGGCACTGGGCATGGAGGGGCACGGGTTGCCAGCAGGTAACACGTAGGCAGAAGAACTTCTGGGAGCAGAGGTACCCGTGCGGAATGGACTTGGTACTTGATTGAAGGAATGCCCGGCTGGGGCTCTAGTCCTACATTACTGTGCGCGTGTGCGCCGTTCTACCCCGCAGGCGCACAGGGAAGCACCGACGCTGGCAGGTCTGTAACCTGGTTGTTCTCTGACACTAACTGATTTGTCGCTAGAGATTACAGCAGATAACTACTGTTCATCCCACACCTTTACCACCACTATACTTTATCCCAAACCTTTAGTACCACACCTCTGCAATCACTTTTTCACCCTCACCAAATGCCCTCTCACAAAACTCTAAACCTCTTGAGCACACCTCTGCTAAAAACTGCACTTGCACCAAACATCTCTGACATCATTGTGCACCTTTGACCAACTCTGTCACCACTGTAGCTCCTTAAACACCTCTGCAACTACCCCCTGCACCATCTCCAACATCAGTGTCCCCCAGCATAATCACCTTCCCCACTGATCAGTGTCCCTCAGCACAATCACCATCCCCCAGGCCAGGGTCCTCATTACAATTATTTATTCCTAACAGATCTCATCTGTGCATGTGATATTTCCTTCCTCTTAGGCTCAGGATGATATCATTGCCCTGCCCCCCAGTGATGCAGAACCCTCCTCAGTTTTAACAGCAGCCTGCAGATCCTGAACAGTACACATGGACACAGGCAGCAGTTACACAGGCAACGGGCAGTGACACTGTAACTGTATACCTCCCAACCTTCCCAGACTAGCCGGTACCATCCCAGGATTCAATTTAAATCCTGTTATCCCATAAATCTGGGCTAAATCCCAGAGCCCAGTATCAGAACAAATTCAAGCAATTGATTCCAATACCCTGGCTGACATGGAAGCGCTAGTGCAGGCATCTGGAACACCTAACCCGCATCTCTTGTGGGGTGCCAACATCCCATACCCCCACCACTATTGCATCTCTCTATGGCAGCAGGCATTTCTCTCCATGGTTAGCTGTATGAGCACTCACCGCAGAGCGGACTACACTGCACAGCCACCTCCTCTTCAGCTCTGAAGTAGGACACCACTCTACAGCCTCTGCACTGATCTGAGGTCTGTAACAGCTTTATCTGAGTCTTGCAGAGAAGGGGATCATGTTGATTGGGAAGGATGGTGGGTGGGGCGCTATGGGCAGGTAACAGCCTTTCATGCTTCCAGAAGTGATTTTAGGGGTAGAGGATATGTGATAGGGGTGTTTTGGGAGGGGAGAGGACTTGTGCAAGAAGGAGGGGGGCGGTTTTGAAGTTTGACCCCAACACAATTCTTCTCCCCTCGCACATATCCTCTAACCCCCCCCCCCCAATCAAAGAGATACCAACTGACATTGAGGGGGCCATAACAGCATCTGGGACCCTGGGTATCCTGAAAGAAATGCAGGGCAGTTGTTCCAGGTGTCCATGCCAGCATGCCCCTGCCAGGTTGGTTAATGGAGCCAAGTGCAAGAATTTGTTCTGGCATTTGACTACAGGACTCAGCCTGGAATTGTAGAACACAGGGATTTTGTTAAAATATGGTCATATTTGAGGGGTGTAAAATGATCTGTGCTGGGGACACAAATCCAGGGGATTGAAGGCAGAGGATGGGGGATGTTTTAGAATGGGGGGGTTGTGTTGGAAGGGGGGTTGAGGGGTAGGATTTGTGCTGGGAGAGAGAGATTTGAGATGGGAGATTTGTGCTGGGAGGAATTATTAGGAGAAAGAGGATCTGTGGTGGGGGTTGGAGAGGGGGAATATGGGTTTGTGCCAAGATGAGGGAGTTGGATTTGTGCTATAAATGGGGAGAGGATTTGTGATAGGAAGGGAGATTTGGGGGAGGGGAATTTGCGTTGGGTGGGATTTGGGGAGGGGGATTTGTGCCAGGATGAGTGGTTGTGCTGGGAGGGGTGATTTGGAGATGTAAAGGAGAGGATTTGTGTTGGAAGTGGGGAAAGGATTTATGCTGAAAGGAGGAGGATTTGTGCTAGAAGGTGGCTATGAGCTGGGGTCACGCCACTATTTCTGGTCTTGGAGTTGGAAGCTATTGGAGTAAGTGCTCTACTGTTTTGACGAGTATTGAGCATCTTGATGTGTTTTTAATAAGTGTATCTGCTTGTGAAGTCAGTTTAATAAAACACTACACTAAATACGGCCCCTCCTGGTTTGTCTCCATGCAGTGAGCGATCTTCTTCCTATAAAGTGTTGCTGTGATTCAGATTCACCTTAGTGGTGCAGAGTGAAAACTGTGATGAGAAGACCACGGATGAATGGAGCTGTGACATTCATAGAGGGATGCTGTGTTTTTTTATCATGTGCTGTTAGCTGCTCTGTGGTGGTGATTTCTTATCTCTCTGTATGGTGGAAGCACACTTGGATAGTGGAAACTTTTAAAGGACTGTGATTACTTACCTGCTTTTGCTAGACTGCTGTTTGTTACTATCATCTCTTCAAAAACTTTTTGACAATGTTTTAGTAATTACTTGTACACCAGGACTCTGTAAGCTGCAGCTCCTAGACATGTAAGGGGCATAATGCATGGCTGCCATTTTTTGGAACCACAATTCCCCTCCATTGATGCATTGTGAATCAGAGCACATTGGCCCCATCCTTCTCGGGGCCCATTTGCTCAACATAAATTGTACCCATGAATGATACACCACTGCTCACTCCTCACTATCCTTTTTAATCAAAGCAGACTATGCTTCACACCATTCTTCTCCTTAAAGTAGATCTAAACTGTAATTAAATTACATTTACTGTAGATTTCTAGAGCAACTGTAGGAATTTTTACCCCTAACCAATGTTCCTTACCTATGACATTATTGTTCTTCAGCCAGCATTCCTATGAGCTTTAGCAGTGGCAGTAAAATAACTTGCCTGTAATTATGCTACTTAACTAGAGTGACCACTGGAGGAGGAATCAAAACTTTTTAATACTCCTTATGTCATGCTTGGCATAAGTGTTTTGCGCAGAAAATCCCTTCTTAATCTCATGTGACTAAATCCAGTTATAAATGTGCAGTAATTCCATTTCATAATCACTGATCATGATAAGATTAATGGATGATATTCCTGAGGATCTCTCTGTTGAAGTGATACGCAAGTGTCCTGGGTGTCATTCTAATGCTTTGACTTTAATGTTATCTGAGTTGCCCAGAAAGGGCAAAGGGGTCATAAGTTCTGACACTTTTCTGAGATTTATTCAAAGCATACTTGTCACAGGTGGCATATTTTGAAACATGAAACAAGACAGTAGGATGATGTGACCACATATTTTAAGGTGATTTTCTTTCACTATTTGTTCTGATAAATGAAGGTTTTTAAAGCATGCATTAGGGGTTTCTATACTGAAATATACATTTGCCTTCCACCTTAAGTAGTAAAGATGTTAAAGAGACACTAAACTATTTCCTTGTTCTCCAAAAAGAATCCATACAACTTGATAGTTTTGTAATGTATGTTTTATGAAATTGTTTCTTCTGTGTTTTTCTTCCTCCTTGTAACATCCCCTGTAAACTGCTCTATGCACACTATGAGGTTGAGTTACTAAAATTGGAGAGTGCAAATATGGTGCAGAAATGCATGGTAGCCAATCAGCTTCTAACTTCAGCTTGTTCAATTAAGCCTGGGCAAAAGAAAACCTGGAGACTTATTGATTACTATGCAGAACTGCATTAGATTTTGCATTCTCCAGTTTTAGAAAATAAACCCCTATGTATCATATAGTCTATAGTTCATATTCAATCTTATGCCGTGTACACATAGCCGGACTTTTCGACAGCAAAGGTCCGACGGAACGAATCCGCCTGACAATTTGACCGTGTGTGGGCTTCATCGGACCTTTGCTGTCGAAACATAAGACGGACTTTAGATTTAGAACATGTTTCAAATCTTTCCGACAGACTCGAGTCCGGACGAAAAATCTGTTTGTCTGTATGCTAGTCCGACGGATGAAAATCGACGCTAGGACAGCTATTGGCTACTGACTATGAACTTCCTTTTTCTAGTCCGGTCATACGTCATCACGGTCAAATCCGTCGGACTTTGGTGTGAATGTGGGTAGACAAGTCCGATTTGACGTAAGTCCGTCGAAAACTCTAACGGAATTCAGTCCGTTGAAAAGTCCGGTCGTGTGTGTACACGGCATTAGAAGTGAACAAGAGAGGGTGGCTACATTTCCTACATATAGTGAGAGAACAAATGTAGCCACCCTCAAACAGGAAGTCAAATCACAGCAGCAAAATGGAAAACTAAGAGGAATTTGGATGTGGTTTAGAGCAATAAAAAATACCCTTTTTGAGTTAAGAACATAACTTAAATATCATTTTATTTGTTTCAAACCAGAGTTTAGTATCACTTTAACTAATTTCGAAAAATTTGTAGTTTGTTTTTACCAGTGCATAATTTCTAACATGTTTTTTATGGGCACTAGACACAACTGGAAACAAACAAGTTAATTTTTTTTAATAAAACAGTTAGTAACTATTTACCTGAGGCTTCGCAATGCTTCAAAAGTAGGGATGGGCCCAGTGCTCGATGCGAACCCACGTTCGCATCGAGCACCGGGCGTTCGCTTGCTCGGCGAGCCCAGAACTATTTGGGCCGTTCGCATCACATTCGTGTGATGCGAGCGGCCCTGCAATGCATTGCGGCCGGCGCAGCCGGCGCGGCCGGCGCAGTGCATTGCTGGCTGATGATTGGCCAAGCATGCACTGTGACCCCGCATGCTTGGCCAATCACAGCACCGGAAACTCGGAGAGCAATAATTGGCTACAGGCAGGATGCCTGTAGCCAATTAAAGCGCAGGGGCTTTAGTACACGCCCCACCATTTAAAAGGCCGCCACGCCGTCGGCGCCGGTCACATGAGTTCCGGCTTTAGGAGAGATCAGGCTGATTCTGTGTCTTTGCTTGATTCATTGCTACAGAAAGAGTTGCTCTTCTTTGCTAAACCATAGGCTATTTATTTGCTAAACCATTGCTACCTGTCATTGATCGTCCATTGCTGCTGGTTAGTGTGTTATTAGCTGCTGCTGGGGATTAGTCTGGTGCGTGTTTTACTGTTAGTACAGTATTTCAGTAGTACCAACCGCAGTGCTGTTAGCACAGCATTGCACCCCAAAAGCACCCATAGGACTTCTAGTGTGTTAGTGGCAGCAAACAGAGCTCCTATATTTTCTTCCCAGAAGCACCCATAGGACTTCTAGTGTGTTAGTGTCATCACACAGAGCTCCCATATTTTCTTCCCAGAAGCACCCATAGGACTTCTAGTGTGTTAGTGGCATCACACAGAGCTCCCATATTTTCTTCCCAGAAGCACCCATAGGACTTCTAGTGTGTTAGTGGCATCACACAGAGCTCCCATATTTTCTTCCCAGAAGCACCCATAGGACTTCTAGTGTGTTAGTGGCATCACACAGAGCTCCCATATTTTCTTCCCAGAAGCACCCATAGGACTTCTAGTGTGTTAGTGGCATCACACAGAGCTCCCATATTTTCTTCCCAGAAGCACCCATAGGACTTTTAGTGTGTTAGTGGCATCACACAGAGCTCCCATATTTTCTTCCCAGAAGCACCCATAGGACTTCTAGTGTGTTAGTGTCATCACACAGAGCTCCCATATTTTCTTCCAAGAAGCACCCATAGGACTTCTAGTGTGTTAGTGGCATCACACAGAGCTCCTATATTTTCTTCCCAGAAGCACCCATAGGACTTCTAGTGTGTTAGTGGCATCACACAGAGCTCCCATATTTTCTTCCCAGAAGCACCCATAGGACTTCTAGTGTGTTAGTGGCATCACACAGAGCTCCTATATTTTCTTCCCAGAAGCACCCATAGGACTTCAATTGTGTGTTAGTGGCATCACACAGAGCTCCTATATTTTCTTCCCAGAAGCACCCATAGGACTTCTAGTGTGTTAGTGGCATCATACAGAGCTCCCATATTTTCTTCCCAGAAGCACCCACAGGACTTCAATTGTGTGTTAGTGGCATCACACAGAGCTCCTATATTTTCTTCCCAGAAGCACCCATAGGACTTCAATTGTGTGTTAGTGGCATCACACAGAGCTCCTATATTTTCTTCCCAGAAGCACCCATAGGACTTCTAGTGTGTTAGTGGCATCACACAGAGCTCCCATATTTTCTTCCCAGAAGCACCCACAGGACTTCTAGTGTGTTAGTGGCATCACACAGAGCTCCTATATTTTCTTTGCAGAAGCACCCACAGGACTTCTAGTGTGTTAGTGGCATCACACAGAGCTCCTATATCTTCTTTGCAGAAGCACCCATAGGACTTCTAGTGTGTTATTGGCATCACACAGAGCTCCTATATTTTTTTTTGCAGAAGCACCCACAGGACTTCTAGTGTGTTAGTGGCATCACACAGAGCTCCTATATGTTCTTCTCAGAAGCACCCACAGGACTTCTAGTGTGTTAGTGGCATCACACAGAGCTCCTATATTTTCTTCCCAGAAGCACCCATAGGACTTCTAGTGTGTTAGTGGCATCACACAGAGCTCCCATATTTTCTTCCCAGAAGCACCCACAGGACTTCGAGTGTGTTAGTGGCATCACACAGAGCTCCTATATTTTCTTCGCAGAAGCACCCATAGGACTTCTAGTGTGTTAGTGGCATCACACGGAGCTCCCATATTTTCTTCCCAGAAGCACCCATAGGACTTCTAGTGTGTTAGTGGCATCACACAGAGCTCCCATATTTTCTTCCCAGAAGCACCCAAAGGACTTCTAGTGTGTTAGTGTCATCACACAGAGCTCCCATATTTTCTTCCCAGAAGCACCCATAGGACTTCTAGTGTGTTAGTGGCATCACACAGAGCTCCCATATTTTCTTCCCAGAAGCACCCATAGGACTTCTAGTGTGTTAGTGGCATCACACAGAGCTCCCATATTTTCTTCCCAGAAGCACCCATAGGACTTCAATTGTGTGTTAGTGGCATCACACAGAGCTCTATATTTTCTTCCCAGAAGCACCCATAGGACTTCAATTGTGTGTTAGTGGCATCACACAAAGCTCCCATATTTTCTTCCCAGAAGCACCCACAGGACTTCTAGTGTGTTAGTGGCATCACACAGAGCTCCTATATTTTCTTTGCAGAAGCACCCACAGGACTTCTAGTGTGTTAGTGGCATCACACAGAGCTCCTATATTTTCTTTGCAGAAGCACCCACAGGACTTCTAGTGTGTTAGTGGCATCACACAGAGCTCCTATATTTTCTTTGCAGAAGCACCCACAGGACTTCTAGTGTGTTAGTGGCATCACACAGAGCTCCTATATTTTCTTCTCAGCAGCACCCACAGGACTTCTAGTGTGTTAGTGGCATCACACAGAGCTCCTATATTTTCTTCGCAGAAGCACCCATAGGACTTCTAGTGTGTTAGTGGCATCACACGGAGCTCCCATATTTTCTTCCCAGAAGCACCCATAGGACTTCTAGTGTGTTAGTGGCATCACACAGAGCTCCCATATTTTCTTCCCAGAAGCACCCAAAGGACTTCTAGTGTGTTAGTGTCATCACACAGAGCTCCCATATTTTCTTCCCAGAAGCACCCATAGGACTTCTAGTGTGTTAGTGGCATCACACAGAGCTCCCATATTTTCTTCCAGAAGCACCCATAGGACTTCTAGTGTGTTAGTGGCATCACACAGAGCTCCCATATTTTCTTCCAGAAGCACCCATAGGACTTCAATTGTGTGTTAGTGGCATCACACAGAGCTCCTATATTTTCTTCCCAGAAGCACCCATAGGACTTCAATTGTGTGTTAGTGGCATCACACAAAGCTCCCATATTTTCTTCCCAGAAGCACCCACAGGACTTCTAGTGTGTTAGTGGCATCACACAGAGCTCCTATATTTTCTTTGCAGAAGCACCCACAGGACTTCTAGTGTGTTAGTGGCATCACACAGAGCTCCTATATTTTCTTTGCAGAAGCACCCACAGGACTTCTAGTGTGTTAGTGGCATCACACAGAGCTCCTATATTTTCTTTGCAGAAGCACCCACAGGACTTCTAGTGTGTTAGTGGCATCACACAGAGCTCCTATTTTTTCTTCTCAGCAGCACCCACAGGACTTCTAGTGTGTTAGTGGCATCACACAGAGCTCCTATATTTTCTTCGCAGAAGCACCCATAGGACTTCTAGTGTGTTAGTGGCATCACACAGAGCTCCCATATTTTCTTCCCAGAAGCACCCATAGGACTTCTAGTGTGTTAGTGGCATCACACAGAGCTCCCATATTTTCTTCCCAGAAGCACCCAAAGGACTTCTAGTGTGTTAGTGTCATCACACAGAGCTCCCATATTTTCTTCCCAGAAGCACCCATAGGACTTCTAGTGTGTTAGTGGCATCACACAGAGCTCCCATATTTTCTTCCCAGAAGCACCCATAGGACTTCTAGTGTGTTAGTGGCATCACACAGAGCTCCCATATTTTCTTCCAGAAGCACCCATAGGACTTCAATTGTGTGTTAGTGGCATCACACAGAGCTCCTATATTTTCTTCCCAGAAGCACCCATAGGACTTCAATTGTGTGTTAGTGGCATCACACAAAGCTCCCATATTTTCTTCCCAGAAGCACCCACAGGACTTCTAGTGTGTTAGTGGCATCACACAGAGCTCCTATATTTTCTTTGCAGAAGCACCCACAGGACTTCTAGTGTGTTAGTGGCATCACACAGAGCTCCTATATTTTCTTTGCAGAAGCACCCACAGGACTTCTAGTGTGTTAGTGGCATCACACAGAGCTCCTATATTTTCTTTGCAGAAGCACCCACAGGACTTCTAGTGTGTTAGTGGCATCACACAGAGCTCCTATATTTTCTTCCCAGAAGCACCCATAGGACTTCTAGTGTGTTAGTGGCATCACACAGAGCTCCCATATTTTCTTCCCAGAAGCACCCACAGGACTTCTAGTGTGTTAGTGGCATCACACAGAGCTCCTATATTTTCTTTGCAGAAGCACCCATAGGACTTCTAGTGTGTTAGTGGCATCACACAGAGCTCCTATATTTTCTTCTCAGCAGCACCCACAGGACTTCTACTGTGTTAGTGGCATCACACAGAGCTCCTATATTTTCTTCGCAGAAGCACCCATAGGACTTCTAGTGTGTTAGTGGCATCACACAGAGCTCCCATATTTTCTTCCCAGAAGCACCCACAGGACTTCTAGTGTGTTAGTGGCATCACACAGAGCTCCTATATTTTCTTTGCAGAAGCACCCATAGGACTTCTAGTGTGTTAGTGGCATCACACAGAGCTCCTATATTTTCTTCTCAGCAGCACCCACAGGACTTCTAGTGTGTTAGTGGCATCACACAGAGCTCCTATATTGTCTTCGCAGAAGCACCCATAGGACTTCTAGTGTGTTAGTGGCATCACACAGAGCTCCTATATTTTCTTCTCAGCAGCACCCACAGGACTTCTAGTGTGTTAGTGGCATCACACAGAGCTCCTATATTTTCTTTGCAGAAGCACCCACAGGACTTCTAGTGTGTTAGTGGCATCACACAGAGCTCCTATATTTTCTTCTCAGCAGCACCCACAGGACTTCTAGTGTGTTAGTGGCATCACACAGAGCTCCTATATTTTCTTTGCAGAAGCACCCATATTTTCTTCTCAGCAGGACCCACAGGACTTCTAGTGTGTTAGTGGCATCACACAGAGCTCCTATATTTTCTTTGCAGAAGCACCCATAGGACTTCTAGTGTGTTAGTGGCATCACACAGAGCTCCTATATTTTCTTCTCAGCAGCACCCATAGGACTTCTAGTGTGTTAGTGCCAGCAAACAGAGCTCCTATATTTTCTTGTCAGCAGCACACATAGTACCTATAGTGTGTTAGTGGCAGCACCCATAGGACCTACAGTGTGTTGTGAGCACACATAGGAGCTCTATTTTTTATACTATATACACTACCGACTACAATGGCTGGAAGACCGCCAAGGAGAGGCAGAGCGTGCAGAGGCAAGAACACAGGGCAGGCAGGCTCTGTTTCTAGAGACAACAGTGCTGGCCGTGGACGTGGTCGTGCATTGTCATCAGCACGTGGCCATGGGACACGCTTGTCTTTGTTTTCGGCAGCTGGACATGTGGAGCCGCATCATGCTGAAGGCTTGGTAGAATGGATGACCAAGCCCTCCTCATCCTCCTCATCCTCTCTCACCCAGGCTCAGGGTACTGGCAGAGCACCTGCCAACGCGTACTCAATGGCATCATCAGCCACCCCTTCCCTAGACCCACCATGTCCTCCTGAGGAGTCCCCCGAACTCTTTGAGCACAGTGTTGGGTACATGCTCCAGGAGGATGCCCAACGATTCGAAGGCTCGGATGATGATACCCAGCTTGAGTAAGTCAGCAGTGTGCGCGCAGAGAGAGGGGATGCTGAAGGACAGCAATCTGGCAGTACTGTTCCACCAGCTGCAGCTTACTGCCAGGTTTGCTCTAGTGGTGAAGAGGGAGGGGATGATGAGGTCACTGACTCCACGTGGGTGCCTGAAGGGAGAGAGGATGAGGAGGAGGACGAGGAGGAGGAGGATGCGGCGTCACATGTCCAACGAGGCAGGATGCCCCCTGGAGGCCAGCTAGAGGCCAGCACAGCAACTGTACCACACCGCAGAGCTCCGCCTGTGCAGGGCGTTGCCTCTGCACGTTACCAGAAAAGTTCTTTGGTGTGGGCCTTTTTTGAGACGAGTGCATCAGATCGCACCACTGCTATTTGCAATATTTGTCTCAAGCGTATCTCGCGTGGCCAAAACATCAGCCGCTTGGGCACCACAAGCATGAGCAGACATATGTCGACCTGCCATGCAGCTCGTTGGCAAGCACACATAAAAGCCCCACACCAAAGAACAAAGCGGACCTCTCCTTGCTCCTCATCAGCTGGGATCTCCATCCCCACTACATCTTCAGTCCTCTCTGAAAGCTGCTCTGAGAGGACTGAAGGTGTAGAATTAGGTGTGTCACAACCAAGTACTTGCAGTACACCGACGTCCGATTGTATCCTGTGCCCACCAAGAGTAACTGAGGGCTTACAGTCTTGTGGCTACACCAACATCTAATGGGGAAAATTTCTGCAGAGTATATACGGCAGGCCCCTACTTTCAAACATCCAACTTACAAACAACTCCTACTTGCAAACGGAAAGAGAAAACAGCAAGTGAGAGGAAATCTACCCCTAGGAAGGGAAATTCGATCCTGTTATATTTAATTTGGGAAAAAGGTATCTCCTCTCTACTGATGCTTTATCACCAATCCTTGTTTCAATTAAAACCCTGCTTTTCCAAAAACATTTGTCATTGGGACGGAAAGTGAGGTGAAATGTTCTGAACAGATGTGCAAAGACAGCAAATGTTACAGGGGTGATGACCCCTCCCTATGTTCTCCAAAAAGCTTAAAAATAGATTTTTTGGGGATGGAGCTACACTTCATAATGTACCTGTTCAGATTCTACTTAAGAACAAATCTACAGTCCCTCTCTTGTTTGCACCGCCTATATACTGCTGTTCAGAGTATATAGGGTTGTAGGTATAGGGTTTTATTTTGGGTGCGGGGTCCCCCTTAATATCCATACAAGACCCAAAGGGGCTGGGGGGGGGGGTTGGTTGATGAGGTAGCCATGCCATTTTTCTCAAGGATTTTCAGCCATATGGCCAGGACAAGACATGACATTAAAGCCGCAAGTGGTTTTAAATGGCTTCTTTTTTTCCTTTACAAATTCCTTTACAAATCATTTTGTGCAGGGACAGTTCTAAACACGGGAAACACATGCCACTTCACAGGCATACTTTAGACACCCCCAGGTACCATATTTAAAGGAAAATTTCACTTTTTTTTTTTTCACTTTATGCATCATTAACCACTTCAATACAGGGCTTTTAAACACCCTTCCTTACCAGAGCACTTTTTGCGATTCGGCACTGCGTCGCTTTAACTAACAATTGCGCGGTCGTGCGACGTTACACCCAAACAAAATTGACGTCCTTTTTTTCCCACAAATAGAGCTTTCTTTTGGTGGTATTTGATCACCTCTGCGGTTTTTTATTTTTTGCGCTATAAACAAAAGAAGAGCGACAATTTTGAAAAAAAACACAATTTTTTACTTTTTGCTATAATAAATATCCCATTTTTTTTTAAAAAAACTATTTTTTTCCTCAGTTTAGGCCGATACGTATTCTTCTACATATTTTTGGTAAAAAAAATCGCAATAAGTGTATATTGATCGGTTTGCGCAAAAGTTATAGCGTCTACAACATAGGGGATAGATTTATTGAATTTCTTTATTTATTTTTTTACTAATAATGGCGGCGATCTGCGATTTTTTTTTTCGTGACTGCGACATTGCGGCGGACACTTCGGACACTTTTGACACATTTTTGGAACCATTCACATTTACACAGCGATCGTTGCTATAAAATTGCAATGATTACTGTGTAAATGTGACTGTCAGGGAAGGGGTTAACTCTAGGGGGCGCTGGAGGGGTTAATGTGTTCCCTAATAGAAGTGATTCTAACTGTGGGGGGAGGGGACTCAAGGGGAGGAGACCGATCATGTGTTCCTCCGTACTGGGATCACATGATCTGTCTCCTCGCCGCTGACAGGACCGTGGAGCTGTGTGTTTACACACACAGCTCCACGGTCCCGCACGGTCCCGTTGTTTTAACGGGCAATCGCGGGTGCCCGGCGGACAACGCGGCCGCCGGGCACCCGCACCGGGTCCCGAGCGATGCCGCGGGCGCGCG
Organism: Lithobates sylvaticus; assembly: GCA_028564925.1. NCBI lineage: Eukaryota > Metazoa > Chordata > Amphibia > Anura > Ranidae > Lithobates > Lithobates sylvaticus. The sequence goes on along the minus strand of CM053032.1, from coordinate 148,491,096 downwards.
CGCCCCCCAGGCGGCCGGGAATCCGAGGACGTCATATGACGCCCACCCAGGATGGTAGATCCACCTTGTGGGCGTCATATGACCATGAAGCGGTGTTGAAGTGGTTAAAATGACTGCTCCCGAAAAAACGTTAGTTCTTTTTGCATTGATATATGTCCCCTGGGGCAGGACCCGGGTCCCCAAACCTGTTTTATGACATTAACATGCATATTGGCCGTTGTAATTAGCAATTTTGATTTCGAACGTTCGCGTCCATTATAACGAATAGGGTTCGAAAATTCGCGCGAACTTTCGGTCCGTTCGAAGGTTCTGGTGCGAACCGAACCTGGGGGTGTTCGGCTCATCCCTATTCAAAAGGATACCACATTTATTTAACAATGACAACAGAAAAACTGTTGCACACTATGGAGAAGAAGATTACATAACAACAACGTATTGCAACATTTTCAGCAAAAAATAATTTCCAGTAAATTTGCAAAGCAAATCTATACTCTTAAACCTTGAAACAAAAACATTCTATTTCAATAGTATATTACTTTGCTAGCCTTTTAAATTAAAGTGACCTACAGTATACTGTATATAAAGAACACCAGCTACATTTTTAAACTGAAAAGAATAAATCAGGAGTCTTAAAATGGAAGTCCAGGCTAAAAACAAAGCTGAAATATACAGTATATACAGTATGCTCACTGTTTTCCAGGCCAGCATATGTGTCATTTTGTTTGGATCTTCTTGTGAAGCACAAACCTTTGTGTCTGCTATTGTGCTCCTGATTTATCATTACTGATTTCTGGGTCAGCTCTCTGCTCATTAAATAGAGGTTATGATTCTGATCATCAAATGAGCAGGCATAAGTGCATTCAAGGTTCATCCAATGAGTAGTCAAGGGTTGAAGGGCCCCCGAAGATGGCCAATTGTCTGAAAGGCATAGGACACTGGTGTAATGCAGGGAGAATTATACCTGTGCCGAAGGATTATATGTTAAAGGCTAAGTTCATCTTTTAAAAAATAAATATTATACATAAACATGTTTTTGCTGGTAAAAATGTGTGCATTTATTTATTTTTTCTTAGGAGCCTTCAGGACATTGCACCCACAATCAGCGCTCATGCACACTCTCCATTCAGCTTTCTTCCCCACACCTTTATACAGGCTTTTGTTAGAAAGCTGGAGGAAGAGTGAATGAGCCATGAGTGTGCTCATCAGTTCATTGAGAAGAAGCCTCACACAGCCACACTGATTTTAAAATGTGACAACAGGTGCAGGGAGAGGACCCCCTGCCTGTAAGGGGGAGAGGTGGGTGCTGAATAGTAACATGTTGCATGTTACATCCTAAATGCGGGCGTAACATGTTACTAAAGGTGAACTTATTCTTTAAGAGGTGATGATCTTCACAAGTGGAGCTGTTTTCTTCTTCTCCCTGGGGTGACTAAACATGAGTGTGTTGCATTTGCCTTGAAAAAGAAGTTGGTGGAAAGCAGACTGGATCAAATTGGGTGACTGCAGAGGAAATACCACTTATTTCCCTTGCTGATTACAAACATAAATACTGTATGGATAGAAGAGAAAAAACGTGCTACTTAAAAAAGTGACAAGAAAGCAGCAAGCTCTAGACAAAATACACACCACAATAACAAAACAATCATAAAAAAAGGAGCTGTGCTAATAATTGTATGTAAGTGAATATTGAAAACACTTCAAATGCACATAAACTCAAAATATTGTGCATAACAAGTCCTAAAAAAATTAATGAAAATGTAGCTTGATATTTGGATAGGTGAAAGATTAAAAAAAAACACCACAACAGACATATGCACCTCCAACACACAGAGTGCATGCTTGCCAGATGGCAAGCAAATCATGCTTGTGGCTATCAACCCAGCCAGGGCCTTTATCCTGGGCATTTGGGGATACCAGCTCAGACTGAGCTGAACTTGGAAGCATTGGAGACATCGAGGTATACTGGTGTATATCCTGTTTCATCATTCAAGAACTCCCCTATGAACTGGTATCCCCGTATCCCCAGGAAAAAGGCCCTGGCTGGGTTCATAGCCGCAAGCACGATTTGCTTGCCTTCTTCTAAGCAAGCACTCTGTGTGGTGGAGGTGCACACGTCTGTTGTGGTGTTTTTCGAGATCTTGCACCAATCCAAATATCAGGGTACATTTTCATTTATTTTTTATGGACTGGTTATGCACAATATTTTCAGTTTATATGCATTTTAAGTGTTTTCAATATTCACTTATATACAATTATTAGCTCAGCTCCTTTTTATAATAAATACTTATGACCTTCACATGTGGTAAGCTGCGTTGTGCGCTTATGGGTAGGAGCTGGATGCACTAGTGTTTTCAACAAGCTTTCTAAGTAAATGTGGAGACTTACACACCCAGGTGGAGGAAAAATATTTATATATGTATGGGCCATTAAAAACCTTATATACTGTGCTGAGATATCTGTGCTCTGTATTCAACAAACACTGACTTAGAAAGTCAGAAAGACTTAGATTAAGAAATATTGCTGGCAGGACATCTCCAGGAACCTCTCCTGAAAATGAATATTAGGCCTTGACAAAGGTAGTGACCAAGGCCTCCTTGTTCCAACTTAATTTTGCCACGAGAGAACATATTGTCCCAATGTAGAGAATCCCTAATGGAGACAAAAGAGGGCACTAGCCTCAAAAGATGCTCAGCTGGGTTCTTCAAAGATGCAATGAAACAGATTCAAGAATTCACAAAGGTCAAAATATGCTGATCATTCCTCTCCCAAAGAGGGGTAACCTAAAAGAAGACTTTTAAAGACAAAAGAAAATTGACATAAGCCATCTTGGCCCAATATGGCTGAAAAATCTAGGGTTAAATTTCCAAGATAATAATACACTGGTTAAGGAAGACTTGGAGTACTTGGTGAAGTCTGTAGGTGCAAGGAGCTTGCTTTTATTGTGCTGACCACAATAAAAGGTTGATTAGGTACAGCAGCAAGTTATGGTAAAGGCCATGAAACCAAAGGCATATAATAAATATGAAGCTGTTCAAAGTGTGGGCAGTTCCTATGGGTATTGCATCATGTGTGTCTAAATGGATTTATTTTTTTCCCCCCAATAACATTTTTATCGAACATTTCAGGGAAAAAAACAAGCAGAACATACAATATAAGTAATGCATGAGGATAAATTCATGTTGTACAATGTTACACTCAATAAAAGATAGAGGAGGTAACAATAATAATGGAGAAGATCAGAGATGCCCAGGTGAGTAGGAACTCACAACAGTCTCAAATGAGCACCAGAGCGGTGTATACATAGCATATCAATAAGGTAGGTGCTATTAAGAGAACCCTATTGTATAGGAAAAAAGAAAGGAACAGGGGATTAAAGTGGGATTCCACCCTAAAGTGGAACTTCCGCTTTTCGGAACCCTCCCCCCCCTCCGGTGTCACATTTGGCACCTTTCAGGGGGGAGGGGGTGCAGATACCTGTCTAAGACAGGTATCTGCACCCACTTCCGGGCATAAACTCCCACGGGAGTTTACGTAACTTCCTGTCCCGGCGCGCTGTCTGCCGGGACACACACGTGTCCCGGCAAACATCGCTGACGATTCTCATTGCGCTGTGCGACTCGTGCATGCGCAGTAGGGAACCGGGAAGTGAAGCCGCAAAGGCGACACTTCATGATTCCCTCACCGAGAATGGCACTGGCAGCAGCAGAGAGCCGAGCGATTGATCGGCCTCTGCTGCCGACATCGCTGGAACCTCTGACAGGCAAGTGTCCATTTATTAAAAGTCAGCAGGTGCAGTATTTGTAGCTGCTGGCTTTAAAAAAAAAAAAATTCAGGTACAGTCCCGCTTTAAGAGTGATAGCCAGAAGGAGAGTACCATCTCCATATTTACTGATGTCTGGGTCCAAAGGGCAGATAGATAAAGGGTAAGTTTGTACGGAATAATATAGTAGAACATATGGATACGAGGGATATCATGGGTAGAAAGTTCTAATGAAGCGATTGGGCTCTAGAATCAAGGATCCAGGGGCTCCAGTTCTGTAGTAATTTGGGTGTAAGCAAGTGGTGGGATTTAGCAAAAAGATACTCAGAAAAAAAGTGATTGTTATGTATAGTGACCAGTTCGTGGGTGGATGGGGCTGTTGGGTTTTTCCATCTCCTATCGATGGAGAGACGAGCTACTATAAAGACATGAAAGTTAAGAAAGTATGAAATTGGGGTTTCCACCATTGCTTAGCTTGAGCATTGTTGGCCTTGTAATATTTGACAATATCAGGTGCACCCATGCCAGACAATGTGTTGGGAGTGGTAAGAGTGGCATTGTGGAGACAGGGTCTCTTTTTGTTTCAGATGAACTGATTGATAATAGTTTGTATTTGACGAAGCTGTGCCGGAAGAATAAAAATTGGCAATGTCCAGAAGAAGTATAGTATATGCGGTAAGAACATTTTAGAAAGAGCAATTCGACCTGCCCAGGAGGCTCGAGAAGTTTGAAAAGATGTAGATATGGAATTATGTTTCGGTATCAGTGAGCCTAGGTTCAAATGTAGAATATGGGTGCTAGGGGATGTGAGTTGAAAACAAAGATAGGTTAAAGAGGCAGATGGGGCCCAAGAAAATAGAGACTCCTGAGAGATGGTAGAAACAGGGGGTCAAGGGATATGCCTATCATATGAGATTTGGTATGGTTTACTTTGTATAGAGAAACAGAGCTGAAAGTTGCGAATGCCTCTTGGATAGCTGTGAGAGAGCATAGCGGGTCACTGATAGAGCATAGGACATTGTCCACATATAGGCCAATTTTGTCTAACCTACTTTTATACCTGAAATACAGGGAAAGCGGTTCTATGACTAGAGAAAAAATAAGTAGGGATAGGGGACATCCCTGTTGAGTGCCGTTACTTTTCTGGAGGGGGTCTGACAATAGTCCTGATGTCCAGACTCAAGCAGAGGGGGAGGTATACAACGCACTAATCGCTGACAAAATTCACCATGACAGGCCAAATGTTATCAGTACTGCGGATAGGTAATCCCAATGTACCCGATCGAACGTCTTCTGCTTTCAGTGATAAGAGTAGAGAAGGCGTTTGATGTGCTCTGCCCACTGGATGAGGTAAGGGAAGCGACATGTGCCATCTGAGGCTTGCCACTCTGTAACAAAGCCAACCTTGTCTACATGAAACAAACCTGGATCAGTGGGGCTATACGATTGGCTATGAGTTTGGCGTAAATCTTGATATCTATATTTGTTAGGAAAATGGGGCGGCAGTTGGTTGGTCAGGAGAGTCAGGAGATTTGCCAGGTTTGGGTATGGTGACTATGAGGCCTCAAGATTTTCTTTAGGGGCCAGCAAGAGGCTGCGATACTGTTAAACATATTAGTAATATTATTGGTGCGGAAATCAGAGACATGCTTCAAGTATTCATTTGAAAAACCGTCAGGGCCTGAGGATTTGTTGAGAGGCAGAGAGGATATAATCTGTGAAACCTCTGTGTTAGTGAAGGGGAGGATAGTGCCTCAAGTTGTGTGGGAGATACTTTGGGTAGGGCCATGGATTGTAGGAATTTGTTAATTATGTTGGGCGAAGGGGATTTCGGGTTTAAAGGGAGAATTGAAATCGTAAAGCTGGGAGTAGAAGTCTAGAAAAAGGTTGGCAATTTTGGCAGGGTTAGATACTTTCTCATTATTATGTTAAAATAAATAGGCAATTTTCAAGAATTTTAACGGTGATGCCCTGTACACATGGTCGGACATTCCGACAAAATACGTAAGATTTTTTCAGACGGATTTTGGCCCAAACTTGTCTTGCATACACACGGTCGCACAAAGTTGTCGGAAAATCCGATCGTTCTGAACGCGGTGACGTACATCACGTATGTCGGGACTATAAACGGGTCAGTAGCCAATAGCTTTCGTCTCTTAATTTATTATGAGCATGAGTGGCACTTTGTGCATCGGATTTGTCTACACACGATCGGAATTTAAACTAACGGATTTTGTTGTGAAAATTTTAGATCCAGCTCTCAAACTTTGTGTGTCAGAAATTCCGATGGAAAAAGTCCGATGGAGCCCACACAGGATCGGAAAATCCGACCGTGTGTACAGGGCATAAGAGTGCTATTTTTTTGTCAATAAATGGTTATTGTATATTCTAATGTGGATCCCGCGCTCCTCTGCAGCACTGAATCATCCCGGATTTATTTCTGAAAGCTGCAGGATCCTATCACCACATGGCTGTTGGTTACCCTTCTGGCTTCTGGCTAGACTGATATTCACTGATGCCATTGACACTGGACACTGAAAGCTGGGACTTGTAGTGCACTGTGGTTGTTTATGTATTTTTACCTTTTTTCTCTTGGCATCAGGAAAACTTATCAGAAGTGACTCATGCAAATAGCAGAGGACAAAGTAGCAAACAGAAACAACACATTTACTGAAACTGGAGAGTGCAAAATCTGGTGCAGCTCTGCATAGGAGCCAACCATTTTTTTTGTCAAAGCTTAATTTAACAAGCTGAAGTTAGGAGCTGATTGGCTACCAGACACAGCTGCACCAGGTGTTTAACTCTCCAGTTTTAGTAAATCAAATACATTGTGCTCTTAAGACCTTTTTCACACTGGGGCGGTTTTCAGGCACTTTAGCGCTGGAAATAGCCACTGGTAAGCGCATTAAAACTGCCTCCCATACATTCCAGCACCCAATCTAACACCGATCACTTAGTCCCCCCCTTCTCTCTGAGCAGACAGAGGTGGCTGTCAGTCACTGGCTCCTCTAGCACTCACTGTGCAGTTTGCTCTGCACTCCTGTGATTTGTTTTCAGCCACTGAGCCTGTACCAGCTGAGTTACATCAGCCATCAGCAGGTTTTAGCCCACTGTTGGCTGAAAACAGGGCCGGTCCGTCCCGGGGTGCACGGGGTGCAGTGCACCCAGGCGCCACAGAGGTGGGGGCGCTGGAGCGCCAGAGTGCTCCGCTCCCTCCTCCTCTCCTTGTCCGTAGGCGGCGCGGCTCTCTCCGCCTGTCACAGCCGCGGCCGCGCAGTGACGCCACGGGGGGGTGGGGCGCTCCGTGGCCGAGCCCGACTTGTTTAGAACAGAGCGTGTGTGATGCTGGTGCTGGTGGGCAGGAGGCGGAAGTTAAACACAGGAGGAGTTCTGTGTTTAACTTCCGCCTTCTGCCCACCAGCACAAGCATCACACACGCTCTGTTCTCCACCCGGGCGGCGCGGCTGCACACTGTCCTCTCCAGCTGCCGCCCAGGTGGTTTTAATTAGCCTAGTGGTGGGGGGTGGTTTGTCTAGGGGGGGTCTATACCAATGTGGGGGGGGGTGGTTTGTCCTGGGGGGGTCTATACTAATGTGGGGGGGGGGTGGTTTGTCTAGGGGGGGGGTCTATACTAATGTGGGGGGGGGGGGGGTTGTCCTGGGGGGGGTCTATACTAATGTGGGGGGGGGTTGTCCTGGGGGGGTCTATACTAATGTGGGGGGGGGGTGGTTTGTCCTGGGGGGTCTATACAAATGTGGGGGGGGGGGGGTTTGTCCTAGGGGGTCTACTAATGTGGGGGGTTTGTCCTGGGGGGTCTATACTAATGTGGGGGGGGGGTTTGTCCTGGGGGGTCTATACCAATGTGGGGGGGGGGGGTTTTGTCCTGGGGGGTCTATACTAATGTGGGGGGGGGGGTTTTGTCCTGGGGGGTCTATACTAATGTGGGGGGGGTTTGTCCTGGGGGGTCTATACTAATGTGGGGGGGGGTTGTCCTGGGGGGTCTATACTAATGTGGGGGTTTGTCCTGGGGGGGTCTATACTAATGTGGGGGGGGGGTTGTCTTGGGGGGGTCTATACTAATGTGGGGGGGGGGGGGGGGTGGTTTGTCCTGGGGGGGTCTATACCAATGTGGGGGGGTGGTTTGTCCTGGGGGGTCTATATTAATGTAGGGGTGGTTTGTCCTGGGGGGTCTATATTAATGTAGGGGTGGTTTGTCCTGGGGGGGTCTATATTAATGTAGGGGGGGTTGTCCTGGGGGGGGTCTATACTAATGTGGGGGTGGTTTGTCCTGGGGGGGTCTATACTAATGTGGGGGGGTGGTTTGTCCTGGGGGGTCTGTACTAATGTGGGGGGGGTGGTTTGTCCTGGGGGGTCTATACTAATGTGGGGGGTGGTTCGGCCTGGGGGGTCTATACTAAATGTGGGGGGGTGGTTTGTCCTGGGGGGGTCTATACTAATATGGGGGGTTCGTCCTGGGGGGGGTCTATACTAATGTGGGGGGGGTGGTTTGTCCTGGGGGGTCTATACTAATGTGGGGGGGTGGTTTGTCCTGGGGGTCTATACTAATGTGGGTGGCGGGCTGGTTTGTCCTGGGGGGTTTATACTAATGTAGGGGGGGTTTGTCCTGGGGGGTCTATATTAATGTTGGGGGGGTTGTCCTGGGGGGTCTATACTAATGTGGGGGGGTGGTTTGTCCTGAGGGGTCTATACTAATGTGGGGGGGGTGGTTTGTCCTGGGGGGTCTATACTAATGTGGGGGGGTGGTTGGGCCTGGGGGGTCTATACTAATGTGGGGGGGTGGTTTGTCCTGGGGGGGTCTATACTAATGTGGGGGGGTGGTTTGTCCTGGGGTGGTTTGTCCTGGGGGGTCTATACTAATGTGGGGGGTTCGTCCTGGGGGGTCTATACTAATGTGGGGGGGGTGGTTTGTCCTGAGGGGGTCTATACTAATGTGGGGGGGTAGTTTGTCCTGGGGGTCTATACTAATGTGGGTGGCGGGCTGGTTTGTCCTTGGGGGTTTATACTAATGTAGGGGGGGTTTGTCCTGGGGGTCTATACTAATGGGGGGGGTTTGTCCTGGGGGGGGCTATACTAATGTGGGGGGGGGTCTGTACTAATGTGGGGGGGGGGCTTGTCCTGGGGGGTCTATACTAATGGAGGGGGTGGTTTGTCCTGGGGGGTCTGTACTAATGGAGGGGGTGGTTTGTTCTGGGGGGTCTGTACTAATGGAGGGGGGAAAGGTTTGTCCTGAGGGGGGGTCTATACTGATAAAGGGGGGTGTTTTGTCCTGGGGGTCTATACTGATGGGGGGTCTGTCCTGAGGGAGGTATGTATACTTAGTGAAGGGTCTGCACTGACGGAGGGGGGGTCTATACTTAATGGAGTGGGGTCTGTACTGAGGGACGACTATAGTTGGTGGAGGGGGGTTGATACCATGTTTTACTGCACCAGGTGACACCAACCCTAGTGATGCCACTGCAGCTGCGGGCTCTTATTTCCCCTCTCCCTCACCTCCTCGTGCGCTGCTGTACTAGTGAACGGCACACTATGTTTCTTCCCCCGCCTTCATAACGGCCAGGGAAGAAAAAACAAAGGAGCAAAGAAAAGGATTGTGGGACATGTGGTCCCAAGGACTGGCAGCCCCACTGTAACACGGAAACTGCAGCCCACACAGCATGCTCAGCTGAATGGGAGAGAGAAAGCCAGGAGCCCGGGGAAGCTTTCAGGGAAGGGCACCCAGGACTCCAGAGGGAGAGGGCAGTGCTGAGAGAACACCATCAGAGAGAGAAAAAGCCACACAGCCTGGCACCATCCCTGGTGGAGGAAGGAATGGAGTCATTGCAGGAATACAGATCTGGGCTCTACCCAGCGGAGTCGCCACGGGCAATTCAGAGTGAGCTGACTCCTGATCAGAGGAACCGTTGTTGCTGTATCGCTGGGTCAGGTGAGAGGGCCGATCGGCCATTATTTACTACCATCTCTTGTAACATGTCTGCAGTCTCTGACCATCTCCTGTATTGTGTGCAGCCTGACCATCTCCTGTACTATGATTGCAGTCTCTGACCGTCTCTAGTATCATGTCTACAGTCTCTGACCGTCTCCTGTACTATGATTGCAGTCTCTGACTGTCTCTAGTATCATGTCTACAGTCTCTGACTATCTCCTGTACTATGTCTGGGGGCTCTTTCTAATAGACTCTCTAACAGAAGCCCCCTCTGTGTGCATCAGAGAGACTCCCCTCCAGGTCTCATTAGTGTACGCTCTTCCTGTATTTTATTTATTGGTAAAAGATCATGGGAGGATCCCAGGGTAACGAAGACTTCTTACGGGAACATCTCTGTGTTGAAGTCGTTGTCATAGAAACATTTGTAAAGGGGAGGAGTTGGTAAGATGACCACGCCCACGTGGGGGCGCCAGAAATATTTCTGCACCCAGGCGTCTGTGACCCTAGGATCGGCCCTGGCTGAAAACAGGTCACAGGAGTACAGAACAAACTGCACTCTTGTGATTCATGGAAGAAAATAGCTTTGGCTATACTTCTCCTTTAACCACTTGCAGGTTAAACCACTTACAGGTTGGCTCATTCCCACAAACCGCTGTAGCTGTACGTCGGTCCCTTTAACAGCTATAGCGGGCGCATGCGCCACGACGGTGGAGCTGATGTCCGCCGGCCACCTGCAATCCTTCCACAGAGAGGCAGAATAGGGATCTGTCAATGTAAACAGACAGAACCCCATTCTGTCATGGGAGTAGATTGATCGTCTGTTCCTAATGATTAGGAACAGTGATCTCTCTCTACTCCCAGTCAGTCCCCCCCCCCACAATTAGAAACACCTCCCAGGGAACACATTTAACCCTTGATGATCGCCCCCTAGTGTTAACCCCTTTCCTGCTAGTGTCATTTATACAGTAATCAGTGCATTTTTATAGCACTGATCACTATATAAATGTCGGTGGTCCAAAAAGTGTAAAATCGCTGATCCACACCATTACTAGTACAAAAAAATAATAATAAAAATTCCATAAATCCAGCCCCTATTTTGTAGACGCTATAACTTTTGCGCAAACCAATCAATATACACTTATTGTGATTTTTTATTTTTGTTTTTTACCAAAAATATGTAGAAGAATACATATTGACCTAAACTGATGAAGAAATTCATTTTTTGGGGATATTTATTATAGCAAAAACTAAAAAATATATATTTTTTTCTAAATTGTCGCTTTTTTTGTTTATAGCGCAAAAAAAAAAAAAACGCAGAGGTGATAAAATACCACCAAAAGAAAGCTTTATTTCTGGGAAAGAAAGGACATCAATTTTGTTTGGGTACAATGTTGCACGACCGGGCAATTGTCAGTGAAAGCGAGGCAGTGCCATATCGCAAAAAATGGCCTGGTCATTAAGGGGGAAAATATTCCGGTCTGTAAGTGGTTAATTGAGACAAGCACACCCTATAAAAGGATATGCTTTGTTCATATTTCATGTCTGGGGTTTATAACCACTTTAAGGCTTGCATACTAAGAATATGTTGTATAAACTATGGCATTGACAACAATGTGATATTTCATCTCCAGTAAGGGAGATAGTTCTGACATCTTCAATATGACATTTTATTATAAACAGAACAATACAACAGACACAGTAATTGTCCTATAATTGCTCGGTAGCAGTAACTTAAGCAGAAGCATTATAAACCTATCTTTAATGATTTTCTGGTGAAGAAAACCAGAGACATTCACATCCCTTGTTAGAACATTCTCTGCCAACAGAAAATATCACTTTAAGTCATTTTAGCCAGTTGTCAGCTGTTTTTTCTATAATATACTTGAAAGTTAAATAAAAATGATACATTCGCTGTAGCCTCTATAGATATGAAATTAACATTTAAGTTTAAGATTAACAGCTCAAGCAGATGATGCAGTCAGTTTATGCATTTTTTTTATTGTATACATATATAATTTCACCCATTTAGATATGTCATTCTATGTCATATTATGCATAGTCACCATCAAAATCTACATCTTCAATGGTTTTATCTGCAAACCAACACAGCACAGCAGGCTCAAAAAAAGTATATCACAGTTTTTTTTAATCGCCCGTTGTCTCTGGACATTGGGCCCGTGTGTACCCGGTCTTAGCCTGGAAATCTTCTTTATGTAATACAAATGTGCACAAAAGGTGTGTAGGATTGGTTAAAAGGCTACAGAAGCATGAATTATTGTCCTATCATTTTATGCAAAGCTGTGCTTGATAAAGCCATTGTTTCAGATCAAGAATGCATTCATCAAAAATGTTACTAAAGTACCGTAATAAAAAAATATAACATTTGGATTAAACTAAAGTGCTTTATTGCAGTCTGATTGCAATTCCATATTTTATCTGCAAATATATTTGGCATTGTATAAAAGATGACATATTGCAATTATTTTTTAAATAGTTTGATCCTTCAAATCTTTTATTTTCTTTTGAAAAATAGCAAATATAACATCTCTCTCCACTATTACTGCAGTGTAAGCCGCCAGTCTGTCTGCCCCATTCTCCTTATTGCAATTCACCACATTGCTCACGAAAAAAAAGATGTATGTATATTTTAACATTTTACTGTGCTGAGCCGAAGATTTATTGCTATATTTCAGAGAAAAAGAATCATATTTAACATGCTTATTATGCTGTTATTATGACACTCACATTTTTAAATGTATGCCTTTTAAATGTCACTTCAATTGTGATGAACTCTGGATGATAACGCCACTGCTGAAATCTAATGATGAATTTGCTGCTTCAATATAAAGGGAAAGGGTTTTCTTTTTTTATTCATATATAAGAAATTGGTTTTGCTATCTACCAAAGCAGTATTCTATTAACCGAATTAGACTTTTCTTAATACATTTCTTTTTAAAATTAAATTTGTATTTTTGATTGATTTTATTAATTGTATATAATATAAACATTGGAAAGTGCGAAAATTAGAAATAAGAAAAGTGTTGCCTGATTCTTAAAACATCTAATACCAATTTAATTTAAAATCAATTTCCAATGTAAATTGGCAATGGCAAACTAGAGTTATAATATGTATTTTAGTCATCTTTATGATGAGCAGGACCATTTTGAGGCTGAGCAAACTGGTCCTATGCCTGGGGTACCTTTAAGCCAACAACACCAGCATGAGCATAAACACACTTTAGTATTGGTGGTCAAGTACATAATATTGTAATATTATAACGGTAATATTTTTCCTGGTTGTATACTTTGTATATTTTCCTATGGTTTGTATACTGACTTGGTTCACACTGGAGCGTTTTGACATGCGATTTGACATGTCAAATCAGCGGCAATTGCCGTCAATGTCACTGTCCTAATCGGTGTGACACTGCATCTGCGGCGCTGCACCAATTTCAGGAAGTAGTTTCTGTACTACTTTTTGCGATTTATATTGACATCTGTGCAGAAACCTGCACAGATGTCTCTGAAATCATGGCCGAAATCACGACTGACATGCGGGAGTGAAATCATGCGAGTTCAGATGAACTCGCACAGCTTTATTCCCGCAGCTCAGTGTAAACCTGGGCTCATAGCTACTTTTCTTTTTTATAAAAATCAAAGTTACCGTGCCAAGATGGTATTAATTATTAATTTTGTCCAGCTACTATCAAATTGAGAGACCTCAATCAAAGATAAAAAAAGTAAAAAGTGACAGCGCCGTGTTCAGGTGTGTAAAAATGTATGAATGTGATAATCACAAACATATAATATCAAGTAGTGATAACTACAGTATTACTACCCAACAATCCTATATAATGAAATAGTGAAAATAATGATAAAAATATAAATACCCAGTGATCCTGCAGTGAAATTATAGGCATATAAGCATGAATATATATACGGGCTCGCTCTGGATCTGTCAATACCGCAAGCAGACATTTGATGCAGCGTGGTGATGATACCTCTAAAAAGTTATCATCACCACGCTGCCACAAATGTCTGCTAGCGGTGTTGACAGATCTGGAGCGAGCCCGTATATATAATCACGTTTATATGCCTATGTAGGTAGACACCTTCACATGTGAGTGTAACGCAATTCTAATAAAATAAGGATTTTATAAAAGGATTTTATACTATGCTGCGCTTCTTTTCCACTAATTTTACACTTTTCTGGAGATACTGTTTGGTAATAGGGGAGGATCACTGGGATCATCACAGATCCACAGAGTATTGCACCCTGTAAAGCCTGTCTGCCTGCTGATGACTGCAACCATATGGAGTACTAAAGCCTTGTACACACGGTCAGATTATTGGACGAATTTTCTTCAGTTTTTTGTTTGATGCTAGTCTCAAATCGAAAGTCAAGAGGGTACTCACCATCAGAAAATGTTCTGACGACATAATTCAACGTCAGAAGTGACGTAATGTGTTAAATTGTTTTGTATGTGTTCTTTCATTTCTGAGAATGCCTAGTCTGGCTCTTCATATTTTTTTTTTGTCAGAAAACTGTACTAATGAAAAGAAAATCGGACATTGTGGTTACATCAGACAAAAATGTTCAAGCCTGTGCATCCAGTTTGTGTCTGCCGAAAATTTGTAATCGGCTGTCAAAAGCAGCATACTAACGATCAGAAAATCGGCAGATCGTTCACCGGATGAAATTTATCTTCAGATTTTCTGACTGTGTGTACGGCCTTAAGAGTGGAGGCCGTACGAAGGAGGCCTTTACGAAGCCACAGATTATTGCACCCTGCAGAGGGAAATACCTGTTTGCTGGTTGATCTAATACCATCCACTAAACATCAGTGAGTGATCTTGTACATAAGTGGTGAAGGATTAGTCACTATACGGTGTTACATATAAGAAGAGGATTATACTATCATCGGTCACGTTTGGATATATATGATTCAAAGAATCATAGTGTGGACATTTAGATATTTATATTTTGGACATAATTTAATTTTAAATATATATATATATATATATATATAAATAATATATATATATATATATATATATATATATATATATAAAATATAAATATATATATATATATATATATATATATATATATATATATATATTGTTAGTAGAACACTGATTGGTTTTTGTTTTTCCATTTTTGGAGTTTTTTTATTTTTTCACATGGATTTTGTTTGGTCTTTATAATATACTATTATATGTGTTAATATCACTGCAGGATCACTGGGTATTTATATTTTTAGAATTATTTTCACAATTTTATTATATAGGATTGTTAGGTATTCAGAGTTATCACTACTTGGTATTATATGTTTGTGATTATCACATTCATTCACACTTGAACACAGCACTTTCACTTTTTATATTTCTTTATTTTACTTTCATTTCAAAAAGAACTGACAGAAATTAGAGCATAAGTAAAATTTCCATGTACACCAATGTATCAGGTCCCTTCTCCTCCTCTGCAAAAAACATTGCCAACTGACCCGAGGATAGTCATTGGGCGGCTGGTGTCAGACAGAAATACATGTAACTGGCAGTGGCACACTTACTATGTGTTACTGCCAGGTGCCAGCCCAGCCACCTCCAATGAATAAGCCCCTAAGCGGAGTTGGCCTGACACCCCCCGGTGTGTGGCACCCAGGGCGGACCGCCCCCCCCCCTCCATTGGTACACCACTGGGTAGGTACCTGACCGGTTGTTCTGCGCCCCTCCCCCTGGAGATGTACAGGGGGTTAGTAACTATCCATGTGTACTGTCCAGTTGTGCTGTGCCTCTCCCCTCAGAGGTAAGTACCTTTCCAGGTGTACTGTGCCTCTCCCCGAGAAAGGCACCAGTCTGGGTGTACCTTGCCCCTCCTACCACAGGTAAATACCTGTCTGGGTGTACTATGTGCCCCTCCCTCAGGAGATAAGTACTTGTCCGGGTGTACTGTGCCCCTCCTCTTAGAGGTAGATACTTGTCCAAGTGTACTGCACACTCCTCCAGGTGATCACACACAGCCTGCCTTCCTCACACACACACCCACCCTGATTAAACTGACACCACACAGTCCACCGAGAGGCCACACCCTTTCCCTTCCCCACCAATCCCCCTCCACTCAGGAGATTACACCATTCCAGTGGGCTGCTGCTGCCCGACCAGCCAGTAGAGATAGGCTCGGGTATGTTTGTGTTCCTAGTCCTAACCCACCTGCCCGATCCCACCAGGAAGCCGACACTGCACACCGCTAATTACAAGCAGTTAGACATTTCCTGGTCCGCAGCTGCACAGACCGGATAATGTCTCACTGCGTGCGATTAGTGGTGTCCAGTGTGTCGGCTTCCTGGAGGGATCGGGCGGGTGGGTTAGGACTAGGAACTCAAACACCTGAGCGCATCTCTGCACAGCCAGCGCAGACACCAAGCAGTGCCAGCCTGATACCCCCTCCCCCAATGTCCACCCCCCCCCCCCCAGGAAGAGAACAGAGAATACATTTGAACAAATCTCCTACAGCATTGCAGAGAGGCCAGTCTCATCCTCACCAAGTGTGCCAAAAGTGAAGTTGGTTCAAAAGTAAATTTCAGGGACCCAAAATCCAGCTGATATGAGAGATCAAAACTAAGGATATACAGGGCACACTCAAAGGGGAAATCAGAGTAAGGATCTAAATCAAGATCAAAGGGGGTGATCATGTATGAGGGAAGGGAGAAAGAATGAGAGAGGAGGGTCAAAGTGACAGAGAAAAGAGAGTATAGAGAGAAAGAGAAGGACATTGAATAAGCAGATGGAAAATGCTACCTCTGAAGTAATCGCATATCCATTGAATATAGTTGGTGGGGTTTAGTTGGATACTAATGCCACGTTATCTTCAATTGCTTTGTCGGTATCAGACAACTGGAATTCTGCCCATGCCTACCAAATTCTATTAAATTGGATCAGTTTGTCCAGTTCATAATGCATAATAGATTCCATGTCATCGATATAGTGTAGCATCCATTCGTTCACAGTGGGAGCTGTGGGTGGCCTCCAGTATCTCAGTATCAAAGTTCATTCAGCATTAATAAGATTTCTTAGTAAGTGTTAGGTACCTGGTGGCGAGCCTGGCTTGACGGAAGGGGACCTCTCTTACGGCTCTGGTTCAGGGTCCACTGGAATGGAGACAGGGGACCCGTGAGCACAGCGGAGTAGGAGTGTCCGTCCGGTGAGTCAGCTGGTGCAGGATGAAGCAGGATGCTGGTGCTGGTCTTTGGATAGCAGGAACTGCAGGAGATGGCACAGCAGGCTTGGGGTCGGATGACCGAAGAGAGAGGTAGTCTCTGGAGCAGCAGCAGCGGAGGCAGATCCTGTGCGGGAGAGAGGCACACTCGGACGGCAGAGGTAGTCAGACAGGCCGGGTCACAGGGAAGGCAGATAGGCATTAGACGGCAGGCAGGAGGATGGTCAAGTGGCAGGCAGAGGTTCGGCAACAGGTGGTAAGTCCATAAACAGAGTCAGGCAAGCCGGGGTCAAGGAGCAGAGAGGTCAACAGGGTCAGACAGGCCGGGTCGGGTTCCAAGGATCACAGATAGGTACAGGCAGGTTTACACTGGAAACTCAGGTCAGAGCTGCAGACGAACAGCACCGCAGGGCTGCAGCCCTGATCCTTAAATAGGGACACTGGCGCCAAACAGCTATTAGCGCACGGGAGCGCGCCCGCGGGCCGGTCGCGCGCGTGCACGCGCCCGCGGCGCGCGCCAACGCCCGCGCTGATGCCTGGAGGGCACGGAAGTGGTCGTTTGCCTGCGTAGAGGCAATCTGGGCCGCACGGGGCGGCCAGGACCCTGACATTGCCCCCCCACAAGGGGCAACCTCCGGGTGCCCAAAAGACTTCTCTTCTCTGGGTGGGCGGAAAAGAAAGCACGGATCAGCCTTCTGGCATGAAGGTTACTATCGGGTTCCCAGGAATTGTCCTCAGCCCCGTACCCCTTCCATTTAACTAAGAACTGTGTCTGCCCTTGCCGCCTCCTACAATCAATAATGGCCTCTACTTCGTATTCTTCGCCGCCTTCAACAAGAACAGGACCAGGAGGTCCAGCTCCCCTATCAGGAAAGGGGTCGGGTACAGCGGGTTTTAACAGGGCCACATGAAACACCGGGTGTATCTTCATTGAGGTGGGCAACGACAGTTCATAGGATACCTGCTTGATCCTCCTTTTCACAGAGAAGGGTCCCAGAAACTTGGGAGCGAGTTTCTTGGAAGGGCAAGGTAACTTCAAGTTAATAGTAGATAGCCATACCTGATCTCCAATCTGGAGGTCCAGTTCTCCCCTTCTTTTCTGGTCAAAGAACCTCTTGCAGTCCGCCTGGGCCTTGGTTATCGTCTCTTGGAGGATCTGGTTGTTGTGGTTGAGGAAGGTCACTGTATCCTGCACCGCTGGAACCGGGGATTCTGGAAGAAAGTCAGGGAGAAAGGATAAGTGGAAGCCATAGTTGGAGAAAAAAGGGGACTGACCTGTGGCTGAGTGGCTGGCGTTGTTGTATGAAAACTCGGCTAAGGGTAGTAGGGACACCCAATCGTCCTGCACAAAGGACGTAAAGCACCTAATGTACTGCTCCAAGGTCTGATTTGTGCGTTCTGTCTGTCCATTTGTTTGGGGATGATAGGCCGAAGACAGCGCCAACTCAATTTTTAGGGATTTACACAAAGCCCTCCAGAAACGGGACGTAAATTGAACCCCCCTATCGGAGACTATGCTGGCAGGGACCCCATGCAACCTAATTATCTCCCTGATAAAGACACGGGCTGTTTCAGAAGCGGACGGGGTTCCCTTTAGGGGCAGAAAGTGGGCCATATTAGACAGCCGGTCTACGACTACAAAAATAGCTGTGCATCCTTCTGAGCATGGGAGTTCAACTATAAAGTCCATGGTGATCATCCTCCATGGACGGTCAGGTACGGGAAGAGGCTTAAGGAGGCCCCAAGCTCGGCTTCTTGAGGTCTTGCTCCGGGTACAGACAGGGCAGGCGTTGACGTACTCCTTGCAGTCTTTCCTCAGACCCGGCCACCAAAAGGTGTGTTGCACCAGATCAATAGTCTTGCGGACTCCAAAATGTCCTGCCAGAGGGTGGTCATGACAAAGATTCAGGACCTTGATCCGAACAGATTCCGGGACAAAGACTTGGCTTCCTTTCCAAAAGAGACCGTCTCTGGAAGTCAGGGGAGCCCCTGGGGTTGCTGGGTCATTTGCAGATGCCTCCTTGATCTGTGAGAGCAAATCCGGTTGTACAAGTAGAAAGTTGCCAGATGACAGGATGGTGTCTGGAGCTGCTGTGTCTTTTGGGTTGTCGAACATGCGCGAGAGCGCGTCTGGTTTCACGTTTTTGGATCCTGGGCGGTAGGTGATATGAAAACAAAATCTAGAAAAAAACAGGGCCCAACGGGCTTGTCGAGGCTTCAGTCGCTTGGCTGTCCGTAGGTACTCGAGGTTTTTGTGGTCGGTATACACCAATACCGGATGACTTGCGCCTTCCAACAGATACCTCCATTCCTCCAGGGCTGCCTTGATGGCCAGGAGTTCCCGATCCCCAACGTCGTAATTCCTCTCTGCGGGGGTAAGTTTTCGAGAGAAGAACCCTACCGGGTGCATCAAATCCTTGCTGCCTTGACGTTGAGATACCACCGCTCCCAGCGCTACTTCGGAAGCGTCGACCTCCAGAATGTATGGGAGGGCAGGGTCGGGGTGACTGAGGATGGGGGCAGAGGTGAATAGTCTTTTAAGTTTCTCAAAAGCTTCCTGGGCCTCGGGGCCCCACTGAAAGCGTGTACCCTGCTTTGTCAGTTGGATAATAGGGTTGACGATGGTAGAGAATCCCTTAATGAATTTTCTATAGAAATTTGCGAACCCTATAAAGCGCTGAATGCCCTTCTTGTCCGATGGTGCCGGCCAGTCCAATACAGCAGTTACCTTCTGGGGGTCCATTCTGATCCCTGCTGGGGAAATCTCAAGTCCCAGAAACTGAATCTCTTGCTGTTCAAACAGGCACTTCTCTGCTTTAGCATATAGGCCATGCTGCCAGAGACGAAGTAGCACTCTGCCCACATGCCCCTGGTGCTGTTCAAGAGAATTGGAAAAAATTTAAATGTCATTGAGGTATACTATTACAAAAATGTCCAAAAAGTCCCTAAAGACATCATTGATCAGGTGCTGAAAGGTGGCAGGGGCATTGCAGAGGCCGAACGGCATGACTAGATATTCATAGTGACCAAAGCGGGTCCGGAAGGCTGTTTTCCATTCATCCCCGGACCTGATACGGACCAGGTTGTAGGCACCCCTTAGGTCCAACTTGGAGAAGATAGTTGCCGTTCGTAGTTTCTGGAAGAGCTCTGGTATCAACGGCAAGGGATATCGGTTTTTGACTGTCACCTTATTCAACTCACGGTAGTCCACACAAGGCCTGAGTGTTTGGTCCTTCTTGGTAACGAAGAATATCCCCGCGCCTGCTGGGGAAGTGGAGTGACGGATAAACCCTTTTTCGAGGTTCTCCGCGATGTATGCCTTCAGGGCCTCCTGCTCCTTTTCGGATAAGGGAAAGATGCAACCGAATGGAATTTCGGCTCCTGGAAGAATCTCAATAGGACAGTCATATGGACGATGGGGCGGCAGGGAGTCTGCCCCTCGTTTACTGAACACGTCGAGAAAGTCGTGGTAAGTCTTGGGCATGGCCCGGCACAGGTCCTGATCGGAGTTCAGGCAACACAGAGCAGAGGGTGCCCCAACGGGCTCAGGTAGGCAGTGCTGAAGGCAATAAGGGGACTGGAATTTTACTTGTCCCGTTGACCAGTTAATGCAAGGGTTGTGGGCTTGGAGCCATGGTATGCCCAAAATCACTGGGAAGAGAGGAGAAGAGATTACATCCAGTATCAACAGTTCTTGGTGCTGGGACAAGATGGTGGCAGGCAGGGGCAAGGTCTCTTGGGTCACTTGACCTGATTTGATGCGTGATCCATCGGCCAAGAAGACAGAAAGTCCATGGGTCTTCTCCCGGAGAGGTAGGGCCTGTAAGTTGGCAAAGGTGGCATCGATAAAACAACTGCATGCTCCGGAGTCAAGGATAGCGTTGGTGTGGATTGTCCTTCCTTGAAGCTGCAACGAGAGGGGAAGAGCCAGGTGAGTGGTGTTGCTGGGGCAAGGTGCAGGTTTAGAAGAGACAGAAGAAAGACACTTACGGATCTTGACTGGGCAGTTGTTCACGTAATGTCCAGAACCACCACAATAGAGGCATAGATTCAGCTGCCGGCGCCTGGCACGCTCCTCAGGGGACAAGGTGGAGCGCATAAGCCCGATCTGCATTGGTTCAGGGCCGTCGAAGGCAGGACTGGCTGGAACTGTAGCAGGCGTAGGAAAATAGCGGAAAGCTGGGGTTGGAGCCCTTGCCACCATCCAGGCCGGGCGGGTCGGTTGGGAGGAACGTTCGGCTCGGCGTTCCCGGAGCCGGCGATCCAGTTGGATGGTAAGGGTAATCAGGTCTTCCAGAGACTCGGGGACCCCCACTCGAGCCAGTTCATCCTTCAGACTCTCAGATAAGCCTGTGCGGAATTGATGCCTAAGGGCTGCATCGTTCCACCGAGTGTCCGCGCTCCAGCGCCTGAAATCAGAGATGTAGTCCTCGGCCATTCTACGGCCTTGTTGGAGCGTGGACAAGGCGGTCTCGGCTGTAGTGGTTCTTTGGGGGTCATCATAGAGTTGCTCCATTGCCTGGAAGAAGGTAGCAAGATCCTGGACCTGTGGGCTATCGACTCTCAGAAGACGGTGGGCCCATGACTGAGGTTCTCCTTGCAGAAGAGATACTACGAATCCCACCTTGGTGGCTTCCAAAGAGAAAGTCCTGGGCTGAAGGGCAAAATAAAGCTGGCAGGCATCTCGGAAGGCAGGAAACTTGGACCGATCCCCTGAAAATCTTTCCGGAACGGGCACTCTTGGCTCTGGAGGAAGCATCACTACTGCAGGCTGAACCGTGGGTTGCACCGGTGGCGCAGGAGGTGCAGCGGCCATAGGGCCGGAGAGATGCTGTACCTGTCCCTCTAACCTGGTATAGCCTTCCTGTAGAGACTTCACTGCTTGGGTGAGGGCTGCAAGGTGGGAGCAGAAGTCCTGCATGGACGAGGTTCCTTCCGCAGGCTCGGTCATCTGGGCTGTTCGTACTGTTAGGTACCTGGTGGCGAGCCTGGCTTGACGGAAGGGGACCTCTCTTACGGCTCTGGTTCAGGGTCCACTGGAATGGAGACAGGGGACCCGTGAGCACAGCGGAGTAGGAGTGTCCGTCCGGTGAGTCAGCTGGTGCAGGATGAAGCAGGATGCTGGTGCTGGTCTTTGGATAGCAGGAACTGCAGGAGATGGCACAGCAGGCTTGGGGTCGGATGACCGAAGAGAGAGGTAGTCTCTGGAGCAGCAGCAGCGGAGGCAGATCCTGTGCGGGAGAGAGGCACACTCGGACGGCAGAGGTAGTCAGACAGGCCGGGTCACAGGGAAGGCAGATAGGCATTAGACGGCAGGCAGGAGGATGGTCAAGTGGCAGGCAGAGGTTCGGCAACAGGTGGTAAGTCCATAGACAGAGTCAGGCAAGCCGGGGTCAAGGAGCAGAGAGGTCAACAGGGTCAGACAGGCCGGGTCGGGTTCCAAGGATCACAGATAGGTACAGGCAGGTTTACACTGGAAACTCAGGTCAGAGCAGCAGACGAACAGCACCGCAGGGCTGCAGCCCTGATCCTTAAATAGGGACACTGGCGCCAAACAGCGCTAGACGCACACGTGCACGCGCACGGGCACGCGCCCCCGCTATTAGCGCACGGGAGCGCGCCCGCGGGCCGGTCGCGCGCGTGCACGCGCCCGCGGCGCGCGCCAACGCCCGCGCTGATGCCTGGAGGGCACGGAAGTGGTCGTTTGCCTGCGTAGAGGCAATCTGGGCCGCACGGGGCGGCCAGGACCCTGACAGTAAGTATTTAGGTGGTAGATTGAGACTCATTGACAACATGCAACCTGACTTAGAGCTACAGTACTTATACCTGGTAACTCAGAACTTGACACAGCTGTGCGTTAGACACTGAATGCAGCAGCAACCAATGCTAGTGAATGTGACACTACTTCCTTTACCACAATGTCTTCTAAATTAGCTAT
This sequence comes from Lithobates sylvaticus, assembly GCA_028564925.1. Taxonomy (NCBI): domain Eukaryota; kingdom Metazoa; phylum Chordata; class Amphibia; order Anura; family Ranidae; genus Lithobates; species Lithobates sylvaticus. The sequence goes on along the minus strand of CM053032.1, from coordinate 148,468,235 downwards.
GTTACATCTCATACCTTTTAGTGTCCTTCAGGGGTGTAGATGGACAGGTTGACTGGAATTTTCTGTGGTGTCAGTGAAATGTTGGCATTTTAGATATATGGCCAAGCTAGACAAGCATCATTTTGGGAGAACCCCCATCTAGACACCCGTACACACCCTGGGAGGTGCGCAGCTGCATGGTCTGTGAATGCTGTGTCCCTTAGACACAGTACATAACTGGTCTGGGTACAGGGCCAATGAAATACCATGCCAATGAAATACCATGTGATCGCTGACACAAATCACAGAGATCACAAATGTAAACACAGGCTGCATGCTGCAGCCATCAGCTCTTTTTTCCCCTCACACAGAGCGCGTGAGAGGAGAAAGAGTGCTGATCTGTGCTGTTCTGTGAGTTACTGAGAGTGTTCAGTGATTTTACTGTGCTTTACTGTTACAACACACAAGAGCACATCTACAGAGCCCTGATTGCAGCCCCAACAGTGTAAAGCAGGGTATACATAGACCAAAACTCATCCAGTTCAGCAGGAACTGGATGACTTTCGGTCTGTGTGTACCACTGACTGTTCGACAGAAGCTGGCTACTGTTGAAGAACGGTCATGCTGGAAAAAAGCATTCAATCAGCACTTTCAGCCAATGCTGGTCTGTAAATTCTGACGGGGTGGGAGGAGTCTCCCCGTCAGAATACAATACAATAGCTCAGCGGGAGAAATCCTTGTGTCACACATTGTTTGTGTTGATGCTGGGTTATGTCAACATTTGTCATAGTGTTTCCAGTGCACCATCAACAATTTTCCTAGTATCCCCAGTGCACTATCAACATCTTTCAGTGTCCCCAGTGCAGCACCAATATCTGTTTGAGTAGGTGACTGTCACACCAGTACCTGATCACCATCAAACCAGTACAGTGTCACCAGAGCCAGCAAAAACCCGAACACTCTCCAAATAATTGTACACAAGTGAGGAAGCTTTCCAGATTCTGAGCATGACAGCCATAATCCTTTATGGCTCCCCAGAACTCAGCAGCACCTATATTCCACCCATTTACATTGCAGCCAGGCCCTCAGATAGTAACCAAACATTTTATGCCCATTAATTTTTTCATTTGTTTTTAACAGCAATACATTGTCAATCATCCAAATTAATTTTATGCCCACCCATTTCAATTGAAGGCTGTCGATTGTTGAAAAATTACAAATTCTTAGCAGCACAGAGGTCTCACTTATGCAGAGCGAGGGGCTCCGGAGTAGTGTTTCTGAGCAGAGAAAACCAAGCTTTTGGTTTTCTCCAAGTTTTGTAATTCTCAGATCTGGGTCTGGAGTTTGGAGGCTTTGAAGAGCTTTGGGTGGGGAAAAGCCTCTGCCCCTGTGTTCAGCTTTTACCTGACCAAGGCTCTAAGCCTTGTGTTTCTGCCTTGTGCTCGCACCAATCCTTTGGCTATTTGCTGACTATGTCTCCTCCTGCTGCCTTTAATGACTCTGGCTTGTTTATGGACAATGTTTCTGCCATCTGTCTGGACCACTTCTTTGCCTGTTTGCTGACCACATCTCTGCCTAGCACCAGTACTGACCCACCTGCATGTCCCACTGGCTACATTCCTATGAGTCACCCATCTTTTATGGGCAACTGCACTACTGAAACCACAGATACACTTTTGTTTACCCTTTGTTCAGCCTCCTGTACTTCCTAGCCAGCGAACATAGCATTTTGTGATACACTGGTTGCAAAGCCGGGTACGTAGTTAGTCCAAATGTTGAAAAAGTCTTACACATGTGGTATCCCCATACTCGGGAGGAGTAGCAGAATGTGTATGGAGGTGAGAAATATTCTATATATTGACAACTTTGTGTAAGAAAAATACATTTTAATTTTCTTTCTACATTTTCCAAAAACTTGTGGCAAAAATTACACTTTCAAAAGGCTCATTATTCCTCTTGAGCAGAAAAGGGGGTGAAACAATAATGATAGCATTTAAGGGGAATATAAGCAATCAGTAGTCAAAATGCCATAGCACATGGTGCACAGAGGTTTTTACAGCACACGTGTAGATATGCCTAACATTACCATGACAATTGCGCTGTTTAAAAAGTGCACTGCTTAAAATAGGGATTTACTAAAACTGGTGCAGTCAGAATCCGGTGCAGCTGTGCATGGTAGCCAATCATCTTCTAACTTCAGCTTGTTCAATTAAACTTTGGAAATAAAACCTGGAAGCTGATTGGTTTCTATGCAGAGTTGCACCAGATTTTGTACTCTGCAGTCTTAGTAAATTACCCCCATTACTCCATCCCTGGTATATGTTTTCCTGTTTGTAGCTCGAAATGCAGATAAACCCTCCTATTCTGCAATAACACAGACTGAGTGTAATTTTGAAGCTTTATTAACAAAACAGAGTGGGGTGAAACTATTGAGAAAAAAAAAACAAATACAGATACATATAATCAGTATATGAAGTATACAGAAATACAATAAATTAGCTAGGCTGTAGATGAAAGGGCTGTTACTGATTAAAATTTTCGTGTTCGATTAATCAATTTTTTTTAAAATCTATTAATCGACTAATTTCGATTAATTATAATGCACATACAGATCCAACTATTTTTAGCTGATCTCCTTGCATTGCAACTCTGCATTAGTCAGTGGTAAATGTGGTATACACTATATACAATCACCCAACACTAGTTAGTTTCCACAAGCCATGACTTAACCTCACAGTTCACAATACCTTTTAAATTCAAACTGTAGCACAGATGTAAGTAATTTTTTTTTTCCACAGTAGCGTGACAATCCCTCCACCTTCAGTCTAACTAATCACTCTCACCTTATGGCATGGACCCCTGTGCAAACAGATGGTCATGCAAGAGGGTGTCAAAAGGGTTAACACAGACCATAAACTTCTCTCACGTCTCCTTAGATCTCAGCAAGGACGCCAGTTCATGGGTAGAAAGAAAAGATCTAACCACTCACCGCTTAACTATAAGATTTTATTTTTGTGTTCAAACACAAACTACTATCATAAAGATGATAAAAACACAGCATGTCAAGGCTGTCAATCGTGTTAGTTCCGTAGGGCAGCAGCGGGTGACGTCATGCGTAGCTCCTCCCCCACATGCGTTATGTTCAATCAGAACTTCGATGTCACCATACTCCTCCCCCTTCCCTTCATTAGCAGACGGAGGCACTTGAGGAAGGGGGGAGGAGTCCAGTGATGTCGATATCTGTGAAGTCACCGGATCTCTGACGGAATTTCCTGAAGACCCGGAAGCCGGCGGAGAGGTGAGTACCAATCAAAAGAATTTTGATCGATCAAAAGAATTTTGATCGATCAAAAGAATTAATCGATTCATCGAGGAATTAATCTTTAATTTCCACAGCCCTAGTGATAAGTAATTCTCACCAACGATGCTGTGTTTGGAGGATGCAAGCAGATGCAAGTTTTAGTCCAACGTGTTCTCTGATAGCTGGTTCCTTCTATCAGTCTCTAAGATTGAGTCAGAGGTCCCAGGATGCACCTGTCTCTCTTCCTTAAACTGAAGAATGATGGGTATTTTTGTTAAAGGTGAACAGTTTCTAGATTCTGCACAAACAGTAAATTTACCACTGGCTCCATCTTGTGGTCAAATCTGTGATTACAGACAAACAACTTAATTAATATCCTGCTGGAGGCAGAACACACATACATACACTATTGTTCTGATAACATAGTATTGTTCTGATAACATAACATAGGCTTTTTTGACACACCAATTTGTGTGACACATTTTAATTTCAGTGATAAGCAAGCAGCAAAGTGTGCCTTATCAGAACAGAAGTAACAAAAGCAATATTATTTGGATGATCAATGGATGAGGGTGTGAACAGGGGTAGTCCCTCCCTCCTAATCATATATTCCAGTCACTGATGAGGAGCTGCAGCTGAGATACAAGTTATGGCAATTACAAAAGGAGGTTGTTGCATTTTTTAAGGGTTACAAAAATCTTTCAATCATGTTTTTAAAGGAGCTTTGTATTTAGATTATATTTATTTATTTTAGTTGGGGTTCACCAATTAGACATGGGCCAAATAACCCCCCGGTTCGGTTTGCGGCAGAACTTTATAACATCACAAAATTTTGGAACAAAATAACGAACCCCATTGAATACTATGGGACCCAAACGGGAACAATTTAAAAGTGCTTATATGCAAGTAATTGGGCATACAATGATTATGGGGGTCAGAGTACTGCCCTGGGTGACATGTATCAATGAAAAAAAAGTTTGTAAAAAACATAAATTTTTAAATGAGCAGTGATTTACTGATGTTTAAAGTGAAACCATCAAACTGAGAAAACAATACAAATTAAAAAAATCCTTTAAATATAGTGCCAGGGGGGTACACTTAGTGCCTGTAAAGTGGCACATCTGTACTGTTGATAGAATCTGCTGCAGCAATTATGACATTTATAAAGCCAAAAAAATGACATCCTCCCTGCAAGCTTTCTTTATTTTGTAAACAACGGCTTGGGGAGCCAGTTTGTATGATGAAGCCATTATTTAGTGCACTCAGAAAAAGATTAAGACATTTTTGAATAAATTCTGGTGTCTCTTTCGCAGACTTTGGATAGAAGTAACAGGTGCCGGAAAATTGGTCCTTGTGTGTTAATTATGCCCATGAAACCTACACCAAAATTTTTCTTCCAGATGAAATAAACACCCACAAAGCTAGGCAGCCTAGACAGTCTTTCAGAGATTCCAGATTCAGAAAGCACTTAACCATCGGAATCAGGGGCTTGATAGCTGCTGCTAATCCAGGACTGATTCATTTTGATAAATGTCAGCCAGTCCACAGAGTCTGCACTGAATGCCTGTTTAGAACGCACGCTGGATGCAGGGCAGCACAGCAGCTCAATTGCATACTGGGCATACTCTGGCCAGTGGTCCATTCTCATGACCCAGTAACCCAGTAAATTGACAACTCCATGGAAAGCTTTCCATGTCTGTTTTCGCCCCTAGATAATGTGATGAGAGGATTTACGAGACTTTCCCCTTGTAACAATGGTTAAAGTGGTTGTAAACCCTCGTTTACAACTTTAGCTTACAGGTAAGCCTAAATTAAGGCTTACCTGTAGCTAACAAGGATATCTCCTAAACCTGCACGGTTTAGGAGATATACCTGTATTTGCATGTGCCGACGTCATGCGGCACATGCGCACTTGCAACAACTGAAGCAACGGCGCTATATGCCGATGCTTCAGTTGTACTATGCCGATCTCGTGCGCATGCGCGGAGTGATGGCATCACGGCTCTGGCAAATCACAGCGCTGGAGCGCGATACCCGGAAGTCACTCCGGGAGAACATGTCGGCGGTCGGAGGGAGAGAAGAGGACCAATGCCGGGCTTCGATCTCAGGTAAGTGATACATAATTAGCTAGTATGCTATGCATACTAGCTAATTATGCCTTTGTCTTGCAGGTTTTTATTTATTTAAGGTTTTAAAATATTATTTTTTCCTTTTTTTTAAGAGGGTTTACTTCCTCTTTAAGGAGGGTTGCCAACCAATAGTGATCCTTCTCCTTGATACCATGCTTTCTCAGGTCCTTTTGCAGGCTTTGAAGAATGAGGAAGCCCATGCACCGCAAGTTTGCGGAGGCATGAGAAGCAGACTCCTTGGTATCACTAATGCCGCGTACACACGTTCGGCCTTTGTCCGCCGGACCTAGTCTGGCGGGACTTCCCCACACACGCCCGGACTTCCGAGCGTGTGACTTGCCCACACACGCCCGGACTTCTCCGGCGGACAATCCGCTGGAAAAAGTCAGCGGGAATGAACGGACTTTCTGATGAGCGGCAAGTCCGTTCATTTCAAAAGTCCAGCGGACTAGCCTACTAACAGCGGGATTGTCCGCCGGACTGCCAAGTCCAGTGGACAATTTTAAAACAAAACTTAAAACCTAGTCCGCCGGACTTTTGGTGCCAAAAAGTCAGCCGGCGCCCACACACGAGGGGATTGTCCGGTGGACTTGAGTCCAGCGGACAATCCCGCGGGATAGTCCCTTCGTGTGTACGCGGCATAAGGATTACCGTATCCGGAACTGCCTCCTCCCAGCCACATACTACTCCCAAGGGTTCTGGGGATGGAAAACCATCTGTTAAGGGTTGGCGTATGTCTTCCCCAGCTTCAATGCCTCCAAAACTGCTAGAATCCTCCTCCTCCTCCTCTCTCTCCTCTTGTGTGTTATGTCACAAGAATGGTGTCTACATGAAGCGGGCCATGTCCAAAATGCCACGCAGAGTGTGCTCCAGCAGGAACACAACAGAGATTGTGTCACTGATGCATGCATTGGGATTGTGTCATGTGATGCATGCACTGATGCATGCATTGCAATGCACTGCAATATACTACCGTAAACCTGCAATAACACACTGAAATATACTGCGTTGAACGTGTACTAACGCACTGCAATATACTGCTGTAAACCTGCAATAACTCACTGCAATGTACTTTGGTAAACGTGCAGGAACGCACTGAAATATACTGCAGGAAACAAAATGCCCTGACAAAATAAAATTACACTAAAGTAAAAATATGCGGTTGCACTAGATTCACACTAAAGTAAAAATTAATGGTAGCACTACACTCACACTGCATTATCACTAAATTCACACTAAACTGACACTTAAAGTGGTTGTATACTGCTGAATATTTTTTTTTCTTCCTGCAAGGTAAAGTCATAATGTGCTAGTATGCATCCCATACTAGCACATTACGTGAAACTTACCTTAAAACAAAGCTGTTCCAGCACCACAATGTCAGTGCTGTAGCTGCTTTCATTTTCACCCATTTTTCTTCCGGGTTCACAGGCTCTGGCTCTGTGACTGGCTGGCGCTGTGATGACATCACTCACGCGCATGCTCACAGGAGCCACCATTCATGGCAAAGGGCTCCGAAAGAAATGGCACCGGTGGTTGTTCTTTCAGAGCACATGCGCCAGTGATGTCACTGGCTGCATGTAATGTAAATAGCTCCTAAACGGTACATGTTTAGGAGATATTTACACTACCTATAGGTAAGACTTATTAGAGGCTTACCTATGGGTAAATGTCAGCAGAGGAAGTTTCCCTTCTCTTTAAGCCCCGTACACATGGACAGAATGTCAGGAGACATTTGCTGGTACAAAAAATACCGGCCAACATTCTGCCCATGTGTCTGTTCGACAGAAGCCGGCCGTTCGACCAGCTTCTGTCGGATGTGTATGCTGGAAGACCAGCAGCCAAATGACTCCCGATTAGTTCTCACAGAGAGTGCTGATTGGAGTGTTCTGGCAGGGTGGCCACCCCTCGTCAGAACACAACAGCTCAGCGGAGGAGATCACTGCACTCACCTTGCATGGTTAGTACAGCGGCTCTGATCAGAGCTGTCATTTTTTTCATGCATTGAATGGTTGCACTACACTCACACATCATTAGATTCACACTAAACTGACACTTTACACCCACAATAGAATCACAATAGCCCACTATAGCACACTAACACAGTAGTAGTACTGAACAGATCCCTGTTCTATATCTTAACATGCCAATATCACACTGCAAATGGCTGCTATGTGAAGAATATTTTTTATAGTGTGAGGTGGAACTAAGAGCAATGAGCCATGGTTGAATAGAGTCATCATGACAGTGTCCAATCATGGTTCTGACAGTGCCCAATCATGGTTCTGACAGTGCTATGTGCCCTGATTGGGCAACGCTTTCATTGCTTCAGCCAATCAGGGCTTCCAATGCACTGTGCTGTGGCGCAGTACATTGCAGTAGTTCAACGGGCCAAACAAACAGGTGAATACCCCGATAATTCGGGTGTTCGTTGAACGGGCGAACAGCCAGTATTCGGCTCTAACTCATGCTCAGGCTGAACTGTTCGCTTAACACTATTACCAATGTGGTTCGAAATTACAGCATTTTCATTTTAATTTTCGAATCCACTTTACAGGATTACAAAATTATCATATAGTAATGTTGATTTTTGGAAATGGAAATGAATAATCTTATACAGAATGGAAAACAATCCCAGACAATTAATATAATAACAAAACTCCTTTTCTTCTTTGCTATTGATTTTCTCCAATAGTATCATGGATAAATGTTTGCCTTACAAAAGCTATAACATACTAAAATACATATGGGCATCTGTACCTTCAATAGCCTGTGGAATAAATCCAAATTAAGTTTTGGAATACAGACAGAGATTTATTTTATGATATTGTAGGCTTCCACCTGTAAATACAGGTGGAATGAAAGCACGTCTACTGAGTATTAAATAAAAACATACCTGGCATTACACCAGAAATATAGTAGCTCAATTAAAAAAAGTAAGTGGAGGAAAATGAAGAATACTTGGAAGAGGATGCCATATTTATTTTCTAGATAAAATATATTATAGTAATGCTATAGTAGTTCTAAAGCTACACTTTATGCCAAAAATGAACTTATCACACCCAATAAGACCTAATTTATTAGATCTTTAAAATCTTGTGCATTTAGAGTTGCTGTTCCTCAATATATTTTTAATAAGCTAGAATACTGATGTTATTCTTAGAAAAACACAATCTTGAAATGTTTAGTACTTGTGATTGATTGATCATAAACAAGAACAGATGTAGTCATCAATGAAAATGTCAGCATGATGTTCTAAACACTTTCCAAAATCATATAAACAGTCTCAGAGCCAGCAACGCAGGTGTTCTGAAGTGGTGTAATTATACTATGTAAATGAGTTTACAGTTTGCATTGGACATATCTCATAATAAGCTGTACTACAGTAGTTCACCTGTATGTACAATGTATCCTGCAGCGGAAAAATAGCAACTGTGAAAAAAATTAAAATAAATAAAGTTTATTGCTTTGGGAAATAGGAATTAGCAAACTAAATATAAAGCATTAAAAAGAACAAGCAAAGGTGGGTGGATTAGGAATATTATGCCAATTCAATTACAGAATGTTAATTAAATTAAGTACTCTAATAGAGCGTAGGCTTCTGGCTTATTCAGGTATAAATACAAAATTATTAAATGAATCGTTCTCAATTATATAGCAACCAACCATGTATCCATCCTTTGACTCTCTAGTACATTGTATTTTGCCACTGTGCATGCATAACTGTAGCATCAAGGATTTTAATGTTGTAGGAATAGATAATAAAGTTTGTGTTAAAAGAAAAGTTTGACAACTGTGCTGATTTATCTTATTACCTACATGTAAAGAATTTGTAGATATATTGTGATTTCTAACTAGTGCAGCACAACCAAATAAATGAAAGAAATGTCCATAAATTAAAACAATCTATAGATAAGCTTCATAACAAAACGTCCAATCAACAACGTGTATTAAGTGGTGAAAATATTCTTCATAAAATAACACCCATTGGTGTCCGTTTATGAAGCTCCAGCATTCTTAGAGGAGATCGATCTCCTCTGTGTGCCAGTTTATGAAGCTTTGTAGATCGTTTCTCCTTTGGAGTGAAGTGATCTACAAACACTTCAAACAGTGGAGAATGCCCCCTGATACTGGAATCTCGTGAGACTTTATGAGACTACAGTACCAGAAATTCACTGAAACACAGAGATATAAGTTTATTAAGCAGTGATAATTTATGACTGCTCAGTACACGGACAGACGGTGTGGTTAATTCTAATAAAATAAAGAGTCCCCCTACATATATATATATATATATATATATATATATATATATATATATATATATATTATGGTCTAGAGCCCTACGGACGATACGAGTAAAGATGACATACAGGATTAACACAAACTTACCAACATGAAATGGACCTGAAAGTGTGCCTTGGTCTATCGTACGGTACACTAAATAAGGGGGCATACCCTAGATAAGGAGTGATGGAATGAGAGTAGCTATGCAATGATGTGAAATGAGTATTCTGTTTGGAGTAAGAACACTTGAGAAATGCCCTAAGAAGGGGAAGGGAGGGTGAGTATCTCACACAGGAAACCGACAAAGACAGGCAGGAAGTGGGCTGGTTAAATACCCTCCAGGCTCCTCCCATAACTTCAGGCCACCATACTGGCCTTCCAATTTATGGTCTAGAGCCCTATGGACGATACAAGTAAAGATGACATACAGGATTAACACAAACTTACCAACATGAAATGGACCTGAAAGTGTGCCTTGGTCTATCGTATGGTACACCAAATAAGGGGGCAAAACCTTCAGGTAGGGAATAGCTCAATTGGCGGGGAAAGTTACTGGGTAAGCTTGGCCAACGCCTGGGCCATTCCAGTTGTGGATTAGGTATACCGTGGGAGAGGCAGGCTGACTCCCATCTACCCAGTCTCTAGATGACGTGGTCCGGGATGGCCCGGCCGAGACGCTGTTGCGGCCGCCCCGATCCGAATAAAAGTCCGGAATACCGACCGAGGTCCAGGGGTAGTTTGCTGAGAAGAATCCGGGAAGGTTCCATGAACAGGGACGTGTTGAGTGGTTCCACAGGGAAGACAGAAGAGGGCTGATGTCTGATTGACTGGGCACAAGTGTGACCGACCGGTTCGGTGTGGCGACTGGGCACCAGTTACTGTGGTTTTGAGGAGGTGTGTGTCCGTTCCCGCCCTAGCCGCTGAGTCTCTGACCCGGTCGGGGTATAGGATGAAACGATACTGGAGCCGGACTAAGTTACTTGCGTAACCCTGGACTAGCCGGGCGGTTTGCCGGTAAGCTCTCTGAGTCGCAGAAATTCGTAGAGGCCAAGTGTCTGGCGGCTGACAGTACCGTATTGGGATAAGACTGAACGGGGACATGGCCAGGATGGTGGACATGTGCCTGAAGACCTTTCCGGTTATCGGAAGTCGCTTGGTACTCGAGGATATAGAGGCAAGAACTTGTTGAATGCCCTCCAGGCGGTCTGATAGGCCTTGCGGGTATTGTAGGAGAGTTATGCGCTGACGAGGTTGGTAGCTAACGGTAGGAGCTGAGTTCCTTCCGGGCCAGCCGTGACTGGTCCGGGGAAGTGACCGACCGGGGACTGGCTCCAGGCATTTGTCTGAAGAAGGGCGCCTAGCTAAAGGGGGAGGCGGCTCTGCTGCTAAGTTGCGCTTCCCCGGGATGGAAGAACAGTAGATGTTGCACTGATGCTGAAGGGACAACTGGCAGTTCCCCCTCCCGACTAGACTCTGGATCCGTCCCTGATACAATCCCATACACAATCCTACGCCCACAGTTGATCCAGAGGAAGGCGAAAAACCCAGCAAAGCATGATCCAATTTGTCACAGCAGGGAAAAAATTCCTTCCTGATCCCCCGAGAGGCAATCGGATGTACCCTGGATCAACTCTACCTGTAAGCCTACGAAGGAGGGGCCTGACGGGCCTGGACTTGGACCGGCCTGCTGATGATCTCTGCTATGGCTAGGTTGTCGGTTGTAACGCTATGATCTGTCCGGAGCAACTGTGGCCCCACAAGCCGGGGTAGAGCTCAAAGAGGCAGATGTTGTGACGAAGCCGGGTGTGGCCAGTGCCTGTAGGCCAGGGGCTGTAAACCATAAATGGCCAAAAATGGCGACACCCTGTGAAAGCCGCCACCTCTGTCACCACCCGTGGTGACAGGGGGACACCGAGGGAATGAAGAGTGCGACGCCTTTCCAGTTAGACGGAACTCCTCCCACATGGCCAGGTCTGCCACTGCTGTGGCATCAAGACTGATGACCCGACCTGGGTCCTGGTTGTTTAAAATGACCCTGGCCTGTTAGGATGCCCTGGGGTTGTCCCGGGCGGTTCTATCAGCAGTCGTCCAGATAGTGGGCAACCTCCTGGCACTGTGCTTTCGCAGGAGGACCCGCGTGAGGGTCTCAGCGAACGTATTTAAGCCAGGGGCTACTATTTGACCCGAAGGCCGATACGGTAGCGAAAATGATATGCCTCCTTTGATACCCTGCCAGCACCGAAGGGAGGGCCGGATGGGCCACCACTCGAAGGCATCTCATATGTCTGAGTAAGAGAGTTTGAGCCTGGAGGAAGAGTGAGGCGCTGACAAGTCGTAAATTAGACGTGTCTTCTTCTCCACTTTTTTTTTTTTTTTTTTTTAGAACTTTCCCGGTCTAATTCCATCTGGAGGAGTTGGACGATGGCTTGATCCTCTGTGGGCGCTGAACGCAAGTACCCGCACTCATGGGTGGTGTGGGGCAGGGAGACGAGCCCGATGTGGAACCCGTCCGAGACGCCTGGACGCGGCAGACAGCCAGGGATGGCGTGGGATGTGAGGTCAATTAGATGCCGCGCCGTACGAGATTCACCCGGCTTAGTCATGTCTTCCTCTGCTTGACCTCACATAGGAGCCTGGGGTACGCCCTCTAGCATAGGGTACATACACGTAGTAAATGACACTGGCTATAGCTGTAGGAGCCATAACTATAAATGTTGCAAACTGCTGCTGCCCCCGGCCGTCCGCACTAGTCGTCCTAGTTTGTCCATCTTCAGCCCTTGTGCAGGGGCCTGCTGACCCTGACCCGTGCTAGTGGTGGCCGTGTCGTCAACCTGGTAGACGGAGACTGCATTGGGACACCAGACGGCGGCGTGGGTCGCTGAGTGGTACATGGTGCACTGTGGTGGCCGACAGAACAGCTTGGTGTCCGCGACATTCCAGTCCGTAATGAAATGAATGAACTGAAATGAAATAGAATGAAATGACAGACAACAAAACAAATAAAAATGAAACGAAATGTTGCCTTTGATGACATGAAACTCCCATGACAGAGGCCTGGCCCGGTCATATCGCATTGCGAGTGACTGCGAACCGGACTCTGGAGCATGTACTGAAATGAGACAACGGTGAAATAAGGCCCAATACCTGGGGCACGCCGGGACGAATTGACAACATCGTAGATGCCATGGAATTCGAACCGGAGCGCAACTAGGTGAGGTGAAATGAATGAACTCCCATGACAGAGCCTGAATCGCCATGCCACTTGTTTAGCGACTGAGCACGATGGACTCTGGAGCATGTACTGAAATGAGGCCCGTCCTGGGGCACGCTGGGCCGAATAGTGACATCATAGATGCCACAGAATTCGAATCCAAGGGCAACTGCGTGAGGTGAAATGATTGCACTCCCATGACAGAGCCCAGATCGCCATGCCACTTGTCTAGCGACTGAGCATGATCGGACTCTGGAGCATGTACTGAAATGAGGCCGGCCTAGGGCACGCCGAGACGAATTAGTACGGGGAGATGACTAAATTCGTGTCGGAATGTGGTAAGGTGACACAGAAATGATATACCATGACAAAGACAAGAATCAAAACTGACCGAACCTTCGAAGTGAATCTGTCTCTGGCGCATGTATTGAAATGAGGCCGAGCAGCTGGGTGCACCGGATCGAATCGGTCGGTGCATCTTGCGGATGCGACTGGATTTGAATCGGAATATAATAGGTGACAGAACGATGCCATGACAAAGACTAGAATCAACGGCTGAGGCTACCACCGACAAGTAAATCCGTCTCTGGAGCATGTACTGAAATGAGGCCGGCCTAGGGCACGCCGACGCAAATTAGTGCGGGGAAGTGACTAAATTTGTGCCGGAGCGTGGTAAGGTGACACAGAAATGATATACCATGACAAGGACAAGAATCAAGAACGATCGAAACCTGCGATGTGATTCTGGTGACCCTGGCGCATGTATCGAAATGAGGCCGAGCAGCTGGGCGCCCGGATCGAACCGGTCGGAGCATCTGTAGATGCGACCGGACCCAACCGAACGTAATAAGTGACAGAAATGATGCCATGACAAAGACTAGAGTCAACGACTGGGAGCGGAACCAACTTTAAGGATTCTGTCTCTGGCACATGTACTGAAATGAGGCCGAGCAGCTGGGCGTCCCGGATCGAATCGGTCGGTGCATCTGCGGACGCGACCGATACGAACCGGAATGTAATAAGTGACAGCAACACCCATGACAAAGACTGGAATCAAACAACCGAGGCAACTTCTAACTGAATCCGTCTCTGGAGCATGTACCGAAGTGAGGCCGAGCAGCTGGGGGAACCGGTGCGAATCGTAGCATCTCGGATGCGACTGGATTCGAACCGAAACGTAATAAGTGACCGAAACCATGACAAAGGCAAGACTCGGGCCCGCATCCGTACGAATGGTGAGCCAGTCTCTGGAGCATGTATAGAAATGAGGCCGTAGTCTGGGGCACCCCGAGACGAATCAGTGCATCGGGGATGCGGCTTGATTCGAATGGGAGCGCAGCTAGTGACAGAAATGAAATGATGAAATGATCGCCATGCTAGAAATGATGCAAAATGATTTAGCATGACCGAAATGACTCGAAATGACTAGCATGACTGGATGGCTTGGAATCTTGGCATGTTAGAAATGATGAAATGACTGCCATGTTTAGCAATGATGTGAAATGATTGTCATGCTAGAATGATTGAAATGACTCGACATGGTCGAAGTGATTCGTAAGATCAACATGCCAACAGTGATTCGGAGTAACAGCGATTCAACATGATATGCTGGTACAGAAATAACTCGAACCGATGCGGCATGACAGAAATAATGCGAACTGGCTAACCAAAGAAATGCTTCGGCGTGTGCGAATGGCACCCATGAGTCGCCAATGTTTGAACGATTCAAAGACTGCGCAACCCAACCGCATGAGGTAACACCCTAGTGCCGGATGCGGCATCGGTCGGAGTGTCATGGCGGGTGACTACGAGTCGTGCGTGACACCTGGTAACTTCCGTTTGTATATGACCGAAAACATGCGGGTGAGATGTTTGGTGTTTCGAGACAAGCTGTGTGTGGTTCGTGAGCTACGTATACCACAGTTTAGTGACATGAAAAACGGTGCATGAAAATAAAAACATGGGAGCCGAAGCCCTACCTGCGACAGCCGAACCAGACTCGTTGTACGGAACCTGTGACTCGGTAACACGAGTGCGTCACGAAGGGAACAACACGACTCACGAAAACGGAACGGGACTGCAACAAACACACGGAGATGGACAAACGAACCAGAGCTCATGAACCGACACAAACAGCGTTTGTCTCAAACTAGTCGGCCCTTGAATCTTATAGAATCCATTAGGCAATTTAAGCAGCAGCAACAAACAAGGAAGCAGCAGCAAGGAACCCGACAAGAGTATTTCGTTGTTCCTGTGTTTGTATCTCACACAGGAAACCGACAAAGACAGGCAGGAAGTGGGCTGGTTAAATACCCTCCGGGCTCCTCCCATAACTTCAGGCCACCATACTGGCCTTCCAATATATATAAACACACACACACATGTTATATAAACATATATATATACACACACATATTATATATATATATATATATATATATATATATGTATGTACTGTATATATATGTATACACATAAATATGACAGGGGGGCATGGTTACTGTCTTGGGGGGTCTGATCAAGGTAGAAGGAATTTAATAATCTTCCTTTCTCCTCAGTCACCCGGGGATTCTCTCTTCACTCCCGATTCTCCACCTCTGAGATGGTGAATCTGGGAGTGTGCATTCTGACACAGATCGCCAGTGAAATGCTGAGATCGCAGATTCATACACTGGCCGTTTCTGTGTCAGTCAATGAGGATTCTCAGTGTGCAGAGATCAATAGTCAAATAGCATAGTCAAACTTGTTCTCCCCCGATTATCTCTGTTTCATAAACCGTTTATGGAAAAAAAAAAAAAAAGAAAAAAGGGCAAATACTGCGCTGTGCAAATGAATATATGAGCAACCTAGCTGCCAACACTGCTATGGACAAAACAGCTTACAATAATAAACAGAAAAAAGTGTAGCGCTTTGGTTGCAATAATCAAACAAGTGTATACCCAATACAGATATAAGTGTTGATAATATAACTCAATACGTGAAGAAAGTTAAAGTGAGTTAAATGAATATAAATAAATAACAAATGAATGTGATCATCCAAAAACTGATACAAAAACAGTCTTTTTAAAGTGATAAAATCCTTCACACTCTCCCAAGAGTGCGATGTGACATAAAGTTCAAATATAAAGTGATAAACGGTGAAAATCCAGCCTCTGGTATGACACTTAGAAGGACAGGAGAATGACACCACCACCGCAGTAAAAGGAGGAGGCTTACCGGACAGCAATGACCTGGCGGGGCTTACGCCTCCCAAGTCAAACGGGTCTGTTGGTTACAATGAACCCAATGACGATTAGATGTTCCGTCTCAGGAGGAAAGGACTTCAAACAATCTGTTCACTGGTAGTTGCCACTGGATATACAGTTACCAGACGGGAATAGGGGGCTCATATATCATACGCCATTCAAATAAAAAACTTGCATAGCGTGATACAGTTTAAAATATTTATTAAAAAATGTAGTAAAAAAATTGAACACTCACATTTAGGTCGATCGTATATAGCATATAACAGTCAGTAGCGATGTCTGTAAAGGGGTCCACCCAACATGTTTCAACTTACACAGTCATCATCTGGGACCCCAAATACTGCCCTGTGCAAATATATGAGAAACCTAGCTGCCAACACTGCTATGGACAAAACAGCTTACAATAATAAACAGAAAAAAGTGTAGCGCTTTGGTTGCAATAATCAAACAAGTGTATACCCAATACAGATATAAGTGTTGAAAATATAACTCAATATGTGAAGAAAGTGTGATGACTGTGTAAGTCGAAACATGTTGGGTGCACCCCTTTACAGACATCGCTACTGACTGTTATATGCTATATACGATCGACCTAAATGTGAGTAAAAGTTTTTTTACTACATTTTTTAAAAATATTTTAAACTGTATCACGCTATGCAAGTTTTTTATTTGCATGGCGTATGATATATGAGCTCCCTATTCCCGTCTGGTAACTGGATATCCGGTGGCAACTGCCAGTGAACAGATTGTTTGAAGTCGACGGAACATCTGATCGTCATTGGGTTCATTGTAACCAACAGGCCTGTTTGACTTGGGAGGCGTAAGCCCCACCAGGTCATTACTGTCCGGTAAGCCTCCTCCTTTTACTGCGGTGGTGGTGTCATTCTCCTGTCCTTCTAAAGCCCCATACACACGGTCGGACAATCCGCAGACCAGGTCCGTCGGACCATGTCCGTCATACTTTGTCCGATGTTGGTTTTGCGTACACACGGTCGGACAAAGTTGTCGGAAAATCCGATCATTCTGAACGTGGTGACGTTTGTTGCCTACGACGGGACTACGTAGAGGCTAGTAGCCAATAGCTTTGGTCTTGTAATGTGATCTGAGCATGCGTAGCACTTTGTCCGGTCGGACAACCGTACACACGATCGGATTTGGTGTGATCGGACCGGGTTGACGGCAAATCTTTCCAGCAGGAGATAAGACTTTGTCCGACGGACAAACCGACGAACACTGTCCGATGGTGCATACACACGGTCTGATTTTTCAACAACCTTGTCCGATCGGACCAAATTGATGAAAAAGTCCGACCGTGTGTATGGGGCTTTAGTGTTATACCAGAGGCTGGATTTTCACCGTTTATCACTTTATATTTGAACTTTATGTCACATCGCACTCTTGGGAGAGTGTGAAGGATTTTATCACTTTAAATAGGATTTTATATCAGTTTTTGGATGATCACATTCATTTGTTATTTATTTATATTCATATAATTCACTTTCTTCACGTATTGAGTTATATTTTCAACACTTATATCTGTATTGGGTATACACTTGTTTTATTATTGCAACCAAAGCGCTACACTTTTTTCTGTTCATAAACTGTTTATGGACTGTGATCAGTGGTGATCCTCTGGATGACCGCTGTTCACTGCTTCATAAACGAACCCCATTGTGTCAAACTTCTCCAATAAAATAGTGAGTGGCCGCTCACCTTCAGATAATGAACAGTAGGTCAAATGTGCTTTATAAAAGAATTTATAAAATAGCTAACCCGTGGTTGCAGGAAAAAAAATATGCTCTGTCTATGGCTGGTCTTAGATAAGCAAAACTTTGCTTCACAAGGTTTAAAAAAAAAAAAAACACTGAATAGATGAAAAGTTTTGCCCAGATGACTTTAAAATAATAGTTAGATGCAGTTATATGGAAGTCTTAACTTTTTCTGTGAAATTTAATCTTGGCTATACACCTCAGCATGAGCCTCCTTACTACTGCTTTATGTGATAGAAATCCTCACTTATGAATACAGAGTCTGTGGATGCAAAAGAAAGCTTGGTGTTTTTGCAGGAAAAGGATTTTACCCTTAAAAATCTCCATAGGCGACGTTTAAAAAATTCTACAGGTTTCATGTTTAGAGTTACAGAGGAGGTCTAGGTTTAGAATTATTGCTCTCACTCTACTGATCATGGTGATACCTCACATGTGTGGTTTGAACACTGTTTTCATATGCGGGCGCTACTCACGTATGCGTTTGCTTCTGCATGCAAGCTCGACGAGACGGGGCACGTTTTTTTTCTTATTTATTTTAACTTTTATTTTTACACTGTTCTTTTAAAAAATGTAAACATCCCTTGTAATAGAAAAAAGTATGACAGGACCTCTTAAATATGAGATCTGGGGTCAAAAAGACCTCAGATCTCATATTTACACTAAAATGCAATAAAAAAAAGATAAATTGTAATTTGAAAAATAAAGAAATAAATAAATGGCCTTTAAGAGCTATGGGCGGAAGTGACGTTTTGACGTCGCTTCTGCCCTGCAATGGTATGGAGATGGGTGGGGGCCATCTTCCCCTCACTCGTCTCCATACCCAGGAAGGAAAAGGACGTCAGCTCCGGTAAGCGGCGGAGGGCACCGGAGAGCGGCGGGAGGGGGGTCCCTCTCCCACCGCCGATAAAAGTGATCTTGTGGTGAATCCACGGCAGAGACCACTAATAACGGAAACCGGACCGCCGCTGAAGAAGAGAACACCAGGGTTATGGCAGCTAGCTGTTGCCATAACAAAGATATCCCTCTTCAAAGTTAGGATGTGTATCGGCGTGTGGCGGTCCGGAAGTGGTTAAAGGTGGCTTCCAGATTCCAATAAGCCCCCTGCCCGCAGACCCCACAACCACCACCCAGGGTTGTGGGGAAGAGGCCCTTGCCCCCATCAACATGGGGACAAGGTGCTTTGGGGTGGGGGGGCAGAGCCCCATGTTGAGGACATGTGGCCTAGTATGATTCAGAAGGGGGGCTCTCACTCGTTCCAGCCCATTCCTGTCATGTCAGGCTGGTCTGTATTTTGAGGGGGCCCACTCCTTTTTTTTTATTTTGGCGTGGGGTTCTGTAGAATATGTTTTATATTCTCTTGATATTATGTAACTTATATTGATGAGAAGAGTCCCAAGAAAGTCCTTTTCAGTTCTTATGTAAAAGCTCAAAAATTGATATAATAATAAAATAGCAAAAATAGTACAACAGCAATATTAAAATATAGACTGTAAAAATAATATCAATAATGTAGTTATATTCCTGAAATGAAGATTGTGTATATAATCAGATGTTTGTCTGTGTAAGAAGCTAAATGATAGCTTCCCTCGTGTCTTGCAGTCTGCCCAAAATGTTCTTTTGTTCATTGCTTTTACTCGACAATTCAACCCCCACCTTCTCCTAAAAAGGCTGGTTTAAACTCTAGTGACAAATGTATTGAACAAACTTCAATAAACGCGGGCTTCAATTCAACCACCTCCCCCTTTCATGTAATAGTGGGGGTTGACCAGCAAGCTAACTCCTGAAATTCTATCCTGAGGAATGTCTCTGCTTGTAACTTTCAACTAAACAACTAAGTCTATACAAAATCAATTCTAACTATTTATCTTCTAAATCAAATAAATCAATAATACCAATATACAGTATATCAATTTATTGAAAAGCCCTTGTTCTTATTAATATTGTAATCAAGAAATATTATATTATATTCTGCTCTCTAGCTCCCTTGTCACCTCCTCCCATGCTGCCTCCAGGATTTCTCCAGAGCTTCTCCCATCCTTTGGAACTCTTTACCCCAATCTGTCAGACTGTCCCCTAATCTATCCATCTTTAGACGATCCCTGAAAACCCTTCTCTTTAAAGAAGCCTATCCTACTTCTAACTAACACTGTTTTACTTCCTCCATCAGCTCATCCCCCACAGCTATTACCTCTTGTATCAATTGACCTTTCCTTTTTAGATTGTAAGCTCTAATGAGCAGGACCTTTTGATTCCTCTTGTACCAAATAGTAATGTAATTGTAATGTCTGCCTTTTATTTTGTTAAGCGCTGCGCAAACTGTTGGCGCTATATAAATCCTGTATAATAATTATATTCTAAAGAATTTATATGCTTAAATCAAACATACTGAAACGTTTACATCTTAAGAAATGTGAAACCTTATCCCATTTGTGATGGGGGAAGGATAGGCTAATTACTACCACATGTGAGCTCTCTAACGATATTCTTAGAAAGCTATAATAAAATGTATATTTTCACATAAGTATAAAAGTCTGTATATTTTACTTTTCCCAATCTAGAAGAAATAATTATATACAACCCAATCATACTATAAAGACCCAACCCATTCATTCATATGTTAGTAATGTTAATTGATAAATATTAGATATTAGATTAAGGAAGGCTTCTAACAAGTTCCCCTAAAATACATACCAGACCCAAAGAGCCTGGTATGGATTGGGGGCCCCCAAGCCATTTTTTTTTTTTTTAAATTTAAATTGATGAAACTGTACTGTATGTGCATGATAACAAAGTTTTAGACAATGTAAAAGCAACAGAACAGACGCAAAACATAACTTGTAGATTAATAGATGACCTACAGTACATTTTTTTACACGACTGAGTTGATGCATAATGACCGACCAGAGAAAAACAATGTGCAATTTCAGTTCTTGCCTATGATGGTACATTTTTCATTGCCCCAGTGAACAAAATCTATTTAACAATGTCAAACATGCCATTTCTGTAAAGTTGGTTTATCACATTTCAGAGACCTAATAGTAAAATATTATGTACAATTCAAAGCTAAGTAATATCATCCTAGAGATTGAAATGTATCTGCATAAATCCCATTGACAATGAGGCATGTTTAATACATAATTAATCATATGATGATATGCAAATATTCCCTGAAAGCCAGCTATCTCTTCAAAAGATATTACATTTCAAGCTTCAGTAAATTAACCTGTAGCAGATGTGGGTTCTGAGTTATGTTAATATTCATCTTTAGAGACAATTAGGTAGCAAGGTAAATACATACCATTTGTATGGCTCTTTACGTGGTGTATTTGATTAATCATACAAGTTTCTGCATTTAGAACCTTTTTTTTTAATTTGATGTTATTTGCAAGACATGTTTTATTGTAATTAAATTATTAGCAGTGTTTCTATATTTCATTGTGCCAATTAAGGCAAGGAATTAATAGTAACATACGCTTTAAAAATGTAATCTTTTTAAACTCTTCTGCAGAAGTGCACTTCTGAGCATCTAGTGTTTGTACTTCTGTTATGGAGGCTGATAGGGCTGCAATGGGTTGGCCAATTGGCAGAAAAGCTAGAATTTTTTCCTTTTTTTCTTTATAGTTTTATTCAAATCCCAATTCCAGATAGGATGAATAACAATATTAAAAGTAAGGCATAAAAGAGGTAACATAGCAGATAATGCAAAGGTACATTAGTTCCAATAGTAATAACAAGGAAATATAAATTGTTATTCACATTGCCATTTACGATGTAGAGAAACAAACATCAATATTAGGAGAAGAGTAGTTAGAACAGATAGGACATTAACACATAAATCGTGATAAAATTTGAGTTCTGTTTATTCTTTGATAAAGAAGCGAAAGGAGGAATGTGAGCTAATGCCAGCATGACTGCTGCAAG
Source organism: Lithobates sylvaticus (assembly GCA_028564925.1). NCBI lineage: Eukaryota > Metazoa > Chordata > Amphibia > Anura > Ranidae > Lithobates > Lithobates sylvaticus. The sequence continues at coordinate 148,446,393 of CM053032.1, read as the reverse complement.
TCGCATTTAACATTTGTGATCTTTAATCACCCAGATGTCTTCCATAGAACTGTGTAGCATATGGAGCTAATAATGTTTTGAATGATCTAAAGCTTCATTTTTACACAGGAGCTAGAGATCTCACATTGCATATATACAGCTATAAGACTGTAGGCACAGGAGTGGAGGAGTTTCTACAGCCCTTCACATACCAGGAAGTACAGTCATTCCAATTAAAAACAAAATATTTTAGGGTACTGCTTAGGCACAATTAACATTTCTAGATGTTACCTATGATGTAGCAGATCTTTACCTTTTCAGTTCTGGGCCATGTTATACATGTCCTTTTTGGGTACTGGGCTGTAAAACCTTTGCATTTTTGAAGAGCTCTGGGTGCTACTGTTATCTGATGCTTCTGGGTATGAGGGACAGCATATGCCGCTTTTGTTTTTCTTGTTGACCCCTCATAACTACAGGAGGCAGTAGTATAGGTCAGTAGGAGAAACCACAATGCCCATAATACCTGGAAGTATCAGATAATAGCAGCACCCTGAGCTCTTCAAGAAAATGGTTTGACAGTCCACAGGTTGAAAAGTATAAAGTGGATGTGAACCCAAAAAGTCAACATTTGCTACATTATAGGTAACATCTAGAAATTCTAATCATGCCTAAATAGTACCTGATAGATCTGTCTCTTAACTCAAATTCTTCCTGAAATATAACAGTGCACTTCCTGGAATGTGAAGCTTCCTGGGCTGTGTCTACAGGTTTATAGCTGTATAAATGCAGTGTGGGATCTCAAGCTTTACTGCCTATGATTGCTAGTTTGAGGAGATTAAAGGAGTACAGCCAAAGCTCATTTTGGCTGTACTTCCCATGTGGATCACAGGAGTGCGGTTCATTCTGCACTCCTGTGATTGGTTTTCAGCAGACAGTGGGCTAAAGCTCGCTGCTGGCTGACGTCACAGCGCCAGTTCAGGCTCGGGAAAGATTGCGGCCATATGGTCGAGATCCACCCACATGCCTGGACTGGCACTCAGATCAGCCTCTCAGCGAGCCACTGAAAGACTGAGCTGCCCGCTCCTGCCCCCTCCACAGCCCAGTGCTCCAGTGAGCATGGTGAAGCAGAGCAGAGAGCAATTGGCAGTGCTTGATAGCTCGTTTCTCATTCTTAGAGCTGGCAGGGGATAGATGCAGCATTGGACCGATGCTCCATCCACCTTGGTAAATATAATTCTTTAAAAAAAAAAATTCCCATACTTCTCTTTGAACTATGTGTTCCTAACTCCGCTGGGACTTTTCAGGCAACCAATATTGACAATGTATGTTCTTGTTTTATGATACATTGTCAATATTGGTTGCCTAAAAAGCCCAATGGAGTTAGGAACACATGGTTGGTATCAATAGGAATGCTGGCAACAGACCTTTTTTATCCCGTATCTCCTAATTTATGAAGATTTAACCACTTCAGCCCCGGAAGGATTTACCCCCTTCCTGACCAAAGCATTTTTTGCGATACGGCACTGCGTCGCTTTAACTGACAATTGCAATGTTAATGTAATGTTGCACCCAAACAAAATGGACGTCCTTTTTTTCCCACAAATAGAGCTTTTTTTTGGTGGCATTTGATCCCCTCTGCGTATTTTATTTTTTGCTATAAACAAAAAAGGAGCGACAATTTTGAAAAAAAAGCAATATTTTTAACTTTTTGCTATAATAAATATCCCCCAAAAATATAAAAAAATTGCATTAAACGTATATTGATTGGTTTGAGCAAAAGTTATAGCGTCTACAAAATAGGGGATAGATTTATGGCATTTTTATTATTATTATTTTTTTATTAGTAATGGCAGTGATCTATGATTTTTATGGTGATTGCGACAATAGGCGGACACATCGGACACTTTTGACACTATTTTGGGACCATTGTCATTTATACAGTGATCATTGCTATAAAAATACACTGATTACTGTGTAAATGACACTGGCAAGGAAGGGGTTAAACATTAGGAGGCCATCAAGGGGTTAAGTGTGTCCTAGGGAGTGATTCTAACTGTTAAGGGAGATTGTCTCACTAGAACATGACAGAGATCACTGATCGCAATGACAGGTAGCAGTAGATCTCTGTCATGTTGCTAGGCAGAACAGGGAAATGCCTTGTTTACATTGGCATCTCCCCCGTTCTGCCACTTTGTGACACGATTGCGGGCCCCCGGCGGACATTGAGTCTGCGGGACACGTGTGCACGCTCACGGAGCACGCCCGCCCACAATGCCGCGATTTAAAGGGGACGTACTTGTACGCCAATTTGCCCAGCTGTGCCATTGTGCCGACTTATATCGTCGTACGCTGGTCGGCAAGGGGTTAAAGAGAGATTTGGTGATATCATTATTGTGCTCCCTGTTCTTCTTGCTGGAACCATTGGCATGAAGAAGCGAAGTTCTGCCTCTACCAAGATGGCCACCTTCATGCAGAGAGACAAGGCATGGTAAGTCAGTAATGGGGAAGAGTTGCAGAAGACCCCAGGAAACGGTCCTTGATGATTATTTCTCTGCCGTCTGCGTGTCTTTTTTTAGGCAAAGATTCCAGCATTCAGTTGACAGGTCCTATTCCTATGAATAGTGCTACAGGTTAATTGTTTCAGTATGTTAACAGTGTCCCTTTAACCTTGTAAATTATTTGATATAAAATATGACATCTCTTCTTACTCTTAGCCTATGTTTAAGCTTTAGTGCTCTGACAGTTTCAACCATAATGTGCACTTTGTGCTCTTGAGCAGGTTTTTAAAAATGTAAGATATAATTTGAGACCTTTCTATGCCTGTAATGCTGCCAGTATTGTTCACTGTTTTTTTTTCAATTCTAAGGATTACTGCTTGCAGCGCTTTATTTATCCATAGGGACATCAGACATGTCGTTTTCATAATTAAATCTGACTCCATGAAAGCAGCATGGCAGGTGATAAGACGTAAAAGCAAGGCTTTTAATCAGCTGTAATCTGCACTTTGAAAGAAATCACTGTGAATTGGGGGTTTGAGCTGAGCTACAGCTTTTTCCTGTATTTAACTCAACAGGCCATATGAGTACCGTATACACGCGAGTATAAGCTGACTTTTTCAGCACATTTTTTATGCTGAAAAAGTCCCCCTCGGCTTATACTGGAGTGTGGAGGGTCTCATGCAATTATGTATGAATTTCACTTGTTTACAAAGACTGAAGAAAACAGTCTGAGCATATGGGTATCCAAAATAGTGATATTATAAAGTTTACGATATTCATTTATTTTTATTTATTTTTTCATTTGACCCCCCCTCCCCCTTTGTGCCCAAAGCATTAACAAAAGTCTTTATAGCGATTAGCTAAAGTTTTGTAATGAAAAGTGTATTTTCGCTCGACTGAAAACAATTTTGACTGTATTAGAATGAAAACATGGTTAGCAAAAGTGGGTAAGTGGTTCATACACAAGCCTACCACGTATGGGGTTCTGGGATTGTGGATTTAAAGTCTAATGGCCCATACACACGATCCAAAAATCTGACTAAAAATACCACTTTTGTACGCGATCGTATGATAATCGGATCGTTAGTACAGAGCTTTTGAGAGCCGATTGCGACAATGTATCTGAATACTCTTGAGGAAGTTCACCGCTCACAGGTAATTACCACTCCTAGATTCAGCTGTCTCCACAATCAAGCAGGGTGCAGGGTCTGTTTGCATCAGGAGTGATAGGAAGAATGAATAGCTGGATAGCCGCACTCCAAAAAATTCACACTTATTATATAAAAATGGATATCAAAGCATCACAAATGGGTACAGACTAACTGTACAGCCACTGATGCGTTTCACACCAGGCACAGTTAGTCTGTACCCATTTGTTTTGCTTTGATATCCATTTTTATATAATAAAGGTGGATTTTTTGGAGTGCGGCTATCCAGCTATTCATTTTTCCTATCTGAATTCTCTTGTTTCCTCCACCTTTCCATATTGACCTTAGAGTTTGGCAGGAACATAATGGTAGCTTATAAGCACCTAAGGCTTAATGTACATGGGACGTTTTACAACCTCTCCTGAACGATTTAACTTGACAGATATTAACCGACATTTAAAAACGTTGCGTTTAGGCGCATTTGTGCTTAGAAGCGTTTTTTTTTTTTTAAACAGTCAAAAATGAAAAATGCCTGTAAGAAAAATGCGGCTAAATGCGATTTACTGCGTTTACATGTGTTTACAAGCTGTTACAGGCGTTTGGCGTTTCAAATGCATCTGAACATCCGTCCTGAATGCATTTTTTTTGCTTTCCAAAAAAGGCTTCTAAACTCAACTGTCTAGAAACGACTATAAACGACCCTGTGTACATGCACAGATAAGATAACATAGAGGAGAGTTCAGGGGCAATGCCCAACTGTTCCTAAAGTCTGTTTACCAGCAGCAGTGTACATGAAGCATTAATGCAACAGCTAATGTGGATAGTTTTATATAATATGTCTCTGCTTTATAATAAGAGAATATTAAAGCTTGCAAAAATGTTTATATCCTGTTAGAATACAAACTATTCACTTTAAAGCTGCATTATACACAACAGCAAACGTTCATTATATTGCAGCTTACCGATTCTTAGATGTGATGACTATCTTTGTTTTATTTTTGAGGCCTTCTTTAATTTTTTTAACCTGGTGATCCGGCCAATATGTCTGTTGTTTTTCAAAAGAACATTCTCTCCTATAAATGTAACAGTTGTAACAGAGTGTTGGGAAAAAACATTTAAAGTGGTTGTAAACCTAGTTACAACCACTTGTACCTACAGGTAAGCCTATAATAAGGCTTACCTGTAGGTACTGTAAATATTTATCATATACGCTTTGGTGCATATACGCACGTCATTGGTGCATGCGCTGTGAAGCAACTATTTACTAGAACGAGCCATGACTGATAGCTCCCGCGCAACTCCGGCCAGTCACAGAGCCGGAGTCCGCGGCCCCAGAAGGAAGAGGGGCGAAAATGGATGCAGCCACAAGTGGGGACAACACGGGCTTCATTTGCAGGTGCCACACACTGCGATGCATACTAGCCCAATATGATTTGACTTTGCAGGGGAAAGCAGGGTAAAAAAGAGGAAGTAAAACCCATCAGGGTTTACATCCTCTTTAACACTGACAGTGGTTCTTACAATGATCAGCTTTTAATTATGTATTATGTAAAACCATTATTTCTTAAGAAAAATAAACAGTTGCTGTAGCTTAGTGTAACTGCAATGTGAGATGGAGTTTGGCTTCAAGTTGCTAGTGTATCTAAATTTATTTGCTAGAACATCTAATGCCGCGTACACACGACCAGACTTTCCGGCAGACTAGGTCCGACGGGATTAGTCCGTCGGGCAATCTGATCGTGTGTAGGCTAATCCATTGGTTTTTCGGGAAAAAAATTAGGCGGACCTAGAAATAAAACATGTTTCAAATCTATCCGACGGACTCAATTCTGACGGACTCAAATCGGGAAAACCATTCATCTGTATGCTGGTCCGACGGACCAAATACAACGCAAGGGCAGCTATTGGCTACTGGCTATTGAACTTCTTTTTGAATCCTGTTTACGTCATCACGTTCGTTCGGAAAGTCTGTCGGAACTCCACCAAAAGTCCGTCGGGAAGACCGTCGGACCTATTCTGCCGGAAAGTCCGGTCATGTGTACACGGCATAACACTCCCCTCCCCTCAGACTGACAATGCTGCAGTCCAAAGGTGCCCCATGTGCTGCTTCATCCAGTGTTGGGACCCTCAAAGGCCTTATGCACACAGCACTTTTTTTTAACTCCCCTGGATGCCTTTGCAAAAACAAAGTGGCTTAAAAAAATGTGCCTAAAGTAAAGTTGCCTTTTGCACATGCGTTTAGGTGTGTCAAGCATTTGGGCATTTATTTATTCCATTGGCCAGGATAATAATTAATTCTGGCCATTGGAATGAATGAATGCTCAAGTGCTAAACGTGCCTAGCTTTTAGGCACGTTTAGACATCTTTCCAAGTGTTTAGGCACGTTTAATGTTCTTTCTGCCGAAGAGCTCTTCTCCTGAATGTGCTGGTGACAAGTCTTTTTCTCAGCCTCTAAACTCTTCTCTTTTAGACTAGATTCACACCTATGCAGTTTTTTTTTTTTTACATAAATACACCTATGCAGTTTTAGTGCTTTTTGCATTTTACAGATTTGCACTACAGTTCATTTAACATGGTTTCCTATGGAACACGTTCTGTAGTGCAAATCTGCAAAATGCAAAAAGCACTAAAAATGCATAGGTATGAATCAGGCCTTAATACGCCTGTAAACATCTGTGTGTGCATGGCCACATAGGCTAACGTAAAGTTGCATTTACAGGCTAGAAAGAAAAAAGTCAAACACTTGTAAAAGTGGTGTTTTTTCCTCCCTGTGTATGAGACCTACAGTGCATGAGGCCAGATCATCAAGTGAAAACAGAGGGGAAAAAGCGTAAAAAAAAGGAAAGCTAATGCAGCCACCACATCTAATGATTGGTAAGCTGCAATACTGTATATTACATTTTTGGTTTTAGGTTTAAAAATGCTTTTACCAGTTGAATATCAGCATTACTCCTACAAAACCTGTAATACCCTTTCATTTTCAAAAAATGTTTCTGTTTTTAGTGCCATGATAATTAGACTGACAATTACTTGCTCATGCAACACAGTACACCAATTAATTTTAGACATTTTGTGAGACAGATGGGTTTTATTTTGGTGGCATTTATTGACTGCTGGGTTTTTTATTTTTATAATATAAAGGAAAAGAGACCAAAAATAGGCCATTCCTTCAGGGGTTTAGTGGGTGACATGCTAAATGCAATACATTTTTCTTTTTCATAGCTTCAATTTGTCCCTCCTAACATGTCCCTCCTAACTATGAAGGCACCTCCTATTTGAAATCTGTTTATTTTGTCTTTATATCTTAAATGTCTATTTTTAAATAGATATTTTAGATATATAATAAATTTTCTGATTATGATTTTGTGACATCAATTATTTGAGGGTTTGCTAAAAATGTGGGTGTGAATTTATGTGTGGCTACAACTTATGCCGCGTACACCCGGTCGGAATTCTCAACGGAAAAAGCTCTGATGGTTTTCCCGTCGGAATTCCGACGGAATTTTGCTCAAACTGTCTTGCCTACACACGGTCACACCAAATTCCGACGGTCAATAACACCACGCCTTAAAAAACGTTAGACTGCACTATAAAAGGGAAGTTTAATGCTTCTGAGCATGCGTCAAATTGTTTCTGCGCATGTGTCGGAATTTTGCGTGTCGGAATTGCATACACACGATCGGAAAATCTGATAGAAAGGTTTTCCGTCGGAAAAATTAAGAACAGGTTCTCAATCCAAAGTCCGTCTGAAATTACGACAGAAAAAGACCGCTGGGCATACACACGGTCGGAAAAACCAATGAAAAGCTCCCATCGGACTGTTTCCATTGGAAATTCCGACCGTGTGTACGCAGCATAAGAGGCAGGGTTTGTGTGTGTGGTTTTATATGGCCATGATCAGTAAGGTGTCACTGGATTTCATTTTGAAAATCTAGTCACCTTAGGCTAGGTTCTTTAACACCCTTAGGGCCCTCTACCTGATGTAGGGATCTGTAGGGGCCTATGTCTAAACTATCCACTTGTTCCTTTATTAAAAGACACACATACACATGACTGAGGGGCCGGCAGAGTGTAGAGGCTCCAATTATCTAAAAAAGATTAAACACTTGACCAATCCCTCCCTTGACCAGACGACACATTTAATTTGGACATAGCAGCCTTTTATTACAAACCATACAACATTCACAAAAAACAAGTTTAATGCATATAATACAGTCAATGCATAACAAATAAACCAACCGCAGCTTATGCCTGGTCTAAGGTCTTTGAAGGCCTATATACTCACGATTAACCAGTTATATCTGCCACCCAGTCAAAGACCCCAAGCCGCAACTACACCGGCTCAGGGACAATTAACCACTTAATGGCCCTGTAGCTATAGTTGGGGGAACGTTCAAAAAAACGGTCAGGTTCCCTTCCGGATAATGTGATTGTAGGAATACTATGGAAAAATAATGATTGCTGCAGACGATAGCAGCGGGCAATATTATCCAGAGACAAAGACAAACAAAAGGTACAATATCTGCAGCTTCTTGGGTGCTAAAAAAAAAAAAAACGGAATATTAGTTTATTGTCAGTCTAGGGATAGTGTGAGTGTAGTGAAGAGGACCATCATTCAGCTTTGCATAGTGTGCAGCTAGAGTAGGGACAGCTCAGTTTCACCATAGTGTAGTGAGACCGTGTCATTCATACATACATTAATGTAGAGTAGGGACAGCTTAGATAGTTTCAGTGTAGTGTAGTGAGACCGTGTCAGTAATCTTTACATTAGTGTATAGCTAGAGTAGGGACAGTTCAGATAGCGTCAGTGTAGTGATGGTTGAACACCGTCTATTTGATTGCGTTACTGCTAGTTTAACACCATTTACTGCTGTGTGCGTTACTGCTAGTTTAACACCATTTACTGCTGTGTGCGTTACTGCCAGTTTAACGTCATATAGTTCTGTGCGTCACTGTACGTTTGCCGCATTATATTGGAAAATGGAGATCTCACTGCTCCAGGAACACAAACAGATGGTAAACCTCTCTCTAGGTTCGGAAGCCATAGGTGCTGGCAATTGCTAACAGCAATAAACACCAACAAACTCTGGACAGCCGCACTCTTGAAAAATCGCCTTTCTTTATTTTAAAAAATTCACGTCAAAATCAAGGATCGCACATAGATGAAAAAGCACTACTGCTAGTGCGAAACGTCAGCCTTTTTTTGTCTGCTGTGATCCTTGATTTTGATGTGAATTTTTTAAAATAAAGAAAGGCGATTTTTCAAGAGTGCGGCTGTCCAGAGTTTGTTGCCGCATTATATTGCAGTATATTATAGTGTATCCATGCAGTGTGTCTGTGTCGTGTGAGTACTCAAATTAAAGTGAACAAACACTACTTTTTAATTGGAAAAAACCAACTTTATTGAAAAACATATGCATGGTACATAAGTCAATATAGACCAACATGGTCAAAACAATAGTACATACATGAACACATTGGAGTATCTGTGTAGTGTAGAGCAAAATACCCAGTAGAAGTGGCACCAGAACACAATATATATAATAAGAGAGGAAGAAAATAAAAAAAAGTAAAAAAAAAGGGGGGGGGGGGAGAAATGAGGGGTCAACATATTAAGTACACGTTTCACCATCTGTGAACCACCTGCTCCAGACCTTTTCATACTTAGGCGAGCACCCTCTGTGCACATAGATCAGCTTTTTATATGGAAGAGTGTCATTGACCTCTTTTTTCCAGCACTGGATTGTAGGAGGTAGGGCCTGCATCCACTTACGGGCCACCGCTTTCCTTGCTAGGAATAGGGTTTCATGTAAAAAGGTGCGGAGGGGTTTGTCGGTGTCTAAGTTAGGCAGCAGACCGAGCAGGCACATTTTTGGGTCTAGGGTAGCAGGAGAGCCCATCTGGTCGTGCAGGAAGCGTATCACCTGTATCCAGTATTCTTGGATAGTTGGGCAGGCCCATATAAGGTGGTAGAAGGAGCCTGGGGTATGGTCGCATAGGCGGCATCCTGGATTGTACATGGGTTTGAAACGTGCTATCTTCTGGGGGGTTAGGTATGTCCTATGTATGATATACAGCTGTGTGAGGCGGTCTGATAGTTTGGGGGATACTTTTTTTACATCCTCCAAGATCTCATCCCAATCCTCATCCTCAATCAGTCCAACGTCCGCCTCCCATCCGGCCTTGGCAGCATAGGCCAAGGTCGTGACACTGGGGAGACGGATGGCGGAGTATAGAGCGGAAATTAGTTTGGCTGGCTCAGTGCCTGTGACTATGTCTACTATAGAGGGGACTGCCAGGGACGGGCTAGAGACAGTAAATTGGGTTTGTATGGCGTGGCGGAGTTGCAGGTATCTAAATAGAAGGCAGTTGGGAAGGGAAAATTCATCCTTTAGCATTTGAAATGTTTTAATCCCCGTATTGGTCATGACCTGGTGTATATACACGATCCCATGGCGTATCCACACCGCGGGGTCTGGGATGGACAACAGTTCAGGTAAATGCGTGTTGAACCAGATTGGTGTGTGGGAGTGGACCCGCGGGGTCCCGAGTTTTTTCAGTGCCACCTGCCATACCCTCCGGTGGTGCGTCAGCATGTCTGTTTTGTGGTGGGAGGAACGTCCCGTCGGGGGGGCCCTGAGGACTGACTGAAGCGGGGTGTGGGCTGGGTTATCAGGATGCCCACATAGTAGCACTTGGTATCGTGGTAGTTCGCTTTTGTCAAAATGATAAAAATGGGATAATTGGGAGGCAAGGTAATATTCCTGGAGGTCTGGAAGGGCGGCCCCTCCTAACGTCACCGGGTTCTTCAGGATTTTCCAAGATAATTTATGTCTACTGTGCCCCCAAATAAACGAATTAAGAATAGATTCGATTGTTTTGAAAAATTTTTGTGGTATATATAGGGGGGCATGCCATACCAGATAAAGTATCTTTGGGAGGAGTATCATTTTGACTAAGCTGATGCGCCCCATAACACCCAGGGGTAACCTGGCCCAGGTCTGTGTCTTGGTCTTGATCAAGGTATACAGGGGCTCTATGTTAAGGAGTGTATAGTCTGAAAGTGATCTGGTGACCTGCACACCGAGGTACTTGATCGAGGAGACCCTCGGGAGGGTCAGAAGAGGGGATGTGAACGAGGAAGGGAAGTGGTCAATCGGAAGGATCTGGGATTTAGACCAGTTAATACTTAAACCCGAGTGGCTACCGACACGTTCTATGGAGTGGAGGGCTGCAGCCAGGGAGGGACCCGAGTCCGCCAAATATAGGAGCGTATCATCAGCATACATCCCAATCTTTTCTTCCAGGTTCCCAATCTTAAGGCCGCGGATACTAGTGTCTGTACGAATCATGATGGCCAAAGGCTCCACAGCCAATGCATACAGCATGGGGGAGAGAGGACAGCCTTGTCTGGTGCCTCTTTCTAGGGGGAATTGGTCGGAAAGCCAGCCATTTACAAACACCTTGGCCTTTGGGGATTGATATAGGAGTTGAACCCAACGAATAAAGTTAGGGCCAAATCCAAATCCCGAGAGGCACTCCCACAGGTAGTTCCACTCCACAGAATCGAAGGCCTTGGCGGCATCCAAAGCAACCACGACCCTCGAACCGATTTCATCATGGGACCCCTGTATATTCATAAATAGGCGGCGAATATTCATCGCGGTATTTTTCCCTGGCATGAAGCCTGTCTGGTCGGGGTGGACGAGTGACAGAATAACCTGGTTGAGGCGAGAGGCCAAAATCTTAACCAGTAGCTTAATGTCAACTTGCAGCAGGGAAATAGGCCTATACGATTCCGGGTATTTAGGGTCCTTACCAGGCTTGGGGATCACTACAATTTGGGCCTCTCTCATAGAGGGGGGTAAAATACCTGTATCAAATATGGATTTATACAGGTCGTGGAGTTTAGGGATTTGAATTTCAGAGTAGGTGGCATAGAATTCGAGTGGCAGGCCATCCGACCCTGGGGCCTTAGATGCGGCCATACAGGAGATAGCCTTAGAAATATCCTCCACAGTAATAGGGGCTTCCAATAGTTCAAGCTGGTCTTTGGTCAGTCTAGGGAATTTAACTCCTGCTAGGTAATCCCTGGTGTCTTGGGAAGTGTGGGTGACTCGGGAGGTGTAGAGTGCACGGTAGAATTTCCCAAATTCTTCTGCCACTTGTTGCGGATCAGTAATATCGTTCCCCTGTGGATCCATCAACGATACCACCACAGGGGGACGCGAATCCAGATGGGCAAGATACGCAAGTAGTTTGCCCGATCGTTCTCCATACTCAAACACTCTCTGTCTACAAAAGAAGATGTGTTGTTTGGCTTTTTCAGTGTGTAATTGGGAGACTAGTCGTGTCTGAATCTTGAGATTGTTGGCCGTGTTGGGCGAGGGGTCTCGATGGAACGCCTCCTCCAACACCTGCAAATGGTCTGTGGCCTGTTGGACAATAAATTTCGACGACCTTTTTATTCTGTTGATACGCGTGGAGAGGAGGGAACGGACGTGGAGTTTAAACATCTCCCACACCATGTCATATGCGGCTGAATCCCTGTTGGCTGTGAAAAAGTATTGTAGTTCTGTGGGGATGTCGTCCTGGTCCTGCAGGGCCGTCAGCCAAAATGGGTTTAACCGCCAGGATGGAGCAGGGGAGGCTTTTAGGAGCTGGAGGGTGACCCAATAGGGGGCGTGATCTGAAAGTACTCTTGGAGCAAAGCCCACCTCTTCTAGTTTGGGTGTCAGGGACTTCGAAATTAAGATGAAATCGATGCGTGACATTGTGTTGTGACTAGCTGAGAAGCACGAGAAAACTTTAGTGTGCGGGTATTTGTGGCGCCAAGTGTCAACAATTGCAAAATCGGTCAGTATGCGGTGTAGTCTGGTGTGAACCGGTGGGTCAGAGGGGGGGTCCGGAGCACCCATTCGGTCCAGAGCAGGAATGAGGGTCATATTAAAGTCCCCCATCCACACTGCTGGCACAGAGGGGTATTGTGTCATGAAGGCAAGACCCTCCCTAATTACAAGTGAGTTGTATGGGGGGGGGGACATAGCAGGCTAATATCAGGATAGGGGATCCATTAATGGTGGCATGTATAAACACATATCTGCCCTGCTGGTCTGTCTGAAATAGCACTAAATCAAACGGAACCCTTTTTGCAACCAGGACCGATACCCCTCTGGAGTATGAGGTGTGGGTAGCGTGATAGGCCCAGCCTATCCACGGCTTTTTAAGAGAGGATTGTAGGTGGCCCGTAACATGCGTCTCAACTAGCGTGATAATATCAGCACGCTGAGATTTGAGGAATGTTAGGACAGCGGTGCGCTTAATCTTATTGCGCAAGCCTCTAACATTCCACGTGAGGAACTTCAGGGAACTCATGGCGGATATAGGGCTTGCATGATAGACCGCAGCTGGCTCAGGGACAGCCGAGCAGACATGGACACATCTGTTAGCATAGAACACAGTGACAACCAGTATTGATAGTGCATATATGACAATAACATTGTACCTTTAGCATAAGCAAACATTTGTAAATACGTTGGTAAAGAGAAACAAATATCCACAACAATTCCCGCCCCTCCCAGTCCATTGCCACCCCAACTCGGCATGGACATAGTACCCCAAAACCAGGTATCAACTGGGGACATCCAACGGGTGAGACCCATTAGAGGCAAGGGACTTAATTTCAAGGAGGCATAGATACCCATGATAACATGAAAAACAAGGGGGAGGAGAAAACAGTCCGGTAGACGGGGAATGAGAAAATTAACATAGATCCTAGGGGGGCGACTTCTTCTCTGAGAAGTGCATGGGATGCAGGAGCCACAAAGGTGCAGCACCATCGTGTCTGTGCAGGGGGTGAGCCCCACTTGCCATCGGGACAAAAGGTAAAGTAGGGCAGGAAGTCTCAGCATCGGTCTGTATGTTATCCTCAGCCGGTCTCTCTCAGGTGTGGGGAAGACAGGGACAACGAGTCAATAAGATTGTCTAGAGACAACAGGCATGCTGTGCAGACCAGCTTACACCCGCAATGCGCCCACCGGGGGGCTAAACAGAATGAAAACGGGCATCAGTGCGGGCAAAGGAGGGGGGGGAGAAAAAGTACTCACAAGTGGTATGGCATGTTCAAGCCCGATGATCCCTCTGATCGATCCAAGTGGATGCCAGGTCAGGGTTCTCAAAGAAGTGGGTTCGGCCGTCACACTCCACGCGAAGCTTTGCAGGGTATAGCATAGCGTATTTAAGGTGTAGAACGCGGAGGCGCCGCTTAACATCTTGAAATCTGGATCGCTGCCGCTGCACCTCATTGGAGAAGTCCGGGAATACGGCCACATGAGTATTGGTGTGAGGGATATTCCCCTTTTCTCTGGTCAGGCGGAGAATCTTGTCGCGGTCTCTGAAATTTAAGAATTTCGCTATCAGAGTACGCGGCGGGGCTCCTTGGGGAGGAGGACGGGCGGGAATTCGATGGGCTCTCTCCACTGCAAACATCACTGAGAACGCGTCTCTACCGAAGTTGGATGAACAAACACTACTTTACATTGAATAAAGTGCATCTACATACAGATTTCAACTTCTTCTTTACATTTGCTTATAAGCACCGCCCCCTCCCTCCCTCCCAATAATGTTTAGGAGGACAACAAGGAGAGGCAGACGTTCCCTTGGCACTGTAAGGGGGCCAGCAACAAATGTGGATGTGGTGGTCAGTCCTCAGGCAGGGCATCATTTCCCCTGTTTAGTGAGTTTGCATGTGCTATCCAGCCACAGCATGCAGAGGAGGTGGTGGACTGACTTACTAAACCTTGCTTATCCTCCTCATCCTCTGTCACGCAAGCAGAGTAAAGTGTGCATTCCCCTGCAGTTGCCAGAGTGGATAAACCTGCCTCCTTGTCCACATCTATTCCTGCCACAGCCCCAACATCAGCCATTGAGGAGTCAGCTGAGTTATTTGACCACAGCATCAGCCACTTGCCCCTTGATGATGCCCAGCCATTACTGGATTCAATGTTGGTTCTGAGCTTGAGGATGACAGGAACATGAGCCTAGAGAGAGGGAGGAACACTGGTAGACAAATTGGCATTCATGTTCCCCACCCGCAGCGTATTGCCAAGTTGTCTACAGTGGTAATAATGAAGATGAGGGAGATGGAGATGATGATGAGGTCAGTGATGCAACTTGGGTGCCAGATAGAGCAGAGGAAGAAACTGAAGGTGAGGAGGCACAACCCCAAGGAGGCCGACATCAAGAAAGAGTAGAAAGCAGCCACCTTATTTCATCACAGTCCGCAGCTGTTCTCCCCAAAGCTCAGCTGTCTGGGCCTTTTTTAGCACATCTGCAGCAGATCGCACTGTTGCTAACAGACACATCAAACGTGGCAAAAACACCAACCATTTGGGTACCACATGCCTAACAAGGCATTTAATGTCCAACCACTCAACCCATTGGCAAGAACACCTAAAAGCCACACAAAAGGGGCACAAATCTGTCCCTCCTCCTTACCCACTTCAGCCTGCGATACTGAGTCATTACCTCTCAGTTGCCTCCACTGACAGGGATGATGGTATAGCACAGGGTGTCCCAGGTCCTAGCAGCACACCTGCCAGCAGCACACTTCTAGCTGTAGACTGTAGCCGGCAAATTGTTCTGCCCCATCCGCTGCAGTGGAAAAAAAATACAGTCCCTGCCACCCACATGCTCAGCGTCTGAATGCAAGCTTGTCAAAGCTGTTGGCTTTCTAACTTCTGCCTTTCAGCCTGGTGGATCCTACAGCCTTCCATGAATTTGCACAATGTGCTGTACCACAATGGCAGGTTCCATGCCTGGCACATGTCCTCAATTTGGTGGTGCAGCATTTCCTAAGTACCCAGGGTTGCAAGATGTCCTAAAGCAGGCCAGAAGAGTCTGTAGCCATTTCAGGCGGTCATACACAGCCAGTGCTCGGTTGGCTGAAATTAAGCTGGAATTCCACCTGCCCATAAACCGCCTGATTTTGACATGCCCACCAGGTGGAACTCAACTTTGGGAATGCTGCAGTGGCTATACATGCAGCAGAGGGCCGTCAACGAGTACCAGTGCCAGTACGGCATGACAACAGGCACAGGCCACCTCAGCTTTTTTTTTCCATGCCAATGGCTGATCATTAAGGGTGCATGCACTGTATTGTCACCAGTTGAGGAGGCCACAAGGATGGTGAGCCATGACATTGCATGCATCAGTAACACAATCCCTGTTGTGTTCCTGCTGGAGCAGACTCTGCATGGCATTATGGACAGGGCACTGGAGGAAGAGCAGCAGGAGGAAGAGGAGGACTTCCTTTCCTCTCAAGGCCCACTTTATGCAGACACCATCATTCCTATGTCACAGAATACACAGGAGGAGAGAGGGGAGGAGGATGAGGAGGATTCTGGCACTTTCATAGGCTTTAAAGATGAGGAAGACATGCGTCAATCTGTAAGCGATGGCTTTCCAACCCCAGGACCCTTGGGAGTGGTACATGGCTGGGAGGAGGAAGTTCCAGATGCTGTCATCCTGAGTGACCCCAAGGAGTCTGCTTCTCAAGCCTCTGCAAATTTGAGGCGGATGGGCAACCTCATGCTTCAAAGCCTGCAAAAGGACCCAAGAATACTTGGCATAAAGGAATGAATAAATGATTACTGGTTGGCAACCCTCCTTGACCACCATTATAAGGGGAAGGTCTCAGAACTCATCCCGTCCCCACTGAGAGTGCAGAAGATAACATCTCTTGAGGACACGTTAAAGAGGATTTTATTGAACGTTTTTCCTGACTCCAGTAGGTTACAGAGAAGCATTGGAGAAGGCGCCCACCTAAGTGAGGCATTTCAGAATTGTTTTAGTCCTCTCCACCCAGGGCTGTCAGCTTCCACATCCCATCAGCAGCGTCTGCATCACATGGTGGATGATTACCTCTGGGCCAAAACAGAGATGGAGAGCTTTCCAGCTGACGATCCACTGACTTACTGGGTCATGAGAATAGACCACTGGCCAGAACTTGCCCAGTATGCTATTGAGTTGTTGGGCTGCCCTGCATCCAGCTTGCTTTCAGAATGGGCATTCAGTGCTGCAGGAGGTTTCGTTACTGATCATAGAACGTATCTGTCCACAGACTCCGTGGATCGTTTGACTTTTATAAAACCGAATTAGTCCTGGATTACCAGGTGCATATTATTGCAATTTTTTTACAGCAAGGCCAATTCTTGCTTTCATCAAGAGTACCTCGGTAGTACGGTGGGAAGGCGTCACTGACACCCAAAGATCAATTTTTACACACCCGTTACTTCTATCCAAAGTCAAGGTGACACCAGAATGTATCCGAAAAACTCTAATCTTGTTCCCAGTGCACTACATTGTGGCCTCATCATACACACTGCCTCCCCAGCTGTTGCTGAGCAAAATAAAGGCAGCTTGCAGGGAAAGTTTCATTTTTTTTGGCTTTATAAATGCAATTTTTGCTGCAGCAGATTCTAGACATGGTACAGATCTTCCACTTTACAGGTAGACAAATGCCGCGTACACACGAACGGACTTTCCCCCCGTGTGTGGGCGCCGGCGGACTTTTTGGCGCCAAAAGTCCGGCGGACTAGGTTTTAAGTTTTGTTTTAAAATTATCCGCTGGACTTGGCAGTCCGGCGGACAATCCCACCGTTAGTATGCTAGTCCGCTGGACTTTTGGAAATGAACGGACTTGCCGATCATCGGAAAGTCCGTTCATTTAGCACGTGACTTCAGGTAGACAGAGCTAGCGAAGGCAGTGAATGCCGCCACGCTAGCCCCGTCACCTGGTATGGATTTAAAGGGAATCCCCATGCCGAAAAAAGATCGATGTACCCCTACCCATTCAAGGTGTAAAATGTAAAGTAAAAAAACACACACACTTTTGAAAAAATTATTTATTGCACTGCTCCGGGGGTCTTCTTCCGTCTTGGGGGTCTTCTCGCCGGACTCCTCCGCCATTTACCAAGCTCTTTTACCGAGCGGAGAAGTCCGGCTACCTTCTTCATCGTCGCCGCCTTCGTCTGGGGGTCTCGATCCGCCTTCGTCTGGGGGTCTCGATCCGCCTTCGGGGGTCTTCCGGGGTCTCTTATGTTCTTGCCGCTGTCGTCGCTTTCTGCGACGCCTTCTTCTTCTTCCGCCTTCTTCTTCTTCTTGTTCTTCTTCTTCCGATGTTGACACGTCGCTCGCTCTGGCCGGAATGCCAGAGCCGCGCTGTGCTGGGACTTATATAGGGACAAGGGGACAGGGTCACATGCTCATGTCACATGGTGACCCCGCCCCCTTGTGATGTCACAGTCCCGGAGGATGCTGGGACTGTGACATCACAAGGGGGCGGGGTCACCATGTGACATGAGCATGTGACCCTGTCCCCTTGTCCCTATATAAGTCCCAGCACAGCGCGGCTCTGGCATTCCGGCCAGAGCGAGCGACGTGTCAACATCGGAAGAAGAAGAACAAGAAGAACAAGAAGAAGAAGAAGGCGGAAGAAGAAGAAGAAGGTGGCGCAGAAAGCGACGACAGCGGCAAGAACAGAAGAGACCCCGGAAGACCCCCGAAGGCGGATCGAGACCCCCAGACGACGGCGGCGACGACGAAGAAGGTAGCCGGACTTCTCCGCTCGGTAAAAGAGCTTGGTAAATGGCGGAGGAGTCCGGCGAGAAGACCCCCAAGACGAAAGAAGACCCCCGGAGCAGTGCAATAAATTATTTTTTCAAAAGTGTGTGTGTTTTTTTTACTTTACATTTTACACCTTAGGTGAATGGGTAGGGGTACCTCGTACCCCATACTCATTCACATAGGGTGGGGGGCCGGCATCTGAGGGCCCCCTTATAAAAGGGGGCTCCCAGATTCCGATAAGCCCCCGCCCGCAGACCCCGACAACCAACGGCCAGGGTTGTTGGGAAGAGGCCCTTGTCCTCATCAACATGGGGACAAGGTGCTTTTCCTTATGCCGCGTACACACGAAGGGACTTTTCCCACCGGACCTAGTCCAACGGACAATCCGCCGGACTTTCCAGCGGGGCTTTGCCGGACTTTCCGAGCGTGTGGACTTGCCCACACACGCCCGGACTTCTCCGGCGGACAATCCGCTGGACAAAGTCCGCGGGACTTTTGAAAATGAACGGACTTGCCCACACACGGAGCAGTCCGTTCATTTAGAACGTAACTTCAGGTACGTAGCTAGCGTAGGCAGTAAATGCCGGCGCGCTAGCCCCGTCACCTGGCATGGATTTAAAGTGAGTCCCCACGCCGAAAAACGGCGTGAGGGTCCCCCCAAATCCATCTCAGACCCTTATCCGAGCACGCAGCCTGGCAGGCCAGGAAAGGGGTGGGGACGAGCGAGCGCCCTCCCCCCTCCTGAGCCGTACCAGGCCGCATGCCCTCAACATGGGGGTGCCCTGGGGAAAGGGGGGCCGTGCGGCCCCCCCCACCCCAAAGCACCTTGTCCCCATGTTGATGAGGACAAGGGCCTCTTCCCAACAACCCTGGCCGTTGGTTGTCGGGGTCTGCGGGCGGGGGCTTATCGGAATCTGGGAGCCCCCTTTTATAAGGGGGTCCCCAGATCCCGGCCCCCCACCCTATGTGAATGAGTATGGGGTACGATGTACCCCTACCCATTCACCTAAGGTGTAAAATGTAAAGTAAAAAAAACACAAATATTTTATTGCACTGCTCCGGGGGTCTTCTTCCGTCTTGGGGGTCTTCTCGCCAGACTCCTCCGCCATTAACCTAGCTTTTTTACCGAGCGGAGAAGTCCGGCTACCTTGTTCGTCGTCGCCACCGTCGTCTGGGGGTCTCGATCCGCCTTCGGGGGTCTTCCGGGGTCTCTTCTGTTCTTGCCGCTGTCGTCGCTTTCTGCGCCGCCTTCTTCTTCTTCTTGTTCTTCTTCTTCTTCCGATGTTGACACGTCGCTCTCTCTGGCCGGAATGCCAGAGCCGCGCTGTGCTGGGACTTATATAGGGACAAGGGGACAGGGTCACATGCTCATGTCACATGGTGACCCCGCCCCCTTGTGATGTCACAGTCCCAGCATCCTCCGGGACTCTGGCATTCCGGCCAGAGAGAGCGACGTGTCAACATCGGAAGAAGAAGAACAAGAAGAACAAGAAGAAGAAGGCGGAAGAAGAAGAAGAAGGCGGCGCAGAAAGCGACGACAGCGGCAAGAACAGAAGAGACCCCGGAAGACCCCCGAAGGCGGATAGAGACCCCCAGACGACGGCGGCGATGACGAAGAAGGTAGCCGGACTTCTCCGCTCGGTAAAAGAGCTAGGTAAATGGCGGAGGAGTCTGGCGAGAAGACCCCCAAGACGGAAGAAGACCCCCGGAGCAGTGCAATAAAATATTTTTTCAAAAGTGTGTTTTTTTTTTACTTTACATTTTACACCTTAGGTGAATGGGTAGGGGTACATCGTACCCCATACTCATTCACATAGGGTGGGGGGGCCGTGATCTGGGGGCCCCCTTATAAAAGGGGGCTCCCAGATTCCGATAAGCCCCCGCCCGCAGACCCTGACAACCAACGGCCAGGGTTGTCGGGAAGAGGCCCTTGTCCTCATCAACATGGGGACAAGGTGCTTTGGGGTATGGGGGCCGCACGGCCCCCCTTTCCCCAGGGCACTCCCCATGTTGAGGGCAGGGGGCCTGGTACGGCTCAGGAGGGGGGGCGCTCGTTCGTCCCCACCCCTTTCCTGGCTGGCCGGGCTGGGTGCTCGGATGAGGGTCTGAGATGGATTTGGGGGGAACCCCCACGCCGTTTTTCGGCGTGGGGATTCCCTTTAAATCCATGCCAGGTGATGGAGCTAGCGCGGCGGCATTTACTGCCTACGCTAGCTACGTAACCTGAAGTCACGTGCTAAATGAACGGACTTGCCGATGAGCGGCAATCCGTTCATTTAAAAAGTCCGGCGGACTAGCCTACTAACGGCGGGATTGTCCGCCGGACTGCCAAGTCCAGCGGATAATTTTAAAACCAAACTTAAAACTTTGGTCTGCCGGACTTTGGCGCCAAAAAGTCCGCCGACGCCCACACACGAGGGGATTGTCCGCTGGACTTGAGTCCAGAGGATAATCCCGCGGGATTGTCCCTTCGTGTGTACGCGGCATAAATCCACATACTAATTCCGTGTACACATGATCGGAAATGGCACCAGCAAAACTCTGATGAGAGCTTTTTGTCGGAAAATGCGACTGTGTGTATGCTCCATCGGTCTTTTGCTGGCGGAATTCCAGCCAGCAAAAGATTGAGAGCATGTTCTCTATTTTTTCGGTTGGGAAAAGTTCCTATCCGAAAATGCGACCGTCTGTATGCAATTCGGGCGCGCAAAAAATCACGCATGCTCGGAAACAATTTGATGCATGCTCGGAAGCATTGAACTTAATTTTCTTGGCTTGTCATAGTGTTGTATATCACCGCGTTCTTGGCGGTCGAAAGTTCAGAGAACTTTTGTGTGACTGTGTGTATGCAAGACAAGCTTGAGCGGAATTCTGTCGGAAAAACCATCCAAGATTTTTCAGGTGGAAATTCCGCTCGTGTGTACGTGGCATTCGACTAACCTATCTAGCCCTGTAAAGAAGAAATGGCTATACATACCTTTTCTGAAGCTGATACAGTCCGGTCCCACAGTGAGCTGTCAGCGGGAGCTTCTCTATGGAGGCGGGTGCAGAAGAGGTAGTCAACAATGGAAGCCCCATAGTAACTCTATTGCCGTGTACACACGTGCGGACTTTTGCCGGCGGACCTAGTCCAGCGGACAATCCGCCGGACTTTCCAGCTGGGTCCGCCGGACTTTCCGAGCATGTGGACTTGCCCACACACGCGCGGACTTGCCCACACACGCGCGGACTTGCCCACACACGCGCGGACTTGCCCACACACGCGCGGACTTCTCCGGCGGATAATCTGCCGGCCAAAGTCCGCGGGACTTTTGAAAATGAACGGACTTGCCCACACACGGAGCAGTCCGTTCATTTCGAACGTAACTTCAGGTACGTAGCTAGCGTAGGCAGTAAATGCCGCCGCGCTAGCTCCGTCACCTGGCATGGATTTAAAGGGAATCCCCACGCCGAAAAGCGGCGTGGGGGTCCCCCCCAAATCCATCTCAGACCCTTATCCGAGCACGCAGCCCGGCCGGCCAGGAAAGGGGTGGGGACGAGCGAGCGCCCCCCCCTCCTGAGCCGTACCAGGCCGCGTGCCCTCAACATGGGGGGTGCCCTGGGGAAAAGGGGGCCGTGCGGCCCCCCCACCCCAAAGCACCTTGTCCCCATGTTGATGAGGACACGGGCCTCTTCCCGACAACCCTGGCCGTTGGTTGTCGGGGTCTGCGGGCGGGGGCTTATCGGAATCTGGGAGCCCCCTTTAATAAGGGGGCCCCCAGATACCGGCCCCCCACCCTATGTGAATGAGTATGGGGTACGATGTACCCCTACCCATTCACCTAAGGTGTAAAATGTAAAGTACAAAAACACCCACACTTTTGAAAAAATATTTTATTGCACTGCTCCAGGGGGTCTTCTTGCCGGACTCCTCCGCCATTTACCAAGCTCTTTTACCGAGCGGAGAAGTCCGGCTACCTTCTTCGTCGTCGCCGCCGTCTTCCGGGGGTCTCTTCTGTTCTTGCGGTCTTCTTCTTCTTCTTCTTCTTCTTCTTCTTCTTCTTCTTCTTCTTCTTCTTTCACAGTCCCGGAGTATGCTGGGACTGTGACATCACAAGGGGGCGGGGTCACCATGTGACATGAGCATGTGACCCTGTCCCCATGTCCCTATATAAGTCCCAGCACAGCGCGGCTCTGCCATTCCGGGCAGAGACAGCGATGGGTCAACATCGGAAGAAGAAGAAGAAGAACAAGAAGAAGAACAAGAAGAAGAAGGCGCCGGCGGCGCGGAAGACGACGACCGCCGCAAGAACAGAAGAGACCCCCGAAGACCCCCGAAGGCGGATCGAGACCCCCAGACGACGGCGGCGACGACGAAGAAGGTAGCCGGACTTCTCCGCTCGGTAAAAGAGCTTGGTAAATGGCGGAGGAGTCCGGCGAGAAGACCCCCAAGACAGAAGAAGACCCCCGGAGCAGTGCAATAAAATATTTTTTTCAAAAGTGTGGGTGTTTTTGTACTTTACATTTTACACCTTAGGTGAATGGGTAGGGGTACATCGTACCCCATACTCATTCACATAGGGTGGGGGGCCGGTATCTGGGGGCCCCCTTATTAAAGGGGGCTCCCAGATTCCGATAAGCCCCCGCCCGCAGACCCCGACAACCAACGGCCAGGGTTGTCGGGAAGAGGCCCTTGTCCTCATCAACATGGGGACAAGGTGCTTTGGGGTGGGGGGGCCATGCACGGCCCCCCTTTCCCCAGGGCACCCCCCATGTTGAGGGCACGCGGCCTGGTACGGCTCAGGAGGGGGGGGCGCTCGTTCGTCCCCACCCCTTTCCTGGCCTGCCAGGCTGCGTGCTCGGATAAGGGTCATGGATTTGGGGGGAACCCCCACGCCGTTTTTCGGCGTGGAGAGTCCCTTTAAATCCATGCCAGCTTACGGAGCTAGCGCGGCGGCATTTACTGCCTACGCTAGCTACGTAACTTGAAGTCACGTGCTAAATGAACGGACTTGCCGATGAGCGGCAAGTCCGTTCATTTTCAAAAGTCCCGCGGACTAGCCTACTAACGGCGGAATTGTCCGCCGGACTGCCAAGTCCAGCGGATAATTTTAAAACCAAACTTAAAACTTTGGTCCGCCGGACTTTGGCGCCAAAAAGTCCGCTGACGCCCACACACGAGGGGATTGTCCGCTGGACTTGAGTCCAGAGGATAATCCCGCGGGATTGTCCCTTCGTGTGTACGCGGCATATGAGTGATGTCACTTCCCAGGCATTTCCCAGCCATTGTCGACTGTCTCTTCTACACAACATCCTGGAAACCAGACCAGATCGGCTTCATGTATAGGTATGTATAGTGATTTCTGCTTTACAGGGTTAGATAGGTTAGTCTAACTATCAGACAATGTTGTCGGAAATTCTGACCGTGTGTAGGCACCATCGGACAGTTTCCATCGGATTGTCCGACGGACAAAGTCCTATCTCCTGCTGGATAGATTTTTTAACAACAAAGTCCGATCACACCAAATCCGATCGTGTGTAGCGAATTCTGACGGACAAAGTGCTACGCATGCTCAGATCACATTACAAGACCAAAGCTATTGGCTACTAGCCTCTACGTAGTCCCGTCGTAGGCAACAAACATCACCACGTTCAGAATGATCGGATTTTCCGACAACTTTGTCCGACCGTGTGTACGCAAAACCAACATCGGACAAAGTATGACAGACATGATCCGACGGACCTGGTCCTCGGATAATCTGCGCGTGTGTATGGGGCTTTAGAATGTGGCTATGAGTAGATTTGGAGTTAGTTTTAGGCTGAACTGCTACTTTAAAGTGGAGTTCCACCCCCAAAAAAAATGTATTAATGTGCTTAAAAAAAAAAAAAAAAAAAAAACATTTGGAGATTTTTTTTTTAATTTACTCACCTCTAAATGCCCGTTGCTAGGGGGTCCCTCGTAGTCTGCCTCCTTCAGCACCTGGGCTCCTGACAACACTTCCCTCGGCACAGGAATGGAGATCGTCTCTCCCCCTCCCTCTTGTCAATCAACTGGGACACGTGACAGGTCCCAGATGATTGCGCGTCACGGCACGTGGCGTGGCTCACGCATGCTCAGTGGGTGCTCGGCTGTGAAGCCACAGCCGGGCGCCCACAGTTAAAATGCCACCGAGAGGAGGGGGAGACGAGCGGGGCTTCGATCCCCTGCATCGCTGGACCCTGGGACAGGTCAGTGTCTGATTATTAAAAGTCAGCAGCTGCAGTATTTGTAGCTGCTGACTTTTAATTATTTTTTTTTTAAGTGGGAACCCTGCTTTAACGTTACGATTTATAAATTGTATGATCTTCTGCTATACAAATGTGCACACTTATATGCTGGAGAAAAAACAATGCAAACCAGCAATTCACTTTGTCAAACCAACTTGTTCATACAGCCTCCTGTTGGATCCACATAAGCATTCATAGAAGTTAAATCTCGTACATGGTGTAAGCAGGATGGGCTCAATTGGTATTGGCAGTGGTAAACCATATATGAGACAGGGACACCCAGATACAGTTCAAGCAGGTTTGTCCTCCACTTTTATTCAGAAAGGCAGTAAACAAACACAATTTCAGTGCAAAAAGGGTTTGTACAGCAAATACCTGTACAGTGGCGGCTGGTGCTCAATATTTTGGGAGGGGGCAGCAAACAAACCTGGCCCCCTCACTCGCACTACCACCCCCCCCCCTCCATGCGGGAGACAGATGGGAAGGCAAGGATCAGTGGCCTTACCTTAGGAGGTCGATGATGAGGTGGGGCTGGATCTGGGGTAGGGCTCCTGGAAGCCTAAAGAGGCTGTTGCTGCCCCTCCACCTGCTGCTCCTCACTCCAGCTTGCTGAGGGAAGAGCCAGGCCATTGCTTCTCCTCCCGGCCAAACAGGAAGTGGGTCCTAAGACTCCCGGCCATCGAGTCTCAGGACCCGCTTCCTGATTGGCTGGGAGGAGAAGCAGGAAGACATTAGCGAATATTAATTTACTAATGTCACACAACTGGGTGGGCTCAGGGCGCAGTGCTCTGTGCCCACGAGCCCACCGTTTTTTAAAACAATTAGAGCCTCAGGCTCTAATCATGTGCTTAAAAAAAAGAAAAAACATTTAAATCCATGCGTCTGGCACTCTGAATGTAGATTAGGGTGGCGGCACCCCTGTGCCCCTAATGGAGCGGCCACCACTGTACCTGAATATAGCATAAACAAACAAAACATCTACTTCAAACTACTGATAAATAGTTCCTGGTTCCCCCAGAAATATCAGGCAAAACTTGCACAATTTTTAGTGTTCTGTCAGCAAGCAGCCTTTTCACCCTGCAGTAGGCTGCCACAGCAGAGAGAAGAAATGCAAGAGGGTCCTGTGCATCACTCAGCTCATATACTGTATACTGTATAATACATAGCTAAGGCTAATGATTGAGGTCTGATTACCAGGTAAGGTGTGGACCTACACATGGAGGCTTTATCCCACCCAAAGTTCTACAAAGTCTCCATGATTTAGGACCCAGAACAGAACATATTAAGAGTAAACAAAAAGTTTTTTCTCCATCAGTCATAAACTTTGAGGCCGTTCACCATGTGTAGGTGAGAAACTTGGGTTTCACATACCTGTATATGTGTGTGTATATATATATATATATGTATATATATATATATGTGTATATAATTTTTTCGTATATGTTTTTTATACATGTATATTCCTTACTCTTTTTCCTTTTTATATATATATATATTTATCACATATTTTTATATTATATTTTTTCATTATATTGTTTGTGTATATGTTTATATGCATGTATGTGTATATGTGTATATATATATATGTGTATATATATGTATATACACAATTTCATATTTATTAATTTTTGTTTCTATTTTTATCTTATTCTTTATTTATATTTATTTTTATTTTTATTTTTCCATTTATCCCTTTATTTTTATTTTTTTTTTATTTTTTTTTTCCATCATTATTATTATTATTTTTATTTTATTTATTTATATTTATTAATTTTTTTTTTTTTTTTTTTTTTTTTTTTTTTTATTTATCTCAGTTTTTTCCCTTCATTAATATTATTTTTCTTTCTATTTATTTACTTTCAAATTCATTTACCATTCCTTATCCTTTTTTTTTTTTTTTTTTCCTATTGTTTCTCCCCACATCTCATCATTTAATTTTATTTGGCATCCCATAGTATTTCCAGACCATCATTAGCAATTCATACACATCACCTGTCTCATACCTTTCAATCACATGAGTCCAGGGATTCAGTGTGTTCAACAAATGATTCCGCCCTCTTTCCCTCCCCTTTGACTTTAAATTGCCCCCACTTAGTATGTTTGTCAGCCTTGTTGAGAAAAGAGCGCGACTTGTAAGAAGATCCAAGTGCGCATGCTCGAGAAACGCGTCCTACACCGATGACGGTATCCCCCTGAGCCAGCTGTCTTCTGCTTCTCAAGCCTCGTTCTGAGGCCGCCTTCCTGAGCCGGCATTTTCATCTATATGGAAGTTAACCAGAGCACAGAATGACACAGCACAGCACGAGGAGATACCACTTCCTTACTTGCATACCATGCCTGATTTTATCACAAAAATGTGAGTTTTACTATTGAGCTACTAATAAATTGTTATCCCTGTTAAAAAACTATTGCACCCAGAGGCGCCTCTCCATTTGTTTCTTTTCACATACCTGTATACACTGTCCACAATTCTGCCAACCAGTGCCCCACAAGGGGTAGTTAGAATCTGCTTTTTAATTGAATTTTTGAAATCCTTTTGAAAAGGTCTCTAGCACAGTGGTTGAATTGTTCATTGTTTTTACTTTCCATAGGTTTTTGCTTTCTGTTGCCCTGGCTGATATTTTCTAGGCATAGCTGCCCATGATAATTCACTGCAAATACATAGTGCACTCCTTATTTCAAATGAACTATTTGCTTTAAATGTAGGCACTGTAATAATATCAATTACAAAGGGGCAATAGGCCTGCTGGAGTACAGAGGAACATGATGAGGGTAATAGAAAACGGCCTTGTCACCCGTTAACCTCCATTGTTGTACTCTACTGAATTTATAGAGAGTCACTGAGACTGTGGTTTAAAGAGTGACTGGCGGATAGATTAAATGTGTTTTCTCTGCAATTTTACATGTTGTGGCAGGCACAACTTAGCACATAGGTGTGTGCAGCCTATGGCATTAGGGTGTGCAACTCAAACACACTCACCTTTCTCTGCAGCCTCAGGTGCACATGGCAGTGAATGAATGGGAAGTGCTCTGTGCTGAGTGGCTTCCTGTTCATTCTCAAACTGAAGCATAGTAAACACAGTTTACTATGCTTCCGTTATGAATGGACACAGTGACTGCATGTAGTCACTGTGTTCATTTAGAAAAAGAACGGGCCAGTAAATTACATATTTACTAGCCCCTTCCCCTGCTCTCCATCCATCCTGAAACATACCCTGCAGGAGTCAAGGTGAGAGGAGGGAAGCCAGCAGTACTGTGGGGTGGGAGGGACAACAAGGGGGGGAGCCTGGGCAGTAGAGGGAATCAGCACTGCACATAGTGATTAGGGTGTACCCAGGCTTATGTGTGCCCAAGCTTATGACTTAGCATGTGGAAGGCTTTGTCATTTGGTTCTTGAGGGTAAAAATCAAGTGTTGGGAACATAATGCTAACAAATACCATTACTTTTAAGCGGATTTTTACCTGCAGGTAAGCCTATAATAAGACTTACCTGTAGGTAAAATGAATATCTCGTAAACCTGTACAGTTTAGGAGATATTCGCCTTCCATGCAGCCGCTGACGTTAGTGGCACATGCACTCTGAAGGTTTGGTGGATGCTGCCTGACCTTGTCATAAAGAGGACTCCCGCGCGCATGCATGGAAGTGACGTCATCATGGCTCCTGCTATTCACAGCGCTGTAGCCGCGAACCTGGAAGAAATGCTGAGGGAACATGTCAGCTTCCTAAGCAGTGACAGCGGGCGCTTCGTTCTAAGGTAAGTATTTCATGATGAGCTAGTATGCGGTGGCATACTAGCTCATTATGCCTTATGCCCCGTACACACGATCGGACTTTCCGACAACAAAACTGTGGATTTTTGTATGAAGGATGTTGGCTCCAACTTGTCTTGCATACACACGGTCACACAAATGTTGGCCAACAATTACGAACGTAGTGACATACAAGACATACGTGATATCTCCATTACAGATGCTAGTTATATCTCCGGCTCGTACTTGATTCCGAGCATGCGTGGACTTTTGTCCGACGGACTTGTGTACACACGATCGGAAAGTCCTACAACAAACATTCGTTGGCGGAAAATTTCAGAACCTGCTAGCCAACATTTGTTGGCGGAAATTCTGACAACAAATGTTTGATGGACGCGTACACATGGTCGGACTTTCCGCCAACAAGCTCACATCCAACATTTGTTGTCGGAAAATCCAATCCAATATTAGTCTTACAGGTTTTGTTTTTTTGGGGGTTTTTTTCAGGGCATACAACAGCTATAAGTGGAGTAAGAAATATTCACAGTGTGGAAAATATTAAATACAAATGCATTGCTGAAACATAATCCTGGTGAAAACTAAGAACCTCCTGAAGTGTAATTCTCTGCAGAAATCGTTTTGTTATGATGCCAATACCATTATGTGTCACACATTGTAATTATAGTTATGTTAGCATAATGCTTGTTTTGCCCAGCAGTTATTAGAGAAAGAAGGGACCAATGTATAACTAAGAAGATAGGTACTATAAAAATATTATTTTAATCAAAGTGTCGTTTTTGAGAAGATATTTTTGTGACATTTTATTTGAATTATTGAGGTTCTGACATTTAGCTCCTCTCTAGTGAATATAACTTTTACAGAAAATACTTGAAACTGCAGAGCTCTAACAAGCATTCATTGAATGAAAAGTTAATGTGTCAGACATTGTTTGCCGTGTATTTTATATTTTTATGTTTTGTTTGCAGAGTGCAAGTAGAATTTTATGTGAATGAAAACACCTTTAAAGAAAGATTGAAGCTTTTCTTCATTAAAAACCAAAGATCAAGTAAGTACTGTCAAACTGTTTGTAATTCAATTTACAACACCCAATATGGTTGCGAAAATATAAAGATAAGCTATGGGTGGTACCTCGTCCTAGGGAATATACAAAGAAAAAGAGGAACAACAGGGGGTTTAGCCAACCTGACGGACTATCTCGGCACCTGAACAAACACGGATATTCCGTAATCAATATTTCATTGGTTTATTTAGAAAACATACAAAACAATATACAAATATACATCACAAAAAGTGAAGAACAAAAAAAAAAGAAATTTACAACAGTTTGGCCATCGAATATCGGATATACATTAGGACCTAAAAGATTCCATAATTATGTTTTACTTGCTGGTCAGTTGACGGTTGACGCGTTTCGCTTTTAGCTTCATCAGAACCGTAGTACAGCAATTTTTATATCTAAATATAGTTGTAAAACAAGAAAAATTGAGAATTATTCATCAATGGGCAACTAGTTGCTCCAATATGTCCCATCAGTAACATGATCATCACCAGTCTAGCCCGCGATCTAATTAGTAAGTAGATTGCCTACCTTCTAGGTATACCCTATTGATTATAAGATACTCAATTTGTGGCAATTCACATTTTCATTTTTAAAAGCAATTTTCTGGAAGGTAGAAGTGAACGTCAGTTTCGGAAGGAATTTCCTTACACCTGCAGATGGTAGAAGAGAAGCCAAGAGGGCAACAGAAAAACAAGAATAAGAAAAAAAAAAAGGGGGAAAAGACAGGGGAGAAGAGGAGGGGAGATTTATATCTATTTTATAATTTATCATTATTTAGAAAGTTATATCCATATTATGAGAATTAAAGCTTATATTAGGAAGGTTGAATCCTACCTGGGTTCAAGAGGGTCAGAAAAAGTCCCGGTACATTATAGAGAGACCGTATCTGCGTCCCCCAATATTAGAAGAACCTAATGAACAGGGTAAGGGTAATTATAAATAATGATGACCATTTTAAAAAGCCTGATCCTCGAATTGCTACTTCTGGATAGTAAAAAATGAAAGCCTATACCTGTTAATGTCCGGTGTAGGTCGTATGGGAAGGGCGGCCTTAGAGCCCTATTGGAGGGCAGCCCCCAGGGGTTGGATAATCCAACGCTGAGTCTGGTAAAGTAGCAAGCAAAAAGTTTGGTAGGTAAATCGTTAAGAGAGTTGGGGCTGGTAATTATATAGTATCATGTCTATAGAGTCTGGGTACGCCATATAGATTAAAAACTTACCTAGGAGATGGCGCTAGCGCATAAGCAGCCTTCCCAGTGCCTTCTCTGCAGACTACTGAGTGAGTACTGCTTAAATAGCCTATTTTCCTGCCGAAATCAGGGCGGAAATTAGTTTGAATGTCATTTGAATCAGCTGGAGCTGAGGGGTTGGCCCGTCTAGGCAAGTGTTGGTCAGTTTCAAAGACTCAGCAAGTGGACATTAGTAATAGTGCATACAAATACCAGATAGACCTGTTAAATCAGCTTCCATAAGGGCCGTGTCGCATTGCAATTGGTCGGGAGAAATTCCAAAGAGGAGAAGATAATCTAATCTATATTAGTTAACTCCATTTATGACCATCAATCCAGCAGAGTGAATTAAAATAGAATACGAGGTTGCAAAATAGGATGTAAATAAAAATAGAAAAAAAAAATAAAAGGAGCAAAGAAAATAAGAAAAGATAATAAAGATAAGTATGAATTAAAATAGAATATAAAATAGAAGAGTGGAATATAGATAAAAATATAAAAAAAAATAATATATATATGAAGCAATAAAAATAAAATAAATCAAAAAAAAAAAAAAATGAAGCAATAAAAAAAAAAAAAAGAAAAAATTGGAAGCAATAAAAATAAAAAATAAAAATAATTAAAAAAACAATAATAGAAAAAAAAAAAAAACAACAGGATAGTTTTGCAGTTGTTGTTCATTGCCAATGGCTTAACTTTTCAGGCAGTATTACATGTAAAGAGAGAGAGAGATGGAGGGGGGCCGGTGACCGGTCTCTCAATATGGTTGATTTACTAAAGGCAAATAGACCGTAAACTCTGCATGTGCATTTGCTCCGGAGGTTAGTACACGAGAGGATGATGAAACACTATATTATTTTTTCTTTATTTGCTATTTTTTTCCCCATGAAAATGGAGTCACCTTTTAAAGTGGTATACCTGCTCTGTGTTATGGTTTTGCACAGAAAAGCCTAGACCCCCCTCTTCTCAAGTTTCTTACTGGCACTCCTGGCCCCTCCCTCCTGCCCAGTGCCCTCACAGCAAGCAGCTTGTTATAGGGGCACACAAGCCCCGCCCTACTCTCTCCTCATTGGCTCACTGACTGCAGCAGCGGGAGCCAACAGCGAGGGACAGGACAGCCGAGGTTCCCGTGCAACATCGCTGGATCCAGACGGGGCTCAAGCAATTATTAGGGAAGCTGCTGCACACAGAAGGTTTTTTATTTTAATGCATAGAATCATAGGTGTAGGGGGTGTGCCTGGGCACACCCTAATCACTACGTGCGGACTCCCCCTATTGTTCAGGCTTCCCCATGTTGCAGCTTTCCCCCCAGCAGTGCTGCTGGCTTCCCTCCTCTCCCCCTGGCTGTTGTGGGGAATGTTTCAGATTGGAGAGAGGGGGAAAGGGCTAGTAAATATGTAATTTACCCTCCCCTTCCTTTTGTAAATGAACACAGTGGACACACTTACTCTCTGTGTTCATTCATGACTGAAGCATAGCAAACTGTGTTTACTATGCCTCAGTTTGTGAATGAAAAGGAAGCCACTCAGCAGAGAGCACTTTCCATTCATTTACTTTCCAGTGCAGCTGAGGCTGCAGAAAAAGGCATATGTGTTTAAGCTTTTGGGGTGCACACCCTAATGCAATAGGCTGCGCACACCTATGCATAAAAATAAAAATAAAACTTTTGCCTTTACAACCACTTTAATAAATTCTAATTGCCAGAATAAATTAATATTCTGGTCAATAGAATGCATTAACATCAAGCATGCTTAACCACTTAAGGGCCGAGCCTCTTTTTTACATTTTTTTTCAATAGAAAATTACTTATAACCCCCAAACATTATATATTTTTTATTCTAACACCCTAGAGAATGAAAATGGCAGTTGTTGCAATACTTTCTGTCACACCGTATTTGCGCAGCGGTCTTACAAGTGCACTTTTTTGGGAACAAAATACACTTTTTTTAATTAAAAAAATAAGACAACAGTAAAGTTAGTCCAATTTCTTTATGATGTGAAAGATAATGTTACGCCGAGTAAATTGATACCCAACATGTCACGCTTCATAATTGCACCCGCTCGTGGAATGGCGACAAACTTTTACCCCCCGCCATTGTATCACTCCATTGTATGGCATGGCAGGCCGGCCCTGGGAAATGTGTACTGTACCAAGGCAAAACTTTTTTTAGAATTCTGTTTCCTTTAAAATTATTTTAAATAACATGTTTGAGACATGCTCCAAGCCTGCCTGTGCAGTGGCTCATCTGTACAATGTATACTATCTACTAGGAAAAACAAAACTCATGGGATACCCAATACAAATAAAAAAAAAAACAATGTGGTATTTCCCTAAAAATTCATACAAAACCTTAAGGCCCGGTTCACATCTATGCATTTTTTCCTTGTCAAAAGTATTTTATTTGAGTACAAGAAATGTATACAATTAACATAAAGAGATTACAACACATTCAATATAGTGAAGCTCGTTTGCGAGTATTCAAATACAAAATCATTTGTAGTGAAATAGAACAAGACAAATAACGATGAGTAATAAAAGAGAGGTGAAAGAATGAGAAAAAAAAGGAGCTTTGAATACTATATTCATTAGGAAATAAAGAAATTTGAAATATTGTATATTCTATAAAGACTATTGCCTTATTTTATTTCTTAGGCAAGCAAAAAGATTGTTGTTTAAATAATAATTAGAGCTTCAAAATCATAAAAGAGGGTAGTACATACTACAGGGGGTCCCCGAGTTACGAACTCGTTAGGGACTGGCCCCGTGTACGGAACTCGGAAATGTTCGTAAGTCGGCGCGCATGCGCAGACCGACAAATACGGAGATTTCCGGACATTTCCGATGTTCCGTCTGTTGCCGTTCTGCGCATGCGCGGCAAATTACGGACATTTCCGGCATTTTTCGACGCTCCGTATGGCCGCGCATGCGCAGAACGGCCGACAGACGCCGAAAACCACCGGAAAATGGCGGAGGGTCCCCGCAGCACCCCGTTCGTAAGTAGGGGTTGTTCGTAAGTCGGGTGTTTGTAAGTCGGGGACCCCCTGTACATAGAAAAAAGTAATAAAGAGTGAGAAAGAAAAAGAGTAGGAAAAAGAGGGAGAGAAGGGAATAGAAGATAGAAGAGAAGAGGAGTCCGTGAGGCCTGAGGCCAGGCCGAGAGTCACCGCCACAACCAGAATTAAGCTAGTTTAATGACTAATACTGATCGTTTGAGCTACCATGGCAACAGCACATTTTTGTCAAGGGTATGAAAATATGTGCCCAAATCTGAACATCCTCTGATGCATTGTGCCGCATAATTTTGTACATATTTCGCTACTCTGGCCGGAACCAAATACCACCTTGTCATCACTTTATAGTTAGCCTCAACCGCTAATACATTAGGGGAAGCTGTTTTAATTGTAGTCCATACTGTATTTGGTTCCAATCTGAAATATCCAGTGTACGCTCCAAGTCTTCTTCCCACTTATGGACATAAGGTGGGTTATTTTTATTAGAATAGACCAGTAAGTGAGAGTATATTGTAGATATTGTGCCTCTAGCATGGGCATCCTTCTTACAAATGTTTTCAAAACTGGACATATGTGTTAATGGGGATGTTGTATTTACTAAGGGTGTGAAACATTTTTTAATTTGGAGATATCTAAATAATTCCGATTGTGGTAAACCATATTTTTCACAAAGGGTTGTCAAAGAGATAAATGACGAGGAGTGTATAAATTTGTACATATTTAGAATGTTTTGGGATGTCCATACTTTGAAAGATTTAGGGGATACCCACACTGGATAGAAGGCAGGGTTTTTATAGAATGACAATAATGGATTGTGTAAAGATTGTAATTGATTGCTTTTTTTGAATCTATCCCAAAGGGATATATAATGTTTAGTAATAGGTTTCCTTAGGTCTTTGCGATCTTTTGATGAGATCCATAATAAATTAGATATTGGAATAGGATCACTTTCCGTGGCTTCAATTGATACCCATAATGGGGTTTCTTGATATGCATGGTATTTAATAAGACTCGCTATATGTGCAGCCCTATAGTAGTATGCAAAATTGGGACAGCCTAGGCCTCTGTAGGGAGATATAATGTGTGCAACTGTATTCTCGGTTTGGAGGATCCCCATACAAATGACGATACTTTTCTTTGTATTATTCTCAAGTGGTAAGCTGGGATCGGGATTGGTAGTACTCTAAATAAATAAAGTCGTTTCTGTAATATCGTCATTTTTACAGAGTTAATTCTTCCGAACCATGATAATGGAAGATGAGACCATGAGTTCATTACGTTAGAAAGCTTTTTTAACAATGGGGGATAGTTCATTTTAAATAAATCCTCTAAAGATGCTGTTAGGTGAATTCCTAAGTATGGAATTGATCTGTCTGACCATGTAAAAGGGAGGCAAGTTTTAGCAGAGTTCAGCTCCCTATGTTAGAAAGAGATACATTTAGTACTAGGCATTTTTGGGGATTTATGTGTAATCCAGAAATATTGGCAAAATTATCAAGAGATGGGATGAGGTTTGGGCCTGATACTTGTGGAGAGGAAAGAAATAGAAGGATATCGTCTGCAAAAAGACAAAGTTTGTGTTGGTAACCTCCTATTTCAATTCCAGTTATGCTGGGGTTTGATCTGATTGATTTAGCAAGTGGCTCTATTAAAAGGGCGAATAATAAAGGAGATAGCGGACAGCCTTGTCTTGTACCTCTTTCTATGTTGAAAAGGTTAAATTTGTATCCAGCATATTTGACGTAAGCTTTTGGTTCATTGTATAATGCCATAATCCAATTTGTAAAGTTTGGGCCGAACCCCCATTTCTGTAGTGTGTAATTCAAATAGGCCCATGAGATAGAGTCAAAAGCTTTCTTAATGTCAAGTGAGAGAAAGCAGGCAAGAATACAGCGTTTTTTAGCTATATGCGCTAGAAGGGTCGCTCTACGTACATTATCACTAGCCTGTCGGGAGGGTATGAAGTCCACTTGGTCTCGATGTACAAGGGTACCAATGATCTTATTCAGATGGGATGCTAACATTTTTGCTAGTATTTTAATGTCTATATTTAACATGGAAATGAGGCAGAAATTTGAACTTAAGGTATCATCTGATTGAGGTTTAGGTATCATGCAGATGATAGCTAATAGTGACTCTTGTCTAAAGGATTTGTTATTTAATAAGTCATTGAATGCTTCTGCTAGCAAGGGGGAAAAAACTATCTGAAAAAGTACGATAATATAGGGCCGAGAAACCATCCGGACCAGGCTTTTTGTTTATTTTTAGTGATTTAATAGCTGCTGCTACCTCATCTCCAGTGATGGGTTTTTCTAGTGACATCATTTGGGGCTCAGTCATTTGGGGTAAATTGATATTTGAGAAAAAGGAGTCGGCTGTATCAATATTAAATGTATTGTTGTAATGCTTTATGAAGCATTTTCTCAAATTGCTTCAAAATGCTGGATGGGATAGTAGAGTCTTTTTGTGAGGTATTTGGCATGTTTAAATCAGGTTCAGAGTCAGAGTCCCCTGAAGGAATAGCTTTTGGCAGCTGTAGCTTAGTCCTCTTGTCTGAGGTAAAATTACCTGAGGAGACCGGCGCCTTCTTTGCTGTATGTTTCGCCTGAGTGCCGCTATTAGGGCTGATTTTAGTTTTGTTCCGGGCACCTCCTAACACCATTCTGTAATAAAAATGTTCCCCTCGCCTCACAGGAGGATAAGACTATGGTGTGAAGAGTCTCCGTGTCCGTGAGTTGTATTTCCCCTCACAGAGCGGAGCTCTAGACCGACATTACCGCTGCGCTATCCTCCGCGCATGCGCCTCCCACACCTATGCATTTTTTAGTGCGTTTTCAGTTTTGCAGAAACACACTTGGTTATTGGTTTCATAGACTTTAAGGGATGAAAATTATGTATTGAAAAATGAAAAATGCACCTGCAATTTGCAAACTGCAACCTGCATAGGTGTGAATCAGGCCTTTTTCTTGATAAGGGTATGGTTTGGTTGTCAAGGGAGACCTCATGCAAAGAGAAAAGAAAAAATAGCTTGGAGTCCCCCACAAATTCTATACCAGACCCAAGGGTTGTGGTTTGGATTTTATGGGGGAAACACCTCACAAAAATACAAATTCAAATATGGGATTCCCATGAGGTCAATGACCAAATAGATATTGATATCACCCAGGAGACCCGCTTTCCTTGTTTCTATTCTACTGCAGGGATAGGGAGCTGTTTTTTGCAGTAAGTGAGCATTGTTATCGGATGCTTTGGCTGTCTGTGTTTTTTTTTTTTTCAGCATGGTGGTGGGTGTGGTACATCATGACTGATGAGGTTTTGCATCTCTGGATGGCATAATTGCTGATGTATTTACATTGTAGGACATTTTTGCGGGTAATTTATTGTAGCACACCCCTTATAAGAACTCACAGACTCCTACTAGTAGCACGTTGAAGTGACACGGCTCACACTTTCTCCTCTAATTCCTCTGTGGTCACTGAGCCCAGAACCACTTCTTCAGGCAATGCCAACCCATCTGCCTCTTTACACCAGCCCACCCAGCTGATTCTTAGGAGATCTCTAGGGAAAGGCTGAAGACTTAAGCACACCACTGCCTTTAAGGGAGACTGACTACATGTGGCAGTCTCCCCCCTTTGTATTTCCCACAGTGTTACTCTGTCCTCTCTTGCTCCCTTGCCTCCAGAAAGGGCTTCCTCCCTTGTGTTGTAGAAGGATCCTTCCAGCACCCGAGCCCTGGCCCAAGGTCACCCCCCCAGACTAGGGGGGCACCCTTGACACTGCATCTCCATCTTCCACCCGACTGCCCCTGCTGGCATGGCTCATGTTTATTTATATATATAAGGTGAGTGGAGTGCCAATAAAATAACAACATGACTAATTTTTCAAATTTGCAAGTGAAAAAATATGTAAAAGGAAAAACTAGGGCAGAGTCCCAGTGAAAAATTCAGTCCATGAATAAAGAAAAAACAAACATCCATCCATGTGAAATAATGGTGACAAATTGTAAAAAATCGTGAAAGATCCTACAAAGAATGTGCATCCAACTCCACACCCAAGTGAGTAAGTAGCCTGCTTACCAGCTAGCCGTGACTATTAAAAAGCAGTCTCACCCAGCACAGGGAAATCGGTCTCCCCAATATCCTTAAAGATGTCTGGAACCACAGCTTGGACGATGTCAATCAGAAAATATAAAAGAAAGTGCTTCCATAGTGCAGTATGTTTTAAAATCCAATTTAATATAAGTGGGTTGCACTTACAAGATATATGATGTATCAGAGGAAATACAGCAATGTATCTCATCAATGAGGTCCACGGCATCTCCTCAGGCTTCCGTTCGCTTCCTGTTCCGTTTACCCATCAAATTCTTGAGAAAAACATCCTCCTTACTCCCACCCTCCAGTTCTGGAAGTTTCAACAAACTTCCAGACAAGGGGGGAAAGTGCCAGAGAGAGCTGCCAGATGAGTCATTCAGCCCTGAGTCACTGAACCCTGACCCAGATTCCATAGCTCAGGCTTAGCTAACTCAAGTTACCTACACTAACTCTAGCACACACTAGAGGGTGCTACATTATATTTTAATGAAGGTCAAAATGTGTGTGGCTTTATTTACTATTTACATCTTATAAAATGAGTAGGCATACTATGTACCCCTTGCTCATTACATGGGGTGGCAGTATCTGGGAGTCCCCATATATTTAACCCCTTCGCTATCAGATAAGTTTTTGCAGTTTAGTTAAAGGGGTGTTCCAGCCGTTTTTAAGTCAGCAGCTACAAACACTGTAGTTGCTGACTTTTAATAAGGACACTTACCTGTCCAGCGACCCCGCAATGTTGCCCCATCCCCCGAGGCCAATCGTCCATCATTGTTTCCTGGAACACACATGTTCCAGAAGACAACGGGGCCACTCGCCGAGGAGGAGGAATTTAAGAAACACTGCCGCGGAAAAGGAAGACTGCCTAGCAACAGGGGTTTCTTGTGAGTAAAAAAATGTTTTTTATTTCAAATGTTATTTTTTATATTTTTTTAAGAATGTTAATGTAATTTTTTTTTTAGGGTGGCCCTCCACTTTAAGAACATAGGTCAGTCCTACCAAAGCAAAAAACCCACTACTAGAAAGAGCCAATGGATCCTCAGACCTGGAGCTTTTATCTGTTTAATATATATTGCCATTCATAAACTGTATAGCTGCAGACGCTGTGTGGGTGAACTGTAAAATGGTTTACCAAGTAAAGTAGTAATGGCAAAAAAATATGGAATTTAAAAAAAGGTGATTTTTGTTTGCGACCAATTTTATGCATATTTATAATAATAAATAATAAATGCTAAAATAGCAATATTTGTATTTATAGTTTTTTTTAGGTGGCAAAAGTTGCACAGGGGGGCTTTTTTAGTCTTTATTTGGAGCACAATTACAAAAGTTGTGATAATTGTTGTTATAATTTGATGGACATTATTTTATTTTTTTACTTTTACTCATAAAGCTTTTCAATTGCATAGAGAAATGTCTTTAAGTTTACATATGCATACTTTAAATAGATATCCAGTGACCTGGATGACAAACAACCTTCACAGAGTAACTCAAGCAAAGTTACATTTTTGTTTTGTTTTTAATTATACAACAGCTATGACTTTATTGCCCTACATAATGAATGAATTCACTATTCATTCATTATGTAGGGCAATAAAGCTTTGTACTGAAACACACAGTAAAACTTTCAAAGAATTATTCAGAGTTTATTGTTATGGAAAGTGAACAGGCCAGAAAAATTACTGTAGCAGCTGTTGTACTGTATGCTACAGCAGGTACATCATATTCAGTGTTTTGTCTTTAGTTAGCCAGATGGTAGGATCAGATGGTAGAAAACCAAACTGCTACCGAGCAATAGTGCAATTTGCTGATTTTTTTATTTTTATATAGAAATGTTCAAGATTTTTTAAAATTATAATCAGAATTAAACACAAATAACTATCTCATCTATGAGCAACAAAGCTATATGTGGAATTCTTAGCTGTCATGGGGCAATAAATACTTATTTTCTATGTCTTATAGAACTAAAATCAAACGGGTGTAGGCCTACACGCATGAGAATAAGCTAGTTAAATTTAATTTAAATATAACAGTTTTAGTGCCTCTTGTTTACATTTTTCCCTTCATGGAACGCTAAAAATTATTGATTAAACCCACAAGTGCTTTTTTACCACTACTATTCCTTTATATTGGCTTTTGACATTTACAAATGCAGCAATTTAGAAATTGGATGAAAGGTTTAGTACTGGGAAACACTTTTTGAAAGACAAATAGTGCATTTTATATACAACTATATAGATTAGACCAAAATGAGGGACAAATGAGAAGGAAAAAGGGACATTGTTCCAAATCAGGAACAGTCCCTGAATTCCGGGACAGTTGGGAGGTATGTACTTGGCTATACATTTTAATGAGAAAGGTGACTTCTACAGTCAGCAGCATTTTCAAAGGAATGTGTGTGGTGTGAGCAACAGTCATTGATGATGACATACTCAACCATCTACACATGTTTTTTTCTTCAATGAAAAGAGTCAAGCTGTAGCTCTTTCTGAATTAGTGAATCTAAACCAGAAGAAAAGAAAAATGGCTTTCAATCTAAGAAATACTAGTCCTAACCATATCTGCAATTATTTGTATCATTTTTATGATGTATATCTCATTGAACTACTGCAAGCTATATTACTTTTGATTTCTGAACAATATACAGTAGTACCTTGGATTACAAGCATAATCTATTCTAGAAGAATGCTTGTAATCCAAAGCACTCGTATATCAAAGCGAGTTTCCCCATAGGAATCAATGGAAACTCAGATAATTAGGTCCAGTGTCACTGCTAGTGTATGCAGCACCGCATGTGGACAGAGGTGGGGGGGGCGCCGGAGAAACTCGGAAACACTTGGAGACAACTTGGAGATGCTCTGACACACTCTGAGATGCTCGGAAACACTCAGGAACAAAGTGTCTGAGCAGCTCCGAGTGTCTCCGAGCATCACCGGTGCCCCCACACCTCTGACCACATGCAGTACTGCACACCCCAGAGGCCTGAATCCTGCTCGTTTTGTGAGACAACGCTTGCAAATCGAGTCAGAATTAAAAATAAAGGCTCGTTGTCAAGAACGTTCCAGGCATTTCCGGGCCTTCCGCGCGCACATAGGTGCGCGGCGGGCGCGCGCGCGTGCACGTTAGCGTGCGCGTTAGCGCGCGCGGCGGCGCGCGCGTGCATGTGCGCATGCGCGGGAACGCAATTGGCGCCAAAACGGGCTTTAAAAGCCCAGCAGTGACACTCAGCCAGTGCTGTGTTGTCTTTAAGCTTCCTGCTTGTCAGCCACCCGAAAACCTGATCCGAAACCTGAACCTGTGATCTCCCGTTACCGACCCGGCTCTGTTTGGACTACTCTACCTTCTCCTACCCGACCCGGCCTGCCTGACCCTGCTACATCTGTCTTTGGTTACCGACTCCAGCCTGCCTACCGACTCTGCCATTGCCTGCTCCTATCATCTGATTGATCTGCTGTTGCCAACTGGACTGTCTGACCTTGCTCTGCTGATTCCCACTTGTTGATCCACCTGTTGCCTGGTTCTTGTATCCTGCTTCTACCACCTACAGCTGCAGTCTCACATCCTGCCATCCGCATACGGACCTTACTGGAGGACCTTCCTGTTGGTTCCAACACCTTCCTCTACAAACCAGGCACTCCTACCCCACTGTGCTCACGTCACCACTGTCCCCATCTCCAGTGGCACGTGAACCAGCGCTGTATGAGAGGTCTCCTCCTACCAAGTCAGGCTCTACGTCCAGGTACGTAACAGTACAACACAGCCATGACTGAGCCTGCAGGAGAGACCCCTCCCATGACAGATATCTGTTCACACCTGTCAGCCCTCACTCAAGCCGTAAAATCCTTACAAGACGGTTACACCAGATTGGAGGGACAAGTCCAGAACATCATCAACCCCATACACGTGGCTCCTGGGTCCGTTTCCGCCCCTGCTCAGGCTGCTTCCCCTCCTTCTGTCGTTATGCTTCCACCTGAGCCAAGGGTCCCCATACCTGAGAAGTTTTCAGGGGACCGAACTAAATTCCGGGCCTTCCGCAGTGCTTGTCGACTTTACTTCGCCCTGCAACCCCGGACTTTTTCACTTGAAGCCACTAAAGTGGGGTTTGTGGTCTCTCTACTGCTAGGAGAACCACAGATCTGGGCACACCGGCTTCTCGAAGAGGACTCTGTTTTGATTCAATCACTGGCGGCCTTCTTTGAAGCTATGTCCCAGCTTTATGAGGACCCTGAACGGGTCGCCACAGCAGAGGCCACTTTAACTACACTCCAGCAGGGTCGCCGGGCGGCCGAAGAGTACATTTCGGATTTTAGACGCTGGAGTGCGGACACTCAATGGAATGATGCAGCTCTACGGCATCAGTTCCGCATGGGCTTATCAGAAGGACTGAAAGATGAATTGGCCCGGGTGGGCATACCTGATACTCTTGAGGCCTTAATCACCTTAACCATCCAGATTGACCGCCGCCTTCGGGAACGTCGCACTGAACGGGCCTACCAACATAATCGCCCCACTTGGATGACTGCTAAAGCCCCAATTCCGGCTGCCCGCTACTCACCACCACCCAACTTCCAGCCAATCCGCCCTGCACCAGATGCCTCCGAGCCGATGCAGTTGGGACTGATTCGACCCACCTTAACCCCGGAAGAGCGCACACGCCGCCATCAACTTAATCTCTGCCTGTACTGCGGAACAACTGGACACTACGTGCGCAACTGTCCGGTCAAGATGCGTAAGTGCTTTTCCTCTGTTCCTGCCAGCCTTTCAGCACTTTCTGCTAACACAACCCACATTGCTCTCCCTCTCTCATTGCAGCTCCAAGGAAGGACAATTCCAGTTAAAGCAATTATTGATTCCGGAGCCTGCAGTTGCTTCATTGATTCTGCCTTCGCTAACCAACACAACATTCCCCTACGGAATAAGACCCATCGACTTTCAGTCTTCTTGGCCGATGGCTCCCGCATCAGCTCCGGACAAGTAACCCAAGAGACTTTTCCCGTACCTGCCATCACCTCCTTCCAGCATAAGGAGCTGCTGATCCTTGATGTGATCTCTTCCCCGTTGTTCCCAATCATCCTGGGCATCCCCTGGCTTCAGGCCCATAATCCCTCCATCAATTGGACTACCAGAGAGATCAGGTTCTTGTCCCCCTACTGCCAAGAACATTGTCAAGATGAGTCTACTCAATCCTCTGTCACCTTATGTTGCATGGACATTGATCAAAACCTACGCCAATCAGTACCCGAACCATATCATGGGTTCCTTGATGTTTTCAGTAAAAAGGGAGCAGACTCTCTTCCACCCCATCGGGCATATGACTGCCCAATTGAACTTTTACCTGGGGCTGAGATTCCTTTTGGGCGCATTTTTCCCCTGACAGAAAAAGAACAGGAAGCACTAAAGATTTACATCAACGAAAACCTGGAAAAAGGATTCATCCGCCCATCTACATCTCCAGCTGGGGCTGGAATATTTTTTGTGACTAAAAAGGATCAAACTCTCCGCCCGTGTGTGGATTACCGGGAGTTGAATAAAATTACGG
The DNA here is from genome assembly GCA_028564925.1 of Lithobates sylvaticus. Classification (NCBI taxonomy): domain Eukaryota; kingdom Metazoa; phylum Chordata; class Amphibia; order Anura; family Ranidae; genus Lithobates; species Lithobates sylvaticus. Next base: position 148,403,201 of record CM053032.1, on the reverse strand, counting down.
TTAAGAACCGTTATCCGTTGCCCTTAATACCCGAACTATTCCAAAAATTAAGGTCTGCTACTATTTTTACGAAGCTCGATTTAAGAGGGGCATATAATCTGGTCCGCATCCGGGCTGGGCATGAGTGGAAGACGGCATTCCGGACAAGGTTCGGGCATTTTGAATATCTGGTCATGCCCTTTGGTTTATGTAATGCACCTGCCACGTTTCAACATCTGATTAACGATGTATTCAAGGACTTCTTAGATATTTTTGTAATTGTTTATTTGGATGATATTTTGGTTTTTTCTGAATCCCTTAGCCAACACCGGGAACACGTTTGCAGAGTCTTGGACCGTCTTCGCTTACATGGGCTATACGCAAAAGCAGAGAAATGCGAGTTCGAGCAACAAGAAATCCAGTTTTTGGGTTTGATAATATCCGCGACTGGTATAAAGATGGACCCCCAAAAAGTGTCTGCTGTTCTGGATTGGCCTGCACCCGTCAATAAAAAAGGTATTCAACGCTTCATTGGTTTCGCAAACTTTTACAGGAAATTTATCAAGGGATTCTCTGCCATCATAGCCCCTATTACACGGTTGACACAACAACATGTCAGGTTTCATTGGAGTACAGAGGCTCAAGAGGCATTTGAGAGACTTAAAAGACTTTTCACATCAGCTCCAATTCTCAGTCACCCTAACCCATCTTTACCTTTTTTATTAGAAGTTGATGCATCCGAAATAGCGGTGGGAGCGGTCATTTCGCAAAGACAGGGTAAGGAGGACTTGATTCACCCTGTGGGCTTTTTCTCCCGAAAGTTATCTCCAGCTGAAAGAAATTACGACGTAGGGGATCGGGAGCTTCTAGCCATCAAAACCGCCTTGGAGGAGTGGAGGTATCTGTTAGAGGGTGCAGTTCACCCGGTATAAATATATACCGACCATAAAAATTTAGAATATCTAAGATCTGCCAAACGTTTGAGACCCCGACAAGCTCGTTGGGCCTTGTTTTTCACTCGCTTCTGTTTCCACATCACTTATCGGCCAGGATCAAAAAACGTCAAACCAGACGCATTGTCACGCATGCATGATAACCCTAAGGACTCACCTGCTCCTGACACAATTCTACCCACTAACAGTTTTTTGCTCTTACACACAGATCTTTTATCTTTAATCAAGGAAGCCTCTTCTCACTCTCCAAGACCTCCAGGAACCACCTTGACATCTCGAGATGGCTTGCTATGGAAGGGAAGTCAAATCTTTGTCCCTGAAGGTATCCGAGTTAAAGTACTAACATTGCTTCATGATCATCCCTTAGCAGGACATTTCGGGGTACGGAAAACTCGTGAACTTGTACAGCGTACATTCTGGTGGCCCAATTTAAGAGAGTTTTGTGAAAAATACGTCAATTCCTGCTCCATCTGCTCACGGAACAAGACTTCAAAGAACCGAGCCTGGGGACTGCTTAAACCCTTACCTATACCAGACAGACCTTGGAAAATGATTTCTATGGACTTTATAGTCGAACTACCCCGTTCTGAGGGGTGCACAGCCATTTTTGTGGTTGTAGATCGCCTATCTAAGATGGCCCATTTTTTGCCCCTGAAGGGAACCCCATCTGCTACAGAGACAGCCCGTGTATTTATTAAGGAGATCGTCAGACTACACGGAGTACCTACAAATATAGTCTCCGACAGAGGGGTACAATTTACCTCACGCTTCTGGAAGGCACTCTGTGAAATCTTGAAGATTGAGCTTTCTCTCTCCTCAGCCTATCATCCACAGACCAATGGGCAGACAGAGAGAACCAACCAAACCCTCGAGCAATATATCCGATGTTTTACTTCCTTTTCTCAGGACAATTGGGTTTCCCTGCTACCTCTAGCGGAATTCGCATACAATAATGCCAGTCACTCAACCACTAACCAATCTCCCTTCTTTGCCAATTATGGCTTCCACTTAACTTTTTTACCAGATTTTGTTTCAGAATCCTCAGTTCCGGCAGTTCAGAAGACAGTGGAATTCCTCAAACGCAACAATCAGGTCCTACAAGAAACTATGTCCAAGGCCCAGGCAGATAGCAAGAGGAACTTCGACCAAAAGAGAAGGGGGGAGCTGGTTCTGCAACCGGGAGATCAGGTATGGCTGTCTACATCCAATATCAAATTGATGTGCCCTTCTAAAAAACTTGCACCTAAATTTATGGGACCTTTTCCTGTTAAGAAGAAAATTAATGAGGTAGCCTATGAACTGTCTTTACCTGATTCTCTTAAAGTTCACCCGGTATTTCACGTGTCGTTGTTGAAACCTGCTGTGCCTAATCCCTTCCCTGACAGAGGAACTGACCCGCCTGAACCTGTTTTGGTGGATGGTAACCAGGAATACGAGGTGGAGGCTATCCTCAATTGTAGAAGAAGACATGGGCAAGTACAATTTTTGGTCAAATGGAAGGGTTACGGTCCAGAAAGTAATTCCTGGGAACCTGACAGCAACTTACATGCAAAACGGCTAGTTCGTACTTACCTGATTTCCCACCCTGAGAAGGCAAGCCGCCTGGGCATCCGGAGGCTGCCCCTTGTGGGGGGGCAATGTCAAGAACGTTCCAGGCATTTCCGGGCCTTCCGCGCGCACATAGGTGCGCGGCGGGCGCGCGCGCGCGTGCACGTTAGCGTGCGCGTGCGCGTTAGCGCGCGCGGCGGCGCGCGCGTGCATGTGCGCATGCGCGGGAACGCAATTGGCGCCAAAACGGGCTTTAAAAGCCCAGCAGTGACACTCAGCCAGTGCTGTGTTGTCTTTAAGCTTCCTGCTTGTCAGCCACCCGAAAACCTGCTCCGAAACCTGAACCTGTGATCTCCTGTTGCCAACTGGACTGTCTGACCTTGCTCTGCTGATTCCCACCTGTTGATCCACCTGTTGCCTGGTTCTTGTATCCTGCTTCTACCACCTACAGCTGCAGTCTCACATCCTGCCATCCGCATACGGACCTTGCTCTGCTGATTCCCACTTGTTGATCCACCTGTTGCCTGGTTCTTGTATCCTGCTTCTACCACCTACAGCTGCAGTCTCACATCCTGCCATCCGCATACGGACCTTACTGGAGGACCTTCCTGTTGGTTCAAACACCTTCCTCTACAAACCAGGCACTCCTACCCAACTGTGCTCACGTCACCACTGTCCCCATCTCCAGTGGCACGTGCCTCACACCTGTACTAGGTCCCCACCCTGATTGCAAGGCTCTACGTCCAGGTACGTAACACTCGTATTGTGAAGGGCTCGCCTACCCCTGCTGGGCACCTCCGCCAGACCTGTGTCACCTATTTTCCAAACGCACCTGCAGACGGCAGATTTGCCATAACAAGCCCTTAACCCCCCCCCCCAATCATGAGGCAAACCACAGAGATGTTGAGGGTTAAACATGCAGAGCATAAAAACTGTTTATTAAATACAAAACATAAACCTTTATACACAGTTAGGGACACTCCCTTTAGTCTTGTCATAGAGGGGGTAGGGGACAACGTAGAACCAATTGGAGCTCGACATTTATACATTGAAACAGAAACTACAGTTGAAACACATAAAGGGGTTATGATAAGCAGGCATCCCCTCCTTACACATCCCCCGCTGGGATGTGTCTCTACACCTTTTGTCTACATGCCATGACCTAACATAATTAAACACAATAACAAGAGGGGGGGGGGGGGGGGGAGAAGGGATGCAACATATATAGAGACATAATTACATTATCCCAGCCCCATATTGTCCTCAAGTCTCTCATTCTCTGCTGAGCCATAGTCTGTGGGTAGGAGGCCAGCAGCCCACAGCATCCTCCAAAACACACAGTGAAAGTGGGTTCTGTCACAGAGGACAACACCCAACGAGCAATAATGGTGCTTCCAGACAATTCCCAGGCCAGACTGGATCAGATTGTGGCATGCCTGGAGGGCCTGTTGTGGAAAAACATAGCAGTCCATGAACTTAAACGTAGGTTCTTCATCCGCAGACATCAGGAGGACAAAAGCCTTACCCACTTTGCAGTAACCTTCCAAAATCTGTGGAAATGCTTGGAGAAGAAAGATGTGCATGGTTATGCTATAAGCACCTCAGACAAGGTACTGAGTGATCAGTTTGTGGTGATGATGAAGGCTGGCCCCATTATGAGAGCCCTGCAAGAACAAATAAAGGAGCAACCCTCCCTTACTTTCTATGACACAGTAGTGGATGCGGTTGTGCGAGTGCAAGAGGGTGCTGAAGCAACTATGTCTGTGACTAAGAGACATGAACCACTACACATAAGGGAAGAGTCCGTGGCACCATCCCCTCTGTCAGCCATACAGAGCACCATCAGGGAACTAACCCAGAACATGGCATCTATGAGATAAGAAATGTCCACTTTCAAGCAAGGGCTGGACCATCTCTCCAAGGGCAAGCATCTTCTGCAGAGGGACCCAGATGAAGACCAGAAATGCTGGCGGGTGTCATGCTTTGGGCATGTGGCCAAGAACTGTGGCCAGACCAAAAACAAGAGCACCTGGATGCCGCCGTTAACCTAGAGGATCCCTGGGTGGGGACAATCCTTGGGAACTGTAAGACAAGGTCCCCAAAGGCCAAAGGCTCTGGTTGCACCAAGTCCAGTTGTTGATGCCCTAGTAAATGACTAGATGATCCAATGTTTGTTTGACACTAGTTCAGAAGTCACAGTCAAGGAGTGCGAGCTTCACACCCAGCTGTTCAGGACTTGGGACCATTTGGACCCCTCCTGGCTGTCTCTGAAGGTGGCCAATAACCTGCTCATGACGATGGAAGGAGTTACCAGATAGTGCAGATACAGATAAATGACAAGGTAGTGGAGTGGTTCAGGTCGTGGTGACCTGCAGTCCTGTAAGTTCAATAGTGCCTATCATTGCCAGCTGGTTGAGCTGAATGATCTGGGAAGTTAGGTACAGGGTTGTGCCTTCAAGCTGCCTGGCTTAATGTGATGAAGGCTTTCGAGGCCCACCAGTGGGCAGCTAGACCACAGTCTGAGCAGGTGGGAAGTGTCCACACGTCCCTCAATCAAAAGCTACTCCTGGCACCTCTCCAAGAGGTTGTTTGGTCCCTATCTATTGGGGCCCACAAGAGGATGCAAGGGGCCATGGAGATAGTCGAGCCCCGAAAAGACCATAGGTTGCTAGGGGAGTAGTTTGAAGCCCACACCTTATCAAAGTTCCACCAAAGGAAGGTGCTAGTCCAGCTCATCAACATGGTAACCTCCCCAATCCTGCTCCCAAGTCACATTGCCATCCGGGACCCAGCGACAGTTGGAAGCTGTGTGCGCCCCACAGCAAGCTGCCATGGCCTTTCTGAACTAAGGACAATACAGACAGTTACTGGAACAACTGGCCATTCTCTTCAAGGATTACCCTTTGCCTCAACAACCTCTTCTCCATCAAATACTAGAAAAACACCTACTGGTTTTCACGACCAGTTTGCAGGACTACGGCTGCACTGAGGCAATTGGTCACCCAATCCAAATTGAGGATGCTCCACAATACCGCTATTTCCCCTGGCTCTATACCAGGAAGTTAAGGACTTGATCAGTAATATGCTTCAGAGTGGCGTGATCCGGGAGAGTTGCAGTTCATGGGCCACCCCTGTCCTTTTTGTATGATAAAAGATTCCAGCTTGCGGTTCTACAAGGACTATCATAAGTTGAATGCCTGTACCCACCAGGATGCCTACCCCTTGACAAGAGTATAGAAGTCACTTATGATGCTGGGTCATACACAATACTTCCCTACGCTCGACCTAACGAGTGGCTACTGGCAAGTCCTGGTAAGGGAAAAGGACCAGGAGAAGACAGCCTCGGGACTGAGTTCAATTGTATGCCCCCAGTACCTTTCAACAGTTAACAGAAAGGTGTTTAGTGGGCTAGAATTTTAAGACTGTACTAATCTATCTCAACTACATCATAATTTCCTCCAAAACATTTGAGGACCACATACAACACCTGGAACGGGTGTTCACCTGTTTGGCCCATAACAAGTTACATTTTAAACACATTAAAGCAAGTACCGCCTGATGTGTCAGAGAATCCAATATCTGGAAGCTGGTGGAGTCTCCCCAGATCCAGCCAATATGGTACAGGAGTTGCTTCCTCCCAAGACTATCACCAAGCTCTTTCCCGGGGCAGGTGGGTGATTCATCCCCAAGTCCACATAGATTGCCACACCACTCACGCAGCTGCTAAGCTGTCAAGAATCCTCCCCCTCGATCCAGTCCCAGTGACAGGAACCACAACAGTTGGCCTTGACGCTCTGAAACAAAATCTGACATCCACACCCCTCTTGGCCAGGTGTACATGGACAGAAGTTTACAGGACCTTGATGGCATCCTGGCCCGGCAGAAAAATGGATGCGAAAGGGTGATTGCCTTTTCGAGTGAAACCCCAACAATTGCAGTTCCTTTAAACTGGAACTGTTAGCTCTGGTGTGGGCCATCATGGAAACATTTGCAGAGTACCTCACTGGAGCAGAGATCAAGGTCTTCATGGATAATAACCCCCTCACTTATCTAGAAACGTGGATGGACATAGAAATGTGGATACCCTCTCTTACTATCCAGAGGAATGCTCAAAGGAACACCTGGACTTGAGTCAGGAGGACTTGGAGGTGGCCCCAGTTCTGCCCGCAACCACCTTTTATTGCTCCCTCAGGGGTCAACAACCAAACCACCAAGCCTGGACAGCAAAAATCTATACCCTTGAGGAATGAGCCCCAATCCAGCAAAGAGATGCCATCTTTATCCAGGTACTTTGTTTCCTTTTTACAATGGCATAGACAATCCTTACGGGAGTGCCAAAGCTTGCCAGACACAGTGAGAATGATCTTGAGAGAGTAGGACTGACTCGAGTCCCGAGGCAATATCCTGCAAAATCCCCACGATTAGCGGAGTGGATGGAATGGGTTTGCCAGAAGTGTGCAGCCTGCAGCACACACAAAGCTACCTCGAAGAAGACCACCCCAAAACCTTTCAAGCTAGTGACAATGGACTTTCTTAAGGTTTCCATCTCTCCCTATGGTTTCGTTATGCCATAGTATTTGTGGATTATTTCACCAATTGAATTTCACCTGCGGTAGTGTCTACAAAGGACCAGACAGCCATGACCACAGCTAAGCTATTTTGAAAACGTACAGTTGCCCCAAATGCATACTCTCAGACCAGGGCCCGAACTTTGAGTCACAAATACTGTATGAGTTCTGCTGCCTGGTATTTGGAAGTTTCATGCCACACCTTACACCTTAATGGGATCTGTGAATCTTTCAACCATACCCAGCTGGGAATGCTGCAGACTCTAGAGCAGAGCCACTGGGATTGCTGGAACCAACATGTGGGGGCTGTGGTCTGGGCCCACAGTGCACAGTTCTAGGGGCCATACCCCAATCTTCTTGATGTTCAGATGTTATGGCTGGCTGCCCATAGACCTCCTGTTTGACTCATTAGAATGCATGCCCAGTGAGTGGGTGCAGGAGCAGTGGGACCACTTCAAAAAAGGTAAGCAGATAGTCCTGGATAGACATACAGGCTTGGCAGAAGATACCACTGTGGATAAACTGCTGCCATGACCGGGAGTTGGTAAGGTGCATCCCACTGCTGGTGGGGAAGGAGGTTGTGAGGAAATTTGTTCCTCTATGACTTCCTGCGGTCACAGGGAGATAGTTGTTCAATTGTACGATGGCGCCCCATGTGACTCCAGCGGCATCTTGCGTCAGGCAATCTATGTAAGGCTTGGGCTCCCAGGTTTGGCGCACTTTATGTGAGTGGCTAATGTAAAGACAGGATCCCCGTCTGACTGGGACAGTGCATAGAGGTAGGGAAAGGTTCCAGAGGAGTAGGAAAAGGGTAGGCACTATGTCTACCTCTCCTAAGGAAGCCTTACCCTTGTGGTGTGGACTGGCCAGGCTGCATTCTGCTCCTCATTGCATCACTTTTCGAAAAAGTCACTCCAGACAGGTGTGCCTACCCGCCATGGCTAAATAAGTTGCATTTGAACCTTTTGTACATGATAACTTTGTGAATTGGACACTCTGGGGGTTATTTACAAAAGGCAAATCTGCTTTGCACTGCAACTGCACTTCAAAGTGCACTTCAAAGTGCACTTAGAAGTGCAGTCGCTCAAAATCTAAGGGGTAGATCTGAAAAGATGTGGGAGAGGAGCCTGATTGTCTGATGTGTGGAAAGCAGGAAGTAGTCTGGAGAGGAGGTATAGGATATACCGGACGCTGTGTAACTGGGGCTGCAAATACGGGATACAGGTGACGCTACCCCCCCCCCCCCCCCCCCCCCCCCCACACACACACACACACACACACACACACACACACACACACACACACACACACACACACACACTACTACAGCACTATAGCACTTTACCAGCAATGTTTTTATTATATAAATGTGAGTTGAATGTATATTGAGTATTTTTAAAGATTAACATTTTTAGACGGTATTACACTATTGTATACCTCTATTATTTTACCCATGTGGCACATGTGAGGAGGCTTGGTGGAAGTAACCAGGAGATACGGATATTCTTATAAAGCAGGGCTATTATCAGGAGCATGAGGTGACCAGTGTGGAGCATCAGCATACAGCAGTCAGTATACTAATAGGATACATGAGAATGATCCCGACTATCTGCTGATAACAACTTTAGGGCTCTTTCACACAGGGCGGATCAGTGCAGATCCGCCCCTTGGATAGCCGCTTGCTCTCCGCTGAGCAGGAAGATGACAGGTCCGTCTCTGCACTCTGTGCAGGGACGGACCTGTCACAGCGCCGCTCTCCCCTATGGGGGATCGGGGGACGACGGACCGTAGAGTCCGTCGTCACCCGATCCTCTCTGCAGACGGATGAAAAAATGGGGTTTTCCTCCGTCTGCAGAAACGGAGCATAGCGGGCACGGACGAGAGCGGGTGTCAGCGGATGCTCATCCGCTGACACCCGCTATCCCATAGGGATACCTGTATGTCCATTTTTCATCCGAAAACGGATGGATGAAAAACGGACATACGGTCCGTCCGTGTGAAAGAGCCCTAAGGCCTAAATTTAAGCCCTTAAGGATAGGGTACACCTGGATGGGGGAGGAGTGCACACTGCATGAAGACACCTGATCACTTTATTTATTTATTTCTATGGACTTTGTTGTTTATTTTCATTTTTATGGACTGTGTTGATTATTATTATATCACCTTGGACTGTGTGTGATTCACGGAGCACGAGCACTTTATATTATATATATATATTTTATATACATTTTTTTAATCCACTTTATGCTATGCTTTATAGCACAGGTGCCATCAATTGATGGTTAGTAGTAGTGCGGCACTGTGTATGTGTATATATATATGTGTATATATATATATATATATATATATATATATATATATATAGCATAGTTTTTTTCACATTGTGTGGAAGTGAGGGAAGTGCAGGCAGCTGTGTTTTTAGTTTTAGTTCACAGTAGTTTAAAGTTTTGGCAGCTCTCAAGGTTTCACCTATTTGAAATGAGTGGAAGCTCTGCTGATTTTATCATCCAATCATGTGCAAGCTAAAATGCTATTTTTTTTATTTTCCTTGCATGTCCCGCTCGGTTCTACAACGACTTTACTTCCAAGTGCTCTTTCAGTGCAAAGTGGATTTTCCTTTAGTAAATAACCCCCTGTGTGTTTACTACTCATCTCACCATGCTGCACCTTGCTCTCATTGGGGCATGACCAAGCTATGCTGTGTGTGGCTGATGCACACAGCCCAGCTCTGGAGTGCATCCACATGGGTGCTCCCATAGCACATGGCTTGTTATGGGGTCAACCGCAGGAAGAAGAAGTGGCTAGTATTGATGGAGGATTGTCAAAGTAGAGATAAGTGACTGCTCTGCGCAATATCATTAGACAGAACAGATAAGTATAACCTCTTTTTTATTTTAACAAAGAAAAGTTTGCCTTTTAGAAATACTTTAAAGCTAGAGGTTATTGAAAATTGTCATTAAAAATTGTTCACTTGCACTATTACTTTATACATATTAGTAAGTGCTTAACCACTTGGCGACTTTGACAGTATGTAAACATCCTGGGGGACTTCACTAGTAATCTTTTTAATGCGAGAAATATTGTATAGGATTGTCATTGCTGACATCCGTCTGAAAATGGATGTTGTCTGGCTGTAATAGTGACCTACTGGCCTCAGGCACTGAACTGAAACACGCTTGAGGTGATTGTAGCCATATTAGTGCACTTGCAACAGAAACAATTGAGTACTGTCCGTGATACTTTTTTTAATTGCAGTAACATACAATTTTTTTGGGCAAGCTTTCGGGGTATGTCCCCTTCTTTAAGGTCCCAGCATTACTCTGGTACTGCTTGTATGTTAGTGCAAATAACATAAGTATTATGGACAGTACTCAACTGTTTCTGAACTGAAACAAGTATACAGAAAAGGTCCTTATTTGCATAGTGCTTAAGGTTAGAGACTGAACATATTGCAACTGAGAGTGAGACATCATCACAATCAGTAAATTGTACTTTGCAGCATTAGCAGCCTTCATATTTCTTTTAATATGTCTTATCACAAAAAAAGCTTTTAGATTACAGGCCACACTTCATTGAAAAAATAAATTAAAATCACACACATTCATCTACGAAAGAGATGTTCCACTATGCATTTCTTAATTAACATCATTTTGTTTTATGATAATCTCTTCTCTAGCTGTCTTTTAAAAAACATTTTAAAAATGCATGCAGTTGAATGCCGAATCCCTATAAGTATGTCTGATTTTATTAAGTGTGCAGAAGCTTATTATCTGTTGTGAAGTCAATAAAAAAACTGTCACTGGGGTTGACTTGCTAAAACTGGAGAATGCTAAATCTGGTGCAGCTGTGCATGGAAATCAGCTTCCAGGTTTTTTTTGTCAAAGCTTAAAGTGTAAGTAAACACCCCGTTTTCTGCCAAGGAAGCTGCCATCTTTGCCTCTGTTTAACCACTTTAATACCCGCGTATAGTCATATGACGCCCACAAGGTGGATCTCCCATCCTGGGTGGGCGTCATATGACGTCCTCGCATTCCCGGCCGCCTGGGGGCGCAGCATCGCTCGGGACCCGGTGCGAGTGCCCGGCAGCCGCGATGTCCGCCGGGCACCCGCGATTGCCAGTTAAAACAACGGGACCGTGCGGGACCATGGAGCTGTGTGTGTAAACACACAGCTCCACATCCTGTCAGTGGCGAGGAGACCGATCATGTGATCCCAGTACGGAGGATCACTGATCGGTCTCCTCCCCTTGTGAGTCCCCTCCCCCCACAGTTAGAATCACTTTTATAGGGAACACATTAACCCCTGCAGCGCCCCCTAGTGTTAACCCCTTCCCTGCCAGTCACATTTACACAGTAAACAATGCAATTTTATAGCAACGATCGCTGTGTAAATGTGAATGGTTCCAAAAATGTGTCAAAAGTGTCCGAAGTGTCCGCCACAATGTCGCAGTCACGAAAAAAAAAATCGCAGATCGCCGCCATTACTAGTAAAAAAAAAAAAAAAAAAAAAAAATTCAATAAATCTATCCCCTATTTTGTAGACGCTATAACTTTTGCGCAAACCGATCAATATACGCTTATTGCGATTTTTTTTTTTTACCAAAAATATGTAGAAGAATACGTATCGGCCTAAACTGAGGAAAAAAATAGTTTTTTTTTTTTTAAAAAATGGGATATTTATTATAGCAAAAAGTAAAAAATATTGTGTTTTTTTTCAAAATTGTCGCTCTTCTTTTGTTTATAGCGCAAAAAATAAAAAACGCAGAGGTGAACAAATACCACCAAAAGAAAGCTCTATTTGTGGGAAAAAAAGGACGTCAATTTTGTTTGGGTGTAACGTCGCACGACCGCACAATTGTTAGTTAAAGTGACGCAGTGCCGAATCGCAAAAAGTGCTCTGGTAAGGAAGGGTGAAAAATGGCCCGGTGCTGAAGCGGTTAATCTACAACTGCCATGATGCTGCACATGTGATCAGTTATGACACCAGGCATTGGATGGTTTGACAGTTTGGTTGAGCACAACCAAAGGGAGTGTTATATTTCCAGCACGTTCCGGAAATGAAACTGTTTTATAGATGGGTATACTTCCACTTTGAACAAGCTGAAGTTAGAAACTGTTTGGGTGCCATGCACAGCTGCATCTGATTTTGCCCTCTCCAGTTTTAGTAAATCACCCATACTGTCTTTATGTGGTATTTTTTTAATAGCTAATATTACATAGGGCTAGAGTTATACTTACAGCTATATTGTTAATCCCATTACACACGTACCGAAAATCCACCGATTCATCAGGAACCAGACAACTTTCGGCACACATATGTTTCTATCTGTTCAGCACAAGCTGGTCTAGTGACCTGCTTCTGTCGAACGGTCTTGCTGGAAAACCAGCAGAGGAGCCCCTTGTCAGAATACAATAGAACAGCGGGAGAGATCCCCACATCAAACATTGTTGTGTTGATGTGGGGATCTGCAATCCTTTCTTTAACCACTTTAGCCCCGGAAGATTTGGCTGCTGAATGACTGGGCCATATTTTGCGATTCAGCACTGCGTCGATTTAACTGACAATTTGCGTGGTCGTGCGACACTGCACCCAAACAAAATTGACGTCTTTTTTTTTACCAAAAATAGAGCTCTCTTTTGGTGGTATTTGATCGCCTCTGCGGTTTTTATTGTTTGCGCTATAAACAAAAAAATAGCGACAATTTTGAAAAAAACACAATATTTTGTACTTTTTGGTATAATAAATATCCCAAGTTTTTTTAAAAAAAAAAAAAAAGCAAATTGTTTTCTCAGTTTAGGCCGATATGTATTCTTCTACATATTTTTGGTAAAAAAAAAATCGTAATAAGCATATATTGATTGGTTTGCGCAAAAGTTATAGCGTCTACAAAATATATAGCATTTGTATTATTATTATTTTTTTTACTAGTAATGGCAGCGATCTGCAACATTATGGCAGACACATCGGACACTTTTGACACATTTTTGGGACCATTGGCATTTTTGGGACCATACAGCGATCACTGCTATAAAAATGCACTGATTACTGTCAATATGTCACTGGCAGGGAAGGAGTTAACACTAGGGGGCGATCAAGGTGTTAACTGTGTTTTTCTATGTGTGTGTGTCATCACGACCGTCGGCCACGAGCATCAGCACCCCCCGCAGTGCACCTGCTATCCCGATGCTATCCCGATCCCGTGAGCCGACGTATATCTAAGAAGGCTCGCGGGATCGTGCTGACCTGCCGCAGTATAATGACTGCGGCTGGTCGGCAAACGGTTAATGTTTAACCAACCTGGTTGAATGAAAATAAAATAAATGCATTTTTTGTACAAAGTTTAGAAGAATTTAGGAGAGTTTTGTGTTTTTTTTCTGTCAGAAACGCAAACCAGAAGATTTTTTTTTTTTCCTGCCTCTAAACATTGAGTGTAAAATATGCCTGTAATCGTCCTAATGTGCATGGACACATAGGATAACATTGAGCTGCTTCTACAGGCAGAACACAAGATGATTTTTAAACCAGTGTGCATGGAGCCTAAAGCCTCGTACACACGATCAGATTTTCCGGCAGGATAAGGGTGATGACAGGCTGTTGGCAGAAAATCCGACCGTGTGTATGCTCCATCGGATTGTTGTCAGATTTTCCATGGACAAATGTTGGATAGCAGGTTTTAAACTTTTTCGCGGGCAAATGTCTGTTGTCTGATTTTTCGAGCATGTGTACACAAGTCAGTTGGACAAAAGTCCAAAGTACAAACACGCATTCTCGGAAGCAAGGACAAGCCAGAAGCAGTCGGTCTTGTAAACTAGCTTTCGTAATGGAGAAATAACATTTGTGACGTGGCACGTTATGAAATCTCGAAATGCAGCGCACATTCTCTTCTTCTTTAATGGGATAATAATGAAGCTGCTTTGCTGGTGAAACTGATGGAGTTATTGCAAACACATTTTCAAAGGCTTTTTTTTTTTTGTGATATCAAGAATAGTATTATTATGCTTTTTTTTTTTTATTTAGGCAAGTTACTACAACACCATTATCCTGTAGTTTTTAAGATCAAAGATACAACTATGATGGTGTCCCTTGTCAATTTTACATTGTATTTTTTTATAAATGTAACTGCCTACTCCCAAACTGTCATTTGAAGTAAAACACATAGCAAAGTATTATTCTCTACAATTTTTTTATTGTGCGTTAAAAAAAAATGAAAACAAGGGGGCGGAATTTTTGCCGCAATTCGACGTGGCCGCTTGATCAGAGTGCTGCGCTGACACAGGGGACACAGCAGCGTCTAAGCTTTGTTCCAGCCACCGCAGACCACACTGCCTAGTCCCTCTCTGGCAAGGGAACCTGCAGGCATGTACTGAAAATGGAACAACAAACCACCGGAACCCCACCAGCTCACAGAATTCTTCGGCAGCTGGCGGTCACGCAGGTCTCAGGGGAGAGAGCAGGGAGGACACTCGAGCTTCCCCGCCATGCTCTGCACAGCATGAGCCAGCTCATATAGAGTGCTCCAGCCCTGCTTCTACACCAAGCAAGGACAGGAACAAGAGAGCTGCTCCCTCACCATTTGCCTCACCAAGCCAAGTAGCTCCGGTAAGGAAAAAATCACTGCATTTCCACAACACTAAGGGGGAGGGAGATGATAATGATGAGGAGGAAGAAATTGCTGAATATCTGGCTGATTTGCCTGCAACTGATAATGCAGTGTTGGAGCACACACTAAAGCAGATGCTCAAGACACAGCAAAAAGGTATTCAAAAAGATCTTTCCAGATCAATCTCCCACATCCAGTTACAAGTATATGCCCTGGGAGACCGTACTGACAGGGTGGAGAGACAACTCACTGATTTTACTGATGCTTATAATGAACTGGTTGATGCCCACCACAAACAGGCAAATGAGCTCCAACGCGTTCAGTCTAAGCTGGCAGACCTTGAGGACCACTCTCAACAAAATAATCAAAAAATCTGGGGTATCCCTTAGTCGGTCCCCCCTCAGGCTAACACAATACTTGCAAAACCTTTTTCACTATTCCTGTGCCCGCACTCTCTGCCCAAGACCTACTTTTGGACAGGACCCACATGATCTTCAAACCTCCACATATTGCAGCGGATAAGCCAATGTTCTAACCCGCATACATTTCTTCCAGACAAAAGAGAAAATATTGAGAGCAGCTAGGGACACCTCGCCCTTCCCAGAACCCTATAACCACATTGCCATCTATGCAGATATCTCAGCAGCCACGACCCAAAAAAGGAAGGAGCTTGCCCCAATAACCAAGGTTCTACAACAGCAGAACATGCCATACAAATGAGGGTTTCCAACCAAGCTATACATCACATAACAAGGCAAAACTACTACCATTCTAAATTTGAAACAGGGCTTGAAACAACTTCACAACTGGGGACTAGCTCCCCCACCTGATGAAGGAGCCCCCGACCGCAATGCACCTAACCATGTGCAAGGAGACTGGCACAACATTACAAACAAATGACTATCCCTACGATCCATTTCTTAGGTGCAATTTATACAGTTACACCTTAATGATTGTTAATCCCCTGTGTTTGCAGTTTACTCATTGAAATTGTTTTTACTAATTCTTCCATGCCCTGCTACTTGCAGTGCTTGTTTATTCTCCTCCCGTATTTGAGGCGTACTATGTACACAACTTTTTTTGTTCTCTTTCATACCTGTTACCCTTTCACCACCCTCCTCTTTTTCCCTCTCTACCTCCCTCCTCAGGATGACACCCAGATGTATTACTCTCTGTATAGAATATATTATTTTGACCAAACAGAATACAATGCTACATGCCTTAGAAGGATATGGCCCCTCTTGTTGCCTGCACATCTGGACATGCTATTCTTAATCTTCCTACTCTATCTCCATGACACTTAGAATAGTATCCTTAAACGCTAAAGGACTGAACAGCCCATTTAAATGTTCTCTTCTTTGGAAGGAAGCTTTCTCCTCTAAATGTGATATCATGTGTATCCAAGAAACCCACTTTAATAGCACAAAAACCCCTAAATGTAACCACCCCAAATTGCCCCACATATTTCTGCCCAGCACAGACTCCAAAAAGATAGGTGTCCTGATAGCAGTAAAAAACACTGTGGCCTTTCAGCTTCACTCTGTGGACTCTGTTCCCAACGGCCATTTCCTTATACTCTCTGCCACCTACAACAACTCCCAAATTACCATAGTTAATGTATATGCTCCTAACACTCCTTCACCAAAATTGGTGTAATCACGTGGCCTGACCAAGCCCCAATATCTATTGACTTGATACTATCCAAAACGCCCAGCTCACCATCACCCTGGAGGATAAACTCTTCTATCCTTGCTAATCCAGCATACAAATGGCAGCTGGAAAAAGACCTAGAGTTATTTTTCCAGACCAACGCCAATCCTGATACAAACCCAACTCTCTTATGGAACACTCATAAGGCCTATATTAGATGTATTCTCATTAAACTTT
The DNA here is from genome assembly GCA_028564925.1 of Lithobates sylvaticus. Lineage (NCBI taxonomy): Eukaryota > Metazoa > Chordata > Amphibia > Anura > Ranidae > Lithobates > Lithobates sylvaticus. The sequence goes on along the minus strand of CM053032.1, from coordinate 148,386,666 downwards.
CTGCCCACGAGAAGAAGCGACGCACACAACAAACATCTTCCCTTATTGAACAAATCAAACTTTTAGAATCCTGCAATAAAAGCAAACATGACCCCAAACTCTACAACCTTAACCACTTGACCACTGGGCAGTTAAACCCCCTTCCTAACCAGACCAATTTTCAGCTTTCGGTGCTCTCACACTTTGAATGACAATTACTCCGTCATGCAACACTGTACCTAAATGAATTTTGTGTCCTTTTTTTCACACAAACAGAGCTTTCTTTGGTGGTATTTAATCACCGCTGGGTTTTTTCTTTTTTGCGCTATAAATCAAAAAATACTGAAAGTTCGGTAAAAAAAAAAAAAAAAAAAATTCTTTGTTTCTATTAAAAATTATTGCAGAGTATTGGCGAGTATTGGCGAGTATTGGCGAGTATTGGCGAGTATTGGCGAGTATTGGCGAGTATTGGCGAGTATTGGCGAGTATTGGCGAGTATTGGCGAGTATTGGCGAGTATTGGCGAGTATTGGCGAGTATTGGCGAGTATTGGCAGATATTGGCGAGTATTGGCAGAGTATTACACAGTATTGGCAGAGTATTAGAGTGTTGCACAGTGGTTGCAGAGCATTGCAGTGGTGGCAGAGCATTGCACAGTGGTGGCAGAGCATTGCACAGTGGTGGCAGAGCATTGCACAGTGGTTGGTTGCAGAGCATTGCAGTGGTGGCAGAGCATTGCCCAGTGGTTGGTTGCAGAGCATTGCACAGTGGTGGCAGAGCATTGCACAGTGGTTGGTTGCAGAGCATTGCACAGTGGTGGCAGAGCATTGCACAGAGGTTGGTACAGAGCATTGCACAGTGGTTGGTTGCAGAGCATTGCACAGTGGTGGCAGAGCATTGCACAGTGGTTGGTTGCAGAGCATTGCACAGTGGTGGCAGAGCATTGCACAGTGGTTGGTTGCAGAGCATTGCACAGTGATTGCAGAGCATTGCACAGCGGTGGCAGTGTATTGACCAGCGCTGTGGGCACTACACATCCATCCCACAGCGCTGGTCCCGTCTCCCCCCTCTCTGCTTCTCTCCTCTCTGTACCGATCGGTACAGAGAGGGGAGGGAGGAACCGGCGTCATGGCGTGATGCCGGTTTGTGTACATGTGATCGCTCCGTCATTTGACGGAGCAATCACGTGGTAAACGGCCGCTATCAGCGGCTGTTTAACGTGATCCGTGATGCGCCGGGTACTCCGGACCCGGCGGTCACGGATGTTCCCGAGTGTGCGCCCCAGGGGGCGCGCGGGAGCAAGTTTCTGGGAGGACGTCCGTAGGACGTCCACTCAGGGAAACCCGACCACGCTGTAGACGTCTTTCGACTATAGCGCGGTCAGCATGTGGTTAAGGACTCTACCTCTGCCCATCCTTCCCAAATTCCAGATATTCAACAATTCCTAGACTCAATTAACCTACCTTCACTAACTGATCAACAACTTACCACCCTATCTGCCCCATTTACAGAAGAGGAAATTGCCAGGGTCGTTAATTCACTTCCCCTCCATAAATCTCCTGGCCCAGACGGCTTCTCCAATGATTGCTACAAAACCTTTTTGAGGCATTTATGCCCTTACCTTACTAATGCCCTCAATAACATCTCCAACAAGGGAATCTGCCCTCCTGAATTTCTTGAATCCACTATTCTCACAATCCCCAAACCCGGGAAAAACACGGATGATCCAGCCAACTTCCAATCCATTTCTCTGTTAAACTCAGACACCAAGGTATATGCTAAACTTGTATCACTCCGCCTTGTTAATATTATTCCCTACCTAATACATCCAGACCAAGTTGGGTTTGTGCATGGTCGACAAACCTCAGAAGGCACTAGATGCTTTATGAACCTAATCCAATGGGCTGAACATCAAAAAAAAACATTTATTCTGTTTTCCCTCAAAGCGGAGAAATCATTTGACCGGGTACACTGGTCCTACATGCAAGCGGTTCTCTCTAAAATTTGGCTTTACAGGATGTATACTCTTGGCCATAACAACACTGTACTCAAAATTGTCGGCCAAAGTCTGGACCATGGGATTCATGTCATCCCCTTTCCCCATCACAAGCGGAACATGGCAGGGATGTCCACTCTCCCCTATAATCTTTTCCTTGATTATGGAACCTCTAGCAGAGCATATAAGGTCTCAGCCCTCAATCACAGGGCTAACTGTAGATGCAATACAACACAAAATAGGCTTATATGCGAATGACATCCTTATTCTTCTAACAAACCCAGAGACGTCACTCCCACCCTTATGTGCTCTACTGGACCACTTTAGCTTAATATCCCTTTATAAACTTAACCACTCTAAATCCCATATGCTAGCTATAGGACTAACACCACAACTTAAACAAAAAATCGCAAATGTTGCTCCCTTCTTGTGGGCTTCTCTAGATAGATTAAACTTCTTAGGACTTCAGTTTACTTCCCCAGCCTCAAAAATCCAAGCTCTAAATTTTACAGCTTTAACTAATACCTTGATGAAGTTGTACTCTACCCTCAAATCTGGAGTCACCTCATGGGCGGCTAAGAAGCATCCAAACTATTTTGCAACAGTTTATATGGGACTCTAAAAAACTGCATGTCAACTAAAACAGCGGGCATGGGGGCTCCCAATGTCACTGCATATTATAAAGCTACCATTCTCTCCCAATCCAGATCATGGTGGACCCCAACCCTAAGTCTCCCCTGGACTCAAATCAAATCTGCTGCCATGAACTCTAACTTAAAACATCTAATAGGGGCTACCTGGTTCAACACTCTCCTCCCTCACAACCTCTGTACACTATTAAGGCAACTCTCAAAGTATGGAAATCGATAACCAAAACATGTCAAGGACCTTCATTACGTTCTCTACACGCTCTCCCATTAAGAACCCTGGAATCAATAATACCAGGAACCTCTTTGGCAGACTGGGATCGAGCCGGAATCCACAAAATTGCACACCTCTTTACCTGCAATGACTTACTTACTTTTCAGGAGCTCAGCACAAAATAGTCCTTAAAATCTTCCACCTTCTTCAAATACCTCCAAGTATGGCACACAATACAAAAGATCACATTGAGCCCTACTGAGGAACTCTCAACAAAAATTCTCTCCATACTAGACACACCCTCGCATACACGGATAGGAGTTGCACCATATTACAACCTCCTCACCTCTGTAACACCCAGGACAAAACTCCCTTCATTGTCCTATTGGGAAAGAGTCTTCCAATTCTCAGCTGATTTCAACCAATGGAATACAGCCTCAAGACTTCTTCTAAAGCACTCCAAATGCCTTTTCCACTGGGAATCCTCCCAAAAGCTACTGCATAACTGGTACCTAACTCCAGATAAGCTGGCTTCTATATATCCTAACCAATCCTCACAATACTAGCGGAAATGTGGGCATACGGGCACTCCCACTGACATTTGGTGGTTTTGCACAAAAATAACACCATACTGGACTCCACTTTCATATTAGTTTCTTGCATAACTAACTTATCACTCTCACCAGACCCGAAACTGGCCCTGTTCGGAATAGGATTGGAATCCTGGCCTCACAATTCTGAACGAACACGCAAAACTAGAGTTTATGTTCGCTAAGGCAAATCTCCACATGGACAAATTTAACTTCCTATGGTGTTCATGGACCTCTCACACCTCTTGCAAATTACTTCTACTCTAGCATCTCTTGACCCATTATAAAATTGCTTAGACTCTAAATCTTCTAAACTAGTTTCAAACGTGTTACTACTCTGCTTAATACCAAAAAAAACAGCTTAACCCAATGGTGTCATCCCCTCTCACTTCCCCGCCTCCCTCCAATCCACTTCCACTCGGGCCTCTGCCCATTCTACTCTTTCCCCTCTATCCCTACATCTGTTAAAGTACCTAGCTAACGATACCCATGTACAAGTTAAGGTATACCAATCTATACAACATGCCTCTTTCTTTTTGTTAAACCAAATAAAGATATATTGAAACTAAAAAATAAAACAAATACAATTAGACATGCTATCTGCCAATAGAACTTAACCAAAAAGTGCATTCTATGCATCCAAAAATATAGAAAACATACCAAATAAAATCATTATTCAACCAAAAAAATTATTTCAAAGCAATAACTCCAAGGCCAATAATAAATAACAGAGTTATTCCATAGCCACTTTCAGGAGAATCTGGATAGCCTGGAAGGAAGACAAGGGATGCATAAATGTAATAAATGTGAGTACTGTGATTGGATACTGGAGGGTTTTTCGTATGCCTTACCAAATGGAGAAATTCACACCATAAAATTGTATGCAGACTGTCAGACCAAGGGGGTTGTGTATATAGTATTTTGTAAATGTGGTTCGTTTTACATCGGTAAAGCCTTTAGGAATTTCTGGAGGCGAATGTACGACCACATATACTATATTAGGAAAAATCTGTTATACACACCAATTGGTCGACATGTTGCGTTGAAGCACAAAAATGACACCTCAATGGTCTGTTTCACTGTTCTTGAAAAGATCAGGGAAGATCCACGTGGTGGAAATATTAACCAGAAATTGCTTCAGCACGAAGCAAAATAGATTTTTAAGTTAAATGGTGTACATGCACCGGGCCTAAATGACTCTTTAAGCTTTAGACCGTTTCTATGATAACAATAAGGCTATTTTCACACTCAGGCGCTGGGTGCGCTGGCGGTAAAGCGGCGCTATATTTAGCGCCGCTTTACCGTCGTTTTAGCGGCACATTTCGGCTGATAGCGGGCGGTTTTACCCCCGCAAGCGTCCGAAAAGGTTAATACCGCACGCAAAGCGCCGTTCCAGCGGCGCTTTGCGGGCGGGTTCGGAGCACTGCCACATTGTTTTCAATGGGAGGGGGCCCTTTAGGAGCGGTAAATACACCGCTCCTACAGCGCACCAAAGATGCGGCTTGCAGGACATTTTTCAGCGTCCTGCAAGCACACCGCTCCAGTGTGAAAGCCCTCGGGGCTTCCACACTGGAGACACAGCAACGGCTGTTTCAGGTCGGTTTGCAGGCGCTATTTTTAGCGCAATAGCGCCTGCAAACCGCCCAAGTGTGAAAGGGGCCTAAGAGTAATGGAGAGAGCATGATGACTGTTATTCTCCTGTTCTTCCCCATTCTAGATGCCCTTTCGTATAGCTGCGTCTGTTAGTATGCTCAATCTGAAATAATATATGTAGATCAAAATTATAATGTATATATTGTATATAATACATTTTAAAAAAAAAATGTGAGGAGAAGATGGGAGAAATAGATAACTTTGAGAGATTTTGAATGATCTAATGGGTTAACACGTACTACAATAATTAATATCTATCAGATTTTTGTTAAATGGGGGTCTTTTTATGTCCTTTTCAGCTGTTCTAATGGGTTGGATCAATGGCACAGGTATTATATGATGCAGAGATGTTGCCACTATAGTTATGATATGGCAGGTCCTACCTGGCACGGTATTCATCGGGGAGCAGGGGAGCTAATTATGCTTCCTTGGCTGGACCATGGTGGTGGGGGTACCCCTATTATGGTGAGGACATACCATAGTCAAACAGGGCTCCAGCAGTTATATAGGCACTATTAGCATTTACAGGCCGGTGGATATGGATGTGGATTTGTCTATGTGTTTACAGTGTGGTGTGGTGGCCGTGCCATTGGCGCATGTGTGTGGTTTCGGTTTCACTTTTGTCTGTGACGGGATGGCGTTTATGACGGCACCTCTATGGTTGGCGTGAATTTATATTTCCTGCTTGACTACATCTCCAGCTGATGTAGATGCTGGTAATCAGTCAGCACTATTTAGTCAGCATTGGAAGTTTGGTCTGGTGAGCTGTGCCTTTCCTGCTGTGGAGAGATACTATTGGTAAGCGTATTTTTGGAGGTTAATGTTATAGAATTGGATAGAAAATAGCGTTATCCCATTGGAAACTCGATATACTTAGCCTATTTTATGCCTGTTTTCTCTCTTAGCTGGGTATATCATTGGCGGGAGTGACTCTTTGATTTTTCATCTACTGCACCCACATGCACTAGCTGCATTTTCTCCCTTAAACAAGACTGATTCTGTTTGTATGCATGGCGATCCATCTTGGCGGTAGCAGCTGTAATTTTCTTTGACGACATATACAGGTACAATAATTTTTTGTTGCCTGTCCTCCTCCCCTCTCTTTTGATGTTTGGGAACATATGTTTGATTAATAGGAGTTATTTTTGTAAATTGTTTAGGTGACAAGGAAACGTTGTCCCCTTTAGAGCTGGAATGTTGCTGGCTACTCTCATTTGAGTACCATACTATACCTAGCAACATCAGTAGTAAGTACTTATTTTCCATCATCAGTGGGTCTTTTATTATAAATATATTTGATTTAGGGAAATTATTAAAGTAAAAAATATTCTGGTCACTGCTCTCACCTAGGGGCTGTAGTGGACTGATACCTCCTCATATATTCTGTCTGCCACCCATCTTCCCTGTTTGATATTGGCATATCGCTTGATCTGCTGATTGAGCGGCAGAAGCCACCGCATGTAAATTTAAATGTCCATATTGCTATAATGACTATGCATATATTTTTTGAGTGTATTATTTGTACCCATATGCTACATAACATGTAATCATCCTTAATATTGTCTATTTTCTCCCAGGTCTCCAATTTAAGGTTCCTTTGTTGCATATCATTAAGTGGTCGGTTCTGAAAAAGCTACTAAGTGAAACGCGTCAACCATCTTTTTAATATCTTCTGTAACTATTTAGTTGAACCTTATAATAACTTTGATGTTTTTTCTATGTATGATTTTTTGTAAAATTAATTTATTATAAAGTATTTAGTCAAATAATTCCTCTTTGGTACCGTAATAATCCATCATGTTGGTTCTCTATCTGTGTATATTGCACAGAGCAGGTGAGTATAACATGTTAATTATAAAAATTTAAATAAAAAAGATTTAGAATCACTTTAAGCCTATTAGCATGCCTGGCAGCTATTCCGTTCTCAAGATATATCACTGTAGATTTTTAACTGTGACAGTAAAGTAATTATAAACTTATCATCCTAATTCATTCCTCTGATCATAAATCTGATGCAATGTGTAATTTGATGGTTTATTAAAGTGTTACTAAACCCAGTAATATGAAAACAGTTCACCTGCCCTCCACAGTGCCCACAGCTTATAAATCTTCTTTTTACATTAAAATATTGCCACTATATACCTTTTTGGATGATCTGTATACCACGGTCAGTGATCAATTACACAGTTTCTCCAGTGCTGAAAGTTCAGGTAGGAGGAGATTTCCAGTTCAATAATTATTCTCTTCAGCATAAAAAAAGACACAACTGAGCATGTGCAGGTTGGCTACTATGCCTGTTAGCTGGCTTTCCCCAGATAGACAGTGCAGGAGGGAAGGATCTGTGCATACAGGATAAAACATCCTTTTTACACAATGCAGAGTATTAACCCCTTAAGTTCCACAGTGAGTATACCAAGCATGCTATGCTGCATATAAAGACAGATTTTACTGTTGTGGGTTTAGTAACACTTTAAGGACCATAGGGATTGATTTACAAAGACTGGAAAGTGCAGAATCTGGTGCAGCTGTGCATGATAGCCAATCAGCTTCTAACTTCAGCTTGTTCAATTAAGTTTTAAACAAAAAAAAAAGAACTGGAAACAGCTTGGCATCAATGCAGAGCTGCACCAGACTTTGCACTATTCAGTTTTAGTAAATCAACCCCATTGCATTTAAGATATAAAAATTGTTCTTGGAAATACCTTGTCAAATAAGGTACTTTATATTCATGTTATTTCATGCTGTGTTGTGATTGTAAAATCTCAAACTTATAATGACCTTTTCATTACAGGTCTTAGAATTCGGCTCTTCAATTTTTCACTGAAACTTCTAAGCTGTATGCTGTATATAGTGCGTGTCCTTCTAGATGACCATTCTGGAAATAAAACATGGTAATGAATATATACGCTAATATGGAGCATTTCCTACAAGGTTATCTGTACTTAAAAATATTACAAGCTCAAGTTCTATATTCTGGTATTAAAATTGTGTCACTTGGCATAACATGTATTAACCACTTGCTGACCAGCTCACGCAGATATACTGCGGCTGGTCGGCTCTCCTGCACGAACTGACAAACCTGTATATTGGTCCGTGAAATGAGCGTAGCTGCAGAAGCGTGCCCGTGGGTCCCATGGACTCAATGTCCACCGGCGAGGAGAGGCAGAATGGGGACCTGCCTATGTAAACAGATCGGGAACAGTGATCTCTGTCATGTTCCAGTAAGCCCATCCCCCTACAGTTAGAACACACCCAGGGCACACACTTAACCCCTCGATCACCCCCTAGTGTTAACCCCTTCCCTACCAGTGTTTTTACATTGATCAGTGCATTTTTATAGCAAAAAGTGTAATTTGGGGTCAGATTTGTCCGCCGCAAATCGCAGATCGCCACCACTACTAGTAAAAACAATAAAAAAAATAAACAAAAGTCCCTGAATATATATCCCATAGTTTGCAGACGCAATAACTTTTGTGAAAACCAATCAATATATGCCTATTGCAATTTTTTTTTACCAAAAATATGTAGAAGAATATATATCAGCCTAAACTGATGAATACATTTTTATTTATTTTACATTTTTTGGGGATATTTATTATAGCAGAATATAAAAAAAAGATTGTTTGGTATTTTTTGTTTATAGTGCAAAAAATAAAAACTGCAGTGGTGATCAAACACCACCAAAAGAAAGCTCTATTTGTGGAAAAAAAAGGACGTCAATTTTGTTTGGGTACATCGTCGCACGACCTTACAATTGTCAGTAAAAGTGACGTAGTGTCGTATTGCACAAAATAGCCTGGTCATTTCCAGAAGTGGGTTTGAATACACTGGGGTTGATTTACTAAAGGAGCTGAGCAATAAGATAAGGCCATGGCACACACGGGCCAAATGTCGGGAGACATTGGCCAGTTAAAAAAAAAACAGCCGACATTAAGCCCGTGTGTATGTCGGTCTGTCCGACAGAACCTGAAGTTTGGCCGGCTTGAAGTGTATGTAGAACCCAAACATTTTTATGTTATTTTTGGCAGAGTGATCATTAACCAGAATTTCACTTTATTTTTTACTGTTTGTGCGCCATTAAAAAGATATTACTTTTCTGTCCTGGAGACCCAACAGGGTGTGCAAGGAAATCTCTACAAAGTTAGGCCAGGTCATGCCCCTTTAAAGACGAATTATACAAAAAAAAAAAATAGTTAAACCCACAAGTGCTTTTTTTTTTACCACTACTATTTATTTATTTTGGCTTTTGAAATTTACAAATGCAGACATTTAGATATAATCAAACATCTATTAGATCCTATTAGACATTCTCCACCAAAACAGATTGTATCATTGGAAAATTTACCGTCACCCCCTTTTTGGAGAGAACTATAAAATGTTGAATTTCCTAACATTTTCTGTCTTTCTGACAATGATTTAGAGAGAGTGAATAAACCCAGCAGTAAGAATAATGCCCCGTACACACGAAGGGACTATCCCGCGGGAAGTCAGTCGGAGGCCCACACACGAGGGGATTATCCCCTGGACTGAGTCCAGGGGATAATCCCCTCGTGTGTGGGCCTCCGACTGACTTTTTTTCAAAAAGTCCGGCGGACTAAAGTTTTAAGTTTTGTTTTAAAATTATCCGCTGAACTTGGCAGTCCAGCGGACAATCCCGCCGTTAGTAGGCTAGTCCGCCGGACTTTTGAAATGAATGGACTTGCCGCTCATCGGAAAGTCCGTTCATTTAGCACGTGACTTCAGGTACGTAGCTAGCGTAGGCAGTAAATGCCGGCGTGCTAGCTCAGTCACCTGGCATGGATTTAAAGGGAGTCCCCAAGCCGAAAAACGGCGTGGGGGTCCCCCCCAAATCCATCTCAGACCCTTATCCGAGCACGCAGCCCGGCAGGCCAGGAAAGGGGTGGGGACGAGCGAGCGCCCCCCCCCTCCTGAGCCGTACCAGGCCGCGTGCCCTCAACATGGGGGGTGCCCTGGGGAAAGGCGGGCCGTGCGCCCCCCCACCCCAAAGCACCTTGTCCCCATGTTGATGAGGACAAGGGCCTTTTCCCGACAACCCTGGCCGTTGGTTGTCGGGGTCTAACGGGCGGGGGCTTATCGGAATCTGGGAGCCCCCTTTTATAAGGGGGCCCCCAGATCACGGCCCCCCACCCTATGTGAATGAGTATGGGGTACGATGTACCCCTACCCATTCACCTAAGGTGAAAAATGTAAAGTAAAAAAAACACACTTTTGAAAAAATATTTTATTGCACTGCTCCGGGGGTCTTCTTCCGTCTTGGGGGTCTTCTCGTCAGACTCCTCCGCCATTTACCTAGCTCTTTTACCAAGCGGAGAAGTCCGGCTACCTTCTTCGTCGTCACCGCCGTCGTCTGGGGGTCTCAATCGGCCTTCGGGGGTCTTCCGGGGTCTCTTCTGTTCTTGCCGCTGTCGTCGCTTTCTGCGCCGCCTTCTTCTTCTTCTTCCGCCTTCTTCTTCTTCTTCTTCTGATGTTGACACGTCGCTCTCTCTGGCCGGAATGCCAGAGTCCTGGAGGATACTGGGACTGTGACATCACAAGGGGGCGGGGTCACCATGTGACATGATCATGTGACCCTGTCCCCTTGTCCCTATATAAGTCCCAGCACAGCGCGGCTCTGGCATTCCGGCCAGAGAGAGCGACGTGTCAACATCGGAAGAAGAAGAAGAAGAAGAAGAAAGCGACGACAGCGACAAGAACAGAAGAGACCCCGGAAGACCCCCGAAGGCGGATCGAGACCCCCAGACAACGGTGGCGATGACGAACAAGGTAGCCGGACTTCTCCGCTCGGTAAAAGAGCTAGGTAAATGGCGGAGGAGTCCGGCGAGAAGACCCCCAAGACGGAAGAAGACTTTACATTTTACACCTTAGGTGAATGGGTAGGGGTACATTGTACCCCATACTCATTCACATAGGGTGGGGGGCCGGGATCTGGGGGCCCCCTTATAAAAGGGGGCTCCCAGATTCCGATAAGCCCCCGCCCGCAGACCCCGACAACCAACGGCCAGGGTTGTTGGGAAGAGGCCCTTGTCCTCATCAACATGGGGACAAGGTGCTTTGGGGTGGGGGGCGCACGGCCCCCCTTTCCCCAGGGCACCCCCATGTTGAGGGCACGCGGCCTGGTACGGCTCAGGAGGGGGGGGGGGGGGGGGGCGCTCGCTCGTCCCCACCCCTTTCCTGGCCTGCCGGGCTGCGTGCTCGGATAAGGGTCTGAGATGGATTTGGGGGGGACCCTCACGCCGTTTTTCGGCGTGGGGACTCACTTTAAATCCATGCCAGGTGACGGGGCTAGCGCGCCGGCATTTACTGCCTACGCTAGCTACGTACCTGAAGTTACGTTCTAAATGAACGGACTGCTCCGTGTGTGGGCAAGTCCGTTCATTTTCAAAAGTCCCGCGGACTTTGTCCAGCGGATTGTCCGCCGGAGAAGTCCGGGCGTGTGTGGGCAAGTCCACACGCTCGGAAAGTCTGGCAAAGCCCCGCTGGAAAGTCCGGCGGATTGTCCGTTGGACTAGGTCTGGCGGGAAAAGTCCCTTCGTGTGTACGCGGCATAAGGAAAACTTAAAGGGGTTCTTACCCTCCGCTATTCTATGTAAAAGTAAAAAATACAGTCACTTCAGGTAGTTTTTATTTTGTCAGTACTCTGGCAAGTGTGTGCCATGTAACTAGTGGGAAGGCTCCATTTCTACTGTGTTTAATTAAGCCTCTTTATGCCTTTCCAATGGGCAGTTCAGTGTGGCCACACTGTCTGTTCATCACGTCATGTTATGCAAGCCACATCATTTTTCTCTTTCCAGTTTTAAAATCCTAGCAGCATCCCTAGAAAAAATGCCATCTGCAGACCTGTTAGTCAACACAACAGCCAACTGAAGAAGGAACTGCAAAAAGCAGAATCGGAGGTTTCTAGCATAAACTAAAAAAAGGCATTGCAGTCAATGGACCCTGAGTGTAAAGCAAGAGATGCAGGGCAGAAAACTGTATACAGTGGTACAGTGATGCATAATTCCAAACATACTGAAAAATTGAATTTGGTTAACATATATCGCAAAAGTTAGTAAATGAATTCACAGTCTGTGGGTGTAAAAATAAATACTAAAACAGCACTAATATATTGATAATAGTCCCGTATCAATTTGTGTAGTCATCACTACACACTGCAGTTGCAATCTGGTATGTGTAAAAAGGACAGTTTAAACATGCTTCAAGCTGTGGACTTCACGGTAGAAAGTGCACCTGTCACCAAAACGTAATACACCTCGTGCTGCACACTCCCTCTGGGGGGCACACTCACCAGATTCTTCTGGGAAAAAACGCTGCGGACTTCAACAGAGGGTGTCGTACAGAGATGCCCTCTGTTGAAGTCCGCAGTGATGAAACCGGCCAGGGCGTGGCCAGCACGACTTACAGTGACGCTGTGTGCTCCACAGCCGGCTCCAGCAATGATTGCAGCTTCTCCTGTGGATCGGGTATTACGTCTGGACGGCTGAGTATAGCAGTAGCGCCCTGTGCATTCAGATGCTTGTGTTTTTTATGATTGATGTACGCAGTTTTTATTAAGAGAACTCTTGTGCAAGGGGGGTTTGATTTGCAATAAATGGTATTACACTATATTTGGATCTGTTTATATTTTATGCTAATACCCTGGAACCCCTGCACATTTGGAGCTTTTCTGGTGGTGATGAGAAGATAGGATTGCTTGGAACATTTGCTCTATGATTACATGCGTTTTTTCCCAGAAGAATCTGGTGAGTGTGCCCCCCAGAGGGAGTGGGCAGCACGAGGTGTATTACGTTTTGGTGACAGGTGCACTTTCTACCATGAAGTCCACAGCTTGAATCATTTGCATGTTTGAACTGTCCTTTTTCCACATACCAGATTGCAACTGCAGTGTGTAGTGATGACTACACAAATTGATACGGGACTATTATCAATATATTAGCGCTGTTTTAGTATTTATTTTTACACCCACAGACTGTGAATTAATTTACTAACTTTTGCGATATTTTATTTAATTTTAAACAGCTGCTTCTCTGGATTCCCTTTAAATATTCTGAATATTTTAATATTTAATATATTATAGTATGTTTTTAAGGCTTTATTTCTGCTGATGATTGGGTAGAGGTCAGGTTTTGGCGCTGAGTTGGTGTTACAGTAGGCCCCTACACACCTATTCCCTCTGGTTAACATATATGTTGGCACATAATAAACAGAATAAAATGGAGTGTAAAGTATAGTATAGTATTACTTTATGCTATAGACATGGGCGCCATCAAAAAATTTGTTTTGTTTCATTTCGTACAAGAAAAATTTGTATTTTCGTTAGATTCGTAAACTTTTCGTAAAAATAACAAAAGTTTGTTATGATGAATTTATTATCATTACCATCCCTGTGCTGACTTCCTGGGTTTTTAACTTTTAGGTTCGTTAGCTTTTCGTAACAATTACGTTATGAATTTGGATCCGAAATTCGTAAACAAACTTTCATATTTCGTACGGAATTCGTATGCATAAAAATTTGTATTTCGGATTCATACAAATGTACATGTCTAGTGTGTTAAAGCTTTATGAATACAAGCAATTGGCACAGTCATAACCTTTAGCATGTCTTAGGTCAAATAGAGACATAAGTAGTTTCCAACCCAACCTAAGCGAGCATTACTTCAGATTGAACTGAAAAGCATATGAATGAGAAAGAGAGGTCTTTAAACTTGGAGCATTTAATGCAGTATGTGCTTTTAGTGTAATATGCATACTTCCCAACTGTCCCTGATTTTGAGGAACTGTCCCTGATTTGGAACAATGTCCCTCTGTCCCTCTGTCCTCCTCATTTGTCCCTCATTTTGGTCTGATCTATATAGCTGTATATAAAATGCACTTTTTATCTTTTAAAAAGTATTTCCCAATGCCAAACCTTTCATCCAATATCTAAATTTCTGCATTTGTAAATTTCAAAAGCCAAAATAAAGGAATAGTAGTGGTAAAAAAAGCACTTGTGGGTTTAACAATATTTTTTTGTATAATTCGTCTTTAAAGGGGCGTCGCAGGAGGTATGATTATGTGCTTTTAGTGGAATATGTTTCAGGCCATGGCAAACCCATAGCATGCACACAATAGTCCTTTTATCTCTAAAATCATCAAACTGCTTACCATTCTTTTTTTTTTTTTTTTCCAAAAGAAGTTTTATTGAAGAGAAATACATTTTTACAATCAATCACGATGACAGGATTGTCATGTACATGTTTAAGAGTCACAGAATAAACGAACAAGTGAACAATAAACAATAGTAATTTTGGATGCGGCATATACATCTGACATCTTGGTGTAACAAGAAAATTGTTTGAGAACCATATGGAGAGTATTTCTAGGTGTTATTACATTTTGTTCTAACTTTTGGCATAGGTCTTCAGTGAAGGCTGCAACTGTATGAGTATTGAAATGGATATCTGCATGACAGATCCATTTACAGGTGTATGAGATTACAACTGAATACCTTAATTTAAGCATCCAGGTAGTGGCAGGTGAGATTGGATTTAGGTGTGTATCAAGGAACGAGGGGTGAGGGGATAGGTTATTGGGGGGGGGGGGTAGTGGGGGAAAAATATCTGGGGAATTAAGGGGTTGGTGGTGTCTCCCCGGTCTCCGCTATTCAGTATGTGCTTTCGGCCTAATGTCGGTTTTGTGCGGTGGGGGTTAAGTGTGTAATAATGCTATTCATGTGGATTATACAGCGTATGGTAAGTAACGGCATATGGTCTTCCATACTCGTCCCTTGGGTAGGGGTGGAAGGCCCATGTCGTCTGGGGTAAGAGGGGGGGTGAGGGGGAAATGGGGGTGAATGGTCACATGGTTTAGTCCGTAGGTATTTGTCATATATATGTATAGCCTGGTTGTGGGTTAGTTCATCAAAGTCAGATATCTATCAGTTGTTTGGAAATGTTTCCAACAGGCCCATGTCATGGTGAATTTGGCTGGGGAGTCACGAGCGATGGCAATAAGTTCTTCCATTTCGGCTATTCTATTAATTTGTTTGAACCATTCTGGGATGGTTGGGACGTGAGGCGAGCCCCAATGCCTAGGAATGCACATTTTGGCTGCATTAAGTAGGGGTAGACATTCTTTTTGTTTTTAGTGGTAAACATACAAGAGCGACCTTTGGCTGCCCCATCTGGGTCTTTTATGTGTCACTGTATTTTTGATGATGAAGTAACCTTTGATTAAACTTGTTTCTGATATAATAATTGTTATATATGTCTCAGCGAAGCAGGAAACATTTTACAGAGCTGCATTGGTATGGGGTATGGCGTCCACATAAATTTGCAAATGCATATAACTAAGACCTTTGTTTTTATTATTATTTAAGAAGTATTTTATTTTACGCCCCCTTTTCTTTAGGTGAAGCATTGCAAATCCCTACATTATATATTTATTTTACTCAAGTACTATATCAATGTAACGGCATATTTATTAGTCGGCACCTATTAAACAAATAAACCTGTCTCCCCTAAAATATTTGTACAATGTACAATACTACAAAAAAGAAAAATGAAAAAAAAAAATATATAAATTCCTTTTTTCTTATGTTTAAAGCTGTCATGTGGCCACTATGAAAGATCAGGATGGAATCTCCATGTGACAATCTGCAGCTAATATCATATAATCTATCCGTTGTCATTCAACCTGTGCAGGGCTGAGTGAGGGGAAATGTCAGAGAGACAGTTTTATTCTGATGCTGTTATGACACTTCCTTACTACAGTACTAGAGGTGTATTAGTGAATAGTTTTCAAATCATGGGAGTACAGGCAGTCCTCTAAAAAGCAATGATGCACACTGCTGTCTTATTGTGATGATAAGCAGATTTTTGCCACATGATCAAACCTTTGTCATTCAAACTGTGCAGAGCAGGAAGTCTGATGAGAGCTTTTGGTCCGAAAATGCGACTGTGTGTATGCTCCATCTGACTTTTGCTGACATAATTACAGCCAGAAAAAGATTGAGAGCATGTTTTAAATTTTTTGGTCTGACAAAGTCCCGATCGGAAATTCCGTTTGTCTGTACCAATTCCGACGCGCAAAATTCCTACACATGCTCGTAAACAATTTGACGCAGGCTCTGAAGCATTGAACTTCATTTTCTCGGCTCATCGTAGTGTTGTACGTCACCGCGTTCTTGACGGTCGAAAGTCCAGCAGACTTTTGTGTGACCGTGTGTAGGCAAGTCAAGCTTAAGCGGAATTCCATCGGAAAAAACATCCAAGATTTTTCCGACAGAAATTCCGCTCGTGTGTACATGGCATAAGTATTGACACGCCATCTGTAAGCATAAAGTATTCTAGCTGCAAAGTAGAAGACAGAGACACAAACAGAACACTCTAGGATAGACCTGCTTTTGTGCCTAGTGTGGTCAGAAAGAAACAGAATGAAGGGGACTGACATGATCACCTGGCATGTAAATGTATTTTAATGATTTTTCTTTTTATATAACTATTATTATATATATTATAAGAACTCAATATGTACATTGTTAGTGACAAAGGAAACGAAATCAAGGTTCACATACACTGTAAATAAATGTACACAAAGTACTGTCTGTAAAATGTTAGAGGAACATAATATTCATAAATAAAGTAGATGTAATCCCCAACTGGATATCATTTACCTTAAAGTGGTGTTTCCCCCTAAAAAAATAAAAATAAAAAAATAAAGCCTTAAAATTCCTAAAAAATAAATAAATAATTGGAAAGTTTTTTTTTTTTTTACATACCTCTAAATGCCTGTTGCTAGGGGGTCCCTCGTAGTCTGCATCCTGCGTAGCCTCGGCTGGTGACATCACTTCCCCTTGGCGCAGGAAGGGCATCTAGGACCTGTCACGTGTCCCAGATGACTGTGCGGCCAATCACGGCATGCAGCGCCGCTTGCACATGCACAGTGGGTGCCTGGCTGTGAAGCCACAGCCGGGTGCCCACAGTTGCAATGCTGGCGGAGCTTCAACCCCCCGCATCGCTGGACCCTGGAACAGGTAAGTGTCCGATTATTAAAAGTCAGCAGCTGCAGTATTTGTAGCTTTTTTTTTTGAGAGATACACCTCTTTAAGAATTGTGTATCTCATAAACAATCACAATTTTTTTTTTAAACAAATACTTGTTTTTACCTGTTTTTGTCCTTTGTTGCATTTCATTTCTTATAGTCAAGTTTACATAAACTTTAAGGCTAGGTTTACACTGCTGCGATGGCAAAGTCGTACAACTTTGCCCTGTGACTTCCTTCTGACTGGTTTCGACTTAGATGCTATTTAGGAGCCTGTGCAAAAGCTAAAATCACACCCAAGTCAGACCAAAGTAGTGCAGGGACCTTTTCTAAAGTCAGAGAGACTTGTGTAGTATCAGTTAACCACTTGCCCTCCGGAAGGTTTACCCCCTTCATGACCAGGCCATTTTTTGATACGACACAGAGTTAATTCACCGGACAGTTACGTTGTCATGTACCCAAATAGAATTGATGTCCTTTTTTTCTCAAAAATAGAGCTTTCTTTTGGTGGTATTTGATCACCTCTGTGGTTTTTATTTTTTTGCGCTATAAACAGAAAAAGAACAACAATTTTGAAATATTTTTTATTTTCTGCTATAAAACACACCCAATATAAAAAAAATAAAAATAATTCTTCATCAATTTAGGCCAATATGTATTGTGCTACATGTTTTTGGTTTTAAAAAAGTCCCAATACGCATATATTGATTGGTTTGAGTAAAAGTTATAGCGTCTATAAACTATGGAATACTTTTATGGAATTTTTTTTTATTTTTGTTTTTTTACAGGTAATGGCGGCAATCAGAGACTTATAGTGGGACTGTGACATTGTGGTGGACAAATAGGACACTAAGTGACACTTTTGGGGACCAGTGACACCAATACAGTGACCAGTGCTAAAAAATATGCATTGTCACTGTACTTGACACTGGCAGGGAAGGATTTAACATCAGGGGCGATCAAAGGGTTAAATGTGTTCCTAGGGAGTGCTTGCTAACTGTGTGGAGGGTGCTTTAACTGTGAGAAGACAGAGATCCATGTTCCTTCTTAGTAGAAGCACCGGATCTCCGGCTTCCCTACTAGCCGATCGGCGATCTGCCTTGTTTACATAGGCAGACTGCTGTTCTGCCTCTGTCAGGAACGATTGCCTCCCGCTGTGTTCACAGCAGACTTCTGCAGACCCGGAAGTGCAGAATCACGTACCTGTATGGGATTTGCACAGAGGAGCCACCGCCCCACAGCCCACAGTAAATGTACGTGGGGCGGCCGGCAAGAGGTTATGATGGCTCTCATAGGGAAATATTGACATGTCATGTCACATGTCATGTGACTGTGGGGTCTCACAAGTCTCCCATGTGGCAGCAGTGTGAACTGGGCCTAATACACAAAGCAGTTGTAGAGTTAATAGATAGACTATCTTTAAAATATCAATATTACAACCAACTTTTCCCTTGTATTTTAATGCACATTTTGAAACTCTTTGGCTGGTTTCAGCTAATTCAGCTCTACATATTAGAGCAGAAAGTCTGATTGTCCTTATGCCTAGTACACACGGGCCGCATGTCAGGAGACATCAGCCGGTTGAATAAAAAACGGTCGACATTCGGCCTATGTGTATGTCAGTCAGTCCGAGAGAAGCTGGCCGGCTTCTGTCAGATGAGCATGCTGGAAAATCAGTAGCTTACCGGCTCCCAATCAGCTCTCTCAGCCAATGGCTGAGGGCACTAATTGGAGTGTTCTGGCGGGGTGCAGTCCCCCTGTCAGAACACAGCAGCTCAGCGGAGGAGATCGCTGTACTAATGTCGGATCGTTAGTAGAGCGGCTCTGCCCGAAGCTGTCAGTTTTTTTTTTTTCCGTTCAACCCGCTGGTTTGCATGAAAAAAAAGAACTGTTAGTGTGTACCAGGCTTTAGGGTGTCCTCAGTTAACTTTACTTAATTCCCCATCTGTTGTCTTCTTTACAGTGTCAGTGATAACTTTACATGATATTTATGACATGGAATATATACAGTGAGTGCAGCCTACCTGTCTTGGCATTCTTTTTAGGATCCAGGTACAGTAAAGTGCTCCTAAAAATGTTCAGTTGCTAGTGACTAAGTGTTCTGAGAACACCATTTCATTAGTAAATTGCATATATTTGCAAATATGTAGAAGCCATACACCATTACCTGACAACCATTTAAAGTGGTAGTAAACCCTGCCCCACAACTTCATTACACTTAAATTAACATAAATAACACTAATGATCACTGCATTTAGATGTTTCCTTACTTGCTCAGTTGTCTTGTAATCTATTATTGTTCTTTCTAATGATGTCACTGGAACATGCACTTCTCTCCCCTGATTCACAGCATGATCTGTGTGCCGTCAGTCCATTGACAAGTATGCCGTGTTATGTATGTCATTTCTGCTCCCTGTGGCACTGCGCTCAAAAACTTCAAGACGGCTGTTTCATTCGCAACTTCCTGCTACATTCCATGTGACCATGTGATGTCACATGGGGTGTAAATCTAGGCAGAAGGCCTAGGCTTAGCTAAGAAAAGATTGTGCATGTGCAAGATTACAGCTAGAGCTGCATGAAGGCGGAAGTAATCTGTAATTCAGACTCGGAAAACAGACCTAAGAAAATCATCAATAAAAACAGGCACAATAGGCATATTAACAGGGGGGAAAAAGGTTGATGCATTTCACGCGCTAATACGTGCTTTGTCAAAACCATTGATTGTGCCTGTTTTTATTGATGTCTCAATAAATAAGCTTTGATTTGCATTGTATGGGTGTGCAGCCATCCAAATCTTCTTCCTCTATACCATCTTAGCCTTGTTTTCCTGCAAGTCTGCATTACAGATTACTTCTGTCCCTTTAATGCAGCCATCCAAATCTTCTACCTCTACACATTTACCTGCCGCAGTGACAGGGCATGCACCCTATGCACAAGCTTGATTTTAGACACTATTGACGGTTCACCTGGAGCAGCAGGATTACTTTTATCTCTATTTAAACCTAAGATGGTGCCGGCTTATCCCTGGAGGCAATAATTTTTCAAAGATGACAAAAAAGCAAGCAACACCCAATTGGGGATGAATTATAAAGGACAATGTGTGTTCATAACTTACCATAATATAATGGATTTGATGAAAAAGAGAATCGAAGTTGGAGAGTTTACTATCCCTTTAACTGTGTTTCCTACTGTAATCTAACGTTGAGACAAATATAAGAACAAGCTAACAAGGGTCTTGAGTCCATCAATCTACTGTATATATCGGAAGGAGAAATCTTTCCCTCTTCTTGCACTGCATTGAAGGTGTACTCATATCTTAAATGCAATATGTTTGGGTTAGGTGTCTGTAAACCAACAGACTATATCTAACATTTTTTAAGAGTTTGGAAAAATAATTACATTTCTTTTCTGAAGTAGTCTCACAGCAACATTCTACAGTATTCTCCAAGTTAGCCAAGTAAAAGTATGCACCACCTCAAATGCTGTATATTGGAATTATTCTTAGCTATCTGGAGAGAAATAACATTGTACGTATTACATTGAGATGTCTTGTTTACTACTTTGTTGCAGGTCGTCTTCTATATTATGGGTTAACAGAAGTTTGGCCCTTTGGGGTCTTCAGGTAATGTAACATTCTATTTTGTACTTTAGAAGTAATTTGCAAGACTAATATTTGTATCATTGTGCCCATTCATAACAAAAAAATTGCACTCTTTATCAAATATGTATAGGGGCCTATTTACATTTTTTTTTTTTTTATTTCATTTCTGCTTTCATTTGAGTTGTTTCAGCTTTCAGCTGTCTTGTGTCTAGCTGTGCAGTGTACATACCTTAAGACTTCACTGACCAGAGGAGACAAATAGGCCACAACAGATTTCAGAGGCTTCAGAGCTCCCTTAATGCAATGCCCATTATTATCATTGGGCAGAACAAAACCCATCATTTACATGAAAAGTAAACATATAGCATAAGGCAGTGTCCATCCATCTCTACTCAAATGACAAACCCGCCTACAAATAAAAGCACAATATGACAGCTCAGAGACCATGACATGCTTAGCAAGTTTGTTTCTAGACATAATTGTGTTGTGCCTGAATAATTTTTCTTGTGGGGAATGGTTTGAACATCTTTTAGGTTTTTACCCTGGTGTTATAACAAGAAATTAGAGGAATGGGGGTTACTGGGATCCAAAAGGCACACACACCAATAAAAACCTGCCAGAGGTTCTAATCTTTCTCCACCACACTAAAAAATGTATTTGTAATGCTATATTTCTTACCATGGGAGATATTGCCTATCATTTGTTTCCTGTCCCCCTGAATACCTGTCACCAAGACAGGAAGCTCCCAAAATGCGGTAAAAAAATAAAAACTACAATAAAAATATCTATATGCACTGTCTAAAAAATGGCTGAAACTTGGTTTTAACATATGGTGGATCTCTTTTCATTCCCAGTGATAACCTACCATGAGTTTCTGGTGCTTATGAGTTTTTCCCCCTTTCTCTCTGCTTGGGTACCTCTGTATCTGCCTGGTGGGGGATACCCGACGACATGCTGTTTATTGCATGTTACAATGATATTACCTACTATACTACTACTACTCATAATAAAGCAGCAATTTATTGTGAAACACATTGAGTAAACTCAACTTCTCTTAACCTAAGAACCAGTACCTGGACTTTTCTATATAATAGTAGTATACGTGATGGTGTTACTGCCTTTCTACTAGCTGTATAATGTCAAAAGGGGTGATATGAAATCTAATACTGCAATACTCAATATATGTAAAATCATACCCCATACTGCTTTGTTTTACTTACTTATTTTATAAAGGATCCGGTATTTTTTTTAACAAGGGCATTTCTTTTTGTGACTTGCTACTATTTGGATGTGGCATTTTTCACCACCCCATATAAAGCACTGGTAATTCTTTACAATACCCACTACATAAAAAAATTCAACATTTTCTAGCCAGATTTGTTTTAACATTATGTCATATTGCCCCTAAATTTCACAGAGGCATGACATAATTTAAACAGCATATCTTCAGCCAGTTAAAAAAAATCACAAGTTGTTTTGGTTTTACTTCAGCTCCAGTGTGATAATTAATCTTAGGTGCATGCTGTTTGCAAAGAGCATCTTTTTAATTTGCAATACCTCCCGACATACCTCAGTGCAATGTTGGTGCTTAAAAATAGGTTACTACCATTACGTGATATAATGTAGGTACATGCTTAAAAAGCAATTCCAGTCAAAGCATAATTTTAAATAATGTGGGAAAGGTTCAAACTTTTGTAATATATATTTATTCTATTTTTCTTTATTAATTTGTGAGCATTTCCCTAAATGTCTCTTTCCCAGTGACAGTGGATACTGAAAAAGCAAGTTCGGGACAATCTGTCCAACAGAGACATAGAAAAAAATCATATTTAGTAGTTTGGGGAAAGTTTATCTTTTTTTTTTGTTTGTTTTGTTTACAAACTTTTTATTAAGGTATATGTAATAGATATTATCATGACAATATACAAAAGTTAAGACATGTTATACCAGACAGATAAGACATTTATACCACAAAGAAAAGCACATATAGAATCACCAGAACATCTGGATCGCTAGAATTACACACATAGGCAAATAGAAAATCAAAAGAGCGCCCAATTACGCTAAACATGTAGCCTATGATAATGCAAACACCTATAAGTTCAAGGTACAAGCATATGATGGTGGGTCTTCCACTCATCCCACGTACGAAAAAACAGGTGCTTCTTTTTCTCTAATGTATATAGGATCCTTTCCATTAACATGATATCAACTCTATCAAGAGTTGTAGATAAGGGAACCATTGGTGATTTATAATTTTTTTTTTTCCTTTTTTTTTTTATTTAAACATTTTACATGTGATACAGTTAGAGTCAATAGTTAAAATAACATCAATGAACATTAATATATGATTTCTTTACAACATTGTTCTAGAACAGGGTCACAGTGCTTCATCCTTTGTGGTCTGTTTCAAAATTATACCCACAGGTTTGTATTTTTATATACAATAGGAGAGCTCAGGGGAATTAAGATTTTTAATTTTTGAATAGGGACCTAATAGACTATGGCCAGGCTAAATTTTGAGGGTAAGGCCCCTTTCACACGGAAGGCCCGTTCAGATCCGCCTGTCAGTTTTGACGGCGGATCTGAACGGGCGCTCCATGTTACTCTATGGAGCGTCGGATGTCAGCGGAGACATGTCCGCTGACATCCGATCCGGTCCGATCCGCCAAATCCAGACGTATGGACCACACGTCCAGATCCGTCGGATCGGGTGAGATCGGGTGAGATCGGGTGAAAACGGACACACTGTCCGTTTTCATCCGATCTCTCCATAGAGATCAGCGGCGCTCGCAAGCCCCTCCCCGCTCAGTGAGCGGAGAGAGGCTTGTCATCCGCCGGCTCAGCGGAGATCAACGGAGAGATCTCCCGCTGAGCCGGCGGACAGAGGCGGGCTCCGTGCAAGCGGAGCCCGTCTCGTGTGAAAGGGGCCTAAGAGTTTGTTGGTGGGGAAGAAGGGAGAGAAAGTAAAAAGAGGGAGGGGAAAATATGGTAAGTAAGGGAAAGTATAAATAAATGAATAATAGGGAGGAAGGATAGAGGTAGATCAAAAGTGTGCCTACCATGGGGGCCTTGATGTGCGATTGCATTATAAATATTTTAAATATTCTGCACATTGTTGAAATTGTACCCAATAAAATCAGGCCATGGTATTTTCCTCTATCTTGTCTTTAAGGGCAGAAATTATTTTTTTCTATACTCCTAATGTCATTCACCCTAGCAAATAATTGGCCTAATGTTCAGGGTTTAGTCTGTTTGCAGTTACTGGGAATATATGCCTTGGCACGTGGACATTCAATAAATGAATTAGGAAAATTTCTTGTCATTTTTCCTGGACAAAGATATAAAGTTCTGAGATATTACTGCATGGATTGTGATTAAAGAGATGCCAGTGAGCTGTATAATGAATGTTGTAACCTGCTGCCAAAATGGTAGCAGCATGGGACATTCCTAGAAGATATGCAATAGCTTTCCTTTATTTGCTTCCAAGCACCAGCATTTGTCACTCTGCTGCAGGAAAAGTTTGACTAGTGTTGAAAGGGTCCTGTACCATTGGCTCATACTTTTGGAAATCATTTCTCAATATTCACTACAAAATGATGATTTGTGGGCAAAAAACAACACACCGTCTGTGAAGGTGGTCTCTATGTGTCATTCCTATTTGTGAAGAAAGGATTGATATTGTTGAGCGTTTGTGCCTACTAGTAGCTGGTAAAGTGTTTTACTTAATAAACCACATCCCTTGCATACTTCCTTTAAAACGATGTAGGTCCACAAAAAAGGCATGGTTTGGGTAAGTTCGGGTAAAGAAATTTAGGAAATGTGACAATTGTAGCTGCGTCTAGGCACTAACATTAAGAATGTCAGGGTAGGAATAAAAGTCAGCTGAAGATTTCCAACATCTTGTGGCCAGAAACCTGAAAGATCTAAATACCTTAATAAGTCGTGGTGTACATTTTGGATGTCCTGGTATTGGTGTCATAGGGGAAGAGTAGCTCTGTGAGTTAAGTAGTTTGAAGGCTAAGCTTACCTTTTCCAGAAAATAGCCTATGTAGTCAAGGGGTCTCAGTAGGTTAAAAAAACTATGCAGTTTTGTAAAATGTTCATTAATTGTATTAGGCCATTTGCCCCCTACCCCCCTTCCCCCCAGAAAGTTGACTGAAAAACACCCAGTTAGCAATTTCCACATCCTGCATTGTTGCCAGGACATGAAAACTGTTTGACGCTCAATCCCAACATTACAGGAGTGAAAAACAATGTTTTCCACATCCTAGTAACAAGGCAAGACATGGACATTGCTAACTGGGAGTATTTTGGTCAGGTTCCCAGGGGAAACCAGATGGCCTACAAGTATGACAATAAAATAATGAACATTTTACAAATCTGCACAGTTTTTTTATAATTATGTGGGCCGCTTGACTGGATAGGTTATTTTCTGGAACACCTGAACTTAGCCTATAACATATTTGCTAGTCTCTTGTAAGGTAGGGCCAATAATGGATATGTTTATAAAGCTTTAAAGCCCCTGTCTCAGCCCAGTGAGCACCCTCAAGAGAAAATGGAGAATATTCCTGTTCCAAAAAGTCCCAAAGCTCACAAGCCTTGTGTCTGCAATAATGAATGGATCTAGTTATATTGACAGTAGCATAGAAGACCATATTTCTCCTCTATGATTGGGTCAGTAGTAAGGTTATACTGCGAGGTCAATTGTGTTACAGATTTGAGCTTATTGACATCGAAGAAGTCAGATAGCATCGTAATTCCTATATTAATGAAGTCATTTATAGGGAAGTCAGGAAGTTTCGTCCTAAGAATAGAAAGAGGTATATTGTATGGTAAGTCTATAACGTCATCTTGATTAGTAGTTAGTGCATGTCTCCATGCTTTTAAGGAAATTTGGATTGTAGGGGATAATTTACGTAGGTCCCAAGTAGCCCAGCTATCAGTCAGTAAAAGATTGCATACGTTGGATATGGATAGTGGGATTAATGAATTTTCAATGTCTACCCAAACTGGTGGGTCTTTAGTCGGGAACCAATGTTTAAGTTGGTCCAGTCTAACTGCCCAGTAGTAGTCTTGAATATCGGGAAGCCCTGCCCCACCGAATCTCTTATGTGAGATAAGATTGTTCCTGGAGCATCTGGCTTTTTTACCATTCCACACATACTTCCAAGACCATATTTCTCCATGTCAATATATGATTGGGTCCTTTTCACCAGCATGTCTCCACGCATCGAACAGTTCCTCTTAGTGTTTATGTCGCCTGAGACAATGATAAATCTGCCAGCTTCATCCGTAAACGAATCTCTGTGTTGAAATGAAAGTGAGTTCTTCAGGGCTATTAGAACGCCTCCAGTTTTTTTATACTTATTTGGGGAAACTTCCCTCACTTCTCATTTTGGTCACTGGAACAGGAAGCGAGGAAAAATCTCCCCAGTGGGGGCCACAAACAGCAGAAGCCTGAAGTTTCAACTCTTACCCACTTTAGTCACTTTTTGTTAGAATTATAAAGATCCCTTGAAACTAAACAAAACAGTAGGTGTTTCAGGTTTGTTATGTTTCACATAGCCTAAAACTAATTTATTTATTGGCCTCTTCTGGTGTCTGCTAGTCCACAGCAGTGCAGGAGTGCTTAAAATGGTCAGCTTTTATTTATTTTTGTAAAACCAAAAGAAACAAAACTGTTTCTCCTAGAATAACAATGCTGCTGTCCAAAGGTGTATCTGTTACTTCTTTACACAGATTATAGACTCACTAATACAGGGAGTGTGTACTGGCCGGATTACTAGGTGGGAACAGAGGGAAAAACGACCTACAAAAAGAATACATATGCAGCCACCATATCTAATTTTCAGTAAGCTTTAATATATCCATTTTTTGGTATTCTGTTTAATACAGCTTTAAACCATATTATTCACTCCTAATTTATAAATGTATACTGAATGTGCTTCAGACCCCAGATCATAATCCTCCACAGTCAATCTTAATATTTGCAATGAAAAGGCAAAACACAAGCTTTAACAGGAAAGAATCCTTAAATATCACTGTGCAAAAAAAAAAACAGCAACATCTGTAAGCAAGGTAACCAAATACAACGCTCTCTCATTTACAGCATTCTGATGCCCTTTTACTTAGATGTGATACAATTAAAGCAGTCAAACAGCCAAAAGGTGTTTTACCAAACTTTTTAATGACCAGAGAACACAAGAAACTTTTTTTTTTTTTTAATGTTGTAAATAGAACCACTGCTAGTTTTTTTTTATTTCAGTCTGTGCTTCCATTAGTGAGATTTCCCTTAAAGTAGAACTATAGGCAAAACTTTCTTTTTTTTTTTCATTTTGGATTGAGCAAGAGAGGGTTATAACCCCTTTCAGATTTTTTTTCCCCCATAAAACTTTATTTTTTTTCATTTTGTTTTTTATAAATTCTTTATTTTCTTCACAATTCCACAATACAATTCATTACAATCTTAGGGTATCTTCCCAATGCATCCTACATAATTATAACTTATAATACTTTTCATTTATGCTTTGATTTCATGTGATTTCTCCTTTTCTATTTTCACCTTACCCCCTCCCCCAACTAGCTTGGTCTATTCCCTTAACTCCCCATAAAAAAAAAAAGTGGGTGTAGGGGAGAATAGGCATTAGAAAACCACCCTCCCTGCCTCCCCCCCCCCTCCTCTCCCCCAGATCCCCCAACTCAAATTTTTCCCAGTTTAACAAATTTTACATGTAATTTTCCCTACACACCAGATAGGGAGCCCATGTCCTCCAATATTTACCATCTTGATCTTTCATTGCCAGTGTAAGGTTTTCCATTTGTTGAATTTCTGCAAATCTCACAAACCGCTGTGCTCGGAGGGCTATCTCTTTTCCACAGGACAGCAATACACGCCCTCGCTGCCGCTATAAGATGTCTCAGCAGAGAGTTTTTCAATCTTTCCACTGATATAGGGATATCCAGCAACAGAAAGGTTTCCGGTCTGTCTCCAAGAGAGATTCCTGTTATTGTTTTAATGGTTTCTGCAACCACTTCCCAAAACTCTCTAATTTTTGGAGATGCACAAAAAATATGTAATATTATACCCTCTGCTTCATGACATCTCCAGCAAACATCAGACATTTGGGGGTAAATCTGATATAGTACATTCAGTGTTCTGTACCACCTAGTGAGAATTTTGTATCCCCCCTCTTGGTATCTACTTGCTACTGAAGCCTTTTGATTAAATAGCAAAATCCTCTCCTGTTCCCGAAGAGAATTGAATCTCTAAGTCTCTCTCCCAAGCCTGGAGGAAGGTAAGATCCTGAGGTATCTCCAATCCAGTTAACATGGTATAAAAATGAGACAACGAATGTCTCATTGACTCTCCTTTCAAACAAATCTCCTCAAACCCAGTCAGTGTCCTCACTTCTACATACAGTGGTGTGAAAAAGTGTTTGCCCCTTCCTCATTTCCTGTTCCTTTGCATGTTTGTCACACTTAAGTGTTTCGGAACATCAAACCAATTTAAACAATAGTCAAGGACAACACAAGTAAACACAAAATGCAATTTGTAAATGAAGGTGTTTATTATTAAAGGTGAAAAAAAATCCAAACCATCATGGCCCTGTGTGAAAAAGTGATTGCCCCCTAAACCTAATAACTGGTTGGGCCACCCTTAGCAGCAACAACTGCAACCAAGCGTTTGCGATAACGTGCAATGAGGCTTTTACAGCGTCCTGGAGGAATTTTGGCCCACTCATCTTTGCAGAATTGTCCTAATTCAGTTACATTAGAGGGTTTTCGAGCATGAACGGCCTTTTTAAGGTCATACCACAACATCTCAATAGGATTCAGGTCAGGACTTTGGCTAGACCACTCTAAAGTCTTCATTTTGTTTTCCTTCAGCCATTCGGTGGTGGACTTGCTGGTGTGTTTAGGATCATTGTCCTGCTGCAGAACCCAAGTTCGTTTCAGCTTGAGTACACGAACAGATGGTCGGACATTCTCCTTCAGGATCTCTTGGTAGACAGCAGAATTCATAGTTCCTTTTATCACGGCAAGTCTTCCAGGTCCTGAAGCAGCAAAACAGCCCCAGACCATCACACTACCACCACCATATTTTACTGTTGGTATAATGTTCTTTTTCTGAAATGCAGTGTTCCTTCTACGCCAGATATACTTGGACACACACCTTCCAAAGAGTTCCACTTTTGTCTCATCGGTCCACAGAATGTTGTCCCAAAAGTCTTGGGGATCATCAAGATGTGTTGTGGAGAAATTGAGACGAGCTTTGATGTTCTTTTTGCTCAGCAGTG
The DNA here is from genome assembly GCA_028564925.1 of Lithobates sylvaticus. Taxonomy (NCBI): domain Eukaryota; kingdom Metazoa; phylum Chordata; class Amphibia; order Anura; family Ranidae; genus Lithobates; species Lithobates sylvaticus. The sequence goes on along the minus strand of CM053032.1, from coordinate 148,357,648 downwards.
GTTTTCTCCTTGGAACTCTGCCATGCAGGCCATTTTTGCCCAGTCTTTTCCTGATGGTGGAGGCATGAACGCTGACCTTAACTGAGGCTAGTGAGGCCTGCAGTTCCTTGGACGTTGTTGTGGGGTCATTTGTGACCTCTTGGATGAGTTGTCGCTGAGCTCTTGGGGTAATTTTGGGCGGCCGGCCACTCCTGGGAAGGTTCACCACTGTTCCATGTCTTCGCCATTTGTGGATAATGGCTCTCACTGTGGTTCACTGGATTCCCAAAGCTTTGGAAATGGCTTTATAACCCTTTCCAGACTGATAGATCTCAATTACTTTCTTTCTCAATTGTTCCTGAATTTCTTTGGGTCTCGGCATGATGTGTAGCTTTTAAGGATCTTCTGGTGGACCTTACTGTGTCAAGCAGCTCCTATTTAAGTGATGCCTTGATTGTGAACAGGTGTGGCAATAATCAGGCCTGGGTGTGGCTAGAGAAATTGAACTCAGGTGTGGACAACCACAGTTATAGTATGTTTTAACAAGGGGGGCAATCACATTTTCACACAGGGCCATGATGGTTTGGATTTTTTTTCACCTTTAATAATAAACACCTTCATTTACAAATTGCATTTTGTGTTTACTTGTGTTGTCCTTGACTATTGTTTAAATTGGTTTGATGTTCCGAAACACTTAAGTGTGACAAACATGCAAAGGAACAGGAAATGAGGAAGGGGGCAAACACTTTTTCACACCACTGTATGTATTTGATTTGGATCTAATAAAGGCTTCTAGTTGCATCATTCTAAAGAAATCTAGTTCAGGTACTATTTCTTTTTCAATCTCTCTTTTTGTCATTAGACGGTTCTCAACTGAGAAATGAGAAATTCTACTAATACCTCTATGTCACATTGCTCTGAACTTTAGATCTATCATTCCCAGTTGAAACGCCGGGGTGCCCAAAATTGGAAGAAGCGGACTAGGGTTTCTCGAGATAGGCGTTTTTTAAAATATTTTTTTAATCGTCCGCAATTTAATACCTATTGTTGGATGTTTCCTTACTACTGCTGGCACCTCAGCTTCTGGTATCCACGCTAGACCCTCCAATTGGATTTCTATTGCTGCCTGTTCTATCTGTATCCAGGGTTTCTTCCTTTTAAGCCCACACCATTCCACTACTCTGGCTAAATGTGAGGCCTCTTGGTATCTTATTGGGTCTGGAAACCTTATACCCCCTTTTACTTTGGGAAGTGATAATATGGATCTGTATACTCTTGCTGGCTTTTCAGCCCAAATAAACTTCAGAAATCTTGATCTAAGATCTCTTAAGAAGCTTGGGGGAATTTTAATTGGTAGTGTCTGTATTAAAGTGGTTGTAAACCCTTACAGACCACTTTGCCCTACAGGTAAGCATAGATTAAGGCTTACCTGTAGGTCCAAGAAATATCTCCTTAACCTATACGGTTAAAGAGATATTTTACAAAAATAGGGCACCGCTGTCTACAGTGCATGCATGCCGTAGACAACGGTGCAGGCGCACTGGGCACGCCGCAATCGAAGGCAAACATGCCATCACTTATGGCTCCCGCGCGCATGCGCCGGAGTGACGTCATCGCTGCGGCCACTCAAAGCGCCGGAGCAGCGATACCCAGAAGGAAGATGGACGATTCATGCTACAGGGGACATCGGTGACATCGCTGGCTCCTGTGTCAGGTAAGTGACACATAATGGGCTACTATGCGATGCATAGTAGTCCATTATGCTTTACCTTTGCAGGGAAACGAAGAGGAAGTAAACCATCAGGGTTTACTTCCTCTTTAAATACAAAAGTCTTGGCATCACTTTCATCTTAATAATAGTTGTTCTTCCAAACCAAAAAAAAGTAAATATTTCCTTATACCATCTCTGGAGGTCAAGTTTTATCTGTCTTGCCATTGGTATGTAGTTGAGCTCAAACATTTCAGCTAGGATTCCTCGAGATTTTTGTCCCTAGGTAACTTATATAGGAATTAGTCCATCTAAAATCAAATTGCGTGGATGTCAGCTGTAGAAGGGACAAATTTATTTCTATCTCCATTGCTTCCGATTTCCCATAGTTTACTTTGAAATTAGATATTTTCCCATATTTGCGTAGCTCCAACAGCAGGGATGGAAGAGATATAACTGGGGCAGTTATAAAAAAAAATAATCTTTTGCATAGGCCGCCACTTTTTGTTCTTCTTCCTTTATATTTATCCCCTTAATATTCATGTTTGCACATTTTTTTTCTTAAAAAGGGTTCTATTGTCAAAATGAAGATCAGGAGTGAAAGAGTGCACCCCTGTCATGTTTGGAAAAAGGCTCAGAGGTCTATCATTTATCTTTACCCTGGCACTTGGTTTTGAATATAGATTGGAGATCCATCTCAACATCCCATCCCCTAGACCTATGTGTTGTAGCACCGCCTTTAGAAACATCCAGTCTACCCTATCAAAAGCTTTTTCCGCATCCGCGGAGACTATAACCATTGACCTCTGTTGTTTTTGTGTAAGGTAGATCGTGTTTACTACTCGCTGTGTGTTTTCTCTTCCTTCTCTCCCAGGGGTGAACCCCACCTGGACTGGGTGTATTAAGCCCGTAATATGTCTAAGTCTACCAATCTCAATGCTAAGATCTTTGTCAACAGCTTGAGGTCCACATTCAGCAATGAAATAGGCTGGTATCTTGGGCATTGGGAGGGATCTTTCCCTTCTTTCGGAATAACTGTTATGTGTGCCCGTAGTGTTTCTGCTGGGATTTGCTTCCCTTCACTTACTGAATTATATGCTGCTATGAATCTTGGAGCCAATTTCTCAGCAAATGTTTTGTAATATAACAGGGTGAACCCATCTGGGCCCGGTGCCTTGCCCAATTTCAATAATTTTAATGCCCTCGTAAATTCCTCTGTTGTTATTGGTACATCAAGTTCTCTGGCTACTTCCTCTGACAATTTTGGCATTTCTGTCTTTTCAATATACTCCCTAGCTACTTCACATTTTTTTAGAGCATAAGCTGCTGTAAATCTCTTTTCTAACTGATATAAATTCTCATAATATTCTTTAAATGCCTGGGCTATTTTCTGCGGAGTATTAACCATTTCATTTCTCTGTGTTTTGATTTGTGTAATTTGATTTCAAGTGGTAGTTTCTCTGAGAGAGTTTGCCAGCATTCTCCCAGGTTTATTCCCAAATTCATAAAATAGTTTTGCTTTCTGTTAACTGGAGATTAAGTTTTTCTTGTAAAATATCTAATTTCTGTTCTGTTGCTTGTGCTTGAGACTTTTTATGCACTATTTCTAATTCCCCAATACCTTTGAGCAGCAAATAAATCTGTTCATTCAGTTTCCGTTTTCTATGTGCCCCCATAGAGATAAACATGCCTCTTATGACACATTTATGTGTCTCCCATATACAGAAGGGTGTTGTTTCCCCTGTATCATTTATTGAAAAAAAGGAGTCCAGTTCTTGCTTTAATTTCTCCTCATACTTACTCTCTTTAAGGAGAGTTTCATTGATCTTCCAATGCCACTCTCTAGGTTCCACCTCCCCCAATTCTAACGTACAGCTTGTCGGAGCATGATCTGATAAAGTAAACAATCCGATCGATGCTTCTAGCAGAGATGTCATTACATTCTGGGAGACCAAAATATAATCTATTCTAGAGTAGGTCTTGTACTTTGTCGAAAAAAAATGTGTAGTCTCTGTCCTGTAGGTGGATTGCCCTCCAACTATCTATCAGCTGCAGTTCCTGCATAGTTTTTTTTTGCTTTCCTTAGTTTGACATATGAGAGATGAGATGATCCTTTTGATGTATCCCTAATCGGGTCTAGAGCCATGTTTAGATCACCCCCACAACTAAAAAGTCCTCTTTATGTTGTTGCATAATCTGCAAATACAATTCTAAAGAGTTTACTTGATCTTCATTTGGCAGATATAAATTTACCAGTGTTATTTTTTGAAGACCCAGGGTTCCCTTCACTATAAGGAGGCGACCTTCCTCATCAGTAATTACCCCTGATTCCTTCCATGGATTCTGTCTTGCTATTGAAATAGACACCCCACAAGATTTCGAAATCTGCAATGTACTATGGTACACCGTTGCATAACAATGGTTTTTACTCCATGGAACTTTATCCCTTTTGAAATGTGTCCCCTGTAGAAAAATAATTTGGGATTTAGGTCTTCCCAATTCCTCTATTAATCATATCCGTTTCTCTGGGATATTTAATCCCTTAAGATTGTACGATGTAAAGGTTATCTTAGTCATTCTTATAGTTGGCTGTATCCAAGAGAGAGTAAAGGAGGGGGGGGGGGGACACAACCCCTCTTCATGTAGGTGGGTGACTGATTACAAATCCGGATCAGTCCTCACCCAAAAAAAACACCCCAACGCCTGCGACTTTTCCACCACCCAGAGGAGAGGCGTTTAATATGGGGGGTGCTGATAAGCTGGCAGGAGTCTGTGCATTGAGATCTTACCCAGCGCCCTCCACCTGTATCAAAAGTATTCTTCTACCAAATGCAACATAAACAGTTATCACAGTTATCATTTCTTGTCTACACATTTTTACATAATGTCCCGATTTTGCAGATCCTGATTCCCCCCATCCTATTTCCAGCTCTTCTGTCAACCATAGCTATCATGGTGATTCCTCCCTTCACCCCTCTATCTCCCCCTATATCCCCCTTCTTCTCTTTTAGTTGTTTTGTATATGTAATGTCTTCCTCCCCTACTCGCTTACTCTGTCTATTCTCTCTATTGTACCTTGTATTTTGTGGGGGCTATTCTATCTCTGTCTATTTATTTCCCCCTCTTCCACTGCCAGAGCAGTTTTTTTTTATTACCATGTGTTGAAATGTACATTTTAGGACATAAGATTAGTAAAAACCTCCAACAATGATATATTTTTTAAAATCAGGGACCCTGGAGAAGATACTGGTAGCTGCAATTTTTTGTGTCACACGATATTAGCAGAATATTTTATTAAACACATATTTTCAGTAATACAATAAAGGTAATTGTGTTACAGTACACACAAATGCAATATATTACCCAATTATTTTGGTAAAATATAAAAGATGAGTAAATAGATACCCCAAGGCAGACAGAAACAATAGAACAATGGGATACGGGCACTTAACACATAATAACCCCCACCCGAACTCAAACTATCTAGCAGTGGTCTGTGAAACACTGCTACAAAATTCTAGCAGTCTTAAACCCCTTTCACACTGAGGCACTTTCATGCTAAAAAAAAAGCACCTAAAAAGATCAGGAAAACCTATTTCTATTAAAATCAATGAATGCTTTCACACTGGGGCAGTGAGCTGACAGGGCGGTGAAAAAATGCCCCTCTCCATTAAAATGAATAGAAAGCTCTTCAAAAGCGCCTGAAAAACTCTTCAAAACCGATCCGTGTTTTACTGGCAGTTTAGAAGTGCCTCAGTGTGAAAGGGGCCTTATAAAGGTGAAATTATTCATCTTCATACATTTCTTGAAGGATATTTCTCACTAACATTAATGTCCCAAGCCACACATATAGAACACTGGATAACACGGGTAAAGAGAAATGCTGAGTCTAGTGTGGTGAGTTGGGTTGGGCATACCCGACTGGAGTTCTCAGTCACCCTGTGCCTCTAATAGACACAGGGTAACTTACACATAGGAGGGGAGGGGGAGCTGGACAAGGAGTTTCCAGTGCTCTCCAAGGTAAGCTGGGTTCCACAAGCCCTCCCACCCAAAGTGACTCCCGTCACAATATGTATATTGAAATATTTTTATATGAGTGACAGTTCCACCAAGGCTAGTCACAAATATAGAATCAGCCCATTTGAATGTGACTAACTGCTACTAAGTTTTCCTTATGGGTAATTTTGTATTGGTTGAGACATATAAAAAATAGTGGTATAATGGAGGCTTCAGATAGTGTATTTGCAATGTTTGTTGTTGAGACACTTAGCTGGTTTCACATAACTATAAGTTAAACCCATGGTATGTACATGTAGTTTAGTTGTAAAATGACACATGACTGGATGGTACAGATTAAATGGTGATATTACCATTGTTTAATGGCAATGAAGTGAAGGGTGTAGAGGGGAAGAGAACAAGCCAAGAAGGCATGGGTGGGGGAGGGGGGATGACAAAGTAGACTATAAAACCCACATCAATGCCAACATACAAGAGGCAGATACAATGTAATAGTGTTCCTTAAAACAAAAATTGCCTAAATTGTCTGTATTACAAATGTATTATAAAAAGCAGCCTATAAAAAAGTTAGCTGTGTCCAAACAGTTTGGCAGCTCTTGTCAACTAGGAAATGCTGTAGTAGTAGAATAGTTGAGTTAAGAATAGAGCAGCAATGCAAGAGACAACTACTGCATATTGAAAGGGAGAATCTTCTCATTTTAGGTAGAGTAATGGCTTAAACCCATGGCAATTTTTTTGCTGTCTGTGTCCCTTTAAGCTCGGTTCACACTGCAGCGATGCAGAACCCTGCAAATCCAGTACGGGTTCCCGCATTGCATGTCTCCCACCGGCGGTTCACACTGCCCTATGCAAACCGCTGGGAGTGTCAATACAATGTTAACTGCTTAAGACCCGGACCATTTGGCTGGCCAAAGACCAGAGCACTTTTTGCGATTCGGCACTGCGTCGCTTTAACTGACAATTGTGCGGTCGTTCGACATGGCTCCCAAACAAAATTGACGTAATTTTTTTCCCACAAATAGAGCTTTCTTCTGGTGGTATTTGATCACCTCTGCAGTTTTTATTTTTTGCGCTATAAACAAAAAAAGAGCAACAATTTAGAAAAAAACACATTATTTTTTACTTTTTGCTATAATAAATATCCCCCAAATATATATAAAAACATATTTTTTCCTCAGTTTAGGCCGATATGTAGTCTACATATTTTTGGTATTGATTGGTTTGTGCAAAAGTTATAGCGTCTACAAAATAGGGGATAGTTTTTATGGCATTTGTATTAATAATTTTTTTTTTTTTTTACTAGTAATGGGGCGATCAGCGATTTTTATCGTGACTGTGACATTATGGCGGACACGTCGGACAATTTTGACACATTTTTGGGACCATTGGCATTAATACAGTGATCAGTGCGATTAAAATGCACTGATTACTGTAAAATGTCAATGGCAGTGAAGGGGTTAACACTAGGGGGCAGTGAATGGGTTATGTGTGTCCTAGATTGTGTTCTAACTGAAGGGGGATGGGACTGTGCAGGGAAACTAACAGATCGCTGTTCATATTCTGTATGAACAGACGATCTGTCAGTTCACTCCTTTAGAGAACCAGAAACTGTGTGACAAGCGATCGTGGGAACCCATGCAATCTAATTCTGGTGCGGGCCAAAAAAAGGGTCCTGCACGAATGTGGTCCGAATGTGATGCAAATTCAGCCATACAACCTGCGAATCACAATGTCTGACATTGCAGCAGTGGGAACCAGCCCTTACAAAGATTTCCCTTCATTTTCTGCCCTGTAGAAACAACAGTAAACCTGACCATACACTTTTAGTTTTTTTATTCTTGTTTAGCCGGTGAATGGGGAATCCTCCACACCTGAACATTGTAGTGTCAGAATAACCTGATCAGCGGCTGCAACCAAACTTTTTTCAAACTGGAGAGTGCAAAATCATCTGTGCATAGAAACCGGTTTCCATTTTTTTTGTCAAAGCTTAATTGAACAAGCTGAAGTTAGAAGCTGATTGGCAACCATGCATTGCTGCACCGGATTTAGCATTCTCCAGTTTCAAACCCATCCCTTCGAAAGAAGGCGATTTATGCCGCGTACACATGATCGGACTATCTGGCGGGGGATGCTGGGTCTGTGACATCATATGGGCGGGGTCACCATGTGACATCACCCGGTGACCCCACCCCTTATTCCTATATAAGTCACCGCGCAACGCGTCCCTGGCATTTGCGACTGGAGAGAGCGTCGTGTCAACATCGGAAGGAAGAATAAGAAAAGAAGAAGGCGAAGGCGACAGCGATGAACCAGAAGACCAGGCCAATGCTAGTAAAAGAGCTGCAAGGAGTGCGCATGCGCGGGGCTCGCAATATGGCCACGATTGCCTAGAGCTCCGCCGCCTCGCAGACCACCGGCACTCACAGCGCCATGCTCAGTGCCCTAAACTGCACAAAAACCGGCAGGACTGCTGCTTATAACCCCGGGGCACAATACCGGATGATCGGGGGGTCAATTAAGAAAAATTTACGGCCGCTATTTGAATCGGCAGGAGCGGGGGGGACATCCAAGATGGCCCCCACAGCACAGCTTCTCCCTCAGGATCTCCGCTCCTCAGGCCAGGCGGACTACAGGTCATAGCCACTCCACATCCCTGTCCCCACTACTCCTGACAGCCATAGAGGACTCCCCCAGGCCATCACCCCCTCCCCAGCATCCACTGAATCCCTTCTAGGGAGATCATTCAGCAACTATGCTCTATCCCCTCTGGAGCCTCACACAGCAGCCCATGCAGGCTTCCCCTCACAGGATGCCCTACGCAGTGATCCCATTCTACACATGGATGCCCTATTTCTCAAATTTTCTGAGCTTCTGGAGAGGGGCTAAACTCAGACAGCACAAGATAACTGGGGAATTGAGAGCTGATTTCAGCAACCTGGGAACAAGGATCGACGCGATCGAACACAAAATGGAGGATACAATAGCCATCAGAATTCAAAGCACATTTATTCCATTCAGGAACAACTTGACCTGGCCATGGCTCGCATAGATAACCTCGAAAATAGGTCACGGAGATACAACATCAGAATCCGCGGCTTACCAGAGACTGTAACTAATGTTTCAGACGCAGTTCAGGACCTCATTAAACAGCTTGTGCCCGAAGTTTCTGCCCCCCACTTGGAATTGGATAGGGCTCACAGAGCTCTTGGACCCCCCATAAGAGATGGCACCCCGAGGGATGTGATTGCTAAACCCCACCATTACTCTATTAAAGAGGAAGTAATGAAAAGCGCCAGTTCTGCTCAAAATACGCTCTGCCTGGGTCATCAAGTACAGGTCTTCGCGGACCTTTCTCCCTCCACGATCCAAAGAAGAAGATCATTAAAACCCTAACTCCGTGCCCTATCAATGAGAGATATCAAATACAAATGGGCCTTCCCCTTCGCTGTCAAGTTTTCCTTTAACGGGAAGCACTGCGCCTTTTCAACATTTCCAGAAGGAGAGAAACTACTCCTACACCTCAAGATCATCGCCCAAGAAGCGGAGATGGACACCTCCAACGCCGACCACAGCTCGAACAAGAGACTGACACCCACCAGCCCGCAATCCCCATTGTGGGTGACAGGAAAAGCCAAGAAGGCCAAAGATGATGCTCCCACCTGAATCATGTCCTCATCTGATCTGCCTATTTTTATTCCTCCTGAACTTTCTCCCGGTATCCTGGACAGGACCGGAGGAACGCACCCCTTCTTCTAGGGGGTCGATCTCTACACTTTCCTGGAACCCTTGCCATGTTGGGAACTTTGTTCTTAATGCTCTTGACGGTTGACTGTTTACCATAGCATTAGCTGGCTTGATATATTTGCTGGGCTGTTTGACCCTCTCCTTCTCCTTCTGCAGAAGCAGATCTCCCATACTAGTCTAGGACTGCCTTTTCCTAATGACACTGCTCTGATGACAAGAGGGGGTTTAACGGCCTAGAGGGACAGACTCTTGCGAGGGTTTGGTCCCTTCTTTTTTGTTTATTTTTTTCAGACTAGCTACTCTTAACACTGAGTTACCGATTTACTAAGATATTTTTATGTCTGGGTTTTTCCCCTATAAGGGTGCCCGGTTCCGTGAGGTAACCCTTGCGTACCTCCCCTACCCTTTGACTCCCTTAGGTGTCTGAGGGTTGGGATATCTGAACCTGTATGGGTCAGATACCTATTGATCGCTATACATGGGCCTCGGAGGGCTTCTCCTCCTCCGAACCCCACTTTCCTTCTTCTGGAGAACTTTTTTCTTCTATTCTGTCTCCCCCCCTCCCTCCTCACGACTTCTAACTCTCGAGATGATGTGCCTAACTCTGTTTTTCTTTCTAGGAATGACTCCACTGAATGACATCTTCCACAGCCAATCTTACACTACTCGTATGAAGAATTCCCCAATGCGATCCTGCCTTTCAATCTCCACTGGGTAAGTGAGGGCTTCTACAGCTGTTTCGATCTCCCCGTGTTCCATGGCTGATAGTTCTACAACTAGGCTTCTGGTGGCCTCCCACAACGTCCAAGGCCTAAATTCCCCAACTAAACAAAGGAAAGTACTAGATTACTACAAATCCCTTAAATTGGATGTCCTCCTGCTACAGGAAACGCATTTCCTCTCCCGGTATAGCCCTAAATTCCTACACTCACACTTCTCTCAATTTTTTGTTAGCAAGCGCAGATACTAAAACGAAAGGAATCGCAATAGTGTTCGCCAAGACCTGCCAATTTATTAAGATATCGGAACTGGCGGACCCGGATGGAAGGCTTCTCCTGGTGAAGGGCATGGTTGGAGACCACCTCTATTCCCTGGTCTCCTACTATGCTCCGAGCAAGGGGCAAGCCACATTCTTTGACTCCCTCTTACGCACCATTACCCCTCATCTAGAAGGAACGGTCATTGTTGGAGGTGACTCCAACGTGGCCTTTGATCAGGGCCTTGACAAATCCAACCCCCTAAAGTCCCGTCTAATGCGTCCTACTAAAGAAAGTCTTAGAATAGCTAAATTGCTACACACATATGGCCTCGCCGATGCATGGAGGGAATTTAACCCATCAAAGAGGGACTACACCCACTTCTCCCCACCTCACCAATCATATGCAAGGTTCAATCATATCCTCACCCCAGCATCACTCCTACCTCATATATCTCAAGCATATATCAAAGACACAGCCATTTCCGATCATTCCCTGGTAATCGTTGCAATCATCACAAAGACTATGGGAGGTTCCATCAGACACTGGAGGATTAATAAGTCTCTGCTCTCTGAGCCTACTACAGTTTTAGAAATTGAAAGGGCCTTACAAGAATACTTTACTCTTAATACAACGGATGATATCTCCCCAGAAACGCTTTGGGCAGCACATAAAGGTTTCATTAGGGGCAAGATCATCCAGGTAGCCTCACACATTAAACGGGAAAGACAAGCAGAAATGTCCAAACTAGATAAGGAATACTCCTCCCTCAAGGCTTTACACAAAAGAGATCCCGCCCAAGTCCCCACCGCCCTTCTTGACAAAACCAGATTGGAACTCAACCTAGCCCTTAAAGCTGAAAAATCTATCCGCTGGTCTGGACATAAATTTTACACTCTTACAATTTTAGCCACCAGACTTTCTCCCAGAGTCGGACTCCATACATTGCCCAAACTCAGAATCTCTGGTCAACCGCCCACGTCAAACCCTACTAAAGTCCTTAGTACTTTTCAAGGTTTTTACTCTTCTTTATATAGCTGTCCAACCCTTTCCAACGAAAAACTCATTCCTCAGTTATTGGAGGGCCTCCCAATACCTTCACTGTCTGATGCCCATAAACAAAAGATGGAAACACCCGTAACGATTGAGGAAGTCTTGGAGGTCATCAAGGATCTCAAAAAGGGATTGGCCCCGGGTCCTGATGGTTTATCGATACCATATTATAAAGCATTCTCGAACACACTAGCTCCACATTTAACCCGCTTTTGCAACTTTAAGACCAATGGTGACCCCTTAGACCCCCATCTCAATACGGCTTTCATCACAGTTTTACCCAAACCTGACAAAAACTTGGAAGATGTTAGTAAATTACAGGCCAATCTCACTCCTTAACAATGATATAAAAATTCTAACCAAGATAATGGCCAATAGGCTGGCTTCTTTCATTGGCCTGTACGTCCATAAAGATCAAGTTGGATTCATACCCGGAAGGCAGGGACCTGACCAGATCAGACGGACAATAGATATTATCTCAATCCTACAATCTAACTGGGAAGGGGGTCCTAAACAATCTGGCTTTCTCCTATCACTAGACATTCAGAAGGCCTTTGATACGGTCTCCTGGCAATACATCTTCCACCTTTTTGAACATTGGGGATTTGGGGCTCGCTTCCTTGGTCTCCTCCATGTGCTTTATTCCCAACCTAAGGCCCTTCTCCGCCTCCAAGGCTTTTACTTACAACCCATATCCATTACAAGGGGCACCAGACAGGGGTGTCCTTTATCCCCCCTCATCTTCGCTATAGTCATCGAAACCCTTGCGATCGCCATACGCCATAATCCTGATATTAAAGGATTAGAGAGTAAACTGCGGGGACCAAACGCATAAATGCAGGCTTTTTGCCGATGACATCCTACTCTTTCTAACCTCCCCCATCACTACACTCCCCAACCTCTACCGAGTACTAGACGATTTTGTCAAAATCTCGGGGCAATTCTCGAGTCAATTTTTCCAAATCTTATGCCCTCAATATATCCCTGCCTCCACACATTGTCTCCTCCCTCCAACATTCTTTTCCATTTATATGGAGTGACACCACCATTAGTTACTTAGGTATCTCCTTGACAGCCAAGTCGGAAGCCCTTTACACACATAATTATCCCAAACTCTTCAAGAAACTGGAGGCTGATCTTAAGCTTTGGTCCAAACATGAATTGTCCTGGCTTGGCCGGATCAACTCCATAAAAATGTCCCTTCTCCCCAAAATACTATACTTCTTCCGCGCACTTCCTATCCCTGTCAGAAAAGACCACCTACGTTCACTCCAAAGTAGCATCCTAAAGTACGTATGGGGCAATAAGGGCTACCGCATCCCACAAAACACACTCTTCCTTCATAGACGCAGGGGTGGATTAGGCCTTTCGAACTTACATAAATACTATCTAGCAGCTCGACTGGCCCAGCTATCTACAATATATTCCAGATATGAAAAACCGGATTGGATAGCTATAGAACATCAGGCCACCCTCACTTTCACTTTGGACTTTTTACTTTGGTGCCCCCCTAAAACCAGGCCCCCCATTCTTTCACCCACTCTATCCCACTCGTGTTCTCTTTGGGACTCCCTTCGTCTTCTACCATCATTGGTTTCCACGGGTCGCCCTCTAGCACACCTCTTTCATAACCCCGATTTCCCTCCCGGTCTGGACATCTCAGCCTTTCGATGGTGGCTTGATAAGGGGCTATACCGGATAGGGCACTATTTTACATCCAAAGGTCCACTTACCCTTCATTACTGCACCCAACATCTTGATCTCCCTGACCGTGAAAAATGTCGCTTCCACCAAATATCCCATTTTCTCAAATCAATATGGAAAGAAAAACCTCTTCCTCCCAAATTTACTGAATATGAGCTATGGTGCAGACAAGCTATGGAACAGAGGGGAGGCATTTCGGTAATATACTCAGCCCTCACTCACCCAATGGATAAGTCCTCTTACATGACAGCTTGGGAGGCAGACTTCAAACTCAACCACAGTCTGGAGACCTGGCAATTGGCTCTCACCAAATCATTTCAGGGAATTCAAAATACATCCCTCATGGAGGCTAGTGTTAAACTACTAACCAGATGTTATCTTACCAAACTGGCATCTATCTACCCGTCTGCGAACCCATTATGTTTCAGGGGATGCCAACATCTGGGATCTATAGCCCACATATGGTGGGAATGTCCTAGGATCCGCTCCTTTTGGAGAAAAATTTTCATCATGATATTCAAGGTGACGAATTGCCAGGTACCCAGATCTCCAGAGGTTGCTTTACTCAATTCTCCAATCCCCAACCTACCCAAAGCATCTCAGAGATTAATCCACTTTATGTTCTTAGGCACTAAAATCTCCATTGCCACTGCATGGAAAAAAACAATGCCCTCATTTCATGCTGTCAAGAGGAAGATATCTTGGATCATGTCCCAGGAAAAACTTTCCAGTATCTTGACGGACACCTCAGCTAAATTCCGAAGGGTCTGGGAGCCCTGGGCCCAAAATGTGGGAGTTTCCCTCATACCGGGAGTTCAAATTCACTCCCCCTCTTGACCATGTAACCTAAACTATTCCTTTCCACATGCCCCCCGGCACATCTCCAATCTCCCTAATACTCAACCCTATCCTTCTGCTGCTCCTTTCTCATCCCCTTTTCTCTTGTCTTCTTCTTCCCGTCCTTTCTCTTCTCTTTCTGTCTCTCTTATTGTATAAGATGTATACAGGTGACTGTCTAATAAACGTTGTGTCAACATCGGGAGAAAAAGGAAGAAGAAGAAGAAGAAGAAGCCGTGACGACGACAACAGCAACGAACCAGAAGACCGGGCCAATGCTAGTAAAAGAGCGGGACAAGACCCCCGAAGTTGGAAGAAGACCCCGAAGTCGGAAGAAGACCCCCAGAGCTGTCTAATAAAGTACTTTAAAAACCTGTGTTTTTTTTAACACTTTTTCGCTTAGGTGAATGGGTAGGGATACCATGTACCCCATACTCATTCACATAGGGTGGGGGGTCGGGATCTGGGGGCCCCCTTATTAAAGGGGGCTCCTGGATTCCGATAAGTCCCCTGCCCACAGACCCCGACAACCAACGGCCAGGTTTGTCAGGAAGAGGCCCTTGTCCTCATCAACATGGGGACAAGGTGCTTTGGGGTGGGGGGGCCGCAGGGCCCCCCCTTCCCAAAAGCACCCCCCTCCATGTTGAGGGCACGCGGCCTGGTCCGGCTCAGGAGGGGGGGTGTCTGCTTGTTCCCACCCCCTTTCCTGACCGGCTGGGATGCGTGCTCGGATAAGGGTCTGATATGGACTTTGGGGGGACCCTCACGCCGTTTTTTTCGGCGTAGGGATTCCCCTTTAAATCCATACCAGGTGACGGGGCTAGCAAGGTTTCAATCTTGCCGATGGAGGCGGCGACATTGACTACCTTCGCTAGTCCCATCTACCTGGAGTCACGATCAAAATGAACAGACTTTACTCTAGGTGTGGGCAAGTCCGTTCATTTCAAAAGTCTGGCGGACTAGCACACAGACGGGCAGATTGTCCGCCGGACTACCGAGTCCGGCGGATAATTTTGATTCAAAACTTCTTTCTAAGTCCGCCGGACTTTTGGGAAGAAAAAGTCTGCTGGAGCCCACACATGGGCAGATTGTCCGGCGGACTCTGGTCCGCTGGACCAAGTCCGCTGGATAGTCCGATCGTGTGTACGTGGCATTTGAAATTGCACACACTCGTGGAATGGCGCCAAAACTACGGTAGCTAAAAATCTCCGTAGGTGACGCTTTACATTTTTTTTTTACGTATATCAAGTTAGAGTTACAGAGGAAGTCTGGTGCTAGAATTATTGCTCTCATTCTGGCGATTGCAGCAATACCTCACATGCCGGCGTGACTTACGTATGCATTTTCTTTGCTGCGCGAGCACGCGGGGTCGGGGCCACTTGAAATATTTTTTTTTCTTATATTTTTTTTTACATCCCTTTAAAAAAAAAAAAATATGATCACTTTTATTGCTGTCACAAGGAATGTAAACATCCCTTGTGACAGTCAGTGCCAATTCACACAGGGGCGAACTGCCAGGTGACTTAGCCGCCTGACAAGTCATGCTCCATGCATTGCAATTGAACCGTTCAAATAGGATCGACTAAAGTCGCTCTGACTTAGAAAGGGTTACTGTACTACTTTAGGGTGACTTCAGAGTGGCTTGCATTGACATTGAAGTCATGCTGTACGGGGCGGCTTCAGAGTCGGATAACTTTGAAGCCACCCCTGTGTGAACCGGCACTAATAGGCAGTGACAGGTACTATTTATGGAGGGATCTGGGGTCCAAAAGACCCCAAATCCCTCCTTTGCACTTATAAGTATTCAGATAGCCAAAGACAGTGATTCTGAATACTATTTTCTTAAAATCTGCACCATTGGCAGCCAAGTAAACCGGATACCCGATCAGAGCCAAATCCAGCTTCGTATGGGCCTCAGCCTAGCCGGCGGATGTGCCGGCTGATGGTTCTAGTCTCCCGGTGGGATGGGAAGATGGCTCCTTTAAGATAACAGGCAAGTGGCTTTTAGCCCCATCGGTTGTTATGACTAAAGAGCCAACCACCTGCTCTAAAAAAACGGTACCGTGGTGATGTCCGCAGCTGCAGGCATCATCCCTGAATAACCCCTTTAAGCCATGAACGCAAATTTGCCTATGGTCAGTGTGAAGGGGTTTAGGAAGAGGAAATCTCTTTTCAAACCAAGGGAAATCCCCCTTAAGCTATACATGGATTTAAATGTGGCCGGTTCAGCAGGGACCAGACAAATTTCAATCCATGTATGGGCAGGAAAGATGTACTGATAGTCGATCTACCATATTTTCATCATTTATTTTGTGTATTCTGATGGTGGGGAAGTCTCCCCACTGTGAGAATACAATAGCTCAATGGGGAGGATTCTCTATGTGGATGGGGGATTCAAGTCAGTTTTTTTGTTCGACCAGATGGTTGAATAAAAAAAAATGACTCATCTATGGGCTGCCTTAGACAGCTGCCACCAACACAAGTGTGTCCATTAGGTTTCTCCTCTATTCCTATTCTGGTGATAACTGAAACATTTGAATTTCTTGGTGACAATAGTCACTAGAACAAAAAGAGGGAGTGACGAAAGAGCAAATCCTTGGATGATATATTGGGGGTTGATTTACTAAAACTGGAAAGTGCAAAATCTGGTACAGTTCTGCATAGAAACCAATCAGCTTCCTGCTTTTTGTCAAAGCTTAATTTAACAAGCTGAAGTTGGAAGCTGATTGGCTACCATGCACAGCTGCACCAGAAATTGCTTTGAAACAGTTTCCAGACTGTCAATGTCAATTACTTTGTTTCTCATCTGTTCTTGAATTTCTTTAGATGTGTTGCTCCTTGAGATTATTTAGTGTGCTTCACTTTGTCAGACAGCTTCTATTTGAGTGATTTCTTGATATAACAGGTCTGGCAGTAATCAGGCCTGGGGTGTGACAAGTGCTATCTAACTCAGCTTTCCAAAAAATGTGGTTAATCATAATGCATTCACAATTTAGCAGGCAGGAAAGCAAATACTTTTTCACATAGGCCAGGCAGATTTGGACAGCTTTTTTTCCTTAAAGTGGATGTAAACCTACTCTCATTCTTTATAAACTACTGCAATATTGTTTATCTAGAAGGATATACATGCCTCCTGCATGTATACTTATCTGTCAAATGTCTCCCCTCTGTCTGCTATGGGAGCCGAAAAACTGCAGATTTTGTGGGTGGGTCTGTTTTCCAGGGCTCAGTGGGTGGAGTCGTGATGTCAGTAGACTCCCCGCCCACCTCTACACTCCCCTTATCAACATGCATTTTCTCCTGTGTATTTCTTACACTGAACTTCTGCTATGATCACTAACATCCAGTCAAAACCCAGAAAAGTCCCCACATGACTTCAGCATGCCAAATCATGCTGAGGTGTGAAACAGCCAATCCTGGCAGAGCAGCAGAAGAAAGGAGTGGGAGGGAATTAAAAATAATGCATGTCTCTTAGGCTAGTGCACAAGATATGTAAATCACCTGTCACTCACAGCAAGGGGGAGGATTTGACAAAGTTTTTCTCTGTTTTTCTCTGTTTGTCAAAATTGATCTCACTGAACAATAAAAGAGGATTGCTCAGAGCTGGATTAACTCTTTGTGGCAAGACTGGGCTCAAATGATAGGAAATCTTATACTCTACATTATGACATAAAAAAAAAAATCGGGTTTACATCCACTTCAAATCATTTAAAAGCTGCATTTTGTATTTATTCAGGTTATTTGTGTGTAAAAAAAAAAAAATTGTATATATATTGTGGCATTAGGACGCTGTGCTATCTGAAAGATTGCTGGATTACGCCAGATTGTGGAAGGAAAGGCACGCTGATTGCACAGGTGTGTGCTGGGCTATTTAGTTGTGGCCTGGCTATGGCTCAGTGTTCCACACAACATGAAGTCTGTGCATGGGAGTCAGGTGGACTCCCATTCCTCTGAGAGGAGTCAGAGGCTGCAGGGGGCAGCCAGAGTATGCATGTCTGCAGGAGGCAAACATACTTGGTGACAGAGCAGCAAGGCGCTGATCAAGAGTGAGCTAGGAGAGAGCTTAACTCTAGGAAACTCATTTGGGTCTGAGGAGCAGACCTAAGGCCTAGGCTAAAGGCCTGAATCAGCCATCAGCCATATGGGAACAATGTAAGCAAGGAGGCTAAAGTATTGAGTGTGCAAGATACAGTTATTGTGGAACCCCCATCCCCCCTGCGTGGGTACTGACGTCTTGTGAATTTTTTCTGTGCTCTTAAAGTGGGCTACCAGGCCCTTAAAAATACAGTTGTAAAACGCACCTACGTTTGAGTCTGATAGCCCCAATCTTACAATATAAATATATATATATATATATATATATATATATATATATATATATATATATATATATATATATATATATATATATATATCGCACAAAAGTGAGTACACCCCTCACATTTTTGTAAATATTTTATTATACCTTTTCATGTGACAACACTGAAGAAATTACACTTTGCTACAATGTATAGTGAGTGTACAGCTTGTATAACAGTGTAAATTTGCTGTCCCCTCAAAATAACTCAACACACAGTCATTAATGTCTAAACTGCTGGCAACAAAAGTGAGTACACCCCTAAGGGAAAATTTCCAAATTGGGCCCAAAGTATCAATATTTTGTGTGGCCACCTTTATTTTCCAGCACTGCCTTAACCCTCTTTGGCATGGAGTTCACCAGAGCTTCATAGGTTGCCACTGTAGTCCTCTTCCACTCCTTCATGGCGACATAACGGAGCTGGTGGATGTTAGAGCTTGCGCTCCTCCACCTTCCATTTGAGGATGCCCCACAGATGCTCAATAGGGTTTAGGTCTGGAGACAGGCCATTCCATCACCTTTACACTCAGCTTCTTTAGCAAGGCAGTGGTCATCTTGGAGGTGTGTTTGGGGTCCTTATGTTGGAATACTGCACTGCAGCCCAGTCTCCGAAAGGGGGGAGATAATGCTCTGCTTCAGTATGTCACAGTACATGTTAACATTCATGGTCCCCTCAATGAACTGTAGCTCCCCAGTGCCGGCGGGACTCATGCAACCCCAGACAATGACACTTCCACCACCATGCTTGACTGTAGGCAAAACACACTTGCCTTTGTACTCCTCACCTGGTTGCCACCACACACGCTTGACACTATCTGAACCAAATACCGTATATACTCGAGTATAAGCTGACCCGAATATAAGCCGAGGCACCTAATTTTACCACAAAAAACTGGGAAAACGTTTTGACTTGAGTATAAGCCTAGGGTGAGAAATGTGCAGCTACTGTAAGTGGAAAAGACGGTCAACAATGCTCATTTGCAGTCTCACTGTGTCCATTTGCAGGCCTCACTGTGCCCATTTGCAGCCATAGGTCCCCCGAACTTCAAACTTGGTAGTTAACGGTTCCCAGATGCCCCCCTAGCAGCAGGCTGTTTTGTGTGCAAACCCAGTGAAACTTTCACTACAACATATCAATTTTCCGAACCGATTTTGGGGCCCTGTATCTCGGGGCCACTTGGTGCTAGGAACTCCATCTTTGGATATGTTGTAGTGCTGGGTTTGCACACCAAATTTGGGGTTCCTAGCACCAAGTGGCCCCGAGATACGGGGCCCCAAATTCGGTTCAGAAAATTGTCATTTTCTGCAGCAGAAAAATGCTTGACTCGAGTATAAGCCAAGGGGGGCATTTTCAGCACAAAAATATGTGCTGAAAAACTCGGCTTATACTCGAGTATATACGGTAAGTTTATCTTGGTCTCATCAGACCACAGGACATGGTTCTAGTAATCCATGTCCTTAGTCTGCTTGTCTTCAGAAAACTGTTTGCGGGCTTGCTTGTGCATTATCTTTAGAAGAGGCTTCCTTCTAGGATGACAGCCATGCAGACCAATTTAATGCAGTGTGCGGCGTATGGTCTGAGCACTGACAGGCTGACCCCCCCACCCCTTCAACCTCTGCAGCAATGCTGGCAGCACTCATACGTCTATTTCCCAAAGACAACCTCTGCATATAACGCTAAGCACATACATTCAACTTCTTTGGTCGACCATAGCAAGGTCTGTTCCGAGTGGAACCTGTCCTGTTGAACCGCTGTATGGTCTTGACCACTGTGCTGTAGTTCCTTTTTTAGGGTCTTTGCAATCTTCTTATAGCCTAGCCATCTTTATGTAGAGCAACAATTCCTTTTTTCAGATCCTAAGAGAGTTCTTTGCCATGAGGTGCCATGTTGAACTTCCAGTGACCAGTATGATAGAGTGAGAGCGATAACACCAAATTTAACACACCTGCTCCCCATTCACACCTGAGACCTTGTAACACTAATGAGTCACATGACATCAGGGAGGGAAAATGGCTAATTGGGCCCAATTTGGACATTTTCACTTAGGGGTGTACTCCCTTTTGTTGCCAGCGGTTTAGACATTAATGGCTGAATAATCTTCTGCCAGAACCAATAAGATCCCAGTTAGCAGTCAGTTTGCAATATAAATCCAGGATGTTTATATCTAATCAAATCTAATACATTTCTGTGTATATATATATTTTTAGTATCCTCTGGAAAGCAGGATGTGCATCTACTCATCTGGTACATACTGTACAGTATATGGCATTTAGCACAGATAAAACATAAAAATAAATGAAGCAGTCGTTTTTCTACTCTTCCTGGTTACTGGAGAATGTTACTTAAAGTGTGTTTCCATTTTGCAGCCTAATTGGAATAAAACCAATTTTATTCTTGTTACATGTTTCCATTCACATATAACTTTTAAGATATAGTTAGAAAAAATGTTTCTTGCCTTTAACATGTTCTTTTCTGGAGACCACAGAATTGAAAAATTCAACTAAGTTCTTCCTTTCTATGTAATGTTATGAGGAGCCTGGGAGGTTTGGTTTGCCCTAATTAACCCTGTATTTACTGTGCTGTCAAATAATTTATAAGTTAGTAGCAGTATGTGCAGCACTGTCTATCCCAACAAAGTGGTATATTGTATCAAAGCAGTATAAACTGCCTATAGTGCCTTATGTATAAACTCACTCACAAAGAAACAACAAAAAAAGGTGAGATTCATTATCATTATTATTATTATTATTATTATTATTATTATTAATTTTAGGTTTTCTGTGTAAATGGGAACACTTAACAAACATATATAAATCTGTGCAAGATTCCCATTCTCTGGGCACATTTGTTGTTGAATGTAAGCATCTACTGAAAGGACATTGGATATGAAGTTTACGGGGTCAAGTTAGGGTTGCCACCTCATCCCTTTAAACCCGAACACCTTTGAATTACACAGGTTCTGAGGCTAATTAAATGCAGATAGGGCAACAAGTGAGTTTAATTACCACCTTAATCAGCCACAGAACCTGTGTAATTAATATGTGTTCGGTTTTAAAGGGATGAGGTGGCAACTCTAGGTCAAGTCATTAAGAGTTAAATACTGACAAACAAAATGCGGTAAAATAGCTTTTGCATTAATTCGGTTTTGAAAGTGCAATTCACTAAACATTGTGTGGTAAATAACCACTGCGGTAAATTGTCATGCTGTAATTTATCGCATTAAGCTGGTTGCTAAGGAGCGGGCCTGGAAGCCGGCCGCAGTGCCCTTAATAACAACAGATGACTCATCAGCTGTCAGCGAGTTACCTGTAAAGAAAACATGATGGCAATTAAAAATGTGGAAATAAAAAAAACAGCAAGGCCCCCCCCCCCCCCCCAACACATACAAGGCCCTTCCAACAGTGGAAATAAAAGCTTCCATCCTAAGGCTTAATTTTAAAACCTATCCAGAATGATTTACCTTTACAGATAGTAACCAACGTTTAAAAATGTCCATTTTGCCACATTTACATGCTGCGTTTAGAAGTGTTTTGTACATTGAAAATAGTCAAAAAATGTTTCTCCATTAAAACCGCCTGTTAACGAAATGCGGCTAAACGCAAGTTAACGCGTTTACACAGTTTACAAGCTGTTACAGGTATTTGGCGTTTCAAATGCCTCTGAACATCCGTCCTGAACGCATTTTTTTTGCTTTCGAAAAAATGCTTCTAAACTCAACTGCCTAGAAATTACTATAAATGACCCTATGTACATGAAATAAGATAACATAGAGGAGAGTTCAGGGGCAGCTGAAAATAATGCCCAACTGCTCCTAAACATCCATTTACCAGCAGCGAGGAGAAGGAGAAAAAATGCAGCAGGAAAAGCAGCAAAGATGCAACAAAAAGGGTGGGACTTTATATGAGCTTCATATAAAGTCCCACCCTTTTTGTTGCATCTTTGCTGCCTTTCCTGCTGCATTTTTTCTCCTTCTCCTGATCATGATAGGGATGGAGGCACATGACCCTACCCGGATATGGCTTCCTTTAAAGTCCCAAATTCCCCAATTCCCCTCTTTTTACGTTTACCAGTAGCAGTGTACATGAGGCCTAAAGTAAAATATTTTTCAACAGTTTCACCCACAGTAACATTGCAGCTAAATAAAGTACTAGTTGTCACATTTTCCTTAAAGGGGTTGTAAAGGCAGAATGTGTGATCATGCTGCCTTAACCACTTTCAGACCGGACCATTTTGCTGGCTTAAGACCAGACCACTTTTTGCGATTCGGCACTGCGTCGCTTTAACTGACAATTGCGCGGCCGTGTGACGTGGCTCCCAAATTGACGTCCTTTTTTCCCCACAAATAGAGCTTTCTTTTGGTGGTATTTGATCGCCCCTGCAGTTTTTATTTTTTGCGCTATAAACAAAAAAAGAGCGACAATTAAAAAAAAACGCATTATTTTTTACTTTTTGCTATAATAAATATCCCCCCAAAAATATATAAAAAAACTTTTTTTTCCTCAGTTTAGGCTGATATGTATTCTTCTACATATTTTTGGTAAAAAAATCACAATAAGCGATTATTGATTGGTTTGCGCAGAAGTTATAGCGTTTACAAAATAGGGGATAGTTTTATAGCATTTTTATTAAAAAACATTTTTTTACTAGTAATGCCGGCGATCAGCAATTTTTATTGTGACTGCGACATTATGGCGGACACATCGGACAATTTTGACACATTTTTGGGACCATTGTCATTTATACAGCAATCAGTGCTATTTAAATGCACTGATTCCTGTGTAAATGACACTGGCAGTGAAGGGGTTAACCACTAGGTGGCAGTGTAGGGGTTAAGTGTTACTAGAGGCGTGTTACTAACTGTGGGGGGGGGGGGCGTGGCTGTGATCTAGTGAACACTGATCTCTGCTCCAATCACAGGGAGCAGAGATCGGTGTCACTAGTTGCTAGGCAGAACGGGGAGATGCTGTTTACTTCCGCATCTCCCTGTTCAGCCATCCTGTGAGACAATCGCGGGTATCCCCACGGCGATCAAGTCCCCGGGACTCACGACAGGACTCACGGGGGTCCCGACCGGTGCGCACGCGATGGGACGGCGGCATCCTAAAGGGGACTTTCTTATGCCTGTCCGTGCCATTTGTCGACGTACATCGTCTTGCGCCGGTCAGGAAGCAGTTAAAGGAGTTGTAAACACTCATGGTTTTTCACCTTAATGCCTTCTATACAGTAAGATAAAAAGCCTTCTGTGTGCAGCAGCCGCACCAGCACCCCCTAATACTTACCTGAGCCCCATGTCTGTCCAGCGATGTCCACGGGTGCTTTGGCCATCCTTGACTCTCCCTCCTGATTGGCTGAGACACAGAAGCGGGTGCCAATAGCTCTCAGTTATCCAATCAGGAGAGAAGGGGTGGGGCCAAACTGGGGCTCAGTGTCTGAATGGACACGGAGCTGCAGCTTGGCTCCGCTGCCCCCATAGTTTGCTGTGGGGGCATTCAACAGGGGGGAGGGGCCAGGAAAGTCAAAGAGGGACCCAAGAAGAGGAGGATCTTAAAGTGGTTGTAAGGGTAGAAGTTTTTTTTATCGTAATGCATTCTATGCATTAAGATAAAAAGCCTTGTGTGTGCGGCAGCCCCCCTAAGCCCCTCTAATACTTACCTGAGGTCCATCTAGATCCAGAGATGTTTCATAGGTTGGACTTGATGGACTTGTTTTTTTTTTTCAACCTCACCTACTATGTAACTATGTTGCAGGAGTCAATATTAAAATGTGTGATCATGCTGCCTTAAAGGTGTTGTAAACCCTCATGGTTTTTCACCTTAATGCATTCTATGCATTAAGGTTAAAAACCTTCTGTAGTGCTGCAGCCACCCAGTGCCCCCGTTTTACTTACCTGAACCCGGTTTTCTTCTCCCCAGGGACAAGCACACCAGATCTAGCTGGTGTCTCATGTACTAATTGGATAGATTAATAGCAGCGCAGACATTGGCTCCCGCTGCTGTCAATCAAATCCAATGACGCTGGCGCCGGGGGGCAGGGCCGAGTTCTGCTTTCTGTGTCTATGGATGCTAAAGCAGGACTCGGGACAATTTTGAAAGCAATTTGTTTTACCTAGGGAAATATAAAAAAAAGTTTAATAATTTAATAACAGTTCTGATGCACAGTATGCTTATGATAACATTTCAAGTCCTTTCTTTCTATTATCATTCCTTTCCTGTAAAGATTTTTTTATTTTTCTAATCTATTTCTCAGGTTACAGTAGCTCTGATCAGCATTTTTGAAACAATACTGCTCATTTATCTAAGTTACAAGGTAAGTTCTGTTTTTAAATGTACTTATTATATAACGAATATAATACAAGTGAGGTAAAGTGAAGGGAAAAAAAAGCTTTGTGGGGACATTTTGTTCACAAAAATATACTAAGCCATGTATGAACTGTCATTATACTACTCTCCTACTCTAGGGAAGAACAACAGTTCATAACAGTCCTGTTGAGCCAAGTGTTGCTAAAGCTGTCATCACTAACCATACCACACTTTTAGCAAAGACCTGGGCTTGTCAGAAATGCATGGTACTCAGAAAGAAGTGGAGGTGCAGAGTGGTGTTCCTGTCATGGGAATTTCAATACATATCTGTTTTTTGTAACAGACCTGTTTAGTGAAAGTCTTGGGCTGGCCATACATGGTTCAAATCTTGGCCGGTTCAGTAGGTACCAGCCAAGATTCGAACCGTTAGTGAGCAGGCTGAATGTACCGAGTTGATTGATCAACCTGGGTACAACCAGCCTACCAGATTATTTTGCGATTGTCGCTAGCGGCTTCTATAACTGCTAGCGATAATCACTGTCTTCTCCCGGCAGGGACGGCTTCCCCCGCCCCTGCCTCCCCAACGGGAGTAGACAATTGAGGGATTCTGAGTCTGTGTTGATGGGGGAATCATGCAAACTACTTTTCTGCAACCCGTGGTTGCAGGATAGAAATTCTCATGGTGTGTGGCCTGCCTTATGCCGCGTACACGCGGTCGGAATTCTCGTCGGAAAAAGCTCTAATGGTTTTCCCGTCGGAATTCCAAAAGAATTTTGCTCAAACTGTGTTGCCTACACACGGTCACACCAAATTCCGACGGTCAATAACACCACGCCTTAAAAAACGTTCGACTGCACTATAAAAGGGAAGTTTAATGCTTCTGAGCATGCGTTGAATTGTTTCCGAGCATGCGTCGGAATTTTGCGTGTTAGAATTGCATACACACGATCGGAAAATCCGATAGAAAGGTTTTCCGTCGGAAAAAATAAGAACATGTTCTCAATCCAAAGTCCGTCGGAAATTCTGACATAAAAAGACCGATGGGCATACACACGGTCGGAAAATCCGATGACAAGCTCCCATCGGACTGTTTCCATCGGAAATTCCGACTGTGTGTACGCGGCATTAGTCAGAACATGTTGGAATTTTAAACAGTAAAAATATAATCTCCCTTAATCTCCCTTAACCCTTTATAAATTACCATTTACCAGCTCCAAGTGTGTTAGTCATTTGTTCTCATCTCTTTAGGTTCCCATATACATGAAATTAAAGTGGAAATCAACAGATTGCTGTTGGTCTTACGAGATTAGGCCAAAATCTAATTTCCATTCACAGAATAAAAAAATTACAATTTAGTAGAGCAGTCTACAGTAATCAGCACATTAGAGTGATGTGCTTAGTGTTTTGTGTAGCTTAAAGCGATTGACATATAGTCGACAATATTTTGAGAATAGTATCATTATAGAAAAAAACTAAAGTGGGAGGGAGAGGGAGGAAGAGAAGGGATGTAAGCAAACTGTGACCCCCTAACCACCATCTAGGACATGAACCTCCCACAACCATCATCTATACACAAAACCAGGCATGTATTAGGCACTAAAAGTAATTAGAGGGGATTTTCCATAATGTGAAATGGTTCAAAGATCATATTATATTTATCAAAAGTGTTATTAATAGTAGCTGTAAGATTTTCTATTCTTTCAACATTCCTAATGCCCAGTGTAGATTTTAAGGGGGACTTCACAGTAAAAAAATAAATGATATAAGGGTTTCCCTGAATTCCATACCAGACCCTCCAAGTATTGTAGGGGTTTTAAGGGGGAAAACCACATAAAAAAATAAGAAAAATGTGTGGTCCCCCCAAAAACCATCCAAACCAGGCTCTTATGTGAGCATGCAGCTTGCTTGGCCAGGAAGGGGGTGGGTTGAGCATGCTGTTGACTCTTTAAAATCATACTAGGCCCTCAACATAGGGGGTACCCATGTTATTGAGGACAGGATCCTCTTCCCCACAACCCTGGCCTGGTGGTTGTGGGGGTCTTTGGAATGTGGAACTCACCTTTAAAAGTAAGGAGGCCCCCAAATACTGCCCCCCCCCCCATGTGAATGAGTAGTGGTTATATAGTACCACTACTTATTCACAAAAAAAGTCAAAAGCAAAATAAACAAACACAAACAAATCCCCACAATGTAAATCCACCGTCAATCACATTGTTCAGTGATGTAGATCCAAGTCACTCATGATGATCAAAGCGGAAGAATGTAAAAAAAAAACTGCCGCCCAGCTGACACATCCAAACCTGTTTGTTGGCTCCCAGTGAATGTCATATCCAGGTTGCCACTCCAGCAATATAAGCAATAAGGGATGGGGTCTCTCGGTCCTGTTATTTACCATATATAGACATATTTGGTCACAGATGCCATTGACCAAAATGTGTAGGTTAATGATGCTAAACTGCTGCCAAAAGTTCTGCTGCCTGGCTTTCTCTAGCCTCAAAATTCCCCAAGTTACTAGCCCAAAACAATAATGCCGCGTATACACGATCGGACTATCCGGCGGACTTAATCTGGCGGACTTAGTCCCGCAGACAATCCGCCGGACTTTCCAGCGGAGGTCCGCCAGACTTTCCGATCGAGCGGACTTGCCCACACATGCCCACACACAACCAGACTTTTCCGGTGGACTAGGACCCTTATCCGAACACGCAGCCCAGCCGGTCAGGAAAGAGGGTGGGGACGAGCGAGCGCCCCTCCTGAGCCATACCAGGCCACGTGCCCTCAACATGGGGGAGTGCTTTGGGGAAGGGGACCCCCCACCCCAAAGCACCTTATCCCCATGTTGATGAGGACAAGGGCCTCTTCCCGACAACCCTGGCCGTTGGTTGTTGGGGTCTGTGGGAGGGGGGCTTATCCGAATCCGGGAGCCCCCTTTAATAAGGCGGCCCCCAGATCCCGGCCCCCCACCCTATGTGAATGAGTATGGGGTACATGGTACCCCTACCCATTCACCTAAGGGAAAAATTGTTAAAAAAAAACACAGGTTTTTAAAGTACTTTAGTAGACATCTCCGGGGGTCTTCTTCCGACATCGGGGGTCTTCTTCCGACATCGGGGGTCTTCTTCCGACTTCGGGGGTCTTGTCCCGCTCTTCGTTTGTTCTGCCACGCCTCCGCTATCTTTTTGCAGCTCTTTTACTAGCGTTGGCCCAGTCTTCTGGTTCGTCGCTGTTGACGCCACCGCTGCCGCCTTCTGCTTCTTCTTCTTCTTCTTCTTCTCCCGATGTTGACACAATGCTGTCTCTGCTGGTAATGGCCGGGACAGGTTGCGCGGCTACTTATATGGGGACAAGGGGCGGGGTCACCGGTTGATGTCACATGGTGATCCCCGGGACTGTGACATCATAAAGGGCGGGGTCACCATGTGACATCAGCCAGTGAACCCGCCCCTTGTCCCTATATAAGTGGCCGTGCAACGCGCCCCGGCCATTACAGGCGGAGACAGCGTTGTGTCAACATTGGCAGAAGAACGAAGAAGAAGAAGGAGGTGGCGACAACAGCGATGATCCAGAAGACCGGGCCAACGCTAGTAAAAGAGCTGCAAGAAGATAGCGGAGGCCCGGCAGAACAAACAAATAGCGGGACAAGACCCCCGTTTTTTCGGCGTAGGGGTTCCCCTTTAAATCCATACCTGGTGACGGGGCTAGCAAGGTGTCAATCTCGCCGATCGAGGCAGCAACATTGGCTTCCTTCGCTAGTCCCGTCTACCTGGAGTCACATTCAAAATGAACAGAATTTACTCTGTGTGTGGGCAAGTCCGCCGGATAGTCCGATCGTGTGTACGCGGCATAATTCAACTAGTGAAGTCAGCACATCTGACGTGCATGCTTGATTTGGGTCAGTGATTTACATAGTATTAAAGACAATTTACAAATATTACAGCCAGACAACAGGAATGTTCAAATAAGGAATATGGAGGCTGCCACTGCTGAGCTCTTTTTGAACATTCTACTTGCCTGCTTGTCTCTGGCCTCATTGCTATTTGAGCAACTGACCCAAAACAAGCATGTGGAAAGTGAAATCAGGGAAATGGCAGAACTCCTGATCTGCATGCCTGTTCCAGCTCATTGACTATAGCACAGCAGCCTCTGGATCTACTTAACAGCTAGTCAATTAGAAAAAGAAAGTTCTGCCTCTCAGCCATCTCAGCCAGATTTCCTTTAATCAGTTTTTAATCCTATTATTGAACAAAACTTAACATTTCATCCAGTCTGCATCCCATTCCAATCTTTTTCTGGTTGCTAATTCACTTGAAACTATGAATTTGTAATATAATGAAAATAATCAGATCTTCTTTTTACTGAATACAATTCAGAAGCCAGTGAAAGAAAATGTGCAGTGTGTACTTTAATAAAACAGTGGAAGAAGATAAGAAAAAAAAAAAAAAACTGACGACTAGCATTTACATGAAAAAGAGGCATATTGAAGACCTGAATTGTGCTCATTTCACCCAGCTTTCAGAAAGTTAGAATTAATTGAAAACGGCCCTTACTGCACTCACTAACACTTGCCTAATGTGCCCTCCTGAGACTATTCTAAGCAGTAAATCACAGTGCAGATCTATCTGGTACATACTTACTAAGTCCACTTAAGCACAGTCAAAATTCCTAAGCCCTATTGAACGGGCAGGGGGGTGTTTGGCCCCAAAAAAACTATTTTTTTTTTCTGCTATAAATCTATTTTAGTATTAAAAACCTGGACACTTGGATGTTGGTTTGGTGCTCACTTTTGACTGTATGTAGTTAGAATGCACTGGATGGATAGTACTGTCAAACTCTGAAGCCAATTTTACTGTAAATTCATATTTAGCCACAATGAAAAACAGATGTAGCAGGATGTGTGTATAAAGAAAAAGAAGACCAGAGGGATTATAACAGTGCCAGAAAAGGAAGAGTTGTTGACAATTCAATGCATAGTTCAAAAAATTATTTTATTGAAAAAGTTAAAAATATAGAATTAATTCACAAGCTATTTTGCATATAGATAAATGCGCTCAAGGCCCCCTAAAAGGAATTCAATTGAACAAACAGTATTAAACTTTGCGATAGATAGATCAATACAAATTGTTTGGATTTGGTACTAATACAACCTTGAGGCCAACTTTAGGGGAACCTCAGTTGGTAGTGCAGGCCATTTTATTGTCCGACATGTTTCGCCATAATAATGGCTTCTTCAGGGTAGGCCTGCAGAGCAAATTAATGAATCTAAAGAGAATAAATAAACAGCAATGAATACAAAATAATTATTAATCAGAGTTTCCAAAAGCTGAGCGAAAGGGTGGAAGGGGGGCAGAATCTAGCCAGTCCCCCCCCAGATGGGCCAACACCCTCCCCATATAAACCACACTCACCCAAGGTACACCAACTAGGTGTATAGCTCAGAACGTGCAAAGTCAGGGCAGGGTTGCTAGATGGGCGCCGGTCAATGGAAAGCAGGAGACATACTAGACCTAGCAACAATTCAATAAGTGTATTGCATTTAGTAGTGCTACTTTGTATTTGTCAAAAATAAATATATACAATGTTGTCCAATTGCGGGGTTAAACATTCCGCAATTGCATGGCATATCATTGTAATTAGGACTAATTGTCTCAATACTCACTTTAAATTGTATAAAAGCTAAAATAAGGTAGACACGGACAAAGGTAATGAAGATGGTATGAAGGCGCCTGAAAATATTAATGAGGGAAATTACTATAATGTATGGATGGAAGATGTGGAAGTAATTAAAACAAATATTGATAGAAAATACCTGAATTGAGGCAAAGCTAGTGCTAATGAACACTGAGAAGATTGAACATTCCAATGAAAGCACCAAAAAGCCAATGAGTGTAAAAAGGTACACACATTGGCAATCGATGAAAAATCAGTGGTCAGCAGTAAGGCATTTCCTGAAATAGGATGGAAAAAGGATAGCTAAAGGTATAATCAAGACCATTAGGACAAAAATAATCAAGGATTGCTTAGATAGAGAAGGCTTACTTTTGAGGAGAAGAGGATGTGTGTCAGGCGCCTCCAGTGTCCGGTACTCAACTGAGTGCCGAATGCCGGCTTAAGTAGTGTCTCCCAGAGTGGGGGGGCGTGACTTTACGCCCTCCATTCAGTGGACAAAGAGGCTTCTGCGCATGCGCGAGTGTCCGAGGTCTATGAGGGCCTACAAGGCCCATAGTTCATAGCGCCTGGGCGCCTCATCGCGTGATGACATCACGGTGGTGCGCGCACAAGATGTAGTCAGAAGCCAGGGGGAAGGGCGGACTATCAAACTAATGATGCCGCCCTTGGGTGTCCATAATTACCATTTCAAGCGCTCCTAACCCTGCAAGCCCTGCCCAGAACTCTGCTTGCTAACAGGATAGGATGGTAAAAAGGTGAGGTGTTACACCGAAAGGGTGCCGCCCAAAAAGGGGGGGGGGGCGGACCAGATTAACTAAGGGCACTCCCAGGCCATAACCCGTGCACTAAGAGTGTCCATGATTTGGCCCTTCCTCCAGAATCGCATCAGCTGGAAGGAATACCATCTGAAACATGGTTAAAACAATAAGAAAAAGAATAGTTTAATATGTAATGGTGATTAAACCCATACAATTATATTAAATTGTTATACAGCAATTGGAATGATTATAGTCCATTTGTACAATCCGGAAACATTTGTTTAAACGAAAAAAGAGACATAAATAGCATTTTTGACATTGATTAAACAAGAATGAGCTATACATATGTTTATCTTTAAAGGTTCCAAGAGCTATTAAATTAATTAAAGGTATATTGTTATTCATTATACTTGTTTGAGCTGTGTGAACATAGAGCA
The DNA here is from genome assembly GCA_028564925.1 of Lithobates sylvaticus. NCBI lineage: Eukaryota > Metazoa > Chordata > Amphibia > Anura > Ranidae > Lithobates > Lithobates sylvaticus. The sequence continues at coordinate 148,326,110 of CM053032.1, read as the reverse complement.
TGCTTCGGCGGAAATAAGGAGTCCCTCTGTGTGCTTCAAAGAGAAGAGAGAAGAAGAGATGTTGGAGAGGGAGGGGAAAGGCCAAAATCAGAAGGAACATAATAAGCAGAAAGTAGTTTATAAGAAAGGTTTTAGATGATCTTGTATGCGAATGGAAAAAGATCTTTTTGTTTTCCCTACATAGAAGCTACGCTACCACATCTACATGTGGCCAAATAGACCACTCCCATTGTATTACATGTTACTCTGTGTTTGATTTTATGTGTTTTGCCTGTAGGCAGAGTGGTATGAGTGGAGTTGGATAGTGTAATACATGTGTCACAATTGCCACATGCAAACGTACCAGGATTATCTGGGGTTAAGTCATTTAGCTAGAGGTAAGGCGATCTCTGAGCGATGGTGAACGCCTATACGTGATTTCTGGGTATGGTTTCACATAGTTGCATATAATTGGGTCAGCTGACAGGAGAGGCCAATACTTAGTTAGGGTCTCTTTGACTTGATTGGATTGGTTTGAATACTGAGTTATAAGACGAACAGACTGTAGTTAATCATCATTTTTCTGTAAAAAAATATTAGTTTGTTTCTTTGTAATTCTTTTACTTTATGTAAAGATTTTTTCAATAGATGGTGGCTGTAGCCTCTTTGTTTTAATCTTAAATAAAGTTGGTGTGAAGATTTGTAAAAATCTTCATCATTGCTACAGTTTTGTATTATACGTAAGTATTGACTGTAAGGTATGCTTCTTAGTAAGGACTGTGGGTGGGCACTGGAAGCATGTAAGATTGTATTTCCTGCAGAGGGTTTTCTATACAGGGATGAATATAAGGTTCCTTCTTTGTCAATGTTAATTGTGAGATCCAAAAATGTAATCGAAGTTTGGCTACACTCCATTGTAAATTTTAAATTGTACTTATTCATTGATAGTGTTTGGAAAACGATCAAAAGGTCAGCATGAGTCCCAGTCCAAAAAATGAGCACATCGTCAATATACCTTAGCCAGGTAAGTATGTTTTGAGTAAGGTGAGATAGTTTTGGTTCAGAGAGTAGCTCCTTTTCCCACCCCCCCAGATACAGATTAGCATAGGAGGGGGCACACTTGGTCCCCATTGCCACCCCCTGTATCTGGAGGAAGTGGGAAATACCCAAGGTGAAATAGTTCCTGGTCAGAATAAATTGTAGTAATGTTAATACAAAATTATTGTAAGATTGAAATTCAGGGCCACGTTCCTGTAGTTGTTTGCCTATAACTTCAAGACCTCGCTTGTGAGGGATAGTATTATAGAGGCACTCGACATCGAGTGCCACTAGCCAAGTACTAGCCATTTTAAAATGGAAAATGACTAAACCCCAGATAATCCTGGTACGTTTGCCTGTGGCAATTGTGACACATGTATTACACTATCCAACTCTACTCATACCACTCTGCCTACAGGCAAAACACATAAAATCAAACACAGAGTAACATGTAATACAATGGGAGTGGTCTATTTGGCCACATGTAGATGTGGTAGCTTCTATGTAGGGAAAACGAAAAGATCTTTTTCCATTCGCATACAAGATCATCTAAAACCACTCATAAAAAAGAAAATTACAACTGCCATAAACCGCCATGTTGCCATGTATCATAATTTTGACCCACATGCCATTCAATTTTCTGCTTTGGAACATGTCCCCACCAACATTCGCGGTGGCGACATTGATAACTTGTTGCTTCAACTTGAAACCAGATGGATACACAACCTGGATGCCACTCGGCCACCAGGTTTAAATGAGTATATCAGTTTTAAGCCTTTCTTATAAACTACTTTCTGCTGATTATGTTCCTTCTGATTTTGGCCTTTCCCCTCCCTCTCCAACATCTCTTCTTCTCTCTTCTCTTTGAAGCACACAGAGGGACTCCTTATTTCCGCCGAAGCATGCTCTATGTTCACACAGCTCAAACAAGTATAATGAATAACAATATACCTTTAATTAATTTAATAGCTCTTGGAACCTTTAAAGATAAACATATGTATAGCTCATTCTTGTTTAATCAATGTCAAAAATGCTATTTATGTCTCTTTTTTCGTTTAAACAAATGTTTCCGGATTGTACAAATGGACTATAATCATTTCAATTGCTGTATAACAATTTAATATAATTGTATGGGTTTAATCACCATTACATATTAAACTATTCTTTTTCTTATTGTTTTAACCATGTTTCAGATGGTATTCCTTCCAGCTGATGCGATTCTGGAGGAAGGGCCAAATCGGTGTCCCCGGGGCTGACTTTTCCACTCTGTTCCTCCCCTCTGACTCCAATTGGGCCATGGACACTCTTAGAGCACGGGTTATGGCCTGGGAGTGCCCTTAGTTAATCTGGTCCGCCCCCCCCTTTTTGGGCGGCACCCTTTCGGTGTAACACCTCACCTTTTTACCATCCTATCCTGTTAGCAAGCAGAGTTCTGGGCGGGGCTTGCAGGGTTAGGAGCGCTTGAAATGGTAAAGTATGGACACCCAAGGGCGGCATCATTAGTTTGATAGTCTGCCCTTCCCCCTGGCTTCTGACTACATCTTGCGTGCGCACCGCTGTGCCGTAATCACGCGATGCGGTGCCCAGGCGCTATGAACTATGGGCCTTGTAGGCCCTCATAGACCTCAGACACTCGCGCATGTGCACAAGCCTCTTTGTCCGCTGAATGGAGGGCGTAAAGTCACGCCCCCCACTCTGGGAGACACTACTTAAGCCGGCATTCGGCACTCAGTTGAGTACCGGACACTGGAGGCGTCTGACACACATCCTCTTCTCCTCAAAAGTAAGCCTTCTCTATCTAAGCAATCCTTGATTATTTTTGTCCTAATGGTCTTGATTATACCTTTAGCTATCCTTTTTCCATCCTATTTCAGGAAATGCCTTACTGCTGACCACTGATTTTTCATCGATCGCCAATGTGTGTACCTTTTTACACTCATTGGCTTTTTGGTGCTTTCATTGGAATGTTCAATCTTCTCAGTGTTCATTAGCACTAGCTTTGCCTCAATTCAGGTATTTTCTATCAATATTTATTTTAATTACTTCCACATCTTCCATCCATACATTATAGTAATTTCCCTCATTAATATTTTCAGGCGCCTTCATACCATCTTCATTACCTTTGTCCGTGTCTACCTTATTTTAGCTTTTATACAATTTAAAGTGAGTATTGAGACAATTAGTCCTAATTACAATGATATGCCATGCAATTGCGGAATGTTTAACCCCGCAATTGGACAACATTGTATTGATTTATTTTTGACAAATACAAAGTAGCACTACTAAATGCAATACACTTATTGAATTGTTGCTAGGTCTAGTATGTCTCCTGCTTTCCATTGACCGGCGCCCATCTAGCAACCCTGCCCTGACTTTGCACGTTCTCAGCTATACATCTAGTTGGTGTACCTTGGGTGAGTGTGGTTTATATGGGGAGGGTGTTGGTCCATCTGGGGGGGACTGGCTAGATTCTGCCCCCTTTCCACCCTTTCGCTCAGCTTTTGGAAACTCTGATTAATAATTATTTTGTATTCATTGCTGTTTATCTATTCTCTTTAGATTCATTAATTTGCTCTGCAGGCCTACCCTGATGGCGAAACATGTCGGACAATAAAATGGCCTGCACTACCAACTGAGGTTCCCCTCAAGTTGGCCTCATGGTTGTATTATTACCGAATCCAAACAATTTGTATTGATCTATCTATCTATTGCAAAGTTTAATACTTTGCAATAGATACAATAGATACAATTGAATTCCTTTTTTTGGGGGCCTTGAGCGCATTTATCTATATGCAAATTAGCTTGTGAATTAATTCTATATTTTTTAACTTTTTCAATAAAATTATTTTTTGAACTATGCATTGAATTGTCAACAACTCTTCCTTTTCTGGCACTGTTATAATCCCTCTGGTCCTCTTTTTCGTTATACACACATACTATTATATAGGGATGAGGTGCTGTATAACGGTTTGGACCCTCTCTACCATTCTCGCACAGCTGTAGCAGGATAGTAGGTATTTCTGTGACTTCAGTTGAGCTTCAGACAACTAGAGTAAGCTCTAAATACTAAATAACAATCTTGTGCAAGGGCAAAGCTTTTATATTAAAGGAAATCCGTCATAAGAAACATTTTTCTGATCATTATTAGTATTTATTTTCATTATTTATATTATTATTGAAAATTATTTTCACTTATAGAGGAGAGGACTGTTAAAAAAAGAACCCCTTGGTTGTCAAATATGCTAGATACTCCACTGGTTATAAGAGCATTGAAGCTACTTGGAAATATCTTGGTATCAAAATTCTATGGTTGAATGCTTCCACTACTAAAAAATATAGTACTGAAATCATTACATTAAAATTAAATGATTTGATGAAATTTAATTTTTACATAATAGTTTTTTTTCATAAGCAACATAGACATAGCGCTACTCATCTAATATACTGTATTTACAGTAGATATGTAGTACTTCTGGAATCCTTATACTTTTTACATGTTCATGATATTTTATTGATATTTTCTGTTTTTTTCTAAAGGGAAACATATGGGAACAAATTTTGCGAATACCTTTCATATTAGAAATTATTAACACTGTCCCCTTCATCATTACGGTAAGTAGAAGTTAGACTGAATTCCGTAGAAGTATAATATATCTGTAGGATGTGTTTTTTTTTTTTTTTATCCCATTATTCACACAAATGCCAAGAATAATTCCTGTATTGTTTAAAATATGTGTGAAATGTAATTTTATATGTATTTCTTATCATTAACACAATTTACTGGCCATTGTGTTATTTTAAGAAAATACCACACTATGACCACTAGATTGAGCTGGCAATAATAAGAAATCATAGGAAATATGTAGAAAACATTTCATATATTAAAAACATTACATATATTATTTGTGTAGCACCCTCTTAGGTAGGTGCTAGGAAAGTTAGATAAGTGTGTGTGCATGTTTTTGATAAGTAAATTAAGTTTCCACACTGTAGGCAGTGTGGTTATAATTCTGGGAAAGGTAAAAGCATAGTTTGGCTCACTGAACCCAGTAAGCTGTGATTGTTTAGTTAGGCCTGATCTGTGTGCTTTGCTGCTGCCAGTCTGATGGATTACTCCCTCTGTATCCAGGTAACTTTAGAAGCTTCTAGGGGAGATAGGTGGGGAGCTATGCAGACAGCGGCATGAATATTGGTACAGCCCCAGCTTATCCTAGAGAGGCAGGTTCTGAAAATCATGCTGGGAGACTGTATTTATTCTAAGAGCACACAGAGCTACAGAGGAATAATGAGACCCAGGTGCTTGGAAGAAACTGACTGAGGGTAGCTGTCTGCTATAGATCTGTCTGTGTGGTATCACTGGTGGGCATCGCTTGGAAGATTGGAATGAGACTCCATCTGCCCTGGGGCCTTATGAGTAGAAATATTGCAAGACCTTTGGGACCTTGTGCTTTAGCTACCCCTCTGAAGCCTTATTATAGTCAGATGTGGGTCTATTAAAGGGGACACTGGCTGGTGTTCTGAGAAGCTCTGTCCATGCATCTTCCTAATTAAAGGGACTTAAGCTGAAGTCTACTGTTTGTTACAAACCCAGATTTCGCCATAACTTGCCCTAAAGGAAAAGTCCTCAGTTGTACATATTTCTTATCTTTGGTGTATCCCACCACTTCACTGATAAGTTCACCTTTCTAAAAAAAATTATTCTACAAGTATAATTAATTCTACAAGTTAATTCTACAAGTAAATCCGCCTATTCCCGTAATCCCACCACTGCACCACTGGAAATATGCAAGGACAACCCTACAGCTGCCACTTAAAAAACAAATATGTGAACAAAATTCAAACCTCTATTGAAAAATATAGGAACAAATGGTGGCCCTAAAGTGATACAAATATAATGTATATATAAATAATGGTCTTGTTTAAATAAACGAAATAGTGTTGATGATGGTGTCACCCTGTGATGAGTAACAAAATTCAATGAATCATAAATAGTAAATAACGATCTTAAAAATGAAATACAGTGAATAAGCAAGTAGTTATCACCCTGTGACAAGTGTGAACCTAAAATATCCAACATGAGGATGCAGCACCGGCACTAAATTGGGCACTCAGTAAGAGGGATGACATTCCCCACATGCAGAATGTTTTTCTAGGTCATGCATTAGACTTTTGCATGACACACAACTACTTCTGGTACAATGGCCATTTCTTTTCACAGAAGGTTGGCATGGCTATGGGAGCGAAATATGCTCCCAGGCTAGCCAACTTATTCTTGGCAGAATGGGAAGATAGACATGTACTCAGGAATCGGATGCCACAACTGAGATTCATAGATGACCTCCTGTTCATTTGGGAGGGGTCTAGGGAATCTGCGGTGGAGTTTTTGGGATACTTAAACACTATTACAAATAACATTAGATTGGATTTTGTTATTAGTAAAAAAATCTGTAAATTTTTGGGATGTGACTATAGAAAAGATAAGCAATGTATTGAGTACTGAAGTATACTTTAAAGTGGATGTAAACCCAAATTTTTTTACTTTTTTTTGATGTCATAGTGTAGAGTATAAGATTTCCTATCATTTGAGCCCAGTCTTGCCACAAAGAGTTAATCCAGCTCTGAGCAATCCTCTTTTATTGTTCAATGAGATAAATCTTGACAAACAGAGAAAAACTTTGTCAAATCCTCCCCCTTGCTGTGAGTGACAGGTGATTTACATATCTGGTGCACTAGCCTAAGAGACATGCATTCTTTTTTAATTCCCTCTCACTCCTTTCTTCTGCTGCTCTGCCAGGATTGGATGTTCCACACCTCAGCATAATTGGGCATTCTGAAGTCATGTGGTTACTTTCCTGTCTTTTCACTGGATGTTAGAGATCATAGCAGAAGTTCAGTGTAAGAAATACACAGGAGCAAATGCATATTGACAAGGGGAGTGTAGAGGTGGGTGGGGAGTCTACTGACATCACGACTCCACCCACCGAGCTCCAGACAACAGACCCATCCGCAGAATCTGCAGTTTTTCAGGTCGCATAACAGACAGAAGGGAGACATTTGACAGGTAAAGATACATGCAGGAGGCATGTATATCCTTCTAGATAACCCCTATGGCAGTAGTTTAGAAAGAATGACATTGGGTTTACATCCACTTTAAGCCCACAGACCGGAAATGTTTTTTGTCCATTAGGAGTGGCCATCATCCAGCTTGGATTAAAAACATTCCTAAGGAACAGATGCTCAGGGTCTGACAAAATTGGTCAGAATTAAGCCTATACGCCTCTCAAGCTGATGTGCTCAAGGAAAGATTTCTCCAAAAGGGTTATAAAGAAAACACTTTAAATTAGATCATTCAAGAGGTAGCAAATATCCCAAGAGAGCAGTGTCTAAGAGAAAAAGATGATTTAATACCGACTAATCAACATCAGTGGGGATTCATATCGAATTTCCATTATCAATTTAAGGACATTGCAATGATTTTTAAGAAATATTGGCATATCCTCTGTAGAGATAGACATTTGGGGGAAGTTTTACTGAATCAACCAAAATTCATCTACAAACGAGTGCCCAATTTTAGGGATAGGGTGGTGAAAAAAATCTTGAATCAACCGAGCCATCAAACAATTAAAATTGATTTACAGGGTTTTTATGCATGTAGGAAGTAGGGATGGGCCCGGTGTTCGATTCGAACCCATGTTCGAATCGAGCTCCGGGCGTTCGCTCGCTCGGCGCTAGTCGCAGTGCAATGCTGGCTGATGATTGGCCAAGCATGCACTGTGACCCCGCATGCTTGGCCAATCACAGCGCCGGCAGCGAGGAGAGCCATAAATGGCTACAGGCAGGATGCCTGTAGCCAATTATAGCTCAGGGGCTTTAGTACACGCCCCACGGTATAAGAGGCCGCCACGGCGGCCTCGCATATTATGTTTCAGTCAGTGTCAGCGTGTCAGTGTGCTGCTGACAATATGTGCTCTATTTCTGGGGATATGTGTGTGCTGTTAGAACAGCATTGCAGTATCACATCTGGGGGGTGTCTATAGGTGGCCTGTGAAGGGGGGCAGGTTTCCTGTGCTTAGGACTTTCCCTGCAAAAAAGTGTCATTTTTGCAGGAAAAAAACTATTTAAAAGCACTCGCGGCTAATGAATTGATGGCTCCTGTAACACAGAGAACTGTCATTCATTAATAAAAAACATATCCATCCCAGACCTGAAGGGCCTGGTTATTGAATTTGGGGGGACCCCTACGCTTTTTTTTTCTTTTTTATTTTTTATCAATGACTTTTTTTTTATGAATGAGTTTCAATGAATGACTGTTCTCTGTATTACGGGAGCCGTCAATTAACATTAGCCGCGAGTGATTTTAAATAGCTTTTTTACTTTCAAAAATGACACTTTTTGCAGAGACAGTTCTAAACACAGGAAACATGCGCCCCTTCACATGCATACTATAGACACCCCCCAGGTACGAAATTTAAAGGAATATTACACTTTTATTGTTTCAATTTAAGCATTATTAAAATCACTGCTCCTGAAAAAACGGACGTTTTTAAAACTTCTTTTTGCATTGATACATGTCCCCTGGGGCAGGACCCAGGTCCCCAAACACTTTTTATGACATTAACATGCATATTAGCCTTTAAAATTAGCACTTTTAATTTTGAACGTTCGCATCCATTAAAACTAATAGGGTTCTAAAGCTCGCACGGACTTTAGGTCCTTTCGCGGGTTCTGGTGCGAGCCGAACAGGGGGGTGTTCGGCTCATTCCTAGTAGGAAGTGCATTTGCTGTAGAACGGTGCAAGTAAACAATAGAGACATGACCAAAATTACCAATATTGATAATGAGTCCTTTGAAATAAGAGAATTCATTACATGTAATTCCTCATATGTAGTGTACCTCCTGTGGCGTCCCTGTGGATTATTCTATGTGGGACACACCAAGAGACTGTTAAAAGTCCGAATCGCAGAGCATTTAGTGAAAATAAAAAAGGGCTTTAAATATCATAGTGTGTCCCTCCATTTTAAAGACAAACACAATCAAGATCCAAGTCTACTACAATTTTGTGGAATATACTGTGAGGCTCTAATCGGGTAAGAGATTTATCCCAGAGAGAAACCTGATGGATTTTTCTTCTGAAGTGCCTCTCTCCCAGAGGAATGAACATTGAAGTAGATCTTAACTGCTTCATTAACAACTTTTAAAAGGTTAATAACATTGCTCTAAGTATCCATACAGATGGTTAGTAGTTACATTTATACATATATTTAGAATGTGAATAACAGTTTGATTTGTATGCATCCTGTTTGGATTCAAATGAATCCTCATGTAGTAATACATCATCCCTCTCGTGATTTGCATGATCATAATGATATGCTTTGTTGAAGAGGATGATGATAAATATATATAAAAAATATGGAGATAATGAGTGGCGATTAGACATCAAATCTGTTCCACATTACCCTCCTAGTTTCAATCTCATGATTAGATAGGAAATATATTATTATTTTTCTTTGAGTTGGTGGATTTACTCATCATAATATAGCTTGAATAGATGTGATATAGTCTCACTAGTGCTGTATGTGATGCGATTTGGCTGTAATCAGCAGAACACTACACTCATAGCGTTTTATATATATAGTATCACATATTCTTCATAGCGGTGACTTTTTCATTCATGCGAATCGAGAGTAGATTGTTTTGCAATAATATACATCACCCTCCTCTAGAGCGGCACAATTAGTGTGCACTGAGATGCAGAGGAGAATAATCTGCAAGGGTATATGTGGGTTAACTACGAATGATGATTTGAGAATATATCTCTGTATCTATCACCTATTCCAGATTTATAGTCAGATGAGATATACACTATCTCTGGCGATATTGAGGGGACCGAGCGACTGTGCCTACTATGTCCTGCCTGCAGAATACCAACAGCGGTGGTCGGTGCCTGGATTCGTTGTGGGCACTGTGACAAAGCACTTCTCTGGCTAATATCCAGTGGGCTGGAGCCACAGAATTACAGCGTGGACCTGCGGTCAGAACTGTGTACTTTGCAGCAGCAGAAGTCCTGGAAGGCCGGTGATGGCCTGGAATCATGTCTTCAAGGCGGGGTAGAGTCTGAGCATGATGACTCCCCTGCAAAGGACAGCAACATCGGGGAAAAAGGATGGAGATGTACTATGGCCTGCAGCCCGGTCGGGGGCCTGGTAACTGGGTACTGCTCAGCAGGAACTAGACACTGACCCCACTTGGAAGGAACCAGTGCAGCGGGGAGATGTGCCCTCAGGTGAGCCAGTGGGGGAAGGCAGTGACAGGGCTGTGGACTGGGGGGTCGCCCAGACTGCAGGCCCTTAGATGATGTTAGCGGATTGGTCATCACACAGTAGCTCGGAGGAGGAATGGGAGTGGGGATACTCTCAGGAAAAGGTCCAGTCCGATGTTTTGATAGTGCCAGATCCAGATGAAGGGACCAGAGAAGCCGCAACTACCACAGTCAGCGTCAGACAAACATTCTTGACAAACCCTCCACCATCCAGACCAGAGCAGCTGAATTCAAGCTGTAGGTCAAGAGGTCCCCCAATGCTTGCGTCCTTCCAGGAAAAGGGAAGCCAAGAGAACTGCCCAGGTTTTCCAGGTTCCAGAGGGAAGTTCAGCGCAAATCAGCTCTGGAGTGGGGTCTGGATTACTCCTATGTCCCTCCTGACATCATGAACTTCATTGAGAACTCGGGTAGAAAGCCGGGAAGAGTGGGAGGATGATCTGGTGTGGGAGTATATGCATATCCCTAAGCCTCTGCAGGTGCCAAATTGTGAGGACATCCTGATACAAGTCTTTGAAAAGAGCCTGCTGACCAAGGGAGGAGCCCTCACCACTAGGGACTTTAAAGGAAAAACTTTGCTTTGACATGTTTATTTCTCTGCCAGCAGGATCATAACCCCCTGCTAAGTGAAAAAAAATATGTGCTTTTCTGTTTATCTTTCTGTCAGTGGGATCATAACCACGACTGACATAATCTGTGAATAGTTAGCTGATAGGATGGCATTCCTTCGTATTTTCTCTGTTTTGCAGGTGTCATTGTGAGCGGCCGCTCACCCTGCTCTTCGACAGACAACAATTTTCAGCAGGCAGAGAGGGCTTTCTTCAAGGGGAAGTGTTGCAGCCTGCAGAAACCTGTAGCTAGGATGTAAATACTGCAAATATGCATTGTATATATTTGCCCTGAAGAGATTGTGTATATTTTTGATACTGTAATTCATTTGTGAATAGCTCCATCCAAGTTGTCTCCCTTTACCCCTACCAAACTGTATTTTTACTTTTTCAAATTCCCAGCCATGGGGACAGTCTAAACCAGGGATATGCAATTAGCGGACCTCCAGCTGTTGCAAAACTACAAGTCCCATCCTGCCTCTGCCTCTGGGTGTTATGCTTGTGGCTGTCAGAGTCTTGCTATGCCACATGGGACTTGTAGTTCTGCAACAGCTGGAGGTCCACTAATTGCATATCCCTGGTCTAAACATTAAGGGGGAGTGTAGCACCCTCCAGTGTGCTAGAAGTAAAATAGGTTTTGTTAGTGTAGGTAAATTGTCAGGCTTGGCTGGCAGCTAAGCCTGTGTTTTGTTTTATCTGGTTCATGAGTGACTCAGGGAGGCCTGGATGACTCACAGGCAGTATCTCTAAGACATCCCCCTACTTCTAGAAACTTACAGAAGATTCTAGAAGAATAGGAGTGGAGGAGAGGAGGAGCTGCCTGGAATATTCCAGAGGGCCCTGACCAATCCCCAACAGATGGGTTGGCACCTCAAAGTCTTAGGGTCAGCCCATCTGGGGCAGTAGAGTTTGGCGGAAGCTGGAAATGGAGTGTAAGGTTGTCGTGTCCCTTGTAGGTGCCCCCTAATCTGGGGGGGGGTGACCTCAGGCCTGGACTCGGGTCTGGAAAGGACCTTATTTACGAAACACAGCAGTGTCCAGACCAGAGGCACAGGAGCAAAGTGGAGGACAGCCAGGTGAGCTGGTGAGTGTTCCTGTCAGAGGACTGAGAGGCATGCCTGAGAGGACTGAGGAGAGCAGTCTGGGATGGATGCAGAATCAGTTGGGAGGACTGTAGAGACTTAGCCAGGAGGGCTAGAGAAAGGGGCAGCTTCAGCCAGATGGGCTGGCAGTGCCTGAAGAGGTGGTGCTGGGATCAGTAGCCACAGGAGGACATCTGGGCACTAGGACCTATATGGCCCTTTAATTTCAGTGTTTCTGCATGTGAACAAGATTTTTAGCGCTACAAAGTTGAGCTTCCTGCTGTCATGAATAATTTAATAGGAAACTAATCATCATTATAAGGGCACATTCACTTAGGAATTGTCTTTTTTGTATTGCTGAAGGAGTTGTTTAAAGCTTCTTAAAAGAGTCAAGCTGCTTCTATGTTGCTTTGAGTTACTCTGGTATTTACCAGCCCATTGTTTCCAGCAGTGTAAAAAGTCTAAATACAATAAAATAAGTACTTTTTCTGTGTTTTAAACCAGCACCTTTTCCCAAACTGTTGTGTGCATTATCAAAGTAAGTCTGATGCTTTTGGCAAGTCTATTTTTTTACTCACTAGTTTAATTACACAGCTTGTGTTACCCTCTGGCAGTTTAAAATTACTTCTGCGTTGGAAACTATAACTCTATAAAGAAAAAAAAAAAAAAAAAACTTTCATTTGTCAAGATCCAAGATATTTTAGTCTGCAGCGAGCTGAAATTATGTATTGATGTGACTGAAGCCACAGATAAATTGCTCTAGTACTCTTTAAATTGATACTGCTTGTAACTAGCACATAAATGACAAAATGACACATTACTATACGATAGTGAAAAGCTTAATGTTTTTTCGAGTTTATGCCATTTTACACTATGGGTTTTTATAGCAGTACTGCGTCAATGAATATAACATATGTTAACCACTTAAGGACCTGGCCTCTTTTTGAGATGTATTGTTTATAAGTTAAAAACATTTATTTTTTGCTAGAAAATTACCTGGAACCCCCAAACATTATACATTTTTTCTGACACCCTAGAGAATAAAATGGCGGTCATTGCAATACTTTCTGTCACACCGTATATTTGTGCATCCCTCTTACAAGCGCACTTTTTTTGAAAAAAAATACACTTTTTGGAATAAAAAAAAAAAGACAACAGTAAAGTTAGCCCTATTATATAATTTTATATTGTGAAAGATAATGTTACGCTAAATTGATACCCAACATGTCACATTTTAAAATTGCGCCCGCTCATGGAATGGACACAAACTTTTACCCTTAAAAATCTCCATAGGCAACGTTTAAAAAATTACAGGTTGCATGTTTTAAGTTACAGAGGAGGTCTAGGGTAAGAATTATTGCTCTTGCTCTACCGATCACGACAATACCTCACATGTGTGGTTTGAACACCATTTTCATATGCGGGCGCTACTCACGTATGCGTTCGCTTCTGCACGCGAGCTAGGCGGGACAGGGCGCGTTTACATTTTTTTATTATTTTTATTTTACCTTTTATTTTTTTATTTTTTACACTGTTTAACCACTTAAGCCCTGGGCCATTTGGCTGGTCAAAGACCAGAGCACTTTTTGCGATTTGGCACTTCGTTACACTAAAGCGGAAGTAAACCCATCGATTTAACAGTCTAAAAAAAAAAGGCATGCCGTGAATGCTAACTGCACATTGGCTGTGCTCTCAACCAAACAGTCAAACCATCCAATTGCTGGTGTCATAACGGATCACATGTGCAGCACTGTGGCAGTTGAAGATTAAACAGAGGCAAAGATGGCAGCTTCCTTGGCTGAAAACGATAGGGGGGTTTACTTCCACTTTAACTGACAATTGTGCGGTCGTGCAACAAGGTTCTCAAAAAAAATTGCCGTCCTTATAAAAACCTATCGATCACTCCAAATCGAATACAATCTAGAACCTAAGGACTATTACGCCTATACTCAAATTTCGCACCTGCTATCGTCTACTAAAGACACATGCGCCACTATACCCTGGCAGGTGTTTTTATACTTTAATAATCTCAACACCTCTATTAAAGGTATATCCTTGTTTTATGGTTTTCTCCACCAAAACAATGTCCTTGCAAAAAAAAAAACTCAATTAGAACATGGGAAATAGATCTGCAGGCTTCCTGGACACTTGATCAATGGAAACATGCTATCTCATTAGTTTATAAAGCTACTAAAAGTGCTAACCTGTGGGAGCTATCCCAAAAATTCTATTAAGATGGTATCTAACTCCCACAAGACTGGCTGGTTTTGATCCACACAAGTCCCCACTTTGTTGGAGGCAGTGTGGTCAAAGAGGATCTCTGATACATATTCTTTGGGCCTGCCCAAAGCTGAGAAACTATTGGTCGGAGATTTTGAACCTTATACGCCGCAACACTAGATCACGAATACCATATGAACCGAGCTTCGCAATTCTGTCTTTAGGGATTGACACTATTGTTCACTCTCACAGGAATTTCACATCTCAAATTCTCCTTAGTGCACGCTTAGAACTAATGAGGCGATGGGCAAACCCTGAACCTCCAAATCTTACAGATGTAATCAGAACTACCAACCTACATGTTACTTATGAAGTTATGTTCTTAGCAACTCAAAAAAAGCTTAGCTCTAGACATCAGATTTGGAAGCCATGGATAGATTGGTATAGAAGTAACAGACTCTTGACATAGTCTTTATCCTTACTCTAGGAGCAGAGTGTAGCATAAAAGTCACATCCATTTTCTTCGAGTTCATTTCTTCATTTTTTTTTTGTTTTTTTTTCTACTGTTAAATTCATATAATTAGTTGTGGGTTTCAATTTACTATTAAAATCATAACCTAATGCAAGCTTTGAGCTAAGATCGCCTTGAAATTGATGGCTCTATCTTACTACACTGGTAATGTCATATTGCTGTAAGAAATGGGAATGTTTGCGATGGAGTTCCATTCTCTGGATGCAGTGTGTTCCCCTGGGGGCATCCAGAGATGGAATACCACCGCTATGCAAGGTTCTTAGGCACACTAAGCATTGTGCTGTCTGAGTTTGTACCATTTGTAATAGTATTAGTAATCTACTGATATCTCACTGGTATAATGTTTTCGTTCTTCTTTTCTGTATCACCCGCTAATTTGATGTAATTGCACTTATACGCTTGCATTAATACATCAATCAATGCTAAAAAATTGCATTGATTACTGTAAAAATGTCACTGGCAGTGAAGGGGTTAACCACTAGGTGGCGCTGTAGGGGTTAAGTGTGTCCTAGGGAGTGATTCTAACTGTGGGGGGGGGGGGGGACTGTGTGTGACACATCACTGATCACAGCTCTTGATTACTGGGAGCTGTGATCAGTGACAGTGTCATTAGGCAGAACGGGGAGATGCTTGTTTACATTAGCATCTCCCGGTTTGACGTCGCTTCCGCCCTGCATTGTTATGGAGACGGGTGGGGGCCATCTTCCCCTTACTCATCTTCATGCCCAGCAAGGGTGAAGCCCTCTCCCACTGACGATAAAAGTGATCTAGTGGCGAATCCGCTGCAGAAACCACTCTTATCGGAAACCGGACCGCCGGTCGAAGAAGAGGATACCGGGGTTATGGCAGCTAGCTGCTGCCACAAAAACAATGTACCATTAAAGTAAGGACGTATATCGGCATGTACTGCAACTTATTATTATAAAAAAAAAAAATTGGCGTCCTTTTTTTTCGTACAAATAGGGCTTTTTTTTTGGTGGAATTTGATCACCTCTGCGGTTTTTATTTTTTGCGCTATAAACAAAAAAATAGCAACAATTTTGAAAAAAAAACGCATTACTTTTTACTTTTTGCTATAATAAATATCCCCCAAAAATATCTAAAAAAAAATGTTTTCCTCAGTTTAGGTCGATACGTATTCTTTTACATATTTTTGGTAAAAAAAAATCACAATAAGCGTTTATTGATTGGTTTCGCGCAAAAGTTATGGCCTCTACAAAATAGGGGATAGTTTTTTTATAGGGATTTTTATCAATAATTTTTTTTTTTATTCGTAATGTCGGCGATCAGTGATTTTTATCGTGACTGCGACATTATAGCGGACACATCGGACAATTTTGACACATTTTTGGAACCACTGGCATTAATACATCAATCAATGCAAAAAAATTGCATTGATTACTGTAAAAATGTCACTGGCAGTGAAGGGGTTAACCACTAGGTGGCGCTGTAGGGGTTAAGTGTGTCCTAGGGAGTGATTCTAACTGTGGGGGGGGGGACTGTGTGTGACACATCACTGATCACAGCTCTTGATTACAGGGAGCTGTGATCAGTGACAGTGTCATTAGGCAGAACGGGGAGATGCTTGTTTACATTAGCATCTCCCTGTTCTTCCTCACCGCGAGACATCGAGTCCGTTGGACCCGCGATCCCGCTCACAGAGCTCCTGGTGGCGGGCGCCCACAAGCCGCCTCTTAAAAGGCAACGTACAAGTATGTTAATATGCCTCTATGTGCCCTTCTGCCACAGAATATCTGCGTGAGGCAGTCGGGAAGTGGTTAAAAAAAAATGTGTCCCTTTTTTTCCTATTACAAGGAATGTAAACATCCCTTGTAACAGAAAAAAGCATGACAGGACCTCTTAAATTTGAGACCTGGGATCATAAAGACCTCAGATCTCATATTTACACTTAAAAGCAATAAAAGAAGCGAAAAAATTATTGTAATTTAAAAAAAATAAAAAATGGCCCTTTAAGAGCTATGGGCAAAAGTGACGTTTTGACGTCGCTTCCGCTCTCCATGCCCAGCAAGGGTGAAGCCCTCTCCCACTGACGATAAAAGTGATCTAGTGGCAAATCCGCTGCAGAAACCACTCTTATCGGAAACTGGGCCGCCGGTCGAAGAAGAGGATACCGGGGTTATGGCAGCTAGCTGCTGCCACAAAAATAATGTACCCATTAAAGTAAGGACGTATATCGGCATGCGGCGATCCATAAGTGGTTAAACCTATTTTATATTGCTTTTTTATATATAAGTATACATATATATATAAGTATAAGATACACAGTATCTCACAAAAGTGAGTACACCCCCTCACATTTTTGTAACTATGTTATTATACCTTTTCATGTGACAACAGAAATGACACTTTTCTACAATGTAAAGTAGTGAGCTTGTATAGCGGTGTAAATTTGCTGTCCCCTCAAAATAGCTCAACACACAGCTATTAATGTCTAAACTGCTGGCAACAAAAGTGAGTACACCCCTAAGTGAAAATGTCCAAATTGGGCACAGTTAGCCATTTTCCTTCCTCGGTGTCATGTGACTTGTTAGTGTTACAAGGTCTCAGGTGTGAATGGGGAGCAGGTGTGTTAAATGTGGTATTATCGCTCTCGCTCTCACTATCGCTATCGTTCAACATGGCACCTCATGGCAAATAGCTCTGAGGATCTGAAAAAAAAAATTGTTGCTCTACATAAAGATGGCCTAGGCTATAAGAAGATTGCCAAGACCCTGAAACTGAGCTTCAGCACGGTGGCCAATACCATAAAACGGTTTAACAGGACAGGTTTCACTCAGAACAGGCCTCACCATGGTTGACCAAAGAGGTGGAGTGCACATGCTCAACGTCATATCCAGAGGTTGTCTTTGGGAGATAGGCGAATGAGTGCTGCCAGCATTGATGCAAAGATTGAAGGGGTGGGGTCAGCCTGTTATACGCTGCACACTGCATCAAATTGGCCTGCATGGTTGTCGTCCCAGAAGGAAGCCTCTTCTAAACAAGATGGGCAGTATTCCAACATGATAACGACCCCAGACTCCAGACTCCATGACGACCACTGCTTTGCTAAAGAAGCTGATGGTAAAGATGATGGACTGGCCAAGCATGTCTCCAGACCTAAACCCTATTGAGCATCTGTGGGGCATCCTCAAATGGAAGGTGGAGGAGTGCAAGGTCTCTAACATCCACCAGATCCATGATGTTGTCATGGAGGAGTGGAAGAGGACTTCAGTGGCAACCTGTGAAGCTCTGGTAAACTCCATACCCAAGAGGGTTAAGGCAGTGCTGTAAAATAATGGTGGCCACACAAAATATTGACACTTTGGGCCCAATTTGGACATTTTCACTTAGAGGTGTACTCACTTTTGTTGCGAGTGGTTTAGACATTAATGTCTGTGTGTTGAGCTATTTTTAGGGGACAGCAAATTTACACTGTTATACAAGCTGTACACTCACTACTTTACATTGTAGCAAAGTGTCATTCCTTCAGTGTTGTCACATGAAAAGATATAATAAAATATGTACAAAAATGTGAGGAGTGTACTCACTCTTGTGAGATTATATTATATAGACACACACACACACACACGCACAGTGTGTATACATCCATCTTCACTTAGCAGCAGGCTCACTACTGAGAGACACAGGCATCTACATAAAATGCACAGACCCAGAAATCATCTTGTGACCCTTGCATTCTTCCCTTTGTTCTGAGCCATCTAATGTATCAGAGACTGGCCGTAATCAATTGTAACTGTCTGTCCAAAAGGTAATAACTCAATGACGCCTACTTTAGAACCAGACACTCCTTTTCCACTATAAAATAGTTATTCTCTGCAGAACTTTGTTTCCAGATGAGGTATGCTACTAGATGTTTTTACCTATTCATTTCCTGGGATAAGACTGCTCCCAGGCCAACAACTAAGACATCTGTACAAACAAAGATGCTTAATTAAAGTTGGGGGTGATTAACAACGGTCCTTTACACAGTATTGCCCTCAGCTCTCTCTGCTTCTTCACTGTGTTTTATCATGATGGATTAGCTTTCTTTTTTTACACTGGTTTGTGTCAACTTTAATGGCCTAAAACGTGTTCATTAGAGGCTTTATGCCCCCTGACCAATGCTGTAGCCTAAATAACAGGCTTTTTCTTCCAGACCTATTGCAATTTTTTTCAGGTTTGCTGTTAACCCACCCTTATCAATGGAATCAAAAACTGTCAGGACCTTCTGTGGGTGGGAATTCTACTTATGACTACAAATGATGAGATTTTCAGTTCCAAGACCTATGAAGCAGCAGCAGTAGGACAGCACTCTCACAGTCCTGACATCTGTCCTCTAATTATGCAGTGCACTGCACCAGTACCCCACAGCTGGTATGGACCGATTCCTGGTGAAAATGAGAACCCGGTCGCACACTTTCTTGGGCCTCTCCTGGTCCACAAAGGCGGCAAGCTCTCCCAAAAAGGGGGGGGGGGGGGGTAATATGACTGTGGCAGCAGAGACTGTAAAATTTAAAGGAGGACCTCTACTAACAGGTCTACGCTGTTCAGGAGGTAAAGCAGAATATCTCCTTTCAGATGATGCTTTTTTTAAAAACACAGGGATTTATTACTGAGCTAGATAAAAGCTCTAAACTCCTCCAAGATAAAGTGTGTGATTTGGAAAATCCCTCCAGGAACAGCCGTTTGAGGATAATTTGGTTACCTGGGACATATACGCTCCAAGCCTTGTACTAATCTACATATCACCTACTTCCAAATATTTCCTTGGAGTTGTGGAGACCCTGAATGCAGATATCATGTCAGCAGAAATTTCCACTGCTATCTCAAACCTATCTGGGTATAAAGACTTAATTGGTTTACAAGATTTACAAGAGGTTTTTGTAATTCTGAGGAAAGACACCTTGAAATCCTTTTGGGATTGGGAGCTTAGCTACCCATTGAAAAGGAAGCACATGAAAGGGTACTCGTAGTACTGAGACAGAGCAACTGATTTCTTTGTTCCATTATACAGAATGGCAAGCAAAAGCCCAGCTTACTAGGAATCTTGAATGTAAACACTTTACTCAATGTATATTACCGTAAATACTCGAGTATAAGCCGACCCGAATATAAGCCGAGGCACCTAATTTTACCACAAACAACTGGGAAAACGTATTGACTCGAGTATAAGCCTAGGGTGAGAAATGCACAGCTACTGTAATGCCTCGTACACACGATCGGACTTTCCCGAGGGAATGTCCGCCGGACTGGAGTCCGTCAGACAATCCGCCCGTGTGTGGGCGCCGGCGGACTTTTTCCCGCCAAAAGTCCGGCGGACTAAGTTTTAAGTTTTGTTTTAAAATTGTCTGCTGGACTCGGCAGTCCGGCGGACACTCCCGCGGTCTGTATGCTAGTCCGCCGGACTTTTGGAATTGAACGGACTTGCCGATCATCGGAAAGCCCATTCATTTAGAACGTGACTTCAGGTAGACGGGGCTAGCGAAGGCAGTGAATGCCGCCGCGCTAGCCCCGTCACCTGGTATGGATTTAAAGGGAATCCCCACGCCAAATCCATCTCAGACCCTTATCCGAGCACGCAGCCCGGCTGGCCAGGAAAGGGGTGGGAACGAGCGAGCGCCCCCCCCCCCCCCTCCTGAGCCGTACCAGGCCGCGTGCCCTCAACATGGGGGGTGCCTTGGGGAAAGGGGGGCCGTGCGGCTCCCCCACCCCAAAGCACCTTGTCCCCATGTTGATGAGGACAAGGGCCTCTTCCCGACAACCCTGGCCATTGGTTGTAGGGGTCTGCGGGCGGGGGGCTTATCGGAAACCGGGAGCCCCCTTTAATAAGTGGGCCCCCAGATCCCGACCCCCACCCTATGTGAATGAGTATGGGGTACGATGTACCCCTACCCATTCACCTAAGGTGTAAAAGTGTCAATAAAAAAAACACACAATTTGTTTAAAATATTTTATTGCACTGCTCCAGGGGTCTTCTTCCGTCTTGGGGGGTCTTCTTGCCGGACTCCTCCGCTTATTTACCTAGCTCTTTTACCGAGCGGAGGAGCACGGCTTTCTTCTTCGTCGTCGCCTGGGGGTCTCGATCCGCCTTCGGGGGTCTTTCGGGGTCTCTTCTGTTCTTGCCGCTGTCGCCGCTTTCTGTGCCGCCGCCGCCGTCTTCTTCTTCTTCTTCTTCCGATGTTGACTCGTCGCTCTCTCTGGCCGGAATGGCAGAGACGCGCCGGGGGAGCAGTGCAATAAAGTATTTTAAACAAATTGTGTGTTTTTTTTATTGACACTTTTACACCTTAGGTGAATGGGTAGGGGTACATCGTACCCCATACTCATTCACATAGGGTGGGGGGCCGGGATCTGGGGGCCCCCTTATTAAAGGGAGCTCCCGGATTCCGATAAGCCCCCCGCCCTCAGACCCCGACAAACCAACGGCCAGGGTTGTCGGGAAGAGGCCCTTGTCCTCATCAACATGGGGACAAGGTGCTTTGGGGTGGGGGGCGCACGGCCCCCCTTTTCCCAAGGCACCCCCCATGTTGAGGGCACGCGGCCTAGTAAGGCTCAGGAGGGGGGGCGCTCGCCCCCACCCCTTTCCTGGCCGGCCGGGCTGCGTGCTCGGATAAGGGTCTGAGATGGATTTGGGGGGACCCCCACGCCGTTTTTTCGGCGTGGGGATTCCCTTTAAATCCATGCCAGGTGACGGGGCTAGCGCGGTGGCATTCACTGCCTTCGCTAGTCCCGTCTACCTGCAGTTACGTTCTAAATGAACGGACTTTGCTCCGTGCGTGGGCAAGTCCGTTCATTTTCAAAAGTCCCGCGGACTTTTTCCCGTGGATTGTCCGCCGGAGAAGTCTGGGTGTGTGAGGGCAAGTCCACAGCTCGGAAAGTCCGGCAAAGCCCCGCTGGAAGGTCCGGCTAGACAATCCCGCCGGAAAGTCCGAGCGTGTGTACGGGGCAAAAGGGTCCCGAAATTATATTGCTGCAGATGGACACAGTTGACCAACTTTGGGGCCCTGTTTCTCGGAGTCACTTGGTGCTAGGAGCCCCATCTTTGGTTATGTTATAGTGTTAGTTTCACTGGATTTGAATACCAAATTTGGGGTTCCTAGCACTAAGTGTACCCGAGATATGGGGCCCCAAATTCGGGTCAGAAAATGTCAAGCACTTTTCTGCAGCAGAGATTGACATTTTCCGAACCGACTTTGGGGCCCCGTAACTTTCACAAAGACCAAATAATATATACCAATTTGTACTTATTTTTTACCAAAGATATGTAGAAGTATAAATTTTGGCCAAAATTTATGAAGAAAAACAGAAACAAAGAAAAATTCATTTTTTTACAGAATTTTCAGTCTTTTTTCTTTTATAGCGCAAAAAATAAAAAACCCAGCAGTGACTAAATACCACAAAAAGAAAGCTCTATTTGTGTGAAAAAAAGGACAAAAATTTCATATAGGTACAGTGTTGCATGACTGAGTAATTGTCATTCAAAATGTGAGAGCACCGAAAGCTGACAATTGGTCTGGTTAGGAAGGGGGTTTAAGTGCCCAGTCGTCAAGTGGCTAAAGGATTTATGTCTGAGAGGGATTGCTTCTGGATACAGGATGGCATAGTCAAGGACATCCAATATGTCCTGGTGCCCCTGGCAGACTTTGGCAGTGACCAAGAAATTCTTTCAAAGGGTACCTCAATTAAGAGCACCAGAGGACTTTCGAAATGTGGTTGGCATACATTTATTTGACAATCAGAGCAAGGTTTACAATACTCCTCAGCTAATTTTGAGAAAGTTCATGGGACGATACACATGAGGGAATCGTACCAGAAATATTATCTGGAGATACTGCACACTAGGACAAGCACTTTTTAACTGGCAAACTATAAGTATGATATATATTACATGAATAAAGTGATGGTACGTGTGTGTGTGTGTATTAATGCACTGTAAATACATAAATGAGCTTGCAGGTTGAGTTCACATTGTTGTGCTGATTTTTTTTTTTAATTATAAGCCAAAATTTTAATACCAGTTTAGGAAGTGTGAAGCACAACGTTTTTTAATGACTGTATATATGGACACATATTGTATGTGACGGGAGTCACTTTTGGGCGCAGGGTGACCAAGAAAAGAATGAACACTGAGAATATGATTGGATTACTTCAAATGGGACAGTAATATTCATTCACAATATCTCCCAGGATATATGTAAAGACTATTCTTGGTTTGTTTGATTCTGAACTCAACATGTTAGTTGAGAGAGCTGATCACATTGGCCTCTAGAACTAGGTAGGAGCCGGACAGTATACTCCTACTAGGCTGAGAAAGGGGGGAGATCACTGTTTGTATTGTTAATTGTAATTAGCTCCTGCTATTGTGAGAAGGTGTCCTGTGTTTATACTAATGTGTGAAGCTCAGTGACCACAAGCCTGTCCTAAAGGTCATGTCTCTGAGTCACCTAGTCTGGGTAAATAATTTAGTAAACTAGCTAAATGTTAATTAGGTTTCTGGTTACAGTTGTATTGTTAGAGTAATAAGAGCAGGAGGGGGGACCTCCTATTTAACTGTATATAAAGACTTGTTATTTTGGTTCTAATAAACAGTCTGATTCCTGTTTGACCCTCTGTACAGAGCCTCATCTCGTACTTGGGGGGAAGAATTATTAGTATGTGTTTCTTGTTTGGCTGATTGTAGTGTTCGGTAGCTGCCTTTGTGTTTTCGGAAATGGAATATCCTAAACGGCTTTAACCCCTTTCATACTCAGGGTGTCGTTAAATTGTATATCTGTTTAATTGTGTGTTCTGGTGCAGTTGTTGAATTTGCACCAATACTTTGATTTTTCAAGTATAATATATTGGAGAGTTACATGAAGGGTTCTTAAAGGGACCGTGTACTTTATTTATTTTATGGTTTATAGCACATTGCGCTTTGGGAGTTGATTGCACTTTTTATGTATTTGAATTATATGTAAAGGGATATGAGATCCTAATAAGAGGTACTTGTATATTTTAGGGGCACTACACTATTTTTTGTATTAAAATACATCTGAGCTACGTTGTAAATAGCAGAGAAGAAAAAATGCTTCCAAATCCCCCCCCCCCCTTTTTTTTTTGCAAAATGCCATCCATCACATTTCTTTAACAGCCTACTGGGTCAGTTTACTGGCAACTGGTAAGTATGCCCAATGGAGCAAACTGAGGGTGCTGTTTATGCATCTTGGTGATGGTGGCATCTCAGTGTCATCTATTCCCTCCTCCTCATTGGAGGACACAGCAGTTGCAGGTGTCACTAGAATCACAGGAACACATATTTCTCTGGAGGGAAAGGAGTGCAAGGGTCACTGGAAGCACAGTACTGCAAAGGTCACTAGAAGCACAGGAGTGAAGGGTTCACTGGTAGTATGGGAAACACATGAGGCATTGTCAGAAACTGGAGGCAAAGGGCTCAGCTTAGGCATAGCAACAAGTTGCTCAAATACCAAGCCAAGCATAGATTTTCCATTTGAAACCAGCACCAATCAACAGAGATGTCTCCTGATTGGCTTCAGCACTGACACTGCTGGTTTGCAGAACAGATACATTTTACATTACCACCACACTTCCTATAAACCGATTGTAATCATTTATGGACACAGACTTTTGGACTGGACCATCCCCTCTATGGATTTCCACTGAGGTGTCAATGTGGATGGATGATAGGACATACAGGGCCTTGAAAAAGTATTCATACCTCTTGAAAATGTTCCACATTTTGTCATGTTACAACCAAAAACGTAATTGTATTTTATTGGGATTTTATGTGATAGACCAACACAAAGTGGCAGATAATTGTGAAGTGGAAGAAAAATGATAAATGATTTTCCAATTTTTTTACGAATAAATATCTGAAATGTGTGACTTGCATTTGTATTCAGACCCCTTTGCTTTGATACCCCTAACTAAAATCTAAGTGGAACCAATTGCCTTCAGAAGTCACCTAATTAGTAAATAGAGTCCACCTGTGTGTAATTTATTCTCAGTGTAATTGCAGCTGTTCTGTGAAGCCCTCAGAGGTTTGTTAGAGAACCTTAGTGAACAAACAGCATCATGAAGGCCAAGGCACACACCAGACAAGTCAGGGATAAAGTTGTGGAGTTGTTTAAAGCAGGGTTAGGTTATAAAAAATATCCCAAGCTTTGAACATCTCACGGAGCACTGTTCAATCCATCATCCGAAAATGGATTGCGTATGGCACAACTGCAAACCTACCAAGACATGGCCGTCCACCTAAACTGTCAGGCCAGGCAATGAGAGCATTAATCATAGAAGCAGCCAAGAGGCCCATGGTAACTCTGGAGGAGCTGCAGAGATCCACAGCTCAGGTGGGAGAATCTGTCCACGGGACAACTATTAGTAATGCACTCCACAAATTTGGCCTTTATAAAAAAAGTGGCAAGAAGAAAGCCATTGTTGAAAGAAAGCCATAATAAATAAGTCCCATTTGCAGTTTGCAAGAAGCCATGTAGGGGACACAGCAAACATGTGGAAGAAGGTACTCTGGTCAGATGAGACCAAAAGTGAACTTTTTGGCCTAAAAGCAAAATGCTATGTGTGGCGGAAAACTAACACTGCACATCACCCTAAAACACACCATTCCTACCGTGAAACATGGTGGTGGCAGCATCATGTTGTGAGGATTCTTTTCTTCAGCAAGGACAGGGAAGCTGGTCAGAGTTGATGGGAAGATGGATGGAGCCAAATACAAGTCATGAAGAAAACCTGTTAGATTCTGAAAAAGACTTGGGGCGGAGGTTCACCTTCCAGCAGGACAATGATGCTAAACAGAGCTACATTGGAATGGTTTAGATCGAACCATATTCATGTGTTATAATGGCCCAATCAAAATCCAGACCTAAATCCAATTGACAATCTGTGGCAAGACTTAAAAATTGCTGTTCACAGACGCTCTCCAACCAATCTGACAGAGCTTGAGCTTTTTTGCAAAGAAGAATGGGCAAAAATGTCACTCTTTAGATGTGCAAAGCTGGTAGAGACATCCCCAAAAGACTTGCATCTGTAATTGGAGCGAAAGGTGGTTCTACAAAGTATTGACCCAGGGGGGCTGAATACAAATGCACGCCATACTTTTCACATATTTATTTGTAAAAAAAATTGAAAACCATTTATCATTTTCCTTCCACTTCACAATTTTGTGCCACTTTGTGTTGGTCTATCACATTAAATCCCAATAAAAAACCTTTACGTTTTTGGTTGTAACATGACAAAATATGGAAAATTTCAAGGTATATGAATACTTTTTCAAGGCACTTTATCTCGGTATCCAAGCCACTGTATACATCTTGGTTATCCCACCACTTCAGGGCCAATACTCAAACTCACTGACCCCCCCCCCCCCCTTTGTACCCTTGTAGTCACCAGTCATTCTGATTTGTTTGTACTGTACCACAGGCTAAAGTTTTCTGGAGGTAAAGGTGGCAGAAAAGGGGCAAGTTTGTGTAAAAGTTGTGCAGATGGAGGTGGTACCCCTTCTGGAATAATGGAAATGCAAGGTCCCACAAAATATTTCCACTGCTTTCAATATAGGTTGGGTAGTCAGTGGATAAAGCTGACTATCTTTCCCTTCATACACACGGAAAGCATACGTAAACCCTGTGGCCCTTAAACAGGGTTTGTATAGATTCACCCCATATCTGGCCCTTTTAATGGGGATGTACTGTTTGATTTCCCAGCCTGATGGTGAAATATACAAGGGACTCATCAACCCAGAAGTGTTTTTCAGGGATATACAACTAAGCAAATGTCTGAGGTAAAAAAAAAATAAGTGGGCGAATTTTGTAAAGCTTATCATATCCAGGCTGATTTTGGGGAGGGCACAGTGTATTGTCACTAAAATGGAGGGAGCACATGAGCATTTCATAGAATGACCTTGACATAACAGATGAATACAGTGGCTTGTGATGAATGGGGTTTGTGGACCAGAACGCGTGTAATTCATTTTTTTCGTAAGTCCCATGTTATGTGTGAGGCCCAAAAATAATTTGAATTCTTCCATGTAAGAGGTCTCCATTCAAAGGGAAGAGTTATTTCTGATGTATTGCAGGGCAAAAAGATCATTCTGGTCCAGAATTAAATGGAATAAATTGTCATGAAATGTAAATAAATTGGTGTAAAATTTTCAGTGTTGGCTTTAATACCTGGGTGTATGGTAAAAGGGTGGATACTAGCTTATTCTGAGTTAAAGGGCTGCAATGGATTTGAAAGTGCCTCTGGGAGACTTGTATAGCCTCTAACTCTAATTCTTATTCTTGGTGGCTGACAAGACACCCCACTGCTAGTAATGGGCCTTTCATCCAGGGGTACTGCTGGTGCTCACTACTTCACCAAGATGGTGTGCAGCGCTGATGATGGCTGTCTGCTCTACATGACATCTCATCCCTTTTGTAGGCCCTTTTTCCCAAATGCCCTCTATTGGGTTGTAATCAGAATATGACAGTGAGAGCTCCCTGCTGCTCTCATCTGTCATGTTAAGAATTGTAAATGCCTTCCTACTGGTGTGTGTGTATGTGTGTGTGTGTATATGTATGTATGTATATATATATATATATATATATATATATATATATATATATATATATATATACGTATATATAATATACATTTTTTTTTTGGACATGGCTGGCTCTGGTGACACTGGGACAGGTGTGGCTGCAATCAGGGACACAGCAGATGGCTGCCCTGGTGTGACAGTTAGATCAAGGCACTGATGATGGCTGCACTGGTGTGACAGATAGACTGGCTAATCAGGGCACCGATGACAGCTGCACTGGTGTGACAGATACACTGACTGACAAGGGCACAGATGATACATGCACAGCTGTGCCTGATCAGGGCACCGATGACACCTGCACTGGTGTGGCTGATCAGGGCACTAATAATGGCTGCACTATTGTAACAAGTACACTTGCTACAATCAGAGCATTGATGATGGCTGCTTTGTTATGACAGGCACTAAAAGATGGCTCTGTGCAAGTCTAATAGTGTGTGTCCACAGTAAATCACAGTGGAAATGGCACAACTTACAGATTTTAGTAGTGACCTCGCTCCTTCCTCTCACACACAGTCTGTGTGAGGAAGGTGAAACGGTAACAGCAAGTACCGGAATTTGCTTACATTTTGTGATTGGCTGTGACTGGACACAGCGATCACCTGGTAAAGAGAAGCTGTGATTGGCTCTTTACCCCAATCTGTGATGAGCTGTGTACAAGGGACACAGCTCATCACAGATCATGTAGCTACATGCCCTCGGGGATGTACAAGCGGCAGGAGTGTTAGGACGTCATATGACATCAACTCGAGATAAGGAAGCTTTATTATTATAATAGGCTAGGCAGAGGTGGTTAAACCAAAGTTCCAATGTTTGCCCTTGCTTTGAACAACCAAAAAAACAAAATACTGGACGTGTTGACAGGCTTGTGATGAGGTGCGCAAACATTTCTCTATTACAGAAAATATACAGTTTGCACATTTTAAAGGAACTGGAGCAATGAATAGGTTTTAGAACATGTTTCCAGAACACAATGGATAGGACCATATGCAGGTGTCAATGTGACCTGTGGAATTAATATTCTAAAGACATAAGTGGTAGCTGACTATCAATGCTAACTTCAGCTTAGTATAACAAAGCCATAGGAGAGGAATACTTGAATCCTCCATTACAATGCAGCAGGCAATAGATTACCCACAGTAATTATGTGCTGTAATAGCTTATGTACAGTGTTTAAATGCATAGAGCTTTTGTGTCAGGATGTCCAGATTATTACAGCCCATATTTTTTGGGGGATTAAGATTGGACTATAAAGT